>CM042693.1:100310969-100910969 GCA_023614405.1 Avena insularis
GTATCTTCCAATGAGAGGCTGACATGAGGGAACCACCAGCCTGTATAAATGGCCGATGCATCGAGCAACGTTGTCAAGTTCGAAACACGAAGGCGCGAGCGTGAAAAAAGTACATCATGCACATGTTTCTTCTAATGAGAGGCCGACACGGGGACCCACCATCCTGTATAAATAGCTGATGCATCAAGCAACATTGTCAAGTTCGAAACACGGAGGCATGAGCGAGAAAAAAGTCCAACATGCACACATTCTTATATTGAAATTCTGACATGTGGAACCCCACAGCGTGACCAAATGCAGATTAGTCAAGCGACGCTATCTAGTTAGAACATGGTAGCGCTAGAGAAGGCACGAGTCTTCTAATGTGAGGCTGGCATATAGGACCCACTAGCATGAATAAATGGATGATGCAGTGAGCAACGCTATCAAGTTAACACAGAGGCGCGACCGGGGAAAAAAATTCCATCATACACATGTTTCTTCTAATGAGAGTATGACACATTGGGCCCAGCTGCGTGATTATGCATTGGCAGCGCTATCAAGTTCGGAAGAGGGTAGCGTGGCCGAGGGGAAAAAATTCATCATACACACATTTCTTCTAATGAGAGGATGACATGTGGACCCTGATTAAACGGCAGCTAATACATCGGAAACGTAACTATAATTTTTTATCTTCCATGCTTATTTAGTATCTACTTTGCTTTGCTCTGTACACACTTTGAGGTGTTTTTATGTGTTTACCTATTAACGAGTTGACATAGTGCCAGTTGCCTATTTTCTGCTATTTCTGGTTCCAGAAAAGCTAGTAAGGATATATTCTCGGAATTGGACGGTATAAAAGCCAAAGTCAATATTTCACGGAGGACAACACAGGGTCCAGAGGAGAGATGGAGGGGAGTCACAGGGCGGCTGCACCCCCCCAGCATGGGCCCACCCTGGGCCGCGCCTGTGATGGGTGTGGGCCCCCTGGCCTTCCTCCTACCTCGCCTCTTTGCCTATAAGAAGCCCCCGATGCCTAAATCCTAAGTGCCCGATCAATATTCCATGAAACCGTCTGTAGCCGCCTCCACCATTGTCCCTAGATCGGGGGATCTGAAGCTATTCCTGGCACACTGCCTAAGGGGAGATCATCACGGAGGCCTTCTTCTTCTTCATGCCAGTCTACGGTATGAAGCGTGAGTAGTTCCACCTGGACTACGGGTCCATGTAGTAGCTAGATGGTTGTATCTCCTCCTTTCTGCTTTCATGTCTAGATCTTGTGAGCTCCGTTCATGATCAAGATCTCATCTATTTGTAATCATGCATGTCGTGTTTGAGGGGATTCGATAGATATTGAGATTACTATGTCAGATTGATTAATGGTTTTGTCTTATTGAGGCTATCATGTCTGTGTTGTTTGTGATCTTGCATGCTCTCCGTTGTTAGTAGATATCTTGGCCAAGTAGTTGCTACTTACTCCAAGAGGGGGTATTTATGCTCGATAGTGGGTTCATGCCTCTTTTTAATCTAAGGGGAGTGACAGAGATCTCTAAGGTTGTAGATGTGTTGTTGCCACTAGGGAGAAAACAACGGTCTCTTGTTCATGGAACAAGTGGATTGTTTACCTTACACACTTTTCTTAAAGCAGTTGTCTGTTGCTTGCTACTTAATACTGGAGGGGGTTTGGAGGATAACCCAAAGGTGGACTTCTACTCATAGATGCAGTTGGATGGCGGTCTATGTATCTTGTTGTATTGCCCAATCGAATGTCATAGGATCTTTATGCCTTGCTTAGTCCTGACAATTGTCCTGCTGTAATTTGTTTACCCAGCATGCCATGTTTGTTTATATGAGGAGAACACCTCTAGTGAACTATGTACCAAGTCTAATCTTTACCATTGATACATCTTCCACTGTTACTGTTTACTTTCTGAAAACCATCATCACCTTCCACACCATACAGTTAATGCTTTGTTACAGCAACCGGTGAGATTGACAACCTCACTGTTCGTTGGGGCAAAGTCTTGAGTTTGTGTTGTGCAGGTTTCCAAGTTGTTTGCAACACCATTGAGACGTTTCCATCCTCCTACTGGTTTGATAACCTCAGTTTTTTACTGAGGGAAGACTTGCTGTTCTGCTACATCACACCTTGCTCTTGGGGTTTCCCGATGAAGCGCTCCCACTTTGACGCAGAGCCATCAAGATTTCTTAGCGCCGTTCTCGGGGAGGCTAAGGACATCTTCACAAGGGTAGTCCTTCTCAACCTTTCTATTTACTTTGTTTTTAGTTTGCTTAGTTTCTTTTGCTTGTTTTTTGTTTGCCTCAAAAATTCCCAAAAAAGTTAGTATAGTTTGGTTTCCTTTGTCTTATCAAAAACACAAAAAAATTAGTCCATGCTCTAGTTGCTGTTGCTGTTGGCTTGCTCCACTTTTGCCAAAATGAACTTTGCTGAGAACACCAAGTTGTGTGACTTCACTAGCACACACAACAATTATTTCCTAAGCACTCATATTTCTCCACCTGCTCCTGATGCTACCTTTTATGAAATTTAGCCTGCTTTGTTGAATCTTGTGATGAGAGAGCAATTTTCTGGTGCTAGTTCTTATGATGCTGCTGCCCATCTCAATAACTTTGTGAGATGCAGAAGTATAAGGATGTAGATGGAGATATTATTAAGCTCAAGTTGTTTCCTCTCTCCTTGAGAGGAAAAGATAAAGAATGGTTGTTATCTTTGCCTACAAATATTATTGATTCTTGGATAAAGTGCAAAGATGCTTTTATTGGAAAGTACTACCCTCCTACTAAGATTATATCTATGAGAAGTGATATTATGAAATTTAAACAACTTGATAATGAACATGTTTCTCAAGCTTAGGAAAGAATGAAATATTTGGTTAAGAATTGTCCCACTCATGGACTTACTGCTTGGATGATTATCAAGACTTTTTATGCAGGTTTGAACTTCTCCTCAAGAAACCTGTTTTATTCAGCTGCTAGAGGTACCTTTATGACCATCACCTTGTGTTCTACAACAAAACTCCTTGATAATATGACGGTTAATTATTCTGAATGGCACACTGAGAGAGCTCCACATGGTAAGAAGGTAAATTGTGTTGAAGAAATATCCTCTTTGAGTGATAAGATAGATGTTGTTATGGCTATGCTTGTTAATGGGAAACCTCCTTTAGATCCAAATAATTTTCCCTTAGCCTCTTTGGTTGCTCAAGAAGAGCAAGTTGATGTGAACTTCATTAGGAATAATATTTTTGGCAACAATGCTTATGGTAATAACTATAGGCCTTATCCTCGTAATAATGGAAATACTTATCATGGTAGATCTCGAATGCCTAGTGAAGATAGGATTCGAGAAGTTGAAAGATCCACTAAGAACTTCATGCAAATGCAATTTGAGAAAAACAATATATTCACTAAAAATATGGAAGAATAATCTGTTATCTTGAAAAATATTAGTCATCATCTTGAGAATTTGAATAGAGAAATTCCTAGTTTACAATCAAAAAATTTGAGTGCTGAGAAAAATATTTCCTCTTTGTCTAAAGAATAGTCCTCTTTTATAAATAAAATAGCTGCTAAACCTGAAACCATGGAAAGTACCTTTGCTGCTACTCATTCCATACAAGTTAATATTGATGAAAATTTTAGACTGTTAGCCCAACTTCATAATAAGTGGGAAAGGGAAACTGAAATTGCTAGAAACAATAGTGTGTGCACCATCACCACCCATATGGATGCCACTAAACCACACGAAGTCCCTATTCCACCTCCAACAATGCCTAAGCCTAATGAGTCTACTACTAGTGATGCTATGTTTGATTTTGATCTTGATGGTTGCAATATTTCTGAAGTGATTATGTTCCTACAAAACCTAGCTAGAAGTCCTGATGCTAGTGATATGCATGTTGCTTTCACCAAACACATTACAGATGCTCTTGTTAAAATTAAGGAAGAGAAGTTAAAACACAAAGCTTCTATTCCTAGGAAAGTAGAAGATAGTTGGGAACCTATTATTAATATGCAAGTGAATGACTTTGATCTCAAAGCTTAATGTGACCTTGGTTCTAGTGTCTCTATTATGCCTAGGAAGATTTATGAAATGCTTGATTTGCCACCTTTGGAAGATTGTTATTTGGATGTCCCACTTAATGATAATTCTAAGAAGAAACTGATGGGGAGTGTTAATGATGTTATCATTATGGTTAACAATGCTTATGTCCCTGTTGATTTCTATGTTTTGGATGTTTAATACAATGCTTCTTGTCATATTACTTTGGGGAGACCTTTTCTTAGAACGGTTGGTGCCATCATTGATATGAAAGAAGGCACCATTCAATATCAATTTCCATTCAAGAAAGGTATTGAACACTTCCCTATGAGTAGAAAGAAGTTTATTTTTGCTCCTCCTTTGAAAGCAAGGTTTGATGTTAATGCTTCTTCATTCGAAAAATACTTGATTTCTGGCTACTTGTGCCTAATTTAAAGGCGTTAAAGAAATGTACTTGTTGGGAGATAACCCAAGAGTTTTCTTGAGTCTTAGAAGTTATTACTTCAGTAATGACCTCTCATTATCCTTTTTGTTTGCTTTTTGTGCCAAGAATGACTTCTAATGAGAGGGAAGTAAAATTTGGGGAGTTGTTGTCCCGAAACAGATTGCTGTGCTCCACCATAAAAATTCGTGAGGAGTCACTGTAAGTAGGATTGAGCTGAAAATTTACAAATAAATACCCCGGTATGTTAGCTAACATTCATTAGTTCAACACTTTTTTATTTGAGCAATAGAAGGTCTTTAAAAAAACCGGTTTCTACCCGCTGTCCTATTTTGACAGATTTCTGCAATTATTTGCATTTGCTTCTTATTGATTCCTTTTTGGGTTCTTTTTGGAAAATTGAGCTTTTTTAAGGAGTTGCTACAGTAGATTGTGTTTTTAGTGAAAAGTTTTGTTGTTCCAAAGATAAACCCGAAGGTCTATTATCTTTTGAATACACTAATGTTGCTAATGAAGATTGTGTGAAGTTTTGTATGAAGGAAAATTTTTAGGTGTAGAGAGAGAATTATGTAATGAGATGAAGAATGGAAAAAAGCTCAAGCTTGGGGATGCCACCCTGGTGTCACCCCAACAAATATCCAAGAGGTACAAGCATCAAAGCTTGGGGATGCCCAAGGCATCCCTTCTTCATCAATAAAAAGCTCAGGTCTTTCTAGACACTTCATTTTTATTGTTTCATGCATTGTTGTGTTGTTCTTGGAGCGTCTTAGTTTTTTTTCTTTTCTTAGTTTGCTTGAATAAAGTAGTTTGGACCCCCGTTCTCGTTGTGTTGTTTCAAATAAGTTGATTGGTTTTGGAAAGGAGTAGAAAGTCCATGCTTGATAGTGGAAGAGGAGCTTGCTTTGACTGTGACTTATACTTTATCATTTCATGCTAGGTGTTGTTTTGACCTTATGCTTAGTGATTATTGCTGTAGCATGACTTGTTCCAAATAATTGCGATTGCTTAGTGTGCCCGAAAAGAATCATGCGTTGTTTTAGCATGCAAAAACATAGTATCGTGGTATTATCCATTGATTCTTTGTTTGGGTTGACTTGGAACATGCTCACACCATGTTATGACCATGAACAAGTCACCATAGCCTCCATGAGCATTTAGTCCTTGACTTGTATTACCACTCTATGCTTTTATTAGTATTGTTTTGTCGCTCTGCATGATTATGGCCATTATTGATCTCTTAGTTGGTCGCTCCTAGTCTTTTGCTAGCCTCCACTTGTATAAGTAATCTCTACTCATGCTTCCAACTCCCAAGAAACCAAGTTATTCAAAGTGTACACTATAAATTCATATGCATGGTGTGTTACAGAATTCCAAGTATATTCTTGTTTTAAGCTATCTTCCAATTAAGAAGTATTTTGTTATGTGAAAACTTAGTGATTAAAGCTCTCACAAACTTGATGGAACACTTTATATTTATTTCCCCTAATAAACTTAAACCATTGTGTCATCTATATTGTATATGCTTGCACTTATACGTTGGAATTAGCAGAACCATTTTCATGGGGAACGCTTTCAACATTGCACTTGTACTTTGTACACAGTTGATATCATGCTCTTTTGTCTATGGATGTCGTCAGTGTGAAATGAAAGGGGATATTGTAATTCCATGGAGTTATGTATTCTGTGTTAGAGAAACGCCTGGGACGCTAGCCTAAGCCATGCCTAATCATGGTGGAAACTTACAGCATCACCATAGTGACATCTATGAAGCATTCTTCTTATAAAAAAGAGATTGAGATAAAGAGACATATGAGAAAAGAGTAAATATAGAAAAAAGCACCATATTCCCATGGCAAATAACAATAATGCTGAGATGCTCATTGTCTGCTTGCCTTGTCATTTTGGTTATGGGAAAGCTCATGTACCATGTTCAAGGGGTACCCCGTTGGCGGTTCTCTATGATACACATGTACTTACTATGACAAGAACTTGCAAGTAACTAAACTTGAGTAGCATGAGGAGCAGCCCTAGTAGTCAAGGGACATGAGATTGCAAACTTATACTTTGTCAAGCATATACTCCATAGTTTGTTCACTTTAACCTTAATCACTTCAAGATGCTTATGATAGGGGCCATGAGGGATGAAAGCTAACAAGTACCATAATTTTTGGAAGCTCTTTTTTAAACTTGAATTCCCTACTTCCCTTTATAAATGGCCTTTCTTCCACTATTATATTGAGTCTCCACCTTCTACCTATAGGCACCAGTTAAGAGAGCATAGTTGCCATTCTTAGTTCTAAGTGCATTGTCCCAAAACATATTGATTGATGCATATTGTTGATATTACTTGTTCTTGTGCTATTTGTATCTAGTCACTCTTATGAATTTCGAAGGTGTCTTATGCATCTATTTGCTACTCCATGAGGGACAAGTTGAATTCCACTATGCCATGTTTTCTGTATGTGAAACAAACAAACATTTTTCAATGCATGTTATTCATGATCTTTGTTTGTAGCCTTTTATGTTGCATGCATAGTTACTTTGTCTTATTGTTAGAACTCCATCTTTCATGCTCATGTTTAGAGTTCTTTGATCCCAGCTTTTAATGCTTGCAAATGGTTTGATCTTGGTTTTGATGGTGCATGTCACCTCAAAAATTATTCTTTTATCACTTACCTAGTCGAGGACGAGCAGGAGTTAAGCTTGGGGATGCTTGATACGTCGGAAACGTATCTATAATTTTTTATGTTTCATGCTTGTTTAGTATCTACTTTGCTTTGCTTTGTCCACATTTTGAGGTGTTTTTATATGTTTTCTGGTACTAACCTATTAACAAGTTGCCAGAGTGCCAGTTGCCTGTTTTCTGTTGTTTTTGGTTCCAGAAAAGCTAGTAAGGAAATATTCTCGGAATTGGACGGGACAAAAGCCAAAGTCAATATTTCACCTAGGAGAACACAGAGTCCAGAGGAGAGACGGAGGAGAGCCATAGGGCGGCTGCATCCCCCAGGCGCGGGCCCATCCTGGACCGCGCCTGGGAGGGGTGTGGGCCCCCTGGCCGCCCTCCTGCCTCGCCTCTTCGCCTATAAGAAGCCCCCGATGCCCAAACCCTAAGTACCCGATCAATATTCCACGAAACCGTCTGTAGCCGCCACCACCATTGTCCCTAGATCATGAGGGATCTAAAGCTCTTCCCGACACCCTATCGGAGAGGAGATCATCTCGGAGGCCTTCTTCTTCATCATGCCAGCCTCCAGTATGAAGACTTAGTAGTTCCACCTTGGACTACGGGTCCATGCATGTAGTAGCTTGATGGTTGTATCTACTCCTTTGTGCTTTCATGCCTAGATCTTGTGTGCTCCGTTCATGTAACATCCCAGCATTAGAGCTTAGAAATAAGCTGAACCCAGATGTGTGCATTGCATCCATGCATAGAAAATCCGAATAAATTTTGCTCTTTTAAACAAAACTTGTCAAGGTGATTGAAGCTTCTCTTAACTTGATGGAATAAGAAGTAGATCATCAAGTTGACTGCGATAAGTTTCAATAGGACTTTGCTAAAACCTTACATTGGGTAAGGGAGATTCAACCTAAGGGTAGATCAAATGAAATAAAAGATAAAACTTAATACATTATGTTTTATATCTGATCTTTAGGTGATCATATCATAGTATCCATTATAATCACTCATGACTACCAATTTAAGGATATAACACAAATAACAAGAATGTAACAACTATATCTCAACCTCATTTGCATGTACCCTGAGTATCATTGTAATATCTAACCTTACTTCTGAAATAAGATTGGGTAGGAGAGAAACTGAGTTTAGATCGTTCACCCTATATCTTTCTTTCCATATCAATCCTTATCATCTCTGTTGAGTTATATTTCCATGTCTATTATTCATCAATGTTGAGAAATCAACTATTGATTCATCCATTCTCAACATATCAAGTATTTGATCTTAACACAACCTACAAATAAATGTCTACAAAGAGACAACTGAGAAGAGGTGAATAGTGATGCTAGTTTCATATGTCATTTATTTGATATGAATGATTAGAAAGAATCCAATCAACCAGATAGTTGATGGAGCTAAATCCTTCCTTGATAGAAAAGAAGATTACAAGGATGAAGTCTAGAGATAGTTACTAGGAGTAGTCCTATTGGATCAAGTAGGTATAGTTAATTAATTATATCTCTTAATCCAATAGAGCTAAACAGAAGATAATTGCAATACAACTACAAGATTGTATTGATAATGGTCTTGATTAGCCAACTGGAAACCTAAGCCATAATGATCAAAGGATTCTAATGATCATAGAGTAGTCTTTGCAAACCACATAAATATAATTTAGGGATTAAAGTGTGAATTATTAGAGTAAAGTGAATATAAGAGGATATTATTCAACTAAAGCTAGTATAGCATATAGTCATAGAAGTGGTGTTATTCATCATTAAGGATAGTCAACTTTAGAGAAATATTAGTGATGGAGGATTAAGGATGATTGTAAGAAGAGTTTGAAGGAACTACTGGTTGGATGGAAGATTATCAACAATAGGATATTAAATACAACGAAGCAAGGATATGAACAAATTATAAAATGCCTTTATGTCAAACTCATTGGATTTATCCATGAGTTTAGAAGAAAGATATATGAATAACAAGATTTTAATAAGTAAGCTCATCATACTAACCATGATGACAAATAGGAAGAAGTATTATATCTAGGAAAGGAATTCCTTAATTAGAGATCCAAGATTGTGAAATATAATTATATGGGATAAATCATTTTCCTATTTAATCTTGGTAAGCAATCAACTCTAAATCTCAAATCAAACAGAATATCCATCTCATACTATTGAACCATCATCTGATGTCTATAACACTTTATAGAAATATTTCCCTATAGCAAATCACATAAGCACATCTCTGTTAATTCCAACCATCATAACTATATGTGCTTAAGTATATCTTTATCAATTCATATTCATAAAATATTCTAATTATAACCTTCTTTTATGAAAGGTGATGTTATCAAATATCACAAACAGAAAACAATATGCCTAGTTATTAATTCTTTACTCATATCCAAAAAGGAATCTAAGTATATTAAAAACCCTAAACTCTAGGTTAAATATTTATAATTCAAAACCTTAAATTTATTAATCTGTCACAATAGAATATATACATTGCCATTTTCCAAATTAATGGGAGTGATAATAATCATATCAATGTCTGTTATATTTTATGCATCAAATAAGAATATAGGATCATTATACATATAAAGAAGTTTATATTCCCACTCTGAGCCAACTAGAGTAAAGTTGATAAGCAAATAATAATATATCATTCAAGAAATCCCTAACCTAAATAGGGAGAAAAATAATAAGAAAAGTTCCTACAAACTATTAAAAAAGGGATTCATGTTGAGTAAATAAAATAAATACAAAAAGATGAAATGATAAAGTTCACAAAGGATACCAAAAATGTTTTAGTATTGTTGCAAATATCCAGAAAATAAATCATATAAAGAAAAGTTCAAAATATAAATCAAATTCAAATCTGAATGAGAAAACAGAAAATAGAAAAAGGATAAAACACATAAAACAATACCTAGCCGTGGCCCAACACCCCTATACCTATCTGACGCCCAGTGCGGCCCACAACAACCCAGTAACCAGCCCAGTTATTTTCCATCTGTGACTGATAAGTGGGGTCAGGAGAGGACCGCGGGTTGAACCGAAAGAATAGCCAGGGGGTTATCCGCAAAACAGCCATCATCGTCACCGTCACACACACACGACACGCTGGCGGAGCTCGCCGCCACCCGATGCCGTCATCATCGTCGTTGCGCCAAGATTAACGCAAAGCCGTTGCCAGGAGAGGATAAGAAGGCCACCGTGACAACCCTGGTCGTCCTCATCCACACTCTCGCTCCCTAGACTCACTTCCTTCCTGCACCCAAAAACCTAGCTCGTCGGAGTTCATCATCCCGGCCAACTCCGACCACCCCTTTCCTCGTGATAGCCACCATTAGACGCGCCCTCGTGGACTAAACCATTTAGGACCAAGCACGGAGGGCCGCTCGCCGGGAATCATGTGAAATCAAGCGTTCCCTTTCCTCGGCCGCCGTGGCCATCACCGTATATTCGCTGTCGTCACGCCTTCCCAAGCCTCCTCGACCGCTCTATCAGCATCAGGGTGAGCTCCTGAACCTTCCAGCAACATTCAATCACCGGATCCTGTTGTAAATCACCGATTCACCTTGTACCACCGTCGGTCACCGTCGGAGCTCGTCGGAGCTGAAGCTCCGATGACTATTTCCAAGCGGCGCTGCCACTCTTAGGTTCAATAGGTTGCGCTTATTCGAACTAGGGTTATCTCGCTTGCTAGGGCGCAGTAGATCATCGCCGGTGACCAACCTCTGGCGGCGATGGTGGTGCTGACGCCATCGTTACGTCATGATCGAACCACGTCAGCTCGTTTGACCGGTCTTTGCCCGCGTGGTTCATGACATGGCCTTGGGCCCATATGTCATTCACTGGCGGTCAAGGCAGGGTCAGTAATAAATGGATTTTCTTTACACAGCATGTGGAGGTAGTCACTGGCCCACTAGTCAGTGACTGGGGCTAGCTCTAGATGTGATGTAAAAAGTTTTTTCTGCTAAGAAATAAATAAAATGTTATAATCCAATTAATAATATTCCACAAATCAAATAAATGATTAAATCTTGTTTAATTAATAACTTTTGATTTTCAATTCAGAAAAATATGTATAATATATGAAAATTTGTAGAAAAATAAAATCTACAACTTAAACTTATTAACAAATATTATTATTATGATTATTTAAATAAATATTATTTAATAAAAGTTTTATAAGTAATAAAGCTTTGCTAATTCATATTTTAATAATGGTAAATACTAAAAATATAAATAAAATACCAAAAATCTTGGAAAAATAAGAATTATAATTTAAAACTATAATTATGTATTATTAGTTCACTTAAGTAAATATTTATAATTTATTAAGTAATTATAAAATAATAAGAATTGTAAAAAAATCATATCTTATTATTTATAAATCACAAAGATAAATGTAATATACCAAAATGATCACAAAAATAATATTTACATATTAAAAATCTAATATTTTACTTTTGAGTTAAATAAAAATCCAAATAGTCTAACAACTCAAATTTAACTTATTTACATCATTAATAATTCATATAAGGATAAATAAAAATTATTAATATTCCTAAAATGAGTAAATTAAGTTTATTAAATAGTATTAATCTTAAATATTAATAAAATGAAGGTTTAATGGTTTAAAACATTATAAATATCTTTTTATTAAATTATCTTCAACATAAAATGAAGATTTTATTCTAAAAAGATTTACATTTATAATGAAAACCTTAAAGAACAACTTTTGAATACACCAAACCTTTTCTCTCTATATTAACCACCAAATTACCAAAAACTACCACAACATTATATAAATCCATAAGTAGTTAAGTAATAGTATATCTTGGTCTATAAATTATACACACTCATCTATAAAAGATAAATGATATTACTCCATTATAGAATCAAGGAACCATTACCCCAAGTAAAAAGAATGACCATTGTTAAGTAACTTAAAGAACACATTTCAGATATACAAGATACGAATGTATAAATACTATACTTTCAAAACTATCTATATTTTAAAGTTAACTGTAGCATCCCAATTGTCTAACAATTGTAATGCTACTTGGTCTAGTAATATAATGGCTACTTCAAATATATAATTGTTGCATCATCATTTTATCATGCTCATGTCATCATGCCACCTTGCATTTGAGAATCATATAAAACCCTTTTCCATTTGGTTCTTATCTCATATGCATTATTAATTGTATTTGCCTCTTGATATTGTATTTGGGTCTTGATATATTGTTTAATGCCCAAGTTGAGTTGGGGGGCATATCTCTTATTAACTCCACCATCTTTCTTTCACCACCTTATAATTCCAACATCCAACTAAATATGAGCTTGGCATTTATTGGTTTTACTTCTAGCTCATGTGGGTTGGGATGGATCCAATTCTTGTCCACATGCTCTCATCTTAGCATCATGTTGTTTTCACAATATTGATATATGAGAGCCACATGGCCACCTTTGCATGCCCTGTGAGTGGAACCCTTGTTCCTAGCTTCCATATGGATTATTATGGAATGAAGCTCATGTTGGAATATTTTTGGGACTATTAATCATCTAGTGGCCCATACACACTAGCATGTCCCATTTGTATTCAAATATGATCATCTCCATTTAATCCACTTGGGACTTTCTTTTAAATTCTTGGCTTGGCTTTATTCCACTTGTGGGAATGCCTAAGTTTAATGCCATGTGATAATCTTGTTTTCACAAAATAAGCAAGGCATTAATCGTTTTGCATGGGCCATGCAAGGACCATCTTTTACTAGCTTTGGTTTTTTATTTGCATTTGGAGTGGATCATCTCTCTCTCTCTCCCTCCTTTTAGCTTAATCTTATTTGATCATGCTTAAACCATCTCACCCCTCCTTACCTTGTCTAGATCTAGATGGAGCTTGGCATGTGCTTGCTTGGCCTTGTCATAAGAGGACACCCCACCTAATCTAAAACCAAACCCTAGTCCCTCTCTACCCTAATCACCATACCCCTCTCTCCAAAAAACCTAAACCATGACCTAACCTAGCTACCACCACCTCTCTCTCTCGGCCTCTCTCTTCTCTCTACCTAGCTGGCCCCACCTGTCACCCTGGACCCACCTAGCTACCCCCACACAAACCCTAACCCGAGCCTAGCTCTAACCCTACCCGAGCCTAGCTCTAACCCTACCCGAGCCTCTCCTCTCTCTCCCTCTAGCTCTCTCTGCCTGCAGGCCCCACCAGCCCGACCCTGATCTACCCCCTCCTCTTTGCCCCACTTGGAAGCCTCACCTGCCCCTGCCCTGCCCCTGCCGACCGAGCACGTGAAGGAGGGAGAAGAGAAAGGTGGCACCGAGCCACCTTTTCCATCTACCCGCTCCCCCACGGCACACATCTCCCTCTCTGCTATCTACCACCATCCCCTGGCTCTCCTCTGTCCCCCAGATCTACCCCGGGACCTGCCCTCTCCTCCCCTTCCTCTCCACCATCGTCTACCCCCACCAACGCCGGCCACCGTCGGTCCCCTCCGTTCCCCTTACATGCAGCCGGTGGCGAGGAGCTCTAGGTGTCGAGGAAGAACGAGGAGACGCCTAGGAGGCCGCCTGTACCCGCCATCGAGGAGGAGGAACACCAGAGCCGGAGGACATCGTGACGCCAACCCCGAAACCCTAATCCGCTCGGCCTCTGCCTCGTCGATGATCAACTGCTCCCCGGCCCGATCAAACACCACCAACCTCCCCACGGTGAGCGTCCTGACCTCCCTGACATGGTCCCCTTCGCCGCGCCGCCCTAGCCTCGCCGTTCCTTACTCCGAGCGCCCTCTGTGCGCCGGTGACGAGTTCGCTTCTCCTCACCGTAGCGTCGCGCAAACCCTACCTAGGCTGCGCTGACCTCTAACATCTACCCGCCCTAGCCAGCGGTCATCATGCTGCCACGCCAGGTCACGCGTTCGAGCCCCACCGCGGCGCGCTGTCCTCTGTCGTGCACGGATCGATCGATCGTCAGAGGAAGATCAATAGTACGGCTGCATATTTTGTTGATAACCCCCTGTTGTTTTGCGTGCGTAACCCGCGGTCCAGCCTGGGCCCATCCGTCAGCCTCTCTGTACATTTTGTAGAGCACCCCCTAGCCTTTTCCAATCTCAACCCGCGCTCCAGCGGAAGCCCCACTGTCACCTCCTCAAGGCTGTCACGGGCACGTGGGCCTGTGCTCGCTGGTCCCACATGCTCACGATAGGCTAGCACAGCAAGGTGAGAAAAACCTTTTCGGTCGTGTTGCCCAAGATAACGGACCCACCCGTCGATCGTGGCTGGAGTCTGCAGGTATAAAAAGTTTTTCTGTGAACTGTTTTAATTCAAATCTTTTTCAAATTATTTTAAATTCAAATTTAATTCTGTTTTTAAATATCTTCTAAAATATAAATTTAAATAATGCAAATAATATATGTTTTGAAATCAGAAAAATGTGAGGAATTCAAATATGCCATCCAAAATATATTTTGTACACTTAAAATTTTCAAGTTGAATTAAATTACGTTAAAATGCCCCTTTTCCTAAATAAATTAATAACTTTTGTTTCATAAGTCCAAATCTAACAAATAATATGTCTAAAATGATTAGCTCGACGAGACCTTTCTGTTTATGCATTCCATGGTTTGATTTGAAGCATGCATCATATAAATATATTGTGGACAGCAACTTAATTGTGAATAAAATGAGGCCAAAACTCAATAAAATGGTTTATTCTTGTATGCCACACCTCCCCCATGCCATGATACTTTATTGCCATGCAAATTGTGCATCATTCATCATGGCATGATTGTTTGCTTGATGCATTTATTCATATGCTTGTGCGCTTTATTTATGTTGGCCCTTGCTTGTTTGGTTCTTCTTCGGATAGACGCTGAGCAGGGGATATATCAAGAGAACCAGGAGCACTACCCAGATCCATCCCTTGCTTCAACTGAGATGCCAGGCAAGCACTACCACATGCTTGCATAAATATAGTACCTATTGCCTCTATCTTATTCTTGCATCATTGAGTCGCGGTTGCATTAATCTGAATCCCAAGTATTGCATAGCCTTTACTTTTAAACCCCACCGAAGCTTGTTCCTCCATCCCATGAGCCATTACTACAGGAGTTGTTTGAGCCATGCGAGTCATAGAACAGCATGTGTAGGGTATGTGAGTGTCTGATGGATAACGAGGTACCTAAACAACTTAACCTGAGTAGTAATGGGATAACTAATGAAAGTGGCATCGGTGAGCCATATTTGCTATTTGGATTTTCAGGCTCACTTGTGTCCCGTAGGACCCCGAGTACTTGATTCCTGTTCCTTGAATATTCGCGCTATCCACATCCGGGAGGCCTTATGGACCCCCCTGAGCCAGAGCTCGATTCATTCTTATTTCTTGGGGCCACAAACTAGTTTGAGGTTTTATTTACTATCCTGTACTTATGCCATGTTTTACTGCTTTATTTAAGATTGTGCGAGGTGCACCGTCTTGTTAGGAAAGCAGTGTTTTCGCGGTATCGACAAGCCAGTCACATTTTGGGTTCCCGATCGTTTACACCAGCACGCAAACCTTGAGGCCGTCTCGGAGTCATCTAACTTCGTTGCGGGTAGCTCAATGGGGTGGCCCCCTGAAATATTTCTGAATCCTGTAATTGCTTTGCCGTGACTGCCTCATTGGGTTTTGATTTGGTTTTTTTCCGAGGCATATCGAGTGTGTGTTGCTATTTGTGCACCCCTGCAGGGTAAAACTTTCTGAAAGCCGTGTCCGCGGTTATGGACGACTTGGAGCACAGTTTCTCGATCATAGACAAGCATAACTAAAGTACCGCCTTTAATTTGATTAAGTAACTGACTAGTAAATAGTGCAACACTCATGGAATGGTTAATAAAACTGCCAACGGATGGGGGAGGGTTGTTCGTCCGCTTCCTCGTCGGTAAGCGAGGAGGAGGATGGATCTGTTAAGATTACCGTTATAACTGTTATAATTGTTGTTATTAATTCACGAACCTCCGTCTATCATTGGTTAGGCGGATGGTTAGCGAGTATCTATAGAATTGCTAGGGTTTATCTTTTGCTGCAATTGCGTCACCCCAGGTTGTGTCCCCTTTAGAGGCATAAAGACTTGCTGAGTACCCCTAGGGTCTCACACGATAAATTATTGGTTCAGATGAACAGGTACACTCGCAAGATGGATACTGGGTGGAAGAGACGGATGATGTGGGCAACGATCATTCGGTGTAGAGATTCCGGGAACGGGGATCCGTGAGATCTGTGGGCAGGATCTGCTTATTTATGGGGCATCTTATGCCGATTTGCTTCTTATCCGTACTCGGATTTTGTCTTCCGCTTCCGCCTGATACTCTGATGTTTGATGTATGAGGAGATATCCTAAACTATTATATCTATCTAGGATATTTGGATCTTGCCGTATGGCGTTGCTATATTTCCTTTCTTTTTAGATGGAATGGCTCTGATGTCTTTGTTGTATGGTGGCTTGCATACATACTCATTTGTGTATGTAGTTGATCCCTTCATACGCTTTGCCGATTACGTTCTTGTCCTGATGTTTGGAAATGGTTGGGACGGCCGAAAGGTCTACCTGTGAGTGGCATTTGGGCCCCACCGTACTATTTCAACCATTTCCGTCCATCCAGGCTGGTAACTAGGAGCGTAATTCACCGAGGTAGTTACAATTGATATCAGAGCCATCCCGCCCTTCAGGGTCTCAGCCAAATGGTCGTTGTCTGTCTAGCAAATATTTTGATAGTTATGTATACTAGGGTAAAACAAAACGTGAGAGTAGGACTGCTTCCACTTTTCTTCTTACCCACCCACCCACCCTTTTCTGGTAAGGAAGTGTAACGTTTTCAATCCTCTTCTTAAATTCAAACTAGGATTCACGTGTTCTGGGTTTCCGTAGTACCATAGGTTGTGTGTGTGTGTGTAATTCCTTGTCTATCTGTTGCATCCAAGTTGTTATCTTTATCGGCCTTTTGGTTATCAACTGTTGGTACATTCCATACCGACAGGCTTTTGCAAACCGACGCGATCTATCTGTTTCGTTGTATACCGCCGCGATCTGTCTTACTCTCTGTTAACCGACGTTATCTTCTTTAGGGTGTTAGTTTTCGTAGTTGCTAATCTTTAGGTTATCGTGAGAAGGAAGGTGTTGAGATATGTGTTTTACTTATTCATGTGCGGAGTAATGATTTGAGTGCGGGATGGAGTCGCGACCATACCACTACTCTTATCATTTGCTCTTGTATATTGAATTGGTAGAGTCACTAATCTTGATTCGTTAAGGGATTTTGCGCATCTATTGGTATTTTAATGCCAAGATTTGTGGAAAAATTTTCTTTGATATATTTGTGTACCACACTCCTTTTCAGTCGTGTGCGATATGCTTAATATCTTCTAGGTGCTTTAAACTTTGTTGATATTTTAATATCATCTTAGTAAATTGTATCCTTTAATCTTGATTAATTCCATCTTGGTACTATTGTGGATTATTATTATTCTCCATCATAGTACTGACTTGTGTTTTATATCAATCACAGGATGGCACCACCACGCCGTTCTGAGGAGGACATACAACCTGAACTGGGGGCAGCGTTGTCAAGCATCGCCAATGCCTTGGCAGCAATGCAGCAGAACCAACAGCGTTTCGAGGAAAGTGTCAGGAGGAATGAGTTTGTTCCGCTACCTCCACCTCCCAAGCGAGGAGACATCAAAAGCTTCCTGAAGTTCAACCCTCGCCAGTTTGATGTTTCTGATCAACCACTTGATGCTGATGATTGGTTGCGTGAGATGTCAAGGTTACTGGCAACTGCTTATGTTCCTGAGCAAGAATGGGTAAAGTGTGCTACTCACCTTCTGAAGGGAGATGCAGCTCTCTGGTGGGAGAATTACCTGAAGGCAACCGCGCCGTTTTCAGCCTACTTGGGGACAGTTCACTGGAGCTTTCAAAAGCGATGTCTCGAAATTGTCATGGAGAGGATGAAGGAAGTGTTTCTCAACCTCAAGCAGGGCAATGATAATGTCAATACCTACATCAGGAACTTCATGAACCTTTCTCGTTATGGTGGCGATGAGATCTCTGATGACAACAAGAAGCAAAAGAGGTTCAGGCAAGGGCTCAATGCATCGATTAAGTATGCAATCACACATGCAAGGCCGGCGTCTTTTCTGGAACTTCAGCATACAGCTCTACAGGAAGAGGCAAGTAGACAAGTGTTTGAGGAGTCAAAGAAACACAGCCGTGATGCAGCAAGCTCTTCAGCTATGTCAGCTCCTTCTAAGCGTCGTGTCTGGGTTCCTAACACCCCACCGTCGCTCCCGGCTCCACCAAGACCTTCAAGCTACGCGGCAAGGCCACCAAACTTCCTCACCGCTGCTCCCAGGGGCTACAACCACCACTACCCTGGAGCGCCTGGCGGAGTCCCTGGCTACGTTGCTCCACGTCCACCTGGTGCTTGTTACACGTGTGGAAACTCTAGGCATCAAAGCTGGAACTGTCCGATGAAGAACAAGGCTCTTCCTCCACCACCTCCAAGATCTGCGGCAAGCTCTCCTTTGGTTCGTGCACCACCACCTCGGGCTCTCAACATCAACACCAAGCCCGGGTCTGCTATTGCTCGTGCCAACTGTGTCAACGACGCTCAAGCTGAGCATGCACCTGGAGTTGTGATGGGTATGCTATCCGTTAACTCAGTCCATGCATGAGTTTTGTTTGATTCTGGTGCATCGCATTCTTCTGTGTCTCACAAGTTTGCAAATGAGAATGAGTTAGCTATGGATCCTCTCCTCAAGCGGTTAATGGTCCTTTCTCCTGGAGCAAAGATGGCAGCTTCTAAAGTCAGCCATGGCAATCAAATTGAGATTGGTGGCTCTTCGTTCTCGGCTTCCTTAATCATTCTGGGCAATTCTGACATTGATGTCATCTTGGGCATGGATTGGTTGACAGCAAATGCAGCTATGATTGATTGTGCTGAACGCTCGGTTTCTCTGAAGATTCCTGAAGGCCATATAGTCTATTCTCCAAGTCTGACTCCTGCTATCCAGCTTTTCGCTTTGGCGGCTCTGAATGTTGATGCTATGGAAGCTATTCATAGTGTTCCGATGGTCTGCGAGTTCCCAGATGTCTTTCCTGAAGAGTTGCCAGGTATGCCTCCGAATCGTAAGGTTGAGTTTGTTATTGAGCTTGAACCTGGTACCGCTCCTATCTCCAAGCGGCCTTATAAGATGGGTCCTGCTGAGTTGGCTGAACTCAAACGTCAACTTGATGAACAAGAGAAGTTGGGTTTCATTCAGCATAGTACTTCTTCTTGGGGTAGCCCAACCCTCTTTGTGAAGAAGCGAGACCATACTGATAGACTTTGTGTTGACTATCGGGCTCTCAATGCTAAAACCATCAAGAATAAATATCCCCTTCCGCGGATTAATGATCTCTTTGATCAGCTAGCTGGAGCTGTGGTATTCTCTAAGCTTGACTTGAGAAGTGGTTATCACCAAATCAAGATTCGCAAGGAAGATGTTCCTAAGACAGCTTTCACCACCCGCTGTATGAGTACACGGTCATGTCTTTCGGTCTCACCAACGCACCTGCCACCTTCTCGAGGCTCATGAACTCGGTTTTCATGGAGTATCTTGATAAGTTCGTTGTGGTCTATCTGGATGACATCCTAGTCTATTCTAAGTCACAAGAAGAGCATGAAGAACACCTTCGATGTGTCCTAAGCAAGCTTCGTGAGAACCACTTGTATGCAAAGTTCTCCAAGTGTGAGTTCTGGCTGCCTCAAGTAACCTATCTTGGTCACGTCATCTCTGCCAAGGGCATTGCAGTAAATCCGGAAACTGTGAAGACAATTGTTGAATGGCTTCCTCCTGTTAATGTCAAAGAAGTGCGGAGTTTCCTTGGTTTGGCTAGTTATTGCCGTCGCTTCGTTCAGAACTTCTCGAAGATAGCGAAGCCTCTTACCGATCTCCTCAAGAAAGGCAATAAATACCTTTGGACTCCTGCATGTCAAGCAAGCTTTGAGACACTCAAAGAGAAGCTCACTTCCACACCAGTCTTGGTTCCTCCGGATACATCCAACCGTTCCAGATCTTCTGTGACGCCTCTTTGCAAGGATTGGGTGCGGTCCTTATGCAAGAAAAACAAGTTGTTGCTTATGCCTCTCGTCAGTTGAAGACGCATGAGATCAACTATCCTACACATGACCTCGAGCTCATGCGTGATTGTCTTTGCTTTGAAAGTATGGAGGCACTACTTGCTTGGAAACCGTTGTGAGATCTTTTACGATCACAAGAGTCTGAAGTATATCTTTACTTAGCCTGATCTCAACCTTGACAAAGGAGATGGATTGAAGCAATCAATGACTTGATTTGACCATCAACTACACTCGGGAAAAGCTAATGTCATGGCGGATGCTCTCACCGTAAAGCTTATGTCAATAACCTCATGATGGAAGAACAACAGCCTCTCTTGTGCGAGGAATTCCGTCGACTCAACCTGAAATTGTGGAACAAGGGTATCTCGAACCTTCTAGCAACCTCTCTTGGAAAAGGTTTGCTCTTCTCAGCAGTGATCCGTACACAAGAAAGATCATCTCCAGATTCAGCTTCCAGTATGAGTCCTTTCACATCGATGATCAAGGCACGCTTTTCTTTGAACACGGATGTTTGTTCGAACTACCGGGTTTGAGAGAGCAAGTTCTCAAGGAGGCGATGATTCATTCTTTCTATCCACCTTGGCAGCACAAAGATGTACATGGACTTGAAAACACAATATTGGTGGCCTGGTTTGAAAAGGTATTGTGCCAAGTATGTCTCGAGTGTGATGTACGCATGAGTGAAAGTTGTCCATCAAAAACCTTCCGGTCTTCTACAGCCATTGAAACCCCCGGAATGGAAATGGGAGAAAGTAGAGATGGACTTCATCACTGGGTTTCCGAGGTCGCAGAAGGGCAACAATGCAATCTTTGTTGTCATTGACAGGCTTTCTAAAGTGGCTCACTTCTTCCCCGTCAAGGAAACCATTTCTGCAATTCAGTTGGCTGAGCTCTATATCAACAGGATTGTCTCTCTGTATGGGGTTCCGCTTGAGATCAGTTCAGACCGTGGAAGCATCTTCACTTCCAAGTTCTGGGAAAGTTTCCAAAATGCTTTGGGAACAAAGTTGAATTTCAGCACAGCTTACCACCCTCAGTCGCAAGGGCAAGTTGAAAGGATCAATCAGATTCTGGAGGATATGCTTCGTGCTTGCGTCATCTCTTTTGGCATGAAGTGGGAAGAATGTCTTCCTTATGCTGAATTCTCTTACAACAATAGCTTCCAGAAAATTCTAAAGATGGCACCATTTGAGGCTCTCTATGGTCGCAAGTGCAGAACTCCGATTGGTTGGTCGGGTGCAGGTGAAAGGATCTTGTTTGGCCCCGACATTGTGACTCAGCGGAGGAGAAGGTTCATACCATTCTGGAAAATCTGAGGATTGCTCAAAGTCGCCAGAAGAGCAATTATGACAGGAAGCACACAGACATGGAGTATGTCCCTGGTGATCTCGTTTACCTTCGTGTCACTCCCATGAGAGGCATGCACCGCTTTGGTATCAAAGGAAAGCTGGCTCCTAGATACATCGGTCCCTTCAAAGTTCGTGGAAGAAGAGGAGAAGTTGCTTATGCTCTTGAGCTCCCGGAAAAACTCAAAGTCCATGATGTTTTCCACATCTCTCAGCTCAAGAAGTGCTTCAAGGATCCCAGCAGGACCGTGGATCATGAGCTTATCAACCTCCAAGAAGATCTGTCTTATCAAGAACACCCCACAAAAATCCTTGAAGTCGCAGAAAGAAGGACTCGCAACAAGTCCATCAAGTTCTGCAAGGTGCAGTGGTCGCACCATTCCGTTGATGAAGCCACTTGGGAACGCGAAGATGAGCTCCGTGCCAAGTATCCTACCCTCTTTGTGTCTTCTTCTTCCTAGAATCTCGGGGCGAGATTCCTGTTTAGTGGGGGAGAGTTGTAGCATCCCAATTGTCTAACAATTGTAATGCTACTTGGTCTAGTAATATAATGGCTACTTCAAATATATAATTGTTGCATCATCATTTTATCATGCTCATGTCATCATGCCACCTTGCATTTGAGCATCATATAAAACCCTTTTCCATTTGGTTCTTATCTCATATGCATTATTAATTGTATTTGCCTCTTGATATTGTATTTGGGTCTTGATATATTGTTTAATGCCCAAGTTGAGTTGGGGGGGCATATCTCTTATTAACTCCACCATCTTTCTTTCACCACCTTATAATTCCACCATCCAACTAAATATGAGCTTGGCATTTATTGGTTTTACTTCTAGCTCATGTGGGTTGGGATGGATCCAATTCTTGTCCACATGCTCTAATCTTAGCATCATGTTGTTTTCACAATATTGATATATGAGAGCCACATGGCCACCTTTGCATGCCCTGTGAGTGGAACCCTTGTTCCTAGCTTCCATATGGATTATTATGGAATGAAGCTCATGTTGGAATATTTTTGGGACTATTAATCATCTAGTGGCCCATACACACTAGCATGTCCCATTTGTATTCAAATATGATCATCTCCATTTAATCCACTTGGGACTTTCTTTTAAATTCTTGGCTTGGCTTTATTCCACTTGTGATAATCTTGTTTTCACAAAATAAGCAAGGCATTAATCGTTTTGCATGGGCCATGCAAGGACCATCTTTTACTAGCTTTGGTTTTTTATTTGCATTTGGAGTGGATCATCTCTCTCTCTCTCCCTCCCTCCTTTTAGCTTGATCTTATTTGATCATGCTTAAACCATCTCACCCCTCCTTACCTTGTCTAGATCTAGATGGAGCTTGGCATGTGCTTGCTTGGCCTTGTCATAAGAGGACACCCCACCTAATCTAAAACCAAACCCTAGTCCCTCTCTACCCTAATCACCATACCCCTCTCTCCAAAAAACCTAAACCATGACCTAACCTAGCTACCACCACCTCTCTCTCTCGGCCTCTCTTCTCTCTACCTAGCTGGCCCCACATCACCTGGACCCACCTAGCTACCCCCACACAAACCCTAACCCGAGCCTAGCTCTAACCCTACCCAAGCCTAGCTCTAACCCTACCCGAGCCTCTCCTCTCTCTCCCTCTAGCTCTCTCTGCCTGCAGGCCCCACCAGCCCGACCCTGATCTACCCCCTCCTCCTTGCCCCACTTGGAAGCCTAACCTGCCCCTGCCCTGCCCCTGCCGACCGAGCACGTGAAGGAGGGAGAAGAGAAAGGTGGCACCGAGCCACCTTTTCCATCTACCCGCTCCCCCACGGCACCCATCTCCCTCTCTGCTATCTACCACCATCCCCTGGCTCTCCTCTGTCCCCCAGATCTACCCCGGGACCTGCCCTCTCCTCCCCTTCCTCTCCACCATCGTCTACCCCCACCAACGCCGGCCACCGTCGGTCCCCTCCGTTCCCCTTACATGCAGCCGGTGGCGAGGAGCTCTAGGTGTCGAGGAAGAACGAGGAGACGCCTAGGAGGCCGCCTGTACCCGCCATCGAGGAGGAGGAACACCAGAGCCGGAGGACATCGTGACGCCAACCCCGAAACCCTAATCCGCTCGGCCTCTGCCTCGTCGATGATCAACTGCTCCCCGGCCCGATCAAACACCACCAACCTCCCCACGGTGAGCGTCCTGACCTCCCTGACATGGTCCCCTTCGCCGCGCCGCCCTAGCCTCGCCGTTCCTTACTCCGAGCGCCCTCTGTGCGCCGGTGACGGGTTCGCTTCTCCTCACGGTAGCGTCGCGCAAACCCTACCTAGGCTGCGCCGGACCCTCTAACATCTACCCCGCCCTAGCCCAGCGGTCACCGCTGCCTGTGCCAGTCGCGTTCGAGCTACCCAGCGGCCTGCTGTCTCTGTCGGCGCCCGGACCGATCGATCGTCGGAGGAAGATCAGCGAGACAATGCAGTGCAAGATATTTTGCTGATAACCCCCTGCTGTTTTGCGTGTGTAACCCGCGGTCCAGCCTGGGCCCATCCGTCAGCCTCTCTGTACATTTTGCAGAGCACCCCCTAGCCTTTTCCAATCTCAACCCGCGCTCCAGCGGAAGCCCCACCTGTCAGTCCCTGCGCTCGTTTCGTTGTACGTGGGCTGTGGTCCTTGGTCCCACACCTGTCGCATAGGCTAGCACATTCATGGTGAGAAAAACCTTTTTTTTATTTGTGTTGCCCGATCGACGGACCCACCCATCGATGTTGTGGCTGGAGTGCATGCAGGTATAAAAGTTTTTCCGTGAACTATTTTAATTCAAATCTTTTTCAAATTATTTTAAATTCAAATTTAATTCTGTTTTTAAATATCTTCTAAAATATAAATTTAAATAATGCAAATAATATATGTTTTGAAATCAGAAAAATGTGAGGAATTCAAATATGCCATCCAAAATATATTTTGTACACTTAAAATTTTCAAGTTGAATTAAATTACGTTAAAATGCCCCGTTTCCTAAATAAATTAATAACTTTTGTTTTATAAGTCCAAATCTAACAAATAATATGTCTAAAATGATTAGCTCGACGAGACCTTTCTGTTTATGCATTCCATGGTTTGATTTGAAGCATGCATCATATAAATATATTGTGGACAGCAACTTAATTGTGAATAAAATGAGGCCAAAACTCAATAAAATGGTTTATTCTTGTATGCCACACCTCCCCCATGCCATGATACTTTATTGCCATGCAAATTGTGCATCATTCATCATGGCATGATTGTTTTGCTTGATTTATTCATATGCTTGCGCTTTATTTATGTTGGCCCTTGCTTGTTTGGTTCTTCTTCGGATAGGCAATGGCGGGGATATATCAAGAGAACCAGAGCACTACCAGATCCATCCCTTGCTTCAAGCGAGCTGCCGTGCAAGCACTACCACATGCTTGCATACATATAGTACCTATTGCCTCTATCTTATTCTTGCATCATTGAGTCGCGGTTGCATTAATGAATCCCAAGTATTGCATAGCCTTTACTTTTAAACCCACGAAGCTTGTTCCTCCATCCCATGAGCCATTACTACAAGAGTTGTTTGAGCCATGCGAGTCGTAGAAACGACATGTGTAGGGTATGTGAGTGTCGATGGATAACGAGGTACCTAAACAACTTAACCTGAGTAGTAATGGGATAACTAATGAAAGTGGCATCGGTGAGCCATATTTGCTATTTGGATTTTCAGGCTCACTTGTGTCCCGTGGGACCCAGTACTTGATTCTTGTTCCTTGAATATTCGCTATCCACATCCGGGAGGCCTTATGGACCCCCAGGCGAGCTCGATTCATTCTTATTTCTTGGTGCCGCAAACTAGTTTGAGGTTTTATTTACTATCCTGTACTTATGCCATGTTTTACTGCTTTATTTAAGATTGTGAGAGGTGCACCTTTGTACATTTAGGAAAGCGGAGTGTTTTGTGATGTCGACAAGCCCAGTCCACATTTTCGGGTTCCCGATCGTTTACAGCCACGCAAACCTTGAGGCCGTCTCGAGTCAGCTAACTTCGTTTGGGTAGCTCAATGGGTGGCCCCTGAAATATTTCTCGAATCCTGTAATTGCTTTGTCGTGGCGCCTCGTTGGTTTTGATTTGGTTTTTCCGAGGCATATCGAGTGTGTGTTGCTATTTGTGCACCCCTGCAGGGTAAAACTTTCTGAAAGCCGTGTCCGCGGTTATGGACGACTTGGAGCACAGTTTATCGATCATAGACAAGCATAACTAAAGTACCGCCTTTAATTTGACTAAGTAACTGACTAGTAAATAGTGCAACACTCATGGAATGGTTAATAAAACTGCCAACGGATGGGGGGGGTTGTTCGTCCGCTTCCTCGTCGGTAAGCGAGGAGGAGGATGGATCTGTTAAGATTACCGTTATAACTGTTATAACTATTGTTATTAATTCACGAACCTCCGTCTATCATTGGTTAGGCGGATGGTTAGCGAGTATCTATAGAATTGCTAGGGTTTATCTTTTGCTGCAATTGCGTCACCCCAGGTTGTGTCCCCTTTAGAGGCATAAAGACTTGCTGAGTACCCCTAGGGTCTCACACGATAAATTATTGGTTCAGATGAACAGGTACACTCGCAAGATGGATACTGGGTGGAAGAGACGGACGATGTGGGCAACGATCATTCGGTGTATAGATTCCAGGAACGGGGATCCGTGAGATCTGTGGGCGGGATCTGCTTATTTATGGGGCATCTTATGCCGATTTGCTTCTTATCCGTACTCGGATTTTGTCTTCCGCTTCCGCCTGATACTCTGATGTTTGATGTATGAGGAGATATCCTAAACTATTATATCTATCTAGGATATTTGGATCTTGCCGTATGGCATTGCTATATTTCCTTTCTTTTTAGATGGAATGGCTCTGATGTACTGTTGTATGGTGGCTTGCATACATACTCATTTGTGTATGTAGTTGATCCCTTCGCCTGCCGATTACGCCGCCCGTTCTTGTCCCGATGTTTGGAAATGGTTGGGACGGCCGAAAGGTGTACCTGTGAGTGGCATTTGGGCCCCACCGTACTATTTCAACCATTTTCGTCCATCCAGGCTGGTAACTAGGAGCGTAATTCACCGAGGTAGTTACATTAACTTTAGTCTCCAAGAATTTAAATATAATACAATAAACATTACTATATGTTTTATAGTTAACTTTGGTCAGAAGTAGTTAAGTTATAAAGCAACTCAAGCCAAACCATTTGAGCAAACAAATAACATCACCCACTACTAACTAACCCTAAAGCTTGTTTAAACCTTAGAAGAGAAACCTATTCTTCGAAGGTTATTCTTTTTGCCACTTCAAACAAGAACTCCTATATAAGCAAGTTTGACTAGTACTTCATAAGTGTATATTTCATTGCTACATAAATACGTGTTGCTCACATGCACTCATAAACTATACTAACAGCACAAATGCGAAACTTATCTAAAAGGACAACACATTCCAAAGTAACCATTTCCGGAATCCAAACCCTAGGACAACGTTATCTCCGGGATTTGCATTTAGAACGTGCATCACATTATTTATGCATAAAAGCATATTGCTTTTTTAAACATTAGTCCTTACCGGACCAATGATGCTGATTTCAGATTTTGGATCTTATACTGACTCGAAGATCGTGAGTGCATAATCTTGCAATCAAAAAGGCAAGTTCACACTTGCTCATGTCCTTTGTTTATTTTCTGTAAAGTGTTTTACAAATCCAGTGTTGTTATCACCTGCATTTGAAAAAGTTCTTAAAACACGATTTTTGATAATAATGTGAACTATTGGTTACTGATCCAGGGTGATCAGCTAATCTATTAAATCTGACAGCTGGAATACCACTTTTCAGAACTATATTACCTAGGAGTTAACAACCAATGTCGCTAGTGATTCTTGCACGTTGACCATGAGATTTGGAATGGGACAGAGAAGTCAGCTGTATCTTCTTACTCTCGCATGAAGCCGGCTATGCAGGTCGTGGCTGTTATCCTCGTAGCATGCATATTAATTGGTAATTCGTAGAGGATATGCATCATATGGGTGGGAACCCTCATCGTCCCACGATAGTTCTGGCATCTAACGGTTTGTACAAACCATTGCCGTAATTCATTATGTTGGCATGGTGTACACCAAGGAGGCATGCGAGGTCGCGAAGGGGGCAGTGATTGGCTTGGATCTTCTTCTGGGCCCCACATCATGGAATGGTGGACGGGAATAAGCTGCCCGGTTGTGCAACAAAGAGTTGATCTCTCATGGGTAAAGTAACGCACCTTGTGTTCACTAACACATGTAAAAACATTTCATTAGAATGACTCATCATTCTAAGTTTTTCATAATCATTTTCACCAAGTATTCCCATCTAAAGTGATCAAGTTTTATGCTTAGCACTAGCAACTACAATTGATGGTAATCACTAATGAGGGGTGATAATTTAAGTGTGACTATTAAATATATATCTCATGCCTTAGTATTACCTCTAGTTTTATCTAACTTAGGCCAAGTTTTATGCTCTTTATGCTACCTATAATAATCTTCCAGAACTTCACAAGGTACTAAGTAAACCTACACAAAGAGCTTGGATAAAGAATACAGCTTGCAAGCAAAACTGGGATTTGGTATAATCAAGGTTGCAAGTGTTATCTTGCTAGGATGGCTTGCTAATGGTAGCCTGCATAGTTCACTTGTAGTATTAAGCTTGCATAGTTGCAAGTGTTATCTTTCCTTGTGTAGTGCAATGGTTGAAGTTTTCCTCGGCTTCTTCCTCGTAGTAGTCTCCTTCCTCTTCGTATACTTGGTCAGTACTAGTGTCTATAAATAAATACGAGGCACACTATCACCAAACAATACTTACCTACTTCTATTTAGCTCACAAGGGTTTTCACTAGATGATCTAGTATCATCACAATCATCACAAGATTAAGGCAATAGTTTTATTTATTTTATCTTAGAAAAGTAATTTCTAGTCATTGAAAAACTACTTAAGATTTAATATTCCCCAATTAAAACATGGGATCATGTGGACCCATGTCATCACCACATATTTCAACACTTGGGAATGTGATTTAAAGTGTTTTCACAATTTAATAAGGTTTAACCTTTTTATTTTAATTAATTAAAGTGATTAGAAATGCCAATGGGGCATCGTTTTATTACTTGTCCATTATTACTGCAAGTAAACCTAGATATTTTATATATTCAGAAAAGTCTTGCCAGATGTGATTTTTGAGAGTTGGAATCAACTCAAAAGCATTTATGGTTGATTTTTGAAAGTTGGAATCAACTCAAAAGCATTTATGGTTGATTTTTGAAAGATGTTTAAATGCAGAAAAGTCTCTGTCTTGTTATTTTTACTATAGGTGATCTATAATTCCAAATGGTTTGAATCCAACATTCTTGTATTAAGAATTTCCATAACTTTCTAACAAATTTGGTTTCATGCATTTTGGTTTAGTAAATCTTTCTGAATCAATTTTTAAAGTCACTACCATAACTAAGTTTGAAACTAAATGGATAAATCTAAATTTAAACTACTGGGTCAAGCGGGAAAGTTAACTGGGTCGGCCCACTGCGCACAGCGCACACGAGGGTGGTTTAAGTGGTTGTCCCCACCAGTTAATGAGATAGGGGGTGCGAAGGGGTAAGGGCTATCTACGACCGTAGGATTAGATTTAAGATCAACGACTGAGGGGAATTGTCCACGTCGAACCGAATGCGACGAGCACGAACCCTAGCGCGGCCAGTGGGGGTTTGTGGCGGCTCACCGCGGCTTCGGCGATGGTCGGTGATGGGGGCGAACAACGAAGTCGACAACGATGATTCTCCTGGTACCGGCGGCTTCTCCTAGGGTGGCTCCAATCAACGGCGCCATTCTCCTCCAGTAGCGCAGGCTCTAGCGAAATTCCGGCGATGCTGCGCTCGCCTTGCTCCGGGAAGAAGTGGGCACAATTAGTGAGAGGTGGAGAGTGAGATGGTGTGCTAAAATCGAACGGGGGAGGCCTCTATTTATAGTGTGACGAGGGAACCGAAGGGTGCGGGCAGAGCTCGTCGGGGTCAGCTTCACAATGAGATATGGGCATGGCTGATGGTAGGGGACGGTGCGCTGCCTCCTGGCGAAGCTCAAGGGCTTGGTCGGAATGCGTCGATGCTCTAAGCAGCATCGAAGGTAGTTTTGATTGCACACAGCGGCTACGAGTCGCGCGGCGGCGAACGGGGTTGTCTGGGAGGTTCCTGGGGCAGTGGTGATCATGCGCACGGGCGACGAATGCGGGGCGAGGTCGGTGCGAGCGTGTTGAGCGCGGCGCTCTGGCGCTCTGGACATGGCAGAGACTAACTGGGCACGGTGGTTCTAGGGTGGTCCAGTGGCTAGCCGGGCTCGAGGGCTGGACAAGGCGTGGCGGTGGATGGTGGCGTGCTTGCTAGACATGGTGGCTAGGATCGGCGCTTGCTCTGGCTAGCTTGCCATGGTCGGCTGGCAAGGGTGCTCTCGGCATGGCACGACATGGTGCATTGGGTAGGGGCTAGGGGTGTTCAATGTGTTGGTTGGGTCTAGGGGAGACAAGTGTGATCAATGGTGAACATTGCTTAGCTAAATTACTTCTCAAAATAGTGAAGTTTGGCCAATTTGATTTTCTGTCTCGAAGTGTTTGATGAAATGGCCGCAAGAAATTAAAATTTTAATTTTGGGTTGAAACTTGGTGGGTGTACTGGTCACATAGTAGGCAGTCTATGGTTGATTGGATTTGTCAAGGTGCACTGGTTTGGTTGGGTTTTGAGAAATGGTGATCTTCTCAGATGAACTAGATTCAAATTCCAAATGTCATTTGAATAGGCTTGTCAAATGTTTCTGTGGGTTTGAAAGGTGGGCTTGCGTTCACTTTCACTTGGTCTAGCAAGGGGTGAAAAGAATTGGATTTGTTTCTGTTTGGAATCTTGGACTAGAAACACTCAAAGTGGTCTACCGATTAACTTTGGTCAAAATGACCATTAGCTCATATAGTTTATATTTGAATTTCTATTGATTTGATTCTGCTTGTAAATGATTTAGATGATGTTATTTTCATCTTTAAACCATTCATTGCCATTCATAGAAATCACACAGGTTCATTCAAGCATTCATGCATTCATCACATACACACATGCATTCTATGGATTTTGTTAACAAAGTTTTTTGTTAACCCTAATTTTGGTTGATTGGAATTGATAACCTTGATTAATATATTTGGGATGTTACAGGTCGGCATGACGGCTTCAGCGCTGCACACCATGAAGAAGGGCGTGAAGCCAGTCGACCGATTGATGGAGGTGCAGATTCCCTAGATGACGAATGGGATCTCTTTGACCTAGCATCCTGGAGTTCGCTCCAGGGGGACTTGCAGTCGCGACTTTAGGCCATGGAGGATGCTCTGGTTGGCGTGTTCCGCCTGGCTGTTGGACTCCGGGTGGGCGACTGAGGCCAGGTCAAACCGTATGTTTTGCTCTTCGCAAAATTCCGCCATGGCGCCCTTGGCAAAGTTGGTGTTGTTGTCCGTGATGATGCTATGCGGGAATCCATAGCGATAGATGAACTCGCGGAGGAATTTTATTGTGGTCTTCCCGTTGCACTTGTGGACTAGTTTGATCTCCACCCACTTTGTGAATTTTTCGACTGCGACTAGGAGATGGGTGTAGCCGGAGGGGGCCTTCTTGAAGGGTCCCACCATGTCCATGACCCACACGGCGAATGGCCATGTGATGGGGATAGTCTTGAGTGCCGAGCTGGGTACATGCGTCTGGATGGCGTACTTTTGGCACCCGACGCAACGTTGGATGATGTCGACCGTGTCAGCGTGCGCAGTAAGACAGTAGAAGCCGAGTCGCATGGCTTTGGAGACCAGGGATCGAGCACCGACGTGGTGGCCACAGTCGCCGGCATGGATGTCTTGGAAGATCTTACGGCCTTCCGTAGGCTGCACGTAGCGTTGGAAGACGCCTATCACACTGCGCTTGTGGAGCTCGCCGTTGATGATGGCGAAGGATTTGCAGCGGCGCACGACCATGCGCGCCTCCGTCTTGTCCGCCAGTAGGGTCCCTTGCTCGAGGTAGGAGATGTATGGCGCCGTCCAGTCACTTGGCTCCGCGATCATGGCGACCAGGGCGGGTTCTAGTTGCAGCGGGATCCCGAGGTCGATCTCCTTCGGAGGAGAGACGGAGGGCTTGTGGATGGTGTCGAGGAACACGCCGACGGGTGGCGCTTGGCAAGCCAACCAAATACGAGAGAGGGCATCAGCCTCTTCGTTATTACGCTGGTCAATCCACTCAACGGAGTAGCCCACGAAGTGGCCCCCTGCTGGTCCACTGCCTGGCGGTATGCCGCCATGGTGGGGGAGATAGCGTCACAGGTATAAGCGACTTGCGCGGCGATGAGGTCGGAGTCTCCATAGCACCGTAGGCGATTAACGTTCATCTCCTTGGCGGCTCGCATTCCGTGAAGGAGGGCCTCGTACTCGGCCATTTTGTTGGTGCAGGGGGTGAAGTCGAGGTACAACACGTAGCGGAGCTTGTTGCCCTTGGGGGAGGTGAGTATGATTCCTGCCCCTGCGTCGTCTGCGTTCTTGGACCCGTCGAAGTGTAGTGAGTAGTAATGGAGGTACATCAACATCTCTTGCTGTTGCGCCTCCTCCAAGTCGGCGAGGAAGTCCACGAGGGCCTGCGACTTGATCGCTTTACGCGGCTCATACTTGATGTTGTGGACGCCGATCTCGACAACCCACTTGGCGACTCGCCTGGTCGCCTCGCTTCTGGTATTGCGGGTATTGCGGGTAGCGCTATCGCGACTCGGTGAGACCACGTACACCAGCTTCTGGTATTGCGGGTAGCGATGTTGCGACTCGGTGAGGACCTCGCTGATGTAGTAGACTGGGCGCTGGATGGGGCGCTCCTTCCCTTCTTTTGGCCTTTCGACGACCATGACGGCACTGACGAGTAGCACTTCTTTGAGTGCGTGCAGCGCATCGTATGCCTCCTTGTCCCACTGGAACATGGGGTTCTTGCACATCAGGTGGTAGAGAGGCATTACCTTCTCGCGTAGCCGTAGGATGAAGCGACTGAGAGCCGCGACTCGCCGGGCTAACTTTTGCACATCGCGGAGGCTCTCGGTTTGCCGATCCGGGAGATCGTGTCGATCATGGTGGGGTTCGCCTCGTTGTCTCGCTTGGAGACTACGTACCCCAATAATTGTCCTCGAAGGTGCACTTCCCTGGATTGAGTTTGATCTTGTACCTCTGAAGATTCATGAATGTTTCGGCCAGGTCGGCGAGTAGATCGCTATTGCGATTAGATTTGACCACCATGTCGTCGATGTAGACGTGGATGTTGTGGCCAATTTGGCTCGCAAGGCACTCTTGCATGCACCAGTGATAGGTTACTCCGGTGTTCTTGAGGCCGAACGTCATGGCAGTGTAGAAGAATGCACCGGATGGTGTGATGAACAGCGTTTTCTCCTTGTCCTTGACCACCATTTTTATCTGGTTGTAACAAGAGTATGTGTCGAGGAAGCATAGTGACTCTGAGCCCGCGGTCGAGTCGATGATCTGATCGATGCGCGGGAGGACGAACTGCTCCTTTGGGCACGCGCTGTTGAGGTTTGTGTAGTCGATACACATTCTCCAGGTCCCATTTTTCTTCTCGACCAGGACTGGGTTTGCCAGCCACATGGAGTACTAGATTGGCCGGATGAAGCCTACAGCGAGTAGACGCTGCACCTTCTCGACGATTGCTTGGCGGCACTCTTTATTGAAGGGCCGCAGCGATTTTTTGACATGTCTCTCTTTGGGGTCGGCGTTGAGTTTGTGCTCAGTGAGTTCCCTTGAGACACTTGGCATGTCGGATGGCTTCCATGTGAAGATGTCGCGATTCTCACGGAGGAACTCGATAAGCGCGCTTTCCTATGCGGGGCTCATGCATGTCCCGACCGTCACCGTTTGGCTGGAGTCACCTAGGACTAGCTCGACGGCGCGAGTGTGTGTGGTGGCCTCGAACGCGGTTGATCCACTGCCTGCGTTGGGATCCTTCAGTATTGTGGGATCGTCTTTGTTAACCCCGGTCGCGTATCTTGCGAGATCCTCTGAGTGGTTGGCCTCCACAGGGATGACGGCGTCTACAAGCTCGGTGCCCTTTTCCTCGCACTCCACGGCCATGTCAGGGTCGCCGTGGATGGGATGATGCCGCACGGCCATGGGATCTTCATCGCGTTGTACGGGTAGTGCGGTGCCGCCATTAACTTGGCGAATGCTTGTCACCCCAGGACGCAGTGGTAGGGGCTGTTGAAGTTAACCAGCTCGAAGACGATCCGCTTGGTTCGGAAGTTTGCTGGTGTGCCGAAGGTGACTGGCAACGTCACCTTGCCGATTGGGTATGCCTTCAGACTAGGGACGATGTCGTGGAAGGTGGTGAGGGTCGTCTCAATCATCAACTGCGGGAGTCACATCTGCCTAAACGTGTCCAGGTAGAGTAAGTTAATGGAGCTCCCGCCGTCCATCAATGTCTTGGGGAGCCAGTAGTCGCCCACTTTGGGCTTGACTACCAGGGCAACTCGCCCGGCATATTCGATCCGCGGCGAGTGGTCCTCGCGGCTCAACATGATGCGCTGCTCGGACCAGTTGAGGAAGCAGGGGACGTCGACCTGTGACATCAACTTGACAGCGACGACATGGGCGAGGACCTTCTTCTCGTGCTTGGTGTCGAGCCTAGTGAAGGTGTGGAGAGATCCGACGTCGTTATCGAATGCTCCGCCATTGGGCAAGTTGTTGTTGGGGTCCTCCCTCGCGCACCATGCCTTCTCAATCTCCTTCAAGGAGTGTCAGTCGGCGGTCGTGTGCGTGGCAGGTTTCCCCTCCCTGCTATGGAACACACAGGGTTGGTTGAGGAGAGCGGCTGGGTTGAATTTCGGCCTTGCCTTGTAGTTCCCGCTGTCGCGTTGTTGGCCTCCGTCGCGGCGGAAGCTCTTGGGGTTGCGTGGCGCGTATCCGGTGTTGGCGATGAAGTCGACTCGCCGATCACCGCGGGGCTTGCCGGTGAGGCGAGTGTTGCTGTAACATAGATCGGGTCGCCTCCCATTGTCGTGGCCGCTTGGGCGGCGATTTCCACCCCACTCATTGTTGGTTTCTTCGTTCGGGTCCTCCTCCGTGTACCGTTTGGCCATATTGAGGAGGTTTGGGATATCGTCGAGTGTCTTGTACACGCATTTGAGTTTGGCGACCAGGGGCTCATAGCGGCACGAGGTTTTGAAGCAATGGATTGCAGTATCCGTGTGGATACCGACCGCGTTGAACCATAGGAATTTCCATTGTTGGACCCTGACGGTGCTCGACATGGCACTTTGTTGGTAACCCCAAGCGCAGGGTGTGAAGATCAAGCAGCAAGTTTTCCCTCATTTGAGACCGAGGTTATCGAACCAGAAGCAGGACGGAAATGTCACACATGTGTTGCAAACAACATGGAGACCTGCAAAACAGAAACTCAAGACTCACCGGTTTGCTGTAACAAAGGATTAAACGTATGGTGTGTAAGGTAATGGTTTGTAGCAAGTAAACAAGTAACAGTGGAAGGTGTATCAATGGCAAAGATTGGACCGGGGTCCATAGTTCACTAGAGGTGTTATCCTTAGATAAACAACATGGCATGAAGGGTAAACAAATTACAGCATGGCAATTGACAGGAACTGAGCAAGGCATAACAATGCAATACTAGTAAGAAAGATCCCATGAGATTCGATTGGGCAATACAACAAGATATGTAGACCGCCATCCAACTGCATCTATGACTAGAAGTCGACCTTCAGGTTATAATCCGAACCCCCTCCACTATTAAGTTGCAAGCAACAGACATCTGCTTTAAGCAAAGTGTGTAAGGTAAACAGTCCACATGTTCCATGAACAAGAGACCGTTGTTTTCTCCCTAGTGGTAACAACATATCAAGAACCAAAGAGATTTCTATCACTTCCCTTGGAAACTAGAGGCATGAACCCACTATCGAGCATAAATACTCCCTCTTGGAGTCAATAACAACTACTTGGCCAAGATAGCCACTAAAAACGGATAGCATGCAAGATCACAAACAACATAGACATGATAGAATAATAAAGACAAAACCATTAATCAATCCAACATAATTATCTCAATATCCATCGGATCCCCACAAACACAGCATGCATGATTACAAATAGATTAGATCTTGATCATGAATGGAGCTCACAAGATCTATACATGAAAGCACAAGGAAGGAGATACAACCATCTAGCTACTACATGGACCCATAGTCCAAGGTGGAACTACTCACGCATCATACCGGAGAAGAAGGCCTCCGGGAAGATCTCCCCTCTGGCAGGGTGCTGGGAAGAACTTCAGACCCCCCCCCCCGATCTAGTGACGATGGTGGCGGCGTCTATAGACGGTTTCGTGGAAATTTGATGGGCTGCTTATGATTTAGGCATCGCGGGCTGCTTATAGGCGAAGGGGGAGGCCGAGGAGGTGGCCAGGGGGCCCACACCCTGCCTACGCGCGGGCCCACCCCTGGCCGCGCCTAGGAGGGTGTGGCCGCCCTGGAACGCCTCTCCATTTCCCCTCTGGACTTCTTGTTCCCCATGGAAAGTTATTGACTATGGCGTTTTTCCCGTCCAATTCCGAGAATATTTCTTTACTAGATTTTCTGAAACCAAAAACAGTAGAAAACAGGCAACTGGCACTGTGGCAACTTGTTAATAGGTTAGTACCAGAAAAGATATAAAAATCACCTCAAAGTGTGGACAAAGCAAAGCAAAGTAGATACTAAACAAGCATGGAACATCAAAAATTATAGATACGTTTCTGACGTATCAAGCATACCCAAGCTTAACTTCTTCTCGTCCTCGATCGGGTAGATAAGTGATAAAAAGAATAATTTTTGAGGTGACATGCACCCTCACAATAAAGATCTAACCATTTGCAAGCATTGAAAGCTGGGATCAAAGAACTCTAAACATGAACATGAAAGAATGGAGTTCTAATAGTAAGACAGAGCAACTACTATTGCAACATGACAAGATACAAACAAAGATCATGAATATCATGCATTTGAAAAACGTTTGTTTGTTTCACATATAGAAAACATAGCATAGTGGCAATCAGCTTGTCCCTCATAGAGTAGCAAATAGATGCATAGGACACCTTCAAAGTTCACAAGGGTGACTAGAAAAAAGTAGCACAATAACAAGTAATAGCACAATATGCATCAATCAATAAGCTTTGTTGTAGTGCACATAAAAATAAGAATGGCAATTATGCTCTCTTAATGGTACCTAAAGGTAGAAGGTGGAGACTCAATAGTGGTGGAAGAAAGGCCTTTTATAAAGGAAGGAGGGATTTCAAGTTTCAAAAAGAGCTTCCAAAAATTATGGTACTTGTTAGCTTTCAGCCCTCATTGCCCCTATCATAAGCATCTTGAAGTGATTAAGGTTAAAGTGAACAAACTATGGAGTATATTCTTGACGAAGTATAGGTTGGTAATCTCAAGTCCCTTGAATATGAGGGCCAAACCTCATGCTACTCAACTTCAGGCCCAGGTAAGTTCTTGTCATTGTAAGTGTTTGCATATCATTGAAAACCGCCAACAGGGTACCCCTTTCACATGGTACAAGAGCTTTCCCATAACCAAAATGACAAGGCAAGCAGACAATGAGCATCTCAGCAATCTTTTTATTTACTATATGCATAGTTTTTTATTCAGGATGATTCATAGATAGCTCACTATGGTGATGCTGCAAGTTTCCACCATGATTAGGCAGGGCTTATGCTAGCGGCCCAGGCGTTTCTCTAACACAGAATACAAACTCCATGGACTTACAAGTTCCCTTTTTATTTCACACCGGCGACATCCACAAATAAAAGTGCATGATATCAACTAAGTACAGATTACAAGTGCAATGTTGAAAATGTTCCCCATGACAGCATGGTTCTGCTAATTCCACCGTATAAGTGCAAGCCTATACAACATAGATCCACAATGGTTCAAGTTTATTAGGGGCAAAGAATATAAAGTGTGCCATCAAGTTCGTGGGAGCTTTAATCACTAAGTTTTCACATAACAAAATAGTTTTTAATTGGAAGATAGTTGAAAACAAGAATATACTTGGAATGGTTTAACACACCATGCATAGGATTTTATAGTGGACACTTTGGAATAACTTGGTTTCTTGGGAGTTGGAAGCATGAGTAGAGCTTACTCATACAAGTGGAGGCTAGCAAAAGACTGGGAGCAACCAAATAAGAGAGCAATAGCGGCCATAATCATGCAGAGCGACAAAACATTACTAACCAAAGCATAGATTGGTACTACAAGTCAAGGACTAAATGATCAAAGAGGATAATGGCGACTTGTGAGAGTCATAACATGGTATGATCATGTGCCAAGTCAACCCAAACAAACCTCAGAGGAGAATACCACAATACTATGTTTTTGCATGCTAAAACAATGCATAAGGCACACTAAGCAATCCCAATGACTTGGAGTAAGCCATGCTACAACAATAACTACTAAGCATAAGTTCAAAACAACACCTATAATGGCATGATAAAGTCTAAGTCACAGTCAATGCAAGCTCCTCTTGAACTTCCAAGCAAGAACTTTCTACTCCTTTCCAACACCAAGAAACTTATTTGCAACAAAACACAGCGAAAGCGGGGGTCCGAACTACTCAAGCAAACTAAACAACTAAGCAAAGCAAACGAAAACTAAGACGCTCCAAGAACAACACAACTGTGCATGAAACAATGAAAGTGAAGTGTCTAGACAGACCTGAGCTTTTAATTGATGAAGAAGGGGATGCCTTGGGAATCCCCAAGCTTTGACGCTTGTACCTCTTGGATATTTCTTGGGGTGACACCACGGTGGCATCCACGAGGTTATCAAACCAGAAGGAGGAAGGAAACGTCACACAGGTGTTGCAAAAAAACATGGAGAGCTGCACAACTGTAACATCCCAGCATTAGATCGTAGAAATAAGTTGTACCAAGATGTGTGCATTGCATTCATGAATAGAAAATCCAAATAAATTTCGCGCTTTTAAACAAAACTTGTCAAGGTGATTGAAGATTCTCTTAACTTGATGGAATAAGAAGTAGATCATCAAGTTGACTGTGATAAGTTTCAATAGGACTTTGCTAAAACCTTACTTTGGGGAAGAGAGATTCAACCTAAGGGTAGATCAAATGAAATAAAAGATAAAACTTAATACATTATGTTTTATATCTGATCTTTAGGTGATCATATCATATTATCCATTATAATCACTCATGAGTACCAATTTAAGGATATAACACAAATAACAAGAATGTAACAACTATATCTCAACCTCATCTGCATGTATCCTGAGTATCATGGTAATATCTATCTTTCCATATCAATTCTTAACATCTCTGTTGAGTTATATTTCCATGTCTGTTATTCATCAATGTTGAGAAATCAACTATTGACATCCATTCTCAACCTATCAAGTATTTGATCTTAACACAGCCTACAAATAAGTGTCTACAAAGAAACAACTGAGAAGAGGTGAATAGTGATGCTAGTTTCAGATGTCATTTATTTGATATGAATGTTTAGAAAGAATCCAATCAACCAGATAGTTGATGGAGCTAAATCCTTCCTTGATAGAAAAGAAGATTACAAGGATGAAGTCTGGAGATAGTTACTAGGAGTAGTCCTATTGGATCAAGTAGGTATAGTTAATTAATTATATCTCTTAATCCAATAGAGCTAAACAGAAGATAATTTCAATACAACTACAAGATTGTATTGATAATGGTCTTGATTAGCCAACTGGAAACCTAAACCATAATGATCAAAGGATTCTAATGATCATAGAGTAGTCATTGCAAACCACATAAATATAATTTATGGATTAAAGTGTGAATTATTAGAGTAAAGTGAATATAAGAGGATATTATTCAACTAAAGCTAGTATAGCATAGATTCATATAAGTGGTGTTATTCATCTTTAAGGATAGTCAACTTTAGAGAAAGATTACTCATGGAGGATTAAGGAAGATTGTAAGAAGAGTTTGAAGGAACTACTGGTTGGATGGAAGACTATCAATAGTAGGATAGTAAATACAACCAAGCAAGGATATGAACAAATTATAAAATGCCTTTGTATCTAACTCATTGGATTTATCCATGAGTTTAGAAGAAAGATATATGAATAAGAAGATTTTAATAAGTAAGCTCATCATACTAACCATGATGACAGATAGGAAGAAGTATTATATCTAGGAAAGGGATTCCTTAATTAGAGATCCAAGATTGTGAAATATAATTATATGTGATAAATCATTTTCCTATTTAATCTTGGTAATCAATCAACTCTAAATCTCAAATCAAACATAATATCTATCTCATACTATTGATCCATCATCTGATGTCTATAACACTTTATAGAAATATTTCTCTATAGCAAATCACATAAGCACATCTCTGTTAATTCCAACCGTCATAACTATATGTGCTTAAGAATATCTTTATCAATTCATATTCATAAAATATTCTAATTATAACCTTCTTTTATGAAAGGTGATGTTATCAAATATCACAAACAGAAAACAATATGCTTAGTTATTAATCCTTTACTCATATCCAAAAAGGAATCTAAGTATATGAAAAACCCTAAACTCTAGGGTAAATATTTATAATTCAAAACCTTAAATTTCTTAATTTGTCACAATAGAATATATACACTTCCATTTTCCAAATTAATGGGAGTGATAATAATCATATCAATGTCTGTTATATTTTATGCATCAAATAAGAATATAGGATCATTATACATATAAAGAAGTTTATATTCCCACTCTGAGCCAACTAGAGTAAAGTTGATAAGAAAATAATAATATATCATTCAAGAAATCCCTAACCTAAATAGGGAGAACAATAATAAGAAAAGTTCCTACAAACTATTAAAAAAGGGATTCATATTGAGTAAATAAAAGAAATACAAAAAGATGAAATGATAAAAGTTCACAAAGGATACCAAATTTGTTTTAGTATTGTTGCAAATATCCAGAAAATAAATCATACAAAGAAAAATTCAAAATATAAATCAAATTCAAATCTGAATAAGAAAACAGAAAATAGAAAATGGATAAAACAGATAAAAACAATACCTGGTCGTGGCCCAACACCCCTATACCTATCTGACTCCCGAGTGCAGATCACAACAGCCCAGTAACCAGCCCAGTTCTTTTCCATCTGTGACTGACAGGTGGGATCAGGGACCGCGAGTTGAGCCGAAAGAATAGCCAGGGGGTTATCCGCAAAACAGTCATCATCGTCACCGTCATGCATACAAACAGCTCTCTTGTGGAGCTCGCCGCCGCCCGATGCCGTCATCGTCGTCGTTGCGCCAAGATCAATGTCGTCGTTGCCAGGAGAGGATAAGAAGGCCACTGCGACAACCCTGCTCGTCCTCATCAACAATCTCGCTCCCCAGACTCACTTCCTTCCTGCACCCGAAAACCTAGCTCGTCGGAGTTCATCATCCCGGCCAACTCTGACCACCCCTTGCCTCGTGATAGCCACCATTATACGCGCCGTCATTGACTGAACCATCTCGGAGCAAGCACGGAGGCCCGCTCGCCGGGAATCATGTGAAATCAAGCGTTCCCTTTCCTCGGCCGCCGTGGCCATCACGGTCGATTCGCCGTTGTCACGCCTCCCCAAGCCTCCTCGACCGCTCTATCAGCATCAGGATGAGTTCCTGAACCTTCCAGCAACATTCAATCGCCGGATCTTGTTGTAAATCACCGATTCACCTTGTACCACCGTCGGAGCTGGTTAGAGCTGAAGCTCCGATGACTATTTCCGAGCGGCGCTACCACTCTTAGGTTCAGTAGGTTGCGCTTATTCGAACTAGGCTTATCTCGCTTGCTAGGGCGTAGTAGATCGTCGCCGGCGACCAACCTCTAGCGGCGATGGTGGTGCTGTCGCCATCGTTACGTCATGATCGAACCACGTCAGCTCGTTTGACCGGTCTTTGCCCGCGTGGTTGATGACATGGCCTTGGGCCCATATGTCATTGACTGGGGGTCAAGGCAGTGTTAGTAATAAATGGATTTTCTTTACACAGCGTGTGGAGGTACTCACTGGCCCACTAGTCAGTGACTGGGGCTAGCTCTAGATGTGGTGTAAAAAGTATTTTCTGCTAAGAAATAAATAAAATGTTATAATTCAATTAATAATATTCCAGAAATCAAATAAATGATTAAATCTTGTTTAATTAATAACTTTTAATTTTCAATTCAGAAAATATGTATAATATATGAAAATTTGTAGAAAAATAAAATCTACAACTTAAACTTATTAACAAATATTATTATGATGATTATTTCAATAAATATTATTTAATAAAAGTTTTATAAGTAATAAAGCTTTGCTAATTCATATTTTAATAATGGTAAATATTAAAAATATAAATAAAATACCAAAAATCTTGGAAAAATAAGAATTTTAATTTAAAACTATAATTATGTATTATTAATTCACGTAAGTTAATATTTATCATTTATTAAGTAATTATAAAGTAATAAGAATTTTAAAAAATCATATCTTATTATTTATAAATCACAAAGATAAATGTAATATACCAAAATGATCACAAAAATAATATTTACATATTAAAAATCTAATATTTTACTTTTGAGTTAAATAAAAATTCAAATAGTCTAACAACTCAAATTTAAACTTATTTACTTCATTAATAATTCATATAAGGATAAATAAAATTTATTAATATTCCTAAAATGAGTAAATTAAGTTTAATAAATAGTATTAATCTTAAATATTAATAAAATGAAGCTTTAATGGTTTAAAACATTATAAATATATTTTTATTAAATTATCTTCAACATAAAATGAAGATTTTATTCTAAAAAATTTCCATTTATAATGAAAACCTTAAAGAACAACTTTTGAATACACCAAACCTTTTCTCTCTATATTAACCAACAAATTACCAAAAAATACCACAACATTATATAAATCCATAAGTAGTTAAGTAATAGTATATCTTGGTCTATAAATTATACTCACTCATCTATAAAATATAAATGATATTACTCCATTATAGAATCAAGAAACCATTACCCCAAGTAAAAAGAATGACCATTCTTAAGTAACTTAAAAACACATTTCAGATATACAAGATACCAATGTATAAATACTATACTTTCAAAACTATCTATATTTTAAAGTTCACTTTAGTCTCCAGGAATTTAAATATAATACAATAAACATTACTATATGTTTTATAGTTAACTTTGGTCTGAAGTAGTTAAATTATAAAGCAACTCAAGCCAAACCATTTGAGCAAACAAATAACATCACCCACCACTAACTAACCCTAAATCTTGTTTAAACCTTAGAAGAGAAACCTATTCTTCGAAGGTTATTCTTTTTGCCACTTCAAACAAGAACTCCTATATAAGCAAGTTTGACTAGTACTTCATAAGTGTATATTTCATTGCTACATAAATACGTGTTACTCACATGCACTCATAAACTCTACTAACAACACAAATGAGAAACTTATCTGAAAGGACCACACATTCCAAAGTAACCATTTCCGGAATCTAAACCCTAGGACAACGTTATCTCCGGGATTTGCGTTTTGAACGTGCATCACATTATTTATGCATAAAAGCATATTGCTTCTTTAAACATTAGTCCTTACCGGACCAATGATGTTGATTTCAAATTTTGGATCTTATACTGACTCGAGGACCGTGAGTGCATAATCTTGCAATCACAAAAGGCAAGTTCACACTTGCTCATGTCCTTTGTTTATTTTCTATTAAGTGTTTTACAAATCCAGTGTTGTTATCACCTGCATTTGAAAAAGGTCTTAAAACACTATTTTTGATAATAATGTGAACTATTGGTTACTGATCCAGGGTGATCAGCTAATATATTAAATCTAACATTTGGAATACCACTGTTCAGAACTATATCACCTACGACTTAACAACCAATGTCGCCAGTGATTCTTGCGCCGTATATTGCGTGTTAACCATGAGATTTGGAATGGGACGGAGAAGTCAGCTGTATCTTCTTCCTCTCGCATGAAGCCGGATGTGTAGGTCGTGGCTGTTATCCTCGTAGCATGCATATTAATTGGTAATTCATAGAGGATATGCAGCATATGGGTGGGAACCCTCATCGTCCCACGATAGTCCTGGCATCTAACGGTTTGTACAAACCATTGCCATAATTCATTATGTGGGCATGGTGTACACTAAGGAGGAATGCGAGGTCGCGAAGGGGGCAGTGATTGGCTTGGATCATCTTCTAGGCCCCACATCATGGAATTGTGGACGGGAATAAGCTGCCCGGTTGTGCAACAAAGAGTTGATCTCTCATGGGTAAAGTAACGCACCTCTGTAGAGTGTAAGAACTATAACTTGTTACTCCCTGTTCCGGGAAGGAGCTGCGAACGCGGCCGGAAAGGAACCCCATGAAGGTTCTGGTAAACCCGTGAAGGCTAACGGACATAGCTTTTCAGAATAAAAGCAACCTTTGAAGAAATGTTTATGAAAACTTGCCTTGCCTACGACCTATGGTCTGTGACTGTAGTTATAGTGCATCAAACACTCCTTTTTCCAGTGAATTTGCTAAGTACGCTCGTACTCAAAGTATCTTCTTAACCCTTGCTAGATTCTGAAGCCATTAAAATGATGTCTACGTCAAGTTATTCTCCAGGAGTTCTCATGCTCAGCTAGAGCTTTTCAATGAAGACAAGGAAGACAACATATACCTCAACTCAAGTGAATATGAAGTTATTGATTATCTAGGAATATAATCTCTAGCCAAAGAACCTATTTCTGTAGTGCGTTGCGATAGCAGCAATGCTAACCTCTTAGCCAGAATAATAGACGTAATAGTATAATTGTTCTTGTGTTATTTATCATTGATTCTTCTCCGTAAGAAGTTCTTCTCTCTCTTTAACCTAGAGTGTTCTCGAGATCTTATGCAAAGAGTGAATTGTAACCTTTGGCCATGTATTGGACCCGCTGTGTTTCTGTTGTGCCATTCTGAGGGATGTAATACTAGTGAACGGTGTTTCATTGGTGTTATGTCAATGACTATAGTATACTACATCATGCAGTCGTATGCTGGGTCACTTCAACAACACAATCTCAAGACTTTTCCCCAACAAATCAGTGAGTTTGTCAAGCTCACTGGTTTGCTATGACAAAGGATGAAACGTATGGTGTGGAAGGTAATGGTTTGTAGCAAGTAAACAAGTAACAGTGGAAGGTGTATCAATGGTAAAGATTGGGCCGGGGTCCATAGTTCACTAGAGGTGCTCTCCTTAGATAAAAACATGGCACGAAGGGTAAATAAATTACAACAGGGCAATTGACAGGAACTGAGCAAGGCATAACAATGCAATACTAGTCAGAAATATCCCATGAGATTCGATTGGGCAATACAACAATAAACATAGACCGCCATCCAACTGCATCTATGACTAGAAGTCCACCTTCAGGTTATCATCCGAACCCCCTCCAGTATTAAGTTGCAAGCAACAGACAACTGCTTTAAGCATAGTGTGTAAGGTAAACAGTCCACATGTTCCATCAACAAGAGACCGTTGTTTTCAACCTAGTGGCAACATCACATCTACAACCGAAGAGATTTATGTCACTTCCTTTGGAAACTAGAGGAATGAACCCACTGTCGAGCATAAATACCCCCTCTTGGAGTCACTAGCAACTACTTGGCCAAGATAGATACTAACAACAGAGAGCATGCAAGATCACAAACAACACAGACATGATAGAATCATAAAGACAAAACCATTAATCAATCCAACATAATAATCTCAATATCCATCGGATCCCCACAAACACAACATGCATGATTACAGATAGATTAAATCTTGATCATGAACGGAGCCAACAAGATCTATACATGAAAGCACAAGGAAGGAGATACAACCATCTAGCTACTACACGGACCCATAGTCCAAGGTGGAACTACTCACGCATCATACCGGAGAAGAAGGCCTCTAGGATGATCTCCCCTCCGGCAGGGTGCCGGGAAGAACTTCAGATCCCCTCGATCTAGGGACGATGGTGGCGGCGGCTACAGATGGTTTCGTGGAAATTTGATCGGGTGCTTAGGGTTTAGGCATCAGGGGCTTCTTATAGGCGAAGGGGGAGGCCGAGGAGCTAGCCAGGGGGCCCACACCCTACCTAGGTGCGGGTCCATCCCTGGCCATGCCTAGGGGGGGTGTGGCCGCCCTGGCACGCCTCTCCGTATCCCCTCTGGACTTCTTGTTCCCCATAGAAAGTTTTTTACTTTGGCATTTGTCCCGTACAATTTCGAGAATATTTCTTCACTAGCTTTCCTGAAACCAAAAACAGCAGAAAATAGGCAACTAACACTGTGGAAACTTGTTAATAAGTTAGTACTAGAAAAGATATAAAAAGCACCTCAAAGTGTGGACAAATCAAAGCAAAGTAGATACTAAACAAGCATGGAACATAAAAAATTATAGATACGTTTCCGACGTATCAGACCCAGATGCGGGTCGAATCGCAGGGTTCGTGGACGCATTGCTCCAGGTCCTCGATGGAGGTGGCGCGGGTGTAGGAACCCTCGAAGTGCCTAATGCAGGCGTCGTGCATTTCCTCGTAGGAATCGATGATGTCCACAGGGAGGGTGTTGATCCATTGCTGGCTCGCTCCTTCCATCATCAGGGGAGGTAGCGAGCGGCGAGTAGGTCGGTGTGGCTGGCGATCCCCATCACCATAAGGTATGTGTTCAGCCACAGGGCCGGATCGTACGAGGGATCGTATTTTTCAATCTCTTTGGCGCTTTGAAGTTCACAGGGTACTTATCGCCTTGGATCATTGGTATGAAGCACTGGGGGCCGATTCGACTAAGCGAGCCCCTTGGCTCGCCGTCGTGGCGATTGGTGAGCGTGTGCCTCAAGTCGTTGAGCTGGCGAGCGTGCTAGCTCTGGTTGTTGATGATGTGGGTGCGTGCATCGACTGGATGCCCATTGGCGGTGAACGTGTTGTTCGGTGGCCGCGGCTCGTTGGAAGAGAGTGTTGGGTGCGCGGTCCACGATTGGTGCTGCAGGGGCTCGGGGGATGGAAGTTGAGGGTGTTCACCATGGATGGGCGGCCGCTTGAGGACGCCATGCTTCCTGAGGAGTGGGAGTACATGCGCCCCCGCGAGTCGGCTCCTGTGACCTGTTGCTCGACAGCCTTGGTGAGTAGGCCTTGGCGTACTAGATCTGCAGCACGCCTTTCCTGGTGACGTTGAGGTTGGCGACCGCTACCTGCCCCGCGATGACGTTGTCCATCGGGGTGGAGTACAGCGGGAGGCCGTTTGCGTCCCGCTCTTACGGGGAGATGAGAATTCTCGGCTGGTTGCGGGGCGGCACGCGGCCGAGTGGAGGTGGGGGAGCTCCACTCGCTGGTGCTCCGGGTGGCGGGCGGCCACTCAATCCTGGAGGCGTGTTCTCGCAGACCACCCGCTCGGTCATGCGGGCGGGGTTGTTGTTCTTGTGGTCGAAGTTTAGGGCATGGCCCTAGACGGTGGGGTTCAGGCGCGTCCTGATGCGGCATTGGTGATAGAGCGACAGCTCTTGCGCTGTCGCCTGCTTGAGGCGAAATTTTTCGTGCTCGGCCTATTCCTTGTGCACCGCCTCTTCTATGCGTAGGCGCAGCTCCTCGACCTCCCCCGTTGTCACGGTTGGCAGGATCGGTGTGGAGAAGGGGTCTGGCGGGGCGCTCATGCCGTCCTCCATGTAGACGTGATGAAGCGACCAGATCTGGTGTGGAGGTCGCCGGAGTTTTCCGATCTGGAGTCAGAGTCAAAGATCCCAAGGATGGATGGATCCTCAAAGTCCCCGATGTTGGAGACTTGGGTGATGGAGCCCGCGGGTGACGCGGCGCCAATGGATTCACCGACGGAAGCTGGGGTCGCCGAGTCGGCGACATCGTGGAGGGTCGCGTCATCCGTGGAAGCGTTGGTCTTAGCCACGTCGCTGTTGGCCGAGCCATACTCGGAGGCGAGGCGGTGGATGGTGTGGACCTGGCTCTCAGCGAGCCGATCGCATGGCGGCAACTCGCCGATCGCATGGCAGTCCTCCGAGACGATGATCTCGGTGAAGCCGACAAAGTGGCTGATCGTGCCGAACAACATGATCATGCTGTGCGTGACCGGGCGCGACGTCGGGCCCTAGCTACTGGGCAATATCTAGAGGATCTCGACAATGGAGATCATGCGGCCGGTGCTGATCATCAGGTTGATGGGTAAGTAGGGTCTCACCGCAGAACACAAGCCTGACCAGCCAGGCCCCACGGTGGGCGCCACTATCGTCGGAATGGCCACGGTAGATGCTGCGATTGGCAGCGAGTATTAGAATGAGGGGCAAGGGCGGACAGCCATCTGCGATGCGAGATGAGGACAAAGTCACATGGATTTACCCAGGTTTGCCACCCGGAGGGTAAATACCTACTCCTGCTAGATTGTATTGATGATATATTACAGGGGGCAAGCTCTGCGACTAGGTGGCGAGTCAAAGGGGTGTGTGCTGGAATGTGTAAGGTTCCCAACCTTTAATAAGGTAGAGATCCCTATGTTTACAATGCTAGTCCCTGGATCAATAGCTAGCATCCATAGTTAAGATGTAATATCAAGAAACATAGGTCATAATACAACTTTATAACCAGGAATAAAATAACTTATTACATCTTACATAGCTCATTTGGCTATCTCATTACAATGCAGCAGAATATAACAATAGCATGGGTCCTTCATCTTCAAAGTGCCACAGGCAGACATGTTGGTTGTAGACTTGTAATCCTAATCATTAAACTTCACTAATATCAAACAAACCTGCAACATAACAAGTTACAGCCACAAGGGTCAATACATTTGAATTGTATTGGCAAGTGATACTATGGTAGTATAGTGGAGTCTATCATCTATATGCATTTGGCAAAGTGGAGTTGAGGCTTGCATTGCTCAAAATAGATTTTCCTTAACATTTGAAAAATACTAAGTTTTTGCTTGACAAAAACATTCCCAAGGCATCTACCAATAGTAATTGGTGATCCTTTAACCCTTGTTCAACCACAAGTTTTTAACTTAGAAATTGGGATGAGGAGATTCTTGATAGCTTCCATGTCTTGATGCTCAAATTGTCCTTTACCAGGGACATGGCTAAGTACTTAGATTTTACACTCTCCAGAGGTGGTTCACTTTCCCCACAAGACTTGGTTTCCCAAGACAAGATCTTTCAGAAGCCTTCCCTTAGACCAGAATGGACGCGCTCCCAACAAATCAAACCCCTACCACCAACTGTCCATTTGGCTAAGTTATTGCAACTTATGTGATCCAGGCAGAGCCCATAATGCCAAGTGGCTGCACTTGAAGCTTCTCAACATTTGACATCTCAAATCTCTTTGTTCCTGGGTGGCCATCCACAAGTGTGATACACAAGTTTTCGCCAGTTTACTGGCCCTGTGTAACCACTCAACATAAATCCATTCTCACCATTCCACCCAGGTGATTCATTCACTTAGTAGTTTTATTAAGCAAAACATAAGTCCTTGACTTAGAATTATTCCATAGTGTGAATATAATTCCACCCTTGTTTTCTATTAGCTAAGCTAAGCATGATAGTAGTAGGAACTTTGACTTAGGAAATTCTACTAAGGTTTCATCTACTAGGATTTCCCATGGCATAGTTTATACTTAGCAAAAATTCTATGCAAGTCCTACTTAGAAATATCACTAATGCATAGTGAAAATAATGGGACAAAGTATGAAGCATCACTTGCCTTTTTGGTACAGAGTATAGGTTCACTCCTTGATATTTGCAATGTTCACTCACTTCAAATCACTACAATTCAATCAAGCAAACAATATTTCAATCTACCATTCAAGCAATTCATCACATAAAATTATAGAAACAAGATAATGCATGCAAGCATGCAAAAGATTGTTTTATTTGGAAAAGTGGTTTCTAAAGGTTCATAACATTTGAAAACACCTAATGGTCATTTTATAAAGTGGCAAAGTCTTTTGCAAAAGGTTTCTCTTTATAAACCATTTTTAAAACAAGGTATCAATATTTTATGTGGTTGAAAATGTCTTTAACAAAGCAATGATTTTATATGGTTCACAAAATATGTTTTCAAAACATAAAACTTGGTGTTTAGGGTCAGAGATTTTATTCCAAAAACATTTTCCAAAGGTTTTCCTCCAAAACCATTTTTAATAACTAAACCATATTTTTATTTGACTAGAAATGTTTTAAATCAAAGATTCATTCTTTTGTTTCACCAAATACATTTTTGAAACCACAAATTGATTCCTAGGGTCAGTAGGTCCAAAACAAACCATTTGCCAAAGATTTTATCCCCAAAATAATTTTGGAATAAATTTTATAATGTAAACAAGCTTACATAAGTTTCTGCAAAAACAAACAATTTAACAGAGGATTTTTTACTAAACAAAGTGCATGTTTGGCTAGGTCTTGTCTTGTTGAATCCATTGATATAAAGTTTGCAAAATTTGGACGTGTGGATCAAAAGTTATGGATTTTACAAAATTGAACATCAATTAGATCAATTCTGTTTTAAATCAAACCAGCAGGGACACGTGTCTTGATTTCATTCGCTTGTACCGGTTCGTCTGGATCACGCTCTCTGGTGCGTTGGATCTAAGTTAGATCGAGTGGTGCAGAGACACTACTTACCCCTTTGTCTAGCTTCTATCGCGTTCGTCAGATCAAGATCCTACGGTCGCTAGCATGCTTGCCAACTGGTGGCGGCGCTGCGCGGCGGCAGACGGCGGCGGCGCTCTGGCGGTGGAGTTCTGGCTAACACAGGAAGCGAGAGAGAGGAAGGAGTGGCTCACAGTGATCGCCGAGGCACGGGGATGCTCAACCTGCCCTTGGTTGGTGAAGGGGCGCATGGGTTTGATCGGAATTCCTCGCCGGAGATCTTGCTGGCGTCGGGTAAGGTCAGACGTCGACAGGGGCGAGGCTACAGTGCGTGCTAGGACAAGTGGAAGACATGGTAAGATGCGCACGGTCCTGGTGATGATGCGTGTGTGAAGGAGAATGAAAGGCGCGGTCGGGTTCTTACCAGAAGCTTCGCCAGAGAGGAAGCAGACGGTGGCGACGGTGGTCGTCGTCGTTGCCGAGTGTTCTGGGCGCGCGGGGACGAGTTGATGCCTCTGGGAGGTTCGCCAGGGAGTGGGGAACTGTTTGTGTGCTCGGGGAGGCAAGGGGCGATGCGGTGCTGCCGGAATTCGCTCGTGAAGCTCGTCGGAGCAGCGGCAAAGCAAAGGGAATTAGGGGCAGCCTGGTGGCTCACTGGCAGCAGGGTTTGAGGGGAATGGAAGAGGAGAGGGAGGTGATTTAACTGGCATGGTCGCGGGGATTAATCGTCAAGCATTTACTGGTAATTTACTCCGAGGAGTTAACGTCAGGAAACGGCCGGGGGAGGGCGCAGTCCTCGCGTGGGTGGAGAAGATGGTGAGGTGGCAGTGGGGGCCGACGTCAGCGAGTGAGACAGAGTGGGTGGGGCCTTTCTGTCAGCGGTCGAGGGGTGCGGGCTTGAGTGATAAAAGATCCAGAGAGGGTTTCCCGCGTGGGCTGGCGATGGGTTTAGTTGGGCCAGGCTAGTTGGGCTGGGTCCTTTTCATATTTTTTTCTATTCTGATTGTTTTTCTTTTTCCATTTCCTTTAATCTGTTTGGATTTTGAACAACTAATTCAAACACCTATTTGAATTCAAAACTTTGCCAGATTTTGTGTAGGTTTAAGTACTGATTAGTAGTATATTCTGAAGTCAATTTTTGAATAAAACTTTTATTCTTTTTGGGGTCTTTTAAATTAATCAAAAGGCCCTAGTTTTAAATCAAATAAGTTTTAATAATAATTTCAAACACCAATTCAAATCAAACCACCATCAAACTTTGTAAAGTTTTTAGTTCTGTTTAATAACTCAAACCAAAGTCAAAAACAAAATATTTTTTTATTCTTTTTAGGTTCCATTAATAATTAAATAAATGGACCATAGTCATTAATTCAAAATAGGGTTTAATTTATTTTAAAACTCTATTTGAAATATCAACCAAACCAAAACCTTTTCAGTAGGTTTTATTTGAAAAACAAAAACACTTGGAAAACTTATTTAAAAATAAAATAATAGGTTTTAGTGTTTATTTAATAAAATCAAAAGCCTTTACTTAAATAAAATTGGATATTTAAATCCTTTATTTTATTTAAATAAACCTTTACTCTTTTTATCAAAACAAAATATTTTATTTTAAAAGCTTGGCCAAGATTAATTTGGTTCTTTAAAATATGGATCTGAATGCCACAATCCAAGTTTTAGGACATATATAGTGGACCGCCAAGCTCTTGTCATCACTCAAAATATTGAGAATTGAGTGTTCTTTCCTGAAAGTTGGAAACTCGCGCCAACAATATTGTTTACTACAAGAAGATGCACCCATCTACCTCCGAAAATACATTTAATTCAAGAGGAATCTATTGCGCTTTATCGTGCAGCATAAGTGTGAACACCCGGATTTTTAAGTCTAGATGCCTGTTATGCCGTACATCGCAATCCCAGGATTACCATTTTTCCGAGAGATAACATAATTGATAGCACAGTACATCATCCATTACAAACCATAATAGTCTTACAAATAGTTTATCTCATGATCAAGACTTAATACACATCAAAGTAGTAGAAAATAATGTAGTAGAGGCTCCATCTTCATTGTCACAGGCAATGCTGACGATGGGAGACGATCCTAGTTATCGTAGACATCCTGCTATATGTCCTCCGGGTAGTCCTCTTTATAGTCTGGCCATGGGAATAGCCAGGGACAAAGCCATGAGTACTTTTAAAGTACTCGCAAACTATCACTAATGTAAGTAAGGTAATTCTATTGGAATCCTAACCTCTATGTTTGTTTGGAGTAAGCCAATTTTATTTCATAAGTACTTAGTGGTAATGAAGGAAATATGCCCTAGAGGCAATCATAGAGATGATTATATTTCTTATGTATCCATGAGTTATTGTAATGTTCCTTGAATATCCATATCAGGCAACTTGTATTGATTGGCAATTATGTGACTTGTTTGTGAAACTCTTTACTTGTATGGTTATTTAAGAGTTGTCCCTAGTCGGAGTTCATGTGAGGACACACGTGAATACTAGACTAGCACATCGATTGGTTGATGACTATGTTTCGCAAGTCATAGATATGGAGATGCCAAACCATGATGTGGGCACATGTTATGAACATGGGGTTGGACTGACCCAACTTGAGACTGGCAATTAGTTGCAACTCTCTCTCTACACATCGTGTACGTTTTGTCCTTAGACCTGAGATTGTCGCATGTACTTGAGATGTGGATCGACATACTTTGGGGATATCAGACGCTACTCCGTAACTAGGTAGTTATAAAGGGAGCTTTCGGGTTTGTCCTGAAGCATGCTGCAAGGCATGGTCAATCAATATGGGATTTGCTCCTCTCTACTTGAGAGAGATATCTCTGGGCCCCTCGAGTGATCGGATCCAGAAATGCATAGCCATGCTACAAAAGGTTAAGAGTTAACCTAGTAAAGGGATTCCGAGTTACGGTATCGAGAAAGAGAGGTCAGCTTGGATCTAGACCAAATATTGTGAGGCAAAGGGAAAGACATGTACTAAACCTTGTGATGGTTTGTCCGATATGATCTTTGTATGCGTTTAGGAGTTGGCACGTCTTGCTAGAGGCCGCTACCAACTATTGACAGAATAAGTGTATTCGTGTCATGTCTACACGTATATGAACCTATAGGGTCACACACACTTAAGGGGATGGAAGCCTAATGAGGATTGGATCCGAATTAGACCAGGCTTAGGCTACTAATGGGCTCCTATGTAGAAGCCAACCAGGGACGCCTATATAAGAGAGGGTGGGGCAAGTTGACCAGGGTTAGACCTCAGACCATTCTCCTCAGCCGCCACTCCTCACGCCTGTGTTGCACGCGCGGACCTAGCAGTGCGGCGTATGACGCTTCCACCCTGTACGTGTGGATACCTCGGAGGCACTGCATCTGTAGCGCTTGGACGAGCCCCGCAAGGAGAGCTGCTCGTGGGAAGAGAACGAGGAGGAGTCGTAGATCGTCTGCACTGCCTCGACGCGCTTCATCGATTCCGCAACTGCGCGTCTAGTGGTAATCCCTTGATCTATGGCAATAGTAATCCTGGTATACGCGGTAGAAATTTTTTGATTTGCGCTAGTGTACCCTACTTGTATCCCTACAGTGGTATCAGAGCCGATGCTGTTCAGTTATAGGTTCGGGATGTTTGCATATGGTGATATGCAGATTGATATGAATGATGTGATCGTTTATATGGCGGTGGTTCAGGATTGATCTATGATCTTGCTTTCCGTGATCGTGATTCTAAGATGTCGAACGACTTACCCCTACCGGTCGACTTCCGCCATCGGGGTAGACAGTAACACATAAATCCAGTTGAATCACGCGAAGATCAATATGATTGATCGAATCGGAACCTAGATCTAAAATCATTGTACCGTGATCAAAGGAGTTTGATCATATCGGAAAAACAGACGGTTTATGGTAAATTTGATTTGCCGATCAAAATCCTTCAAGAAAATTGTGTAGATTTGATCTCTGATTTTTCACAGTTTTACCGCGAGGGGCGTTGCCCCTTCGAACCCCGCACGGGGAGACCCCCTAGACCCCCCTTTATCGTAGCCCCTTTTGTATCTCGTTAAGGTAACTAGGTGCTGCGAGGTCACATGATCTGGTAGAATGCGATTCTATGCATAACTTGTTTTTGCAGGATGTATGTGATCAGTATGGCCCATATATGTATGTGATGCATGTATGAAATTTATCATGACCTGCGTGTCATGAGTAGGGCAACACGGCTGGAGCCATGTGTGTTTTCAATTATTGTAATGGCCTGTGTGCCAACTTGTGATGATCCAAATTCTATGTAATTTTGATTACTAGATGTTAGGACTCATCACATGGAGGATGGCTCACATGGAACATGAAGATGGAGATCATCATGGTGGACAGGTTCTATGGTGATGGAGATCACCATGAGAAAATGGGCCATACTGTGTCACATTTATGTGAATGCTATTCTTTTGCGTTTCACTAGTATGCTTGCTTAGATGATAGAAGTAGAATGATCCCTCACAAATTTTAAGTTAAACCATGCCCTCCCAACCAAACTTGCACCATCCTATGCCCTGTACAATCGTTGGTGGGCCTATGAAATTAGGGTGCCGCGGTTTTCCTTGGCTGGATGGATTTGTATCGGATACCTACACGCATAAGGGTTGGTCGCTTGACAAGGTCATCTTAACAGTTAAGGACCTTGGGGAATAAAGGTTGGGCGCCTAGTTTTGACATAGAGATGTCACCCAACAACAAGAGTCATATGTGATATGATTAGCAAGTGTTGCTTACTGATTTACCTTGTCTTCTAGCAGTGATGCTAAAGATCACTAGTCGACTTGTTAATTGTGGATCTTGAATCACTTAGTATCAATAGAGGGATATTGATTTAAGTGGGAGTATATGCTATTAAATTGTTTAATATGTTTTACTCTTTCATGGTTACATGGCTTAGTATTTTGCATGTTTTCTGTTGTAGATCAATGGCACCGAACACTACATCACCTTTTTCTTTGCGTTCGATTCTTGAAAAATATAAACTAAATGGAACAAACTATACAGACTGGGTCCATAACCTGAGAATTGTTCTCAGGTCTGATAAAAAGGAAACGGTTCTGGATACCCCAATCCCCGATGAACCTGCTGATAATGCATCTGCTGCCCTAAAGAATGCCTACAAGAGAGCATGTGATGATTCTCTTGAGGTTAGCTGCCTTATGCTTGCATGCATGGAACCTGAACTCCAAAAGAAGTTTGAGGATCAGGCTATGTACGATATGATCATGGCGCTTAAGGACATGTTCCAAGATCAGGCAAGGACTGAGAGGTACAATGTTGCTAGGTCCTTTGTCGAATGCAAGCTAGCAGAGGGAGCAGCTGTAGGCCCCATGTGATCAAAATGGTTGGTTACAGTCAGACTTTGGAAAAGCTTGGTTTTCCACTAGGCCAAGAGTTGGCCACTGACTTCATTTTGGCGTCTCTTCCATCCAGCTATGGGAAGTTCATTTTGAACTACCATATGCATGGGGTGGAGAAGGGCCTTAATGAATTATGTGGGATGCTTAAAACAGCAGAAAGTGACATGAAGAAGTGTGCAGGGCATAGCCATGTGATGGCTGTGCAGAACAAGCCTAGCTTCAAGAAAAAGGGTACTTCTTAGAAGAAGAATAAGGGAAATGCTAAGGATACGATCCCTACGCCTACACCCAAGCAAAAGGCTGGACCTATAAAAGACACTGAGTGCTTATTTTGTCATGAAGATGGCCACTGGAAGAGAAACTGCAGCAAGTACCAGGCTTCTTTGAAGAAGAGTGGAAGTAAGAGTACTTCCCACTCAGGTACGCTTGTTGTAAATGTTGTGGACATTATTCTCGTTGATTCCTATGTTAACTCTTGGGTATTTGATACAGGATCGGTTGCTCATATTTGCAATTCGATGCAGGGACTAATAAGGACTAGAGAAGTGCATAAAGGCGAAGTGGATTTTCACGTCGGAAATAAAGCAAGGGTTGCTGCATTATTCGTCGGCGTCATGCAACTTCACCTTCCGTCAGGATTTATTATGGAGTTAAAAAATTGTCATTACATTCCTAGTATGGGTCAAAACATTTTATCACCTTCATGTTTGATGAGGGATGGTTATTCATTAACGAGTGCAAACAATGGTTGTGTAATCTCTAAGAATGATATGTTTATGGCTAATGCTCCCATTGTGAATGGGTTATTTATTTTAAATCTTGATGATGCATCTGTTTACAATGTTAGTGCTAAAAGGCTTTGGCCTAATTATTTGAGTCCTACCTATTTATGGCATTGTCGTTTAGGGCATATAAGTGAAAAGCGCATGAAGAAGATCCATGGTGATGGTCTTCTAACTTCGTTTGATTTTGAATCATACGAGACATGTCAAGCTTGTTTACTTGGAAAGATGACCAAGTCGCCTTTTTCGGGTTTACCTGAGAGAGCGACAGGCTTGTTGGAACTCATACATACTGATGTATGTGGACCAATGAGCACAACAACCATAGGAGGATATCACTACTTCATTACTTTCACTGATGATTTCAGTAGATATGGTTATGTCTACTTGATGAGGCATAAGTCTAAAACTTTTGAAAAGTTCAAGGAGTTTCAAAATGAAGTAGAGAATCAACATGGCAAGAAAATAAAGGACTTGCGATCTGATCGTGGAGGTGAATATTTGAGTCACGAATTTAGCGATCATCTTAAGAGTTGCGGAATTGTTTCACAACTTACGCCGCCCAGAACGCCTCAAAGAAACAGGGTCTCCGAACGGCGTAATCGAACTTTATTGGACATGGTTCGATCTATGACGAGCCAGTCGGATTTACCATTATCATTTTGGGGTTACTATAGAGGTACCAACCTTTAATAAGGTAGAGATCCCTGTGTTTACAATGCTAGTCCCTGGATCAATAGCTAGCATCCACAGTTAAGATGTAATATCAAGAAACAAAGGTCATATTACAACTTTATAACCAGGAATAAAATAATTCATTACATCTTACATAGCTCATTTGGCTATCTCATTACAATGCAGCAGAAATAACTATAGCATGGAGTCCTTCATCTTCAAAATGCCACAGGCAACATGTTGGTTGTAGACTTGTAATCCTAATCAACACACTTCACTAACATCATACAAACCTGCAACATAATAAGTTACAGCAACCAGGGGTCAATACATTTGAATTGTATTGGCAAGTGATACTATGGTAGTATAGTGGTAACTATCATCTATATGCTTTTGGCTAAGTGGAGCTTAGGCTTGCTTTGCTCAAAATATATTTTCCTTATCATTTGAAAACACTAAGCTTTTGCTTGTCAAAATCACCCAAGGCATCTCCGAATAGAAATTGGTGATCCTTCAACCCTTGTTCAGCCACAAAATTTTAACTTAGAAATTGGGATGAGGAGATTCTTGATAGCTTCCATGTCTTGATGCTCAAATTGTCCTTTGCCAGGGACATGGCTAAGTACTTAGGTTTTACACTCTACAGAGGTGGTGCACTTTCCCCACAAGACTTGGTTTCACCAAGACAAGATCTTTCAGAACCCTTCCCTTAGACCAGCATGGACGCGTTCCAACCTATCATCAACTACCACCAACTATCCATTTGGCTAAGTTATTGCAACCTATATGATCCAGGCAGAGCCCATAATGCCAAGTGGCTGCACTTGAAGCTTCTCAACATTTGACATCTCAAATCTCTTTGTTCCTGGGTGGCCATCCACAAGTGAGATACACAAGGTAAACCATAGAAATGGGCCATGTATAACCACTCAACACAAACCATTCCTTCCATTCCACCCAGGTGTTTCATTCACTTAGTTGTTTTATTAAACAAAACATATGTCCTTGACTTAGAAATATTCCATAACATGAATATAATCCACCCTTGTTTTCTACTAGCTAGGCTAAGCATGATATTAGTAGGAATATTTACTTTGTAAAATTCTACTAAGGTTTCATCTACTAGGATTTACCATGGCATAGTTTATACTTAGCAAAATTCCATGCAAGTCCTACTTAGAAATATCACTAATGCATAGTGAAAATAATGGGACAAAAGTATGAAGCATCACTTGCCTTTTTGGTAGAGAATATAAGTTCACTCCTTGATCTTGCAATATTCACACTCTTAAAATTACACCACAATTCAATCAAGCAAGCAAAAATTCAATCTACCATTCAAGCAAACATCACATAAAATAATAGAAACAAGGCAATGCATGCAAGCATGCAAAAGATTGTTTTATTTGTAAAAGTTGTTTATAATAGGTTATAAACACTCTAAAACACCTATTTGTCATTTTATAAAAGTGGCAAAAGTATTTGTAAAAGATTTTACCTATAAACCATTTTTAAACCAAATCAATATCTTATGTGGTTGAAAATGCCTTTAGCAAATCAACAATATTTATAGGGTTCACCAAATACATTTTTAATTCTAAAACTTGGTGTTTGGGGTCAGAGAGTTTAATCCAAAACATTTCCCAAAGGTTTTTCTCCAAAAGCATTTTTAATATAATAACATTACTTTTATTTGACTAGAAATGTTCTAAATCAAAGATTTATTCTTTTGCTTCACAAAATATGTTTTTGAAACCACAAGCTGGTTTATATGGTCAGTAGGTTCAAAACAATACATTTGTCAAAGATTTTATCACAAAAATAATTTTAGAAAGAATTTTATATTCAATTTATGCCTACACAAGTTTCTGCAAAAACAACCATTTTACCAGAAGCAATTTACTAAACAAATTGCATGGTTGGAAAGTGCTTGCCCTGATGATTGCATTGATATAAAATTTGCAAAATTTGGACATGTGGATCAAAAGTTATGAAATTTACAATTTTTAACAACTAATAGAACAAATTCTGTTTTTAAAACAAAATCACGGGCCACGCGTCTGCTTCTGATTGGACAAAAATGGTTCGCACGGATCGATCGGCATGGAGCGTTGGATTAAAGTGGATCGTGCGGCACAGAGTACTACTTACCCATTCGGTTTAAGGTTCTATCGTGTCCTTTGGATCTGCATCTAACGGCTCTAATCATCTGGTCATGGATTGGCGGCGCTGGCAACGGTGAGCGACGGCGGCGCGTTCAGGCGGTCGTGTTCCAGCTAATACAGGAAGCAAGGGAAGGAGCGGAGAAGCTCACCGAGTTCGCCGCGGCATGGAGATGCTCGAGGTGGTCCTTGTTGGCGAAGGGGCACTCGAGGTCGACGGGAATTCTTCGCCGGAGTAGCTCCTGGCGACTGGTGTTCTCGGTTGAAGACGGAGGCGATGCTATGGGCCACGCTAAGAAGAAAAAAGGGTTGCGTTAGGTGCGCATGATGCTGGGGATCACACACGTATCAATCACAGGGAGAGGGGAAGCTGGGACTTACGGGGGAAGGTCGCCGGAGTAGATGCGGTCGTTGGTGGCGCTCTGAAGTTGAAGCTGTTGACATTAGGGGGCACGCGCGGGCGAGCTGGTGTTACTGCGGGATGCGTAGGACGGTGGGGAGCAAGCTCGAGTGGTAGAGGTGGCAAGGGGCGAGGGTGTATGGCCGGAATCGGAGAAATGGTTCGCAAGAGCCAGAGAATTTTGAGACAAATTCAAGGCGGCCTAGGGAGGAGAGGAGATGGTATCCGGAGGGAAAGGTAGAGGGGAGCGTGGCGAGTTAACGAGAGTAATCACGGGGTGTAATCTCTGCATCATTAAGACGAATTCAAGCGAGGAAATAAACGGCAGAAACGGCGAGGTTTGGGGGAGAAACAGCCTCGCGGGTGGAAACAACGAATTGGTAAGTGGGGCCGTGTTGTCAGCGTGAGAGACGGGTGTGCGGAGGGGTCCAGCGGCCAGTGAGGGCGTGGGTTGAATTCCTGGTGTGAAACGTTTTCTGCGGAGTGTGGGAAATGGGCTAACTGGGCTTAGTTTGCTGGGCTAGGTTCTTTCCCTTTTTTTGATCTGTTTCCTTTTTCTTTTTCATGTTTTCTTTTTCTGTTTTGATTTTGTTTAAATGTTTTCAAACCTTGTTTGAATTAAAACCTTGTTCAAAAGTTCAGTATAATTCCATACTGTTTAAACATGTAATTTAAATACTATTTTAGGAATAATTCTTTTATTTTTCTTATGTTTTATTATTTATTAAAATAAGCATAAGCCATTATTCAAATGAGATTAAATATATTTTCAAACCATTATTTAATAATTCAATTTTTTTCATAAAACCTTATCAGTAGATTTATTTGTTTAATGGGGTGTTTAAATAATCTACCTTGAATTATTTAAAGTATTTTAATATGATTATTAATCATTAATTTGAGTACTTGTTTTTATTCCTATGAAACTCAAATATGGTTTTAATTCCATAATTTTTATTTAGAAGATTTCTTTGATCCCATTTAAGTTAATTAAATAACTTTTATTCTACTTAGGTAAATTCCAAATTCTATTTTTCCATGATTTAATTAATCATTCTTATTAGGGATTTGTCTTTATTCAAATAGAAATATAATTTGGTTAATGCCATTTTATTTTATTTAAAAATTCTCTATCCTTTTATTTGGACTTGGATTATAACTATTCCATTTTCTTATGGATTAGGTCAAGATTTAATTTGGTCTTTAAATATTCCTCATTTAATATTTCTTTCTTTATCTTATAAAATCCATATCTTTTTATTTATAAGTCCAAACTTGGTGATTCCAATTTGTAAAATCTTATTTAACATTTTTTTATCCTTTTAAATGTCTTTCGGATTAATTGCTCACCATTTGGTATGGATTTCTAGATAGGTGCCTTATTAGCTTTGGAAATTCAATTTCCTTATTTTATTAAATTCTTAAGATTTTGTCTATGGCTCCAAATTAAGTGAAACCAATTTCTATGGTTTTATAATATTTCTATTTGCCATTCTTGATCATTTGTAAATGTTTGTTGACAAATTTTTATATGGATCAAATCCATAGGCTTAGAGATAACTTGGAAATGTTTTTCTTCCATTAGGGTTTTAGGGTTTGGGTTTATTTTCCAAGTGTTTAAATTTCCAGATGCATTTATGATGAATGCATTCCACTTGATTTGAATTTAGTTGTATTCAAACATTAGTCAAGTTTGTTCAAGATGGGATTTTAAGTTCCCATTTAGAAACAAAAAGTTTCTTTTCACCCTAAATTTAAACAATTATTTATTTTGTTTATTTATTTATTTTCACATTACAAAATTCGGAAAATTTTGGGATGTGACAGGCTACCACCCTTAAAATAAATCTCGTCCCGAGATTTGGGAAAGATAGGGGTTATAAATTGGCTTCAAGGCAACTAGGGTACTACCACCCTTAAAATATTTTCCACTAGATTACTTCATGGCTTGCTTGGGATCTTGTTGAAACCTCTCTGGGCAAACATATGCATAGTGTCCTTTGTTTCCACACTTGAAACATGTGACAAGGCTGAGATCCTTCATAGGCTTGTTTATCTTGTGCTTCATCTTTTCTGGACAATTGCTTGCATAATGTCCTTGATCACCACAATTGTAACATGTGACAAGATTGAGTTCTTCACGTATCTTCTATGGACAAGTTGACACATAATGGCCTAGCTCTTTGAAGTTGTTGCACCACACTTGGCTGATTTCCTTATACTTCTTCTTCTTCTCTGGACATTCATTGACATAGTGTCCCATCTCTTTGCAATGGCAACACTGCACTTGAATTTTGTCCTTCCTCTTATTGGGTTTCTCCAAATCTAGGAGTGCTTCTAGTTCATGATCTTCATATCTTATCTCAAAGGTGGGAAAGTCTCCTGGTCTCCTTAATCTTTTTCTTGGATAATACATATGTTTCCTCTTTAGTCCATCAAATTGAGTCATATTGCATGGAGGTGCAAGCTGAAATATTCCTTTGTCCTCATGGGGGTTTACAATCTGTTGATGCACTCCACCTTGCTTCCTTTGTTGAACTATGGAATAGATGGGGCATTGGATAGGGACATGATTATTTCCTTCACATAGGAAACAAGTAGCTTGAGCTGTGGGGCATTGATTAGTTGGATGTTTCTCTTCACAATTGGGGCATTGATCTTCATGCTCTTTGGAAGTGTGATCCTTGTCTCCACAAACATTGCAAGCTTGGGTTCCTACTATAATATCATCCTTGACATCCTTGTTGTCATAAATTATTTGGGAAGGGTTGTCTCCCATGTTGATCATGTGAGTGGTCATCCCTTGTAATAATTGGGATTGATTTTCCAAAAACTTTTGTAAGGTTAGGTCTAACTCATTGTTGTTGGCTAAAAACTGAGTTGCCATCTGATTAAAATGGGTTTGGTTTACTAGTAGTTGTTCTCTCATGAGCATCTCTTGGTTGTTGTTGTTGTTGTTGTCACCATTCTTGATGTTGGAGTTTCTTGGGGTAGTCATCTGTTTGGGTTGGATTGGGATTAGAATAGGCAAAAGATTTCTAAGGAATTAATTCTAATCACACACATCACAATTCACACAAGCAATGTGCAAGCATCACAAACAAACATTCCACTCAACAACAAGTTTCAAGCACATTTTTAGGAAACAAAATATTTTTGCTACACCACAATATTTGGTGTGTTTAATTTAAACTAAATATGGTGGTCCAACTATATGGTTCACTTAAGATCATTCCATCCTTCTTTGTTGGTTCTTCTTGAATAATATCTTTGTATCCTTGGAGAATTTCTTGCATCTTGGTCACAAAACTTCAAAAGTGATGATGATTCCTTCTAAGTTGTGTTTCCTTATTATTCAATTCTTGAGCAATATTCCTTGTATCACTTGTAGTCCTTAGTGATATCCAAAGTTGAAGTCCTTGGTGAAAATAAGGTTGAAGTCTTTGATGATGTTGAAGTTGAAGTCATTTGGGTTGGTGAAGTCCTTTGCTCATGGTTGAGGCTTTGTCCATCAAGCTTGAAAATGAAGAGATGGAGAATTAAACCAAAATGGTTGAGGAAAGAGTATACAAGATTGTTTGTAAAAAAAGTTTTGAACAAATACAAGTCCTATTTTTCTAAGGGGTTTTGTCCAATCCTAGGGTTACAATCCTACAGGCAACACAATGCTCTGATACCATCTGTAGAGGTCCCAACCTTTAATATGGTAGAGATCCCTGTGTTTACAATCCTAGTCCCTGGATCAATAGCTAGCATCCACGGTTAAGATGTAATATCAAGAAACAAAGGTCATATTACAACTTTATAACCAAGAATAAAATAATTCATTACATCTTACATAGCTCATTTGGCTATCTCATTACAATGCAGCAGAAATAACTATAGCATGGAGTCCTTCATCTTCAAAATGCCACAGGCAACATGTTGGTTGTAGACTTGTAATCCTAATCAACACACTTCACTAACATCATACAAACCTGCAACATAATAAGTTACAGCCACCAGGGGTCAATACATTTGAATTGTATTGGCAAGTGATACTATGGTAGTATAGTGGTAACTATCATCTATATGCTTTTGGCTAAGTGGAGCTTAGGCTTTCTTTGCTCAAAATAGATTTTCCTTATCATTTGAAAACACTAAGCTTTTGCTTGTCAAAATCACCCAAGGCATCTCCCAATAGAAATTGGTGATCCTTCAACCCTTGTTCAGCCACAAAATTTTAACTTAGAAATTGGGATGAGGAGATTCTTTATAGCTTCCATGTCTTGATTCTCAAATTGTCCTTTGCCAGGGACATGGCTAAGTACTTGATTTTACACTCTGCAGAGGTGGTGCACTTTCCCCACAAGACTTGGTTTCACCAAGACAAGATCTTTCAAAAGCCTTCCCTTAGACCAGAATGGACGCGTTCCAACCTATCATCAACTACCACCAACTGTCCATTTGGCTAAGTTATTGCAACCTATATGATCCAGGCAGAGCCCATAATGCCAAGTGGTTGCACTTTAAGCTTCTCAACATTTGACATCTCAAATCTCTTTGTTCTTGGGTGGCCATCCACAAGTGAGATACACAAGGTAAACCATAGAAATGGTCCTTGTATAACCACTCAAAACAAACCATTCCTTCCATTACACCCAGGTATTTCATTCACTTAGTTGTTTTATTAAACAAAACATAAGTCCTTGACTTAGAAATATTCCATAGCATGAATATAATCCACCCTTGTTTTCTAGTAGCTAGGCTAAGCATGATAGTAGTAGGAATATTTACTTAGTAAAATTCTACTAGGGTTTCATCTACTACGATTTCCCATGGCATAGTTTATACTTATCAAAATTCCATGCAAGTCCTACTTAGAAATATCACTAATGCATAGTGAAAATAATGGGACAAATGTATGAAGCATCACTTGCCTTTTTGGTAGAGAATATAAGTTCACTCCTTGATCTTGCAATATTCACACTCTTAAAATTCCACTACAGTTCAATCAAGCAAGCAAAAATTCAATCTACCATTCAAGCAAACATCACATAAAATAATAGAAACAAGGCAATGCATGCAAGCATGCAAAAGATTGTTTTTATTTGGAAAAGTGGTTTCTAATAGGTTATAAACATTCTAAAACACCTATTGGTCATTTTATAAAAGTGGCAAAACTATTTGTAAAATATTATACCTATAAACCATTTCTAAACCAAATCAATATCTTATGTGGTTGGGTTCACCAAATTAAAACTATTTGTAAAAGATTATACCTATAAACCATTTTTAAACCATAGCAAAGCAGCAATATTTATAGGGTTCACCAAATACATTTTTAATTCTAAAACTTGGTGTTTGGGTTCAGAGAGTTTAATCCAAAAAATATTTCCCAAAGGTTTTTCTCCAAAAGCATTTTTAATATAATAACATTACTTTTATTTGACTAGAAATGTTCTAAATCAAAGATTTATTCTTTTTCTTCACAAAATATGTTTTTGAAACCACAAGTTGGTTTATATGGTCATTAGGTTCAAAACAATCCATTTGTCAAAGATTTTATCACAAAAATAATCTTAGAAAGAATTTTATATTCAATCTATGCCTACACAAGTTTCTGCAAAAACAACCATTTTACCAGAAGAAATTTACTAAACAAATTGCATGGTTGGAAAGTGCTTGCTCTTATGATTACATTGATATAAAATTTGCAAAATTTGGACGTGTGGATCAAAAGTTATGGAATTTACAATTTTTAACAACTAATAGAACAAATTCTGTTTTTAAAACAAAATCACGGGCCACGCGTCTGCTTCTGATTGGACAAAAACGGTTTGCACGGATCGATCGGCGTGGAGCGTTGGATTAAAGTGGATCGTGCGGAACAGAGTACTACTTACCCCTTCGGTTTAAGGTTCTATCGTGTCCTTTGGATCTGCATCTAACGGCTCTAATCATCTGGTCATGGATTGGTGGCGCTGGCAACGGCGAGGGGCGGCGCCTTCAGGCGGTGGTGTTCCGGCTAATACAGGAAGCAAGGGAAGGAGCAGAGAAGCGCACCGAGTTCGCCGCGGCGTGGAGATGCTCGAGGTGGTCCTTGTTGGCGAAGGGGCGCTCGGGGTCGACGGGAAATCTTCGCCAGAGTAGCTCCTGGCGACTGGTGCTCTCGGTTAAAGACGGAGGCGATGCTATGGGCCACGCTAAGATGAAAAAGGGTTGCGTTAGGTGCACACGATGCTGTGGATCACAGACGTATCAATCAGAGGGAGAGGGAAGCTGGGGCTTACGGGGGAAGGTCGCCGGAGTAGACGCGGTCGTCGGTGGCGCTCGGATTTTGAAGCTGTCAACGTTAGGGGGCACGTGCGGGCGAGCTGGTGTTACTGCAGGATGCGCAGGTAGGTGGGGAGCAAGCTCGAGTGGTCGAGGGGGCAAGGGGCGAGGATGTATGGCCGGAATCGGAGAAATGGTTCGCCGGAGCCAGAGAATATCGAGACGAATTCAAGGCGGCCTGGGGGAGGAGAGAAGATGGTGTCCGGGGGGAAAGGTAGAGGGGAGCGTGGCGAGTTAACGAGAGTAATCGCAGGGTGTAATCTCTGCATCATTAAGACGAATTCAAGCGAGGAAATAAACGGCAGAAATGGCGAGGTTTGGGAGAGAAACAGCCTCGCGGGTGGAAACAACGAACTGGTAAGTGGGGCCGTGTTGTCAGCGTGAGAGACGGGTCTGCGGAGGGGTCCAGCGGCCAGTGAGGGCATGGGTTGAATTCCTGGTGTGAAACGTTTTCCGCGGAGTGAGGGAAATGGGCTAACTGGGCTTAGTTTGCTGGGCTAGGTTCTTTCCCTTTTTTTTGATCTGTTTCCTTTTTCTTTTTCTGTTTTGATTTTATTTAAATGTTTTCAGACCTTGTTTGAATTCAAACCTTGTTCAAAAGTTTAGTATAATTCCATACTGTTTAAACATGTAATTTAAATACTATTTTAGGAATAATTCTTTTATTTTCTTATGTTTTATTCTTTATTAAAATAAGCATAAGCCATTATTCAAATGAGATTAAATATATTTTCAAACCCTTATTTAATAATTCAATTTTTTTCATAAAACCTTATCAGTAGGTTTATTTATTTAATGGGGTGTTTAAATAAATTACCTTGAATTATTTAAAGTATTTTAATATGATTATTAATCATTAATTTGAGTACTTGTTTTTATTCCAATGAAACTCAAATATGGTTTTAATTCCATAATTTTTATTTAGAAAATTTCTTTGTTCCCATTTAAGTTAATTAAATAACTTTTATTCTACTTGGGTAAATTCCAAATTCTATTTTCCCATGATTTAATTAATCATTCTTATTAGGGATTTGTCTTTATTCAAATAGAAATAGAATTTGCTTAATGCCATTTTATTTTATTTAAAAATTCTCTATCCTTTTATTTGGACTTGGATTATAACTATTCCATTTTCTTATGGATTAGGTCAAGATTTAATTTGGTCTTTAATTATTCCTCATTTAATATTTCTTTCTTTATCTTATAAAATCCATATCTTTTCATTTATAAGTCCAAACTTGGTGATTCCAATTTGTAAAATCTTATTTAACATTTTCTTATCCTTTTAAATGTCTTTAGGATTAATTGCTCACCATTTGGTATGGATTTCTAGATAGGTGCTTTATTATCTTTGGAAATTCAATTTCCTTATTTTATTAAATTCTTAAGATTTTGTCTATGGCTCCAAATTAAGTGAAACCAATTTCTATGGTTTTATAATATTTCTATTTTCCATTCTTGGTCATTTGTAAATGTTTGTTGACAAATTTTTATATGGATCAAATCCATAGGCTTAGAGATAACTTGGAAATGTTTTTCTTCCATTAGGGTTTTAGGGTTTGGGTTTATTTTCCAAGTGTTTAAATTTCCAGGTGCATTTATGATGAATGCATTCCACTTGATTTGAATTTAGTTGTATTCAAACATTACTCAAGTTTGTTCAAGATGGGATTTTAAGTTCCCATTTAGAAACAAAAAGTTTCTTTTCACCCTAAATTTCAACAATTAATTTTTTTTGTTTATTTTTTTTTTTCACATTACAAAATTTGGAAAATTTTGGGATGTGACAGTTACGCTCTAGAAACGGTAGCTTTCACACTTAATAGGGTAACATCTAAATCCGTAGTTAAGACACCATATGAGATGTGGACTGGAAAGAATCCCAGTTTGTCTTTTCTAAAGATTTGGGGTTGTGATGCATTTGTCAAGCGGCTTCAGTCGGACAAGCTAACACCCAAATCGGATAAGTGCATTTAAATCGGGATATCCGAGAAACCTTAGGGTATTATTTCTACAACTGAGAAGAGGGCAAAGTGTTTGTCGCTCGTAGCGGTGTTTTCCTAGAGAAATAGTTTCTCACAAAGGGAACGAGTGGAAGGTCGGTGCGACTTGAAGAAGTTCAAGATGAGACAGTTGGGGATGCTTCTACAAGTGATGCTATTGTAGCAGAACACGTTGAGGAACCCGTGGAAACAGAAGCACCACAACCACGAAGGTCGGCGAGGCTCCACGAAGCGTGGGAATTATTATTGTTAGACAATGATGAGTCTGCGACCTATGCAGAAGCAATGGTGGACCTAGACTCCGAGAAATGGCTGATCGCCATGAGATCCGAGATACAATCCATGGGAGACAATCAAGTTTGGAACTTGGTTGACCTGCCTGATGGTTTTAAAGCCATCGAGTGCAAATGGATCTATAAGAAGAAGATTGATATGGATGGAAATGTTCACATCCATAAAGCTCGACTTGTTGCAAAAGGTTTTCGACAATTTCAAGGAGTTGACTACGACGAGACTTTCTCGCCCGTAGCGATTCTTAGATCTATACGGATAATTCTAGCCATTGCTGCACATTTCGACTATGAAATATGGCAGATGGATGTCAAGACGGCTTTCCTAAATGGAATCCTAACTAAGGACGTGTATATGATGCAGCCCGAAGGTTTTGTCGATCCAAATAATGCTGGAAAGGTATGCAAACTTTTGAAGTCCATTTATGGGCTGAAGCAAGCATCTTGGAGTTGGAACATTCGATTTGATGCAGTTGTAAAGGAGTTTGGCTTCATCAAAAACGAACAAGAACCTTGTGTTTACAAGAAGGAAAGTGGGAGAGAACTAGTATTTTTAATCTTATATGTAGATGACATATTGCTAATTGGAAATGACATTCCTATGCTCGAGTCTGTTAAGACCTCATTGAAAAATAGTTTTTTTATGAAGGACTTGGGAGAAGCGGCATATATTCTGGGCATCAAGATCTATAGAGATAGATCAAGAAGGCTAATTGGATTAAGCCAGAGTACATACATTGACAAAGTGTTGAAACGGTTCAGCATGGAAGAGGCTAAGAAAGGGTTCTTGCCCATGTCTCATGGCATAAAACTCAGCAAGACTCAGTGTCCTTCGACTACTGATGAGCGTGAGCGCATGAGCAGGATTCCATATGCTTAGGCTATTGGATCCATCATGTATGCAATGATATGTACTCGCCCAGATGTTTCCTATGCTCTAAGTGTTACGAGCAGATACCAGGCTGATCTAGGTGAAGGTCACTAGACAGAGGTAAAGAATATCCTTAAGTACTTGAGAAGGACTAAGGATGTGTTCCTAGTTTATGGAGGTGAGGATGAACTCAGTGTAAGGGGTTACACAGATGCGAGTTACCTTAACGACTCAGATGATTCCAGATCGCAATATGGTTATGTGTTTGTCATGAATGGTGGTGCTGTGAGTTGGAAAAGTTCCAAGCAAGGTACGGTGGCCTCCTCTTCAACAGAAGTTGAATATATTGTCGCCTCGGAGGCTGCAAAGGAAGCTGTTTGGATTAGGATTTCCTGATCGCTCTTGGTGTGGTTCAGGGCGCGTCCAATCCCATGGACGTTTATTGTGACAACAATGGTGCTATTGCACAAGCCAAGGAACCTAGACAGCACCAGAAGAACAAACATATTCACATGCGTTACCATGAGATTCAAGAGTTCGTTGAGGATGGTAGTGTCATGATATCCAAAATACATACAGACTCAAATGTTGCTGATCCTTTTACAAAGCCACTCCTGCAGCCTGCGCATGAGGCGCACGCAAGAGCAATAGGTATTAGATACAGAAAGTGGGAGAATGAAGGAAATATGCCCTAGAGGCAATCATAGAGATGATTATATTTCTTATGTATCCATGAGTTATTGTAATGTTCCTTGAATATCCATATCAGGCAACTTGTATTGATTGGCAATTATGTGAATTGTTTGTGAAACTCTTTACTTGTATGGTTATTTAAGAGTTGTCCCTAGTCGGAGTTCATGTGAGGACACACATGAATATTAGACTAGCACATCGATTGGTTGATGACTATGTTTCGCAAGTCATAGACATGGAGATATCAAACCAATGATGTGGGCACATGTTATGAACATGGGGTTGGACTGACCCAACTTGAGACTGGAAATTAGTTGCAGCTCTCTCTCTACACATCGTGTACGTTATGTCCTTAGAGCTGAGATTATCGCATGTACTTGAGATGTGGATCGACATACTTTGGGGCTATCAGACGCTACTCCGTAACTGGGTAGTTATAAAGGTAGCTTTTGGGTTTGTCCTGAGGCATGCTGCAAGGCATGGTCAATCAAGATGGGATTTGCCCCTCTCTACTTGAGAGAGATATCTCTGGGCCCCTCGAGTGATCGGATCCAGAAATGCATGGCCCTGCTACATAAGGTTAAGAGTTCACCTAGTAAAGGGATTCCGAGTTACGGTATCGAGAAAGAGAGGTCAGCTTGGAGCTAGACCAAATATCGTGAGGCAAAGGGAAAGACATGTACTAAACCTTGTGATGGTTCGTCCGATATGATCTTTGTATGCGTTTAGGAGTTGGCACGTCTTGCTAGAGGCCGCTACCAACTATTGACAGAATAAGTGTATTCGTGTCATGTCTACACGTAAATGAACCTATAGGGTCACACACTTAAGGGGCTGGAAGCCTAATGAGGATTGGATCCGAATTAGACCAGGCTTAGGCTACTAATGGGCTGCTAATGTAGAAGCCCACCAGGGACGCCTATATAAGAGAGGGTCGGGCGAGCTGACCAGGGTTAGACCTCAAACCATTCTCCTCATCCGCCACTCCTCACGCCTGTGTTGCACGTGCGGACCTAGCAGTCCGGCGTCTGACGCTTCCATCCTGTACGTGTGGATACCTCGGAAGCACTGCACTTGTAGCGCTTGGACGAGCCACACTAGGGGAGCTGCTCGTGGGACGAGAACGAGGAGGAGTCGTAGATCATCTGCACTGCCTCGACGCTCTTCATCGATTCCGCAACTGCGCGTCTAGTGGTAATTCCGTGATCTATGACAACAGTAATCCTGGTATACGCGGTAGAATTTTTTTGATTTGCGCTAGTGTAGCCTACCCGTATTCCTACAGGTAAATACCTATTTTAGTTATCTAGATTACTCAAGAGGGAACCTACTTTAATTTCCACAACCTTGTCTGGTCAAGTTCAAGTCATCTTTAAAGTCACGAGTCATTTTGAAAATATCTAACAACAGAATAGTATGGCCATCCAACTGTCTATAACTGCGGACGCGGCTATTCGAATAGTTTGACACTCTGCAAAGTTGGTAAACTTTCACCACAACATTCGATACATCCTTCAGGGATATCCCTGAATCATCATACTTGGTATGCGTATAATCACTCCTAACCTTTCAATTACACATCCTAGTATAGGCACCTCCCCTATGAGTTTGGCCTCCCAGCCATGGCCATCTGCCATCCTGGGCACTGCATTGGTGGACATTCATATTCTCGAGGTAGCCTCATCTAAGCGTCTTCCCGTGAGGGAACCCATACTAAGACACATAAAATTCCAGTTAAGCACTACCCAACTCAGAAATTGTGGTTGTACGGTAAAATTGTAATGGTATCCCATCCGAATCCAACCATCATTTTTTTCAAAGTCAGGGCACAGGCTTCATTCAGTATAATCGTCATCTCATTGTGTTCCATAACACATGTCAAAACACTTCAATAGAATGACTCTTCTTTCCAAGGTTTTCATAATCATTTTTTCCAAGTGTTCCCATCTATAGTGATCAAGATTAGTTTAGCCCTAGCATCTATCAATGTGGGTGTCACTAATGGGGGTACTAATCAAGTGTAACTACCTACACCTAGTTCTATGCTCTCGTTGGCATCTTTCCTATTTCTCTACTAATCACCAATTAATTAACTAATGGAGCAACTTTAAAAACAGACGAAAATATAAAGCTCGCAGGTAAAACTTGGGATTGGTATAATTCAAGGTTGCAGCACAAAAGCCTGCATAAAACAATCTTGCATAGTGTATCTTGCATAATGTAGCTTGCATCACAATAGCTTGCCTTGTTTGGGGCAGTTATCATAGTTCTCCTTTTTTTTCGTCGTAGAACACATCTTCCTCGTACCCTGGGTTGCTACTAGCATCTATAAATAAATATGTGGTACACAATCACCAAACAATACTTAACTACTTATATTTAGCTCACATAGATCCACACTAGATGATCTAGCATCATCCCAATCACTACAAGCAATATTGATATGGTTTTATTTATCTTATTTTAGAAAACCAAATTATACTCATTGAAAAGTTAATTAAGATTTAATATTCTCCAATTATAAAATATGGGATCATGTTGACACATCTCATCACCACATATTCCAATACTTGGGGAATGTGATTTAAAGTGGATGGAATAATTTACAAGGTTTAATATGGCTATTTAATAATATTAAAGTGACTAGAAATGCCTACATAACATTCTTTTAATACTAGTCCAAGATTACTGCATGTCAATCCAAATATTTTTACATATTCAGATGGAGCATGGCAAAAGTGATTTGTGAGAGTTGGAATCAACTCAAAAGCATTTATGGTTAATTTTAGAAAAATGTTTGAAGTTGTAAAAGTCTCTGCCTTGTTATTTTTACTGTGGGTGATATATAATTTCGAACTGTTTGAATCCAACGGGAGTGTTTAGAGATTTTCAATTCCTTTCTAACAAAATTAGAATCATGCAATTTGGTTCAGTGAATCTTCTTGAATTTTATTTCAAAGTTTCCTACGGTATAGGGTTCTTAACTAAAAGGAAAAACTAAGTTTGAATCTATGGGGTATGCACGGGAAAGCTAATGGGCCGACCCAACTATGAAGTGCGCGCTTGGCGTCTGCACCGGGGTTGTTCCCACGCTTGAGCGACTAATCTAACGCGAAGCGGTATCCTCTAATTTAGGCCGCACAATTACAGATCGATCGATGGCTTATCGTCGTCATCTCCATCGCACAGCGCGCGCGGGATTCTAACCCTAGCTCTACGGCGGGGGTCGGCGGGGGTTACCAGGGCTCCATCTAAGACCGGCGAGGTGGCCGAACGATATTGTCTATGACGTAAGTTCGAATGATGGTCGCGGTGGCTCCTGGGGCGGCTCCTAGCGCTGGCTCCCTTCCATCACATCAGCGGTGGGCTCTGGTGAAATTCTGGCGGGGTGGTGCTTGCCTTGCTCCACGGATGGGTCAGAGAGGTTTCTGGGTGAGAGGGGAGTTGAGTGGTGCGTGTTTTGAGGTAGGGACGAGGCCTATTTATACTGCTGCGAAGGGGGAACGGCGGCATGGTTTGGGCTCATCGACGACATCATTACAGGAAGCTATTGGCATGGCAAAGGGTGTAGGCCAACGCAGGGTTCTTTGGCGATAGTCATGCGCATAGTGGCTCAGCGAGGCGCGGTCTCAATCGGTCGGCACCGTGGTTGCACGGCTCCGGTACTACGGGCGTTCGTCACGGCGTACGGTGCTCACGGAGCATGCGGGGTAAAACGAGCATGTCTAGGAGGTCACTCATGCGGCGGCGAACTTATTGGCGCAAGGAGAGAGCGAGGCGCGGTGTGGTCACGCGGGATTGCTCTGTGCTCTGGCACAGCGCTCGGCATGGTTGAGTGCGAGATGGGTGCGGCCGCGCTGGCATTTCCTTGGGCTGGCATTGGTCGAGGTGTGCACAGGAAGTGGCAGTGAGGTCACGGCTAGCTCCTGGACATCGTGGGCGAGGGCGACGTGGCGTGTAGCAGTGTGTCCTCATCGGGGGTGGCTTGGGTGAGCTCGGGTACGATTTTCACTGGTCAATTGGTCGAGTGAGAGAGGCTCCACTGCACGGGCTTGTACTGAGGTGAGTGTGGGCAAGTAGTGGAAGCTTGGTGAGGTACTAGGATGATCACTAGATTGCTCCAAACAGTAATTAGTTGGTAGCTCTGTACTCTACTCACTAAGTATTTGATTAAATGGCCGCAAGAACTAAACCTTTGAATTTTCAGATTCTGTTTGGGGTGGGTGTTAGTCATTAGCTTGAGAGTCTCTGGTTCCAAGGGTTTGCCAAGTGGTGAAGGTTTTGATGGTTTTCCCAAAATGGCTATCTTGATGCCTATGATGGATTCAATTTTTAAAATTCTCTCAAATGAATTTGAATTTGTTTCTGTAAGTTTGGAAAGCTCACTTGTGTTCATTGTCACTTGCTCTAGCAAGGTGAGAAAAGAAATGGAATTGTTCTTGTTTGAAAACATTTACTAGAGATGCTCAAAGTGAGCTAGTTGTTAATATTTGCAAAAATGACCATTTGCATATATGCCTTATATATTGATTTTATTTTGCTTTGTTTTGGGTTTGATTTGTCCTAGATGATATGGTTTTGGTCTCTAAGCCAAACCTCATCATTTCCAACACACAAACATGGCATAGAAATCGTTCATACATCATTCATAAACACACAAGCATTTATAATTTTTAAAACTAAAAGTTTTTGTTAACCCTTAATTTGGTTGATTAGAAATTGACATTCTCATTAATATTTTTGAGGTGTTACAAACCTTCCCCCCTTAAAAAGATTCTCGTCCCGAGATTTAGGAAAAACTAGGAACTAAAGAGATTTGGAAACTCAGTCCTAATATAATCTTCTCGTTCCCAGGTGGCTTCTTCTTCAGTATGGTTTCTGCACTGAATTTTGAGAAACTTGATACTCCTGGTCCGGGTGGTTCTGAAGGCTTCTTCCAAAATACGAATCGGTACTTGACGATAGGTTAAATCCTTGTTGATATCCATGGCTCTGTGATCGATGTTCTTGAAAACTTTGGTCTTCTCTGGAACTTCTAAGGATTTTCGAAGTAACGAGATATGAAACACATCATGTACGGCTGACATCTCTTCCGGCAGTTCTAGCTGATATGATACTTCTCCTCGGCGACTTAAAATCTTGAAGGGTGCGATATATCAGGGTGCAAGCTTCCCTTTGAGTTGGAAACATTCTATTCCTACCAGAGGAGATACTTTGAGATACACAAAGTCTTCGATATTGAAGGCCAGGTATCAACATCTCTTGTCAGCGTAACTCTTTTGTCTGGATTGAGCGATCTTGAGGTGCTCGTGGATCTAGTGAACCTTCTCTTCGGCTTCCCGCAGGATGTCTGGTGCGAATATCTGACTCTCTCCTACTTGCGACCAATTCAGGGGGGTACTGCACTTTCTTCCATACAAAAACTCAAATGGGGACATTTGCAAATTGGCATGATAACTATTATTGTATGAGAATTCTGTGAAAGGTAGGCAGTCTTCCCATTTAGATCCATATTCTAGCACACTGGCTCTCAACATATCTTCTGGTATCTGGTCTACTCTTTATGTTTGTCCGTTGGTCTGGGGGTGATAAATTGTGCTAAAGTTATGTTTGGTTCCTAATCCTTCTTGGACTTCCTTCCAAAATCTTGAGGTAAAGTGGGTTCCTTGATCTAACACAATGGTCTTGGGGGTTCCGTTCATACTGACTATTCTAGCTATATACAACTCTGCCAACTTCGAGCTTTGATAAGTGGTCTTGACGGGTATGAAATGAGCTACTTTGGACAGTCTATCTACTATGACCCAAATAGAATCATTTCCTCTACTAGAGGTAGGCAAACCAGAGATGAAATCCATTCCAACTGAATCCCATTTCCATTCTAGGATCTGCAAAGACTGCAATAGTCCTGCCGGTTGCTGGTGTTCCGCTTAGACTCTCTGACAGATATCACACTTGGCGATATAGCTTCCGACTTCTCTTTTCATTATGTGCCACCAAAATTGCTCCTTCAAATCCTGATATATCTTCGTTCCTCCTGGATGGATAGACTAAAGAGTATCATGGGCTTCTTGCAAAATGATTTGCTTCAACTCAGAATCTGTTGGCACACAGATGCGTCCCTTATACCACAGAACTCCTTCTTCATCTTCTATTAATCTGGGTACTTTCCCTATACCAATAGGACGCTTAATTCCATCAATACTGGCACACTACTAGGAAAATGGCTATAGGTAATCCATACATCTGTGGTGCACGTGCTAGTGGTGCCCCACGGGTAAAATAAGCATGGTGCACTGCCCGCAGGTGCCCTACGCCTAACTGTCGTAAGTGTGGCGCACATGGGGGTGGTGTGCCACGCCTATGTGTGGGCCAGGGCACATGTGGCCGCAGCACACATACCCGTAGCGCACTTGGTCAAGGTGCGCTACGGATGTGAAACTTAGCCATAGGGACTCTGACCTAGTGCTCTACGGGCATGTGTGCTAGAGCAGCTGGGTCAACTTAGCCGTAGGGCACTCTGTCCTAGTGCCCTACGGCTAAGTGGCCTGCACCAACCCCACCCCCCCCCCCCCCCCCCCGAGGATTGCCTTTTTAGGCTTTGCAAAAAATAAAAGAAAATGATGAACACTTCAAAAAATAAAATCATTTCATATATAGGTAGGTAATGTGGTATAGTTACTAGGAAAATTAACAAAAAAAAGTCATGCCACGGTAAAATGGCCGTAACTTTTGCATACGATATCGAAAAAATTCGTATAATATACCAAAATGACGAGAACGAGATTTCACATCTGCTCGCAACCACCTCCAGCCGTTTAGCGATTATTTAGATTTTCAAGATTCGAAAAGAGTAAAAAGTTATGGCCAAAAGACCGTTTTTTCCTGCAGAAAAAAAAATAAAGGGCAACTTACCTGTAGCGCACCACCACCTAGTGCGCTACGCGTAAGTTGGGCAGGATTCAAAATTTGAATCCCCACCCCGCCCACCTACCCCTTTTCTTTTCCCTCCCCTTCTCTCCTTTTCCTTTTCCTCCCTTTTCCTTTTCCTCCCTTCTCCTTTCCTCCGTCTTCTCCTCCTCTCCTCCTTCTCCTTCTCCTTCTCCTTCTCATTTTCCTCCTCCTCCTTCTCTTTCTCCTTCTCCTTCTCCTTCTCCTTCTCCTTCGCCTTCTCCTTCTCCTTCTCCTCCTCTTCCTCCTCCTTGCAGTGAAGATGGTGACGGCAGCCTCCTCCTTCAAGTGACGACGATGATGGAGGGCTGCTTCTTCTTCTCCTCCTCTTCCTCCTCTTCTTCTCCTCCCCCTCCTTGCAGTTCCGACGATGACGAGGCCTCTCCAACGAGGCGACAACGACGAGGCGACGACGACGACGAGGTGACAACGACGAGGCGACGACGAGGCGCGACGACGACCAGGCGACGAGGCGACGAAGACGACCTGCACCGACGAGCGACGGCACTAATGGCAAGATCCAGATCTGCCGCTTTTCTTTTTGAATTTTGAAATTTGTATCCGTGGCGCACATCACGTAGTGCGCCACGGTTATCATTTCATATGCGTGGCGCACCTGGACTACTTTCCATGGCGCACTGGCATGTGCTCCACGCCTATCTCGACACAACCGTCGCACACCAGACAGTGCACCACGGCTAGGAGATAGCCGTAGCGCGAGGATCGTGGCGCACTGCTAGTGCGCCACGGATAGCCTTTTCAGGTGCGCCACGAACAGGCGTTTTCCTAGTAGTGGCATTTCCTTTCTTAGCTTCCTTTATCTGACTGATCAAGGTGGGTTGAAGTTCAATACTGGCTAGAAATCCTTTGCTAACTAGATCCATTCTAAAATTCTCCAACTCCTCATGCAAACTTGGATGATCTTTCTTAATCATGGTGTTTAACCTACATGGCGGTCTACTGAGAGCATCCACTACCACATTGGCCTAGTCGGGGTTGTAGTGAATGTCAAGGTCGTAATCCTTGATTAACTCTATACATCTCTGTTGTCTCATATTCAGCTCTTTCTGGGTGTTAATATACTTCAAAATCTTGTGATCTAAATAAATCTCATAGCGGTTACCCATGAGGTAATGACGCCAGGTCTTCAAGGCTAAAACTATGCTGCCAATTCTAGGTCATGGGTAGGATAATTCTGCTCATGTTGCTTCAGTTGTCTGGACAGATAAGATATTACTTTGTCTTCCTGCATCAACACACATCTGATACCAACCTTCGATGCATCACAATATACGTAAAAAGGCTTCGTGATATTCGGCATGATCAAAATTGGGGTTGAAATCAATCTCCTCTTGATCTCTTGAAAACTTGGTACACATTTGTCCGTACATTAAAACTTCTTGTATTTCTTCAACAGTTGTGTCATCGGCCTTGCGATGCTTGAAAATCCTTCAACGAACTTGCGGTAATATCCCGCCAGTCCAAGAAATGCACGGACATCCGTTTGAGTGGTTGGGGCGTTCCATTCTTCCACATCCTTAATCTTGGTGGGGTCGACGGAAACTCCTCCTGCTGACAATATATGTCCCAGGAATCCTACTTCCTTTAACCAGAACTCCCATTGGCTAAACTTGGCATACAACTGATGCTCTCTACGAGTTTCAAGGATGGTTCTTAGGTGCTTCTCATGATCCTCTTCCGACTTAGAATAAATCAGAATGTCATCGATAGAAACAACGACAAACTTATCCAAGAAGTTCATAAAAATCTTATTCATGAGACTCATGAAATAAGCGGGGGCATTGGTTAATCCAAAATACATGACTTTGTACTCATACAATCCATATTTGTTAGTGAAAGCAGTCTTCAGGATATCCATTGGACGAATCTTCATTTGATGATAACCAGTTCAACGAACAATCTTAGAAAAGGCTCTGGCACCAGTCAGCTAATCAAATAGATCTTCTATCTTTGGTAGTGGATACTTTTTCTTGATGGTGACGTCATTCAGCTTCTGGTAATCCGTACACAAACGGTTGGCACCATCTTTCTTATCCACAAATGAAACAGGTGATCTCTACGGTGATGCACTTGGTTGAATCACATCTTTGCTCAACATGTCATGAAGTTGCTTATTTAACTCCACTGATTTTGCTGGGTTCATACTATAGGGTCTCTGAGCTATGGGTCCAGTTCCAGGAATTAGTTTGATGATAAACTCGATATCCCGATCTAGGGTCATACCGGGTAATTCATCTGGGAACACATCGGGGTATTCACAGACTACCCTGCCTTGGTCTAGGGTTGATTGAACTAAACTCTTGTTGCACTTTAATTGACGAGGCAACGTCTCAGACACGTGCTCTACTGATACTCCGGTGCTACTGGTCATGGTTATGGCTTTCTTGGCAAAGTCTATTAATCCTTGATGTTTCGACATCCAATCCATTCCTAGTACTACTTCCAAACCTTTTGTTTCAAGTACTATTAAATTGGCATAAAAATCTATTCCATGTATTCTGATAGGTACGGCCTTGCAAAATTTTCTATCTTTTGTAGTTGACCCAGGTATTTGAACTATCATAACATGCTTCAAATTTGTTGGTTGAATCTTACTAGTGCATGCAAATTCTTCTATGACAAACGAGTGCGATGCTCCATAATCAAACAACACTCTTGCAAGTACTGAGTTAACAGAAAACATACTGAGCACAACATCTAGCGCTTCCTGGTTTCTTTCGCATTCATGTGAAACAGAAGGCCGGTACGGTTGTGCAGGTTGCCTGGGGCAAATATCTTTCTAGGTTGGATGCGACGCTGCTGCTGGGCAGGTGAAGTGGCATTGGGTGCGGCAGCAAGCTTCTTGGGGCACTCATTTGAGTAGTGACCCGTGATTCCACATTCAAAGCAGGTTATCATTGACTTCTCCTTCCCTGTGATAGGCACATCATTGCTTCCAGTCCTTGGGGCAGTAGTGTTGTTGCTGGTGGACCTTGGCGTTGCACGGTTGAAGTTATTGGGGTTGCCCGAGTTGTTGTTGTTGTGGCCTCCGATCCTCGGGTTTCCTCTGCCACGATTGGGAAAGTTCGGATGGTTCGTAGGTGGCCTGTTGTTTCTTGGTGCAAATCCTGCAGACGAGCTGGGACAATACTTCGGGGTATGGTGTGATCCAGGCTGGTGGATCATTCGATGCTTGCGGTTCTCATTGGCTTGATTAATCTTTCCTTCCATCTGGATAGTAGAATCCACTAAATCTTCTAGATCAGCAAAAGGAATATTGACCAATATTGTCTGCATCTCATCATGCAGTCCATTCAAAAATCTCTCCTTCTTCTTTGCCTCGGTATTGATTTCATCGGGGGCATACATAGCCAGAGACAGAAATCTGTCATGGTATTCCACCAAAGTCATTCTTCCCTATTTCAACTCCTTGAATTCATCCCTCATCCTCACGATAAAACCTGGGGGCACATGACTCCTGCTCAACTTGAGCTTGAACTCCACCCAAGTCATATTTGTCCTCCATTCATTGTACAAGTGCTATTCCACCAAGCTCTTGCAGAACCTGCCAGATAGTGGGTGGCAAACAGTACTTTATCCGCCGCATCTACTCCTGCAACTTCTAAGTTGTTCTCCATTGATTGCAGCCAGTCATCAGCATCTAAGGGTTCTTTAGATTTGCTAAACATAGGAGGATTGGTGTTTTGGAAGTTCTTGAGCTTATATCCGTGGTGATCCTGATTTCCATGTCCTTGGTTGTCATGTACCATTTGGGCAATCTGTTGAAGAGTGGCGAGATTGGCTTGAAGCTCGGTTCTAACGGCCTATCGATCTGCCACTAGCATTTGCAGAATATGAACCATCGGGTCCTAGGATGAATTGCTTCCACCGCGAGGCATCTGAAGATTGAGGTAGATCATAAGACAAGAGGGAAATTTTCTATGGTATATGGGTTTGGTTCAAAAGCTTTAAACTTTCAGTATGGCTAAAGTTTGAAAACCAACAACTCTTTTTCATTCATTCCAAGCAACACATACAAACCACACCTTGCAAACACACATCACAACTACGAAGTAGATGGTTTTAAGAACCATTCTGTCCGGCAACGATACAGTGGGACCGGATACAAACTCACACCTATGTCAGTGATCTAGTGCTACTACTCCTCATCAGAACCGGTTGCCTCTTTGTCGCTGATGAAATCATGGTCCTCGTCGTCAGTGTGGACTCCGTGTTGATGTCCTCAAGTTAGTCGTCATCATCACTGAGGTACGAGTAGTGATCCCCACGAATATATTCACCTTTGTTCTCTCTCTCCTCAAGCTGAATGTCCCGATTATGGATGGTTTCCTAAAGGGTTGACACTTTCTAACAGAAGCAAGCAATGATGCGATCCTTCTTGTCACGCTGGCAGCAAAGTGACTTGCACTCCTTAATAAGGATGGCGAAGGTCTGGTCCTTCTCAGTTGCAACATGGTGTTTCTCGTTGGCGTTGGCATGGGCGCTGTCCAACTCCTTCTTGTTCTCGTGCAGCATGAAGGCAAGATGATCCACATGATGCTTCAGCTCCGGATGTCCTAGCATGGACAAGGGCTGTCCCTCGGAGTCACGTCTCGCATAGTGAGCGAAGTGAGTGCCAATGAGCTAGTTGATGTTCTGCCCACATGGACGGGCAAGTGCCTCCTTCATGGCTCTAGCTAGTCCATCCAACTAGTTGTTCTCCCTCAAGATAAAATGTATCTTCTCTGAGATGGGTGGCTCCATCTTGCGCCTCTCAGATCGGCAACTATCAACCACTGCAGTTCTCCTCCTGGCTGGTCATTGAGTTGCTCTCCATAGAACCCCGGGTGCGGGCTATTGGGGATATTCTATATGGGTATCCTCATAGTATGTCTCTTATCCGGATAACCCGGGTGGCCCAAAGTTGGTAGCATGGCCCATGGCCTGCTGGGCGGCCCAGTTAGATGGATCTAGAAGGGAGGCCCATGCCGGATAAAGGAAGGCTACGGTGGAGTCACCAGCGTACCCGGAGCCTTGGAGTACAAGACACGCAAGACTAGTAATAGACGGTGTAGGATTCTATAACCTGTCCGGCTAGGACTTTTTCCCTGTAACCTAGGACCTGTCGACTATATAAGTCGGGCCTATGGGAGCCTTTAGGGAACAACAATAACAACGACCAAGTAGTGATTAGCACACACCTCGCACAGCGAACTAATCTCTGTAACTCGGCGTATTGTCATTATAGTGATTTATAGCAGGAGTAGGATTCCGCCACCGCTAGGATCTGAACACATGTGCCGTAAGTGTTACCTCGTACCCGTCAACCGTCCGCCTTTCCCCACGTCTCTAAACACGCACTGTGAGGACCCCTCCATGGCATACTCATCGACAATACCACGACATTTGGCGCCCACCATGGGGCAAGCGGCGCTTCAGGCTCTTCAGCGGGTGAGGACCAAGATCTTTGCGTGAATCAGAGAAACCGTATCCATCGGTCGCGTTCTCTTCTCCGGCAACGTTCTGATCGTCCCTCCCGAAGAATTCTGGATCCCGGCAAAGACGAACCCTACGCGGTGTTCGATCGTTCGTATCAGAGACATCCACCTCTTCATTGGCGAAACCGACTCGGGCACTAGTTCCTTGGGAGTCGGAGGAGCGTCAAGACCCGCACGGACCGCCTACGGGCAGGATAGCGGAAGGATCGATGTCGGATCTCTCTTCGGAGTTTGCCGACAAAGATCGGAAAAATTCAAGGCACACCCAAACCACCCCTGTGCAGGATATAAAGGTGGAAGATCACCGCAAGTCCACCGGCTTCGTCCGTGCGTCTGGACATTAGAGATCCAAATTCATCGGCGTGGTTACCATCTTTGATCTGGCGCGTTACGTTCAGAGAGAAGGCGAAAACCCCCGCAATTACCTGGCTAGGTGGCTCCATATACGAGCCGATCTAGCCCACTACCCCAATGATGATGCTATGTATCACTTTGTGGAAGGACTGGACCATGGCACGCTTCTCCAACACTATCTAAGACGGCAGTAGGCGTCAGGACGCCTTACCTTCGAAGGCATGGTGAACACCGTCAACAACTACGCGGAGGCCGAAGAGGCAGCTCAGACAGAGCTTGTGCTCATTGACTAAGCCCCTCCGATTCAGCCACCGCCACCACCGCCTCCGGTCGCCATCGTCACAGATGCGCCACCACCTCCAGTCATCGTCGCCGCTGTGGCACCTCCAACCCCCATCATCGAGGAAGTCCTGGCACACTCCGACTCTGTGATTGACGCGCTATACGCTGACTTCAGTGAAGATGCAGAGGAGATAGACTTCAGTCCAGAAGAGCTAGACTCCGCCATGCAGGAGATGGAGGAGGAGTACACGCGCGACGAGCAAGCCAACAACGCCATCACGTCTCGAGAGGTGTTCGTCACCATTGGGACGGTGATGGATGAAGATCTACCCGGACGAGCTCCGCCTACAGCTCTGGACAAAGGGAAGGGACCACCTATTGGTGACGACATTGATCGTGCAAAGGTCATGCCCCTCCACCTAACCCAGTGCAGCAACCGTAGGAACTCGGCACTGACCCGAGCAACAACAACAACACAAACTTGTCGCCTCCGGCATCTACGTCTGTTGCTGCCCAAGTTACTCCAGCTGATAGAGTAATGTATGGCAATCTCCTCGTCGAGCCACTGATCGTAGCTCATATCCGGGACGTGACCCAGCTTGACGAGAAGCGCCAGCAACTGCTAGAGGAAGCGCAGGCCATCGCGGAGCAAGACGCTAAGCTAGATCGAGATCTGGTCAATGTGCAGAAGTCCATAGAGAAAGCTAGAGCAATGGAGGCCAAGTACAAGACTCTGCTGTAGCAGCAGAAGGCCAAGAAAGCTCCGGCTCGTGTCATCAACGATCCTGGTGTATGGGGAAACCTAGGATGGGCTCCCCCAAAGCCGGCACAAGCCAAGCCATACATTGACAGTGAAGGCAGGCAGGTGATGCCCACTCCTCTCCTCAACCTCGCTGTCGCCAAGACCCTTCTAGAGCAGGATAGATCACCCGAGGTAGTGGACCAGGTCTATGACCTAGTGGCCAAGGCATTAAACCAGAAGGAAAAGGCTACCTCTCAGAGGCTTGAGTCTGACCCAGTGTTTTGCTAGCCTAGCCAGCATCAGCCGCCAAGGGACAGATCTCCTCTTGATGTTGGGTCCTAGACGGGTTCATCAGAACGAAGACGGAGGGATGCGCGCAACAGGAAGGATGTTATCCCCATATCCTCCGACAACTGACAAAAAGCGCAACCTCGTCGCCCATCGCCACCGCCCCGCTCTCCCCAACATCGCGAAGACCCCAAGGCTCACCGTTGTACGGATATGCCCCCACCAAGGCTGGGCGGCATCGTCATCTGCGACAACATGGAGTAGACCCATCATGACGGAGAGCGCAACCAGGGACACAAGATCAGGTCGCGCCATGACCCTCCGTGTTCGACAAGCAATCACGACAGGCGTGAGGCATCGCAGGAGGGTAATAGCAAGAAGGCTAACCCACCACCACCTTCGCCTCCGTCGTCACCTAGCAGTCACCATGGCGGAGGAGGCCCGCGTTGTTCACTCAGCCCATCCCCTGTTGGCAAGAAGAAAAGAAACCCGGAGCCGTACGATGCATGTTCACGGATCGATAAGATCCACGAGGCCCGGGAAGGACCATACCTGGGACCACTTTTCTTTGGACCCGCGATACGTGTGACACCCCCGGGATCGGGGCTAAACAAATCCCAGACCTCCGTCTGACATAAGCTTAACCTTGAGATCGAGAATATCCAGTGAAGAATTGATAACACAGAAGTGACCCTATGACACAAAATTTATTACACCAAGCTCATAACTGAGCAGACAAGCAAATTATTACAAGCAGAGGTCACTGACCACAAACATCAAACAACGGAAGGAAAATTATGCTATTAAGTATAGCAAACTTAACAAATGGCCTAAAGGCCTGAAGCATCACGATGACGTCCCAGCCCATAGATTCCAGGTTGCCGGCCGGGAACCCCAAGCTACTCGTCGATGTTGATGTAGTACGGAACTCGTCTTCAGGTGAACACTTACTCTGCCAAAGTTATCAACAAAGAAAGGGTGAGTACAGGGTGTACTCCGCAATACATATGGCTGGTGGAGTTGTTTTGCATAAAGTCACCTTTGTTTATAAAACAAGAGGGAGAGAAGAGGCTCGTCTAATCAGAGTATTTTAAAAGAGAATAAGAGAGCGACATATCCGAAATATTGATCATCATCTTGTGATATCCACCAATCATCATCATCTACCAACTAGGATCACCCCCTCGTACCCATGAGGAAGCATCCTTAAGCACACGTTGATCCGCCAAGTTTTACGATTAGGTTAAAGTTATCTATGATCTTGAGTCCGGTTGCCAAGTCATTCATAACCGTGAACACGGCTTTTCGAAAAGATTATTACCCTGCAGGGGTGTACAACTTTACCCACACGTACTAACCTTCTCTTAATGCCACATGATTATCCATCTTCCTTGGAAGGCCGGCATACGGTGGTTAGACACGACTTTTACCTTGCTTTCGCCGAGACCATGAGTCACGCAATAAGCATGGTTCCGCCATAACGAGTCAAATCTCGAACCGGTACTTAAAGATGTGAGGCGAGGTTGGTTTACCAGGGGCGTTGTCTACCCCAAGCATCCTCGGCCACGCTTACCTACCTGTTATGAATGCACCAACTTCACCCGGCAAATCTTTCAAAAGATTTTCTATGCTTATGTCGAATGGAACGCCCGAACTATGTGACTCATGGAATCTACTAGGCAAGTTAGTCAGTCATGAGGTTGTCCAAGCCCCGTGTGGTTGCACGCTTGTCTTGGTTCCAAAGGCAAGAACTCAGGTCCTAGTGGTGGTGAGCATGGGACTAGAAATACCACATACCACCGTGGCCTCCCATACAAGCCTTAGCATGTTTAATCTCATAACACTGATCTCATCTTACCACGTTCACCTGTCATACTAGATTATCTGCATCTGATACATCATCTGCATGGAATAGACTCAACAGCTATCCATGGCTAAGCAGGACACAGATATAAGCTATAGGAGTGCTCACACGCCAAACCTAGTTATGCTAGGAAAAGTGGATCAGGTAATATAAGCTCAAAGGGAGTAATGCAATAGATAGTATACTCTATCTATCGATAAAATACCACAGTAGAATCGTATGCATCATGGCAGAATTGAAATTCTTTCGAAATCATCGGATTATATCATGGTGGGGCTATGCTTGCCTTTGCCTATTGATAGCAGATGAATAGATCTTCGGCAGCCATGTACTTGACTTGTTATAATTGGTCAAGTATTGTTCGTCGATCGTCGATCTTCGTCGGTGTTGTCCTTGGGCTTCGATCTCGATCTCGATATCGTATTCTACCGGGAGGAACCAAACATTAGAAATAAAAGGGAAAAAATCAACACATGGCATCGATGAAATGCTCAAACAGGAATGATGATATGATAAGTTAATTTGCATTGAATTTAAACCCTAAAGCATGCTCGACAAATTAATCGGTGTTCCGAGGGGTATAAACCCTAACTCAAGGAAACTCCGAAATAATCTATTAGGGTTACTAGGTTGTTCTAATTAAACTTGTCACATAAGTTGTTAAACAATGCATGATTATAGCTTAGATAGCTAGGTTTCATTTTCCGAAAATTTTGATATATTATTCATATTTTTCTGACTTATAAGTAAAAAGATATTGAATTGACGATATTCAAACAATTTCTGGAATTATTAAACTTTTTCTTAATTTAATTAAATCTGGAAATACTTTTTACACTCAGGCTGGGCTAGCCACAATCACAGACAGGTGGGCCTCTGGCCACCTCAGCCTCCATGCAGGCAAAGTCGGTTAGGGGGGTGGTTTGGTTATTTCTCAAAGAGGCAGAGGTTACCCACTGGGGCTGGCAGGTGGGGCCGAGGCCACGCAGGCGTCACGTGGACGCCACACGGGCTCCACGTTGGCTCGCCGGCCAAAGGGCCATACGGCGGCGCGAGGCGGTGTTAGGGGCGGTCTTGGGCGCGTGCGTGCGCGTGTTTGAGAGAGGAGGTTGAGGCGAGCCAAAGAGTAGCGGCGCCGCCTCTAAAAGGTCACCGGAGAGGGGGGCACGACGACGGTGAGCGGTGGTGGTGGCAGGTGGTCGACGAGGAGGAGGAACCAGAGCGAGAGGGGCGAGAGAGAGGGTCCACGAGGACTAGCAGCTCACCAGGTGTGCGGTGGTGGTGTCGGGGAGGCGAGGCGAGGTCGGGTGTGACACCCATGGGATCAGGGCTAACAAATCCCAGACCTCCGTCTGAAATAAGATTAACCTTGATCTCGAGAATATCCAGTGAAGAATTGGTAACACATTAGTGACCCTACGACACAAAAATTTATTACAGCAAGCTCATAACTAAGCAAAGAACCAAATTATTACAAGCAGAGGTCACTGACCACAAACATCAAACAACGGAAGGCAAATTATGCTATTAAGTATAGAAAACTTAACAAATGGCCTAAGAGGCCTGAAGCATAACGATGACGTCCCAGGCCATAGATTCCAGGCTGCCGGCCGGGAACCCCAAGCTACTCATCAATGTCGATGTAGTGCCAAACTGATCTTCAGGGAACACTTCTCTGCCAAAAGTATCAACAAAGCAAGGGTGAGTACACGGTGTACTCCACAAGACTTATGGCTGGTGGAGTTGTTTTGCATAAAGACATCTTTTGTTTATAAAACAAGAGAGAGAAGAAGCTCGTCTATTCAGAGTATTTTAAAAGGAGATAAGAGAGTGCCATCTCCGAAATATTTATCATCATCTTTTGATATCCACCAAATCATCATCATCTGAACTAGGATCACCACCTCGTACCCATGAGGAAGCATCCTTAAGCACATGTTGTTCTACCAAGTTTTAAGATTAGGTTCATGTTCTCTATGATCTTAGAATCCGGTCGCCAAGTTGTTCATAACCGTGAACATGGCTTTTCGAAAAGATTATTACCCTGCAGGGGTGTACAACTTTACCCACACGTACTAACCTTCTCTTCATGCCACATGATTAGCCCTCTTCCTTGGAAAGGCCGGAAGAGGGTGGTTAGACACGACCTTTACCTTGCTTTCGCCGAGACCATGAGTCACGCAATAAGTATGGTTCCGCCGTAACGGGTAAAATCCCGAAGCCGGTACTTAAAGATGTGAGGCGAGGTTGGTTTACCAGGGGCGACATCAACCCCAAGCAACCCGGTCCACGCTTCCCTACCTGTATGAATGCACCTCCTTCACCTCCTCTTTCAAAAACGTTTTCAATGCGTATGTCGAATGGAATGCCCGACCTATGTGACTCATGGAATCTACTAGGCAAGTTAGTTGATCATGAGGTTGTCCAGGCCCCGTGTGGTTGTACGCTCGTCTTGGTTCCAAAGGCAAGAACTCAGGTCCTAGTGGTGGCGAGCATGGGACTAGAAAAACCACATCCCAGCATGGCCTCCCATAAAAGCCTTAGCATGTTTAATCTCATATCACTGATCTCATCTCATCATGTTCTCTTGTCATACTAGATTCTCTGCATCTGATACATCATCTGGATGGACTAGAACTGACAGCTATGCATGGCTAAGAAGACCCAGATATAAACTCTAGCATTGTACACAAGCCAAACCTACTTATGCTAGGAGCAATGGATTAGGTAATATAAGCTCAAAGGGAGTATGCAATAGATAGGATACTCTATCTATCTATAAAAGACCACAGTAGAATCGTATGCATCATGGCAGAATTGAAATGCTTTCGAAATCATAGGATTATATCATGGTGGGGTTATGCTTGCCTTTGCCTGTTGATAGCAGATAAATAGATCTTCGGAAGCCTTGTACTTGACTTGATTACAGTTGGTCAAGTATTGTTCTTCGATCTTCAATCTTCGATGGTGTTGTCCTTAGGCTACGATCTCGATCTCGATATCCTATCCTACCGCGAAGAACCAAACACCGGAAAGAGAGGGGGAGCAATCAACAATGGCATCGATGCAATGATCAAACAAGAATGATGATATGACAAGTTAATTTGCATTGAATTGAAACCCTAAAACATGCTCGACAACTTAATCGGGGTTCCGAGGGGCGCAAACCCTAATTCAGAGAAACTCCAAAATCACCTATGAGGGTTACTATGTTGTTCTAATTAAACTTGTCATTAAAGTTGATGATCAATGCATTATTATAGCTTAAATAGCTAGGTTTCATTTTTCTGAACATCTTGATATATTATTTGTATTTTTCTGACTTATAAATAATAAGATATTGAATTTACAAGTTTTATTCAAATTCTGAAATTATTAAATCAATTATTAAAAGCTTATTAAACTTTTTGCAGACAGTCACAGTCTACCCTCAGAGACTGACCAATGGGGCCGAGGCCACATTGGCATCCACGCAAGTTAAGGTGGGACAGACGGGGCGGTTGGGGTGTTTTTCACCAGGGCAGGGGTTACACACTGCCACTGACGGGTGGGCCTGGTCCACACGGGCAAGCCACGCAAGAACCACGCGGGACTCACCGGAGAGCTCGTTGGCCAGCGGCCAGGGACGGCGGAGGAGGTCACGCGGGGCTGCGCGACTAGGCCTACACGATCCAGCGCATCAGGGCAGACCTAATAGGGGCGGCGCCACCTCGAAATGGTTACCGGAGAACCGGCGGTGACGATGACTGGCGGCGGCAGACGGCGAGCTACGGTGGCAACAAGTTATAGAGGGACATGGAGGAAGGGGAAGGGCCACTAAGGACTAGCGGCTCACCGTGATGCCTATGGAGGGTGCTAAAAGGCCTGGCGAGGTCGAGAACAGCGGCAATGTCGATGGCGGTGGTTGCCGGCTCGGGGAAGATGGCTCAAATCCGGCGATTTGGGGGCTCCCTGGCTAGCACGCTTCGGGGAGAACGACGAAGTCAAACATGGTTGTCACCGTGGTTGTCTCAGAATGGCAAGGGAGGGTCGGGAACATCGGCGTTGGTTGGCTATGGCCGGAGCTAGGGTTCGGGAGAGTGGGGAAAACAGCAGAGAGCACGAGAGGGAGATAGACGGGTATGGGGAGAGCGAGTGGATCACGGCAGATCTCGTGGCATCCTTATCATCACGAGGCGACCACAGCGGCGGCGGGAATCGCGGCGGCCACTACTAGGAAAACAGCAGTTAGTGGCGCACCTGAAAAGAGCATCTGTGGCGCACTAGCAGTGCGCCACGGACGCTTCTGACTATCTCCTAAGTGGCGCCGCGCCTAATCATGCGGTTGTGTCGAGATAGGCGTAGCGCATCTGCTAGTGCGCCATGGATATGTGGGCCGGTGCGCTACGCGTAGGATCTTCTATGGCGCACTTCCCAGTGCGCCACTAAGCTTCTAAAGTGAGCTTTAGGTGTAGTGCGCCACAAAAGGTAGGTCATGTGCGCCACAGGTGTTTTTTTTGTTTTTTTTTTAATTTCCGAGCCAGATTATATACAATATTACAGCAGATATACACACACACATACAAGATATACAATTATATATATAAATACACAATTTGAAAAACAAGATTGATACAAATACATATATATAAGTCTCATACATGAATACATAGTATAAGTTACATTGTTTCGATCAAGTTACAAAGTAGTTGGTGACATGCGAATACATGTGTCGATCGAACAAGTTAGAGCTCTGAAGCTCGCCTAGACATCTAAACTAGCTAGACACAAACGCGGGATAAACAACCAAAGAAGATAAGCATGATCACCGCCGCGACGAAGGTGTAGGTGTTCATCCGGTTCCTTGTCCTAACTCCCGCTAGATAGCGCGTGTATCTAGCTTCCGCCTCCGCCATAGTGTTGTACCCTTTGTAGCTATTGCCGCTGAAACGGTGCACCTGTCTCCGGCAGTCTTCCCAATCATCGTAGACTCCGGGAACCCGTCCCTTGTACACGACGTACCACGTCATCTATAAGTTGACAATAATAATTAACCGGTGATTGAAAAAAAACATATATAATTAAAGTCGCATATGAAGATACACTTATATAGCGTGCATCATATATAACTAGCACAAGGCGTACAATCCCATCGCAGCACAAGGCGTACAATCCCATTTAGACTCAAAAAACATAGCACAAGGCGTACAATCCCATCGTAGCACATTCATATATATAGCGTGCCACGACATTTCAATCATCGGCATTATTCTCGAAAAAGACCAAAGTAACTCAAAAAGCATGCCTCATATATAACTAGCTAGGTCGTTGGACACAGGAATATGCTACGATAGAACCGTAAGCCAAGTAGGATGCACAACATCTAGACTTGTGCATAACACAAGGCTTACAGTCCCATCGTAGCACATTCACATATATATTGTGCCACGACATTTCAATCATCGGCATTATTCTCGAAAAATACCAAAGTAGCTCGAAAAGAATGCCTCATATATAACTAGCTAGGTCGTTGGACACAGGAATATGCTACGACGGAACCGTGAGCCAAGTAGGATGCATAAGACCTGGACTTGTGCATATCACAAGGCTCACAATCCCGTCGTAGCAAATTCACATATATATTGTGCCACGACATTTCAATCATCAGCATTATTCTCGAAAAAGACAAAAATAACTCAAAAAGAATGCCTCATATATATACATAGGTCGTTGGAGACAGGAATATGCTACGATGGAACCGTGAGCCAAGTAGGATGCACAAGACCTGGACTTGTGCATATCACAAGGCTCACAATCCCATCGTAGCACATTCACATATATAGTTTGCCACGACATTTCAATCATCGGCATTATTCTCGAAAAAAGAGTAAGGAAAAAAAGGACCAAAGTGAGCAAAGGACCAAAGAGTAAGCAAAAAAACCAAGCATTGATTGATATATAATAATAATAAGCAAAAGAAGTAAGCGATGATTCATAAACCTAATAAGATAAGTATAGTAGCATGTACACTTGTCCACACACACACACAAAGTTCATCTATAGTTTGTAACTATAACTAGGACAACATCAAGCCTTCTGGCTCGGCTTAGGGAACGGGAGGACGCCTTGTCTCGTCATGAACTTCCTATAGTCACCCTGCATCTATAGGCGATCTTCTATGTCACGGTTATTCGGGATATTTCCTCCGTAGAAGATCCCCCCCGAAGTCATGACATCACGAAAGATGATTGCCCCAAACTGCTGCTGGATGCGATACATCTCTTGTCTAATATCTGAATCATTGATCTTGGCCTTTGCTTTGGCCCACTGTTTGAGATGATCTGGCAGCGTAGAATTCTGCTGGTCAAGTAGGAACGCCCTCATGTGATGGAGTGCGTAGTAGGCTTCCTCCTTTCTGTTTTCCGGCTGCTTCACGCAGGGGAACTCCGTTACGTGGTTGAAGACATGCCTATCGAACTTGACCTTCGTACGCACGAAGGTGGTGCCTTTCGTCGAGGCAAAGCCAGTGAGAGCATCATCCAGAACTTCCTTGATCTTGTCGTAGTTTTTCTTCTTTTCTAGACTCCCCGAGTCGAAATACGTGGCGTGGGAATGCTTCGGCGATAAGGAGATGAGCGTGCAGGTTCATCTCTGTAAAAATTCAAATGGAATGTGTTGGAAAAAGAATGATGATGATCTAATAAAGCCAATCGATGGTGGCGAGTGAATAACGACTTAGTCGGGAAAGTAAGGCACGAGAATGTATTCCTTTGTCTTGTTCACCACGAGGATTCTTTTTAGGTACGAGGCCACGATACGTCGTTCGGCAGGGGACCCAAGCAGCCGTCACGCATGTAGTAGGGGTCCACTATAGCGATGCCCGGTGTGTTCTCTCTAATGATCTGCATGGCCAGGCTGAGAGAAAAGAGACGAACCATGGTATAGTGCAGCGGGTATAGGTGGAACATATTGAAGATGTCGTCGAACCGCAGGAAGAACAGATCCGCAGGGGCATTGTCGACGAAGCCCAATCCTGGTGGCACCTTAACCACGAATACCGGGTGCGAGGGATCTTTCTCCGATAGAAGGCGTCTCTCTATCGTCAAGACGCCATGCACACTCTGCAGTTCCGAATCTGGCGAGCTCAAATTCTTAGGTAGCATGGGCTCGCCCACCACATGAATCCTCCACATAATACCCTCGGGTCTTGGTGGCCCCAAACCTGATCGGATTCGCAGTTGTTGACGCCACCGGCTGGCTCGAGCTGCTAGATTTTCTTTTCCTGCCCTTTTTTTCCTTTTGGAGAGCGGGCAGGCACCGCAATCTGAGCACCGACCGCCCTATGTAGTGTGTCAGGGCTTAGAATAAAGGGCCGGTTGGTTGTATTAGCTGGCTCTGTAAAGGCGCAAGCTGGAGGCGTCTCCTGAGAACCAAACAGACGCTTGGTGATAGTGGCTTTCTCTGTGGGACCACCAGCTAGGTCTTCGTTGCTAAACTGAGTGTTGAAGAAGTGATCATTCCAGTCTTCGTCATCCTCGGCCGGATCCTGCGCCATGTGCATATCATCAACATGATCATCCGATCCCCCGCGTGGAGGTGACGGCGAGGGCGGTAAGGGGGCCTTGCCACCGCTTATCGCTGGCACGACAGGCGGTGCTGTTGTCTGTGGCGTGATGGCCCCCGCCGTCCCCAAACAGATCATGCTCTTTGGCCATAGCAAGAATAAGCCGAAGCAAGTTCTGAGGACAGACGGCTCTTCTTCATCCGCTCCTGGGGGTTGAATGGGAGGTTCCAGGTCATCGCAGCCCCTTAGCACCCGACTAATTTTAACCCTATGCACGCTATCTTGCATCGGCCTTGAGTGGAACGTGCGTTGCAAGGGTTGAACGATGGTACCCTTGGAAACATCCCTCAGCTTGTTATTCACGTAGCATAAGAGAGTGCAAGGAACATCCGTCTGCGGAAAACATGTACAGCGTCGTCAGAGATGCCATAAGAGTAATAGATGGCGTGAAAGGCGGTAATTAAAGCAATTTGTTTACCGTGATGGCATCGAGATCGGCTAATGTGGATGCACCGCATACGGCGACGGGCGTGCAAGAGACGGAAGGGCTGCTTGATGGCGCGGTGCTGGCCGCCGGTATATTCTCCCTACCGACGGGTGCTTGGAGCTCCGGTGCCGCCGCGACGATGGCAGCGAGGGAACCAACATGTACTCCAGCGTCGCGGTGATGGCAGGGGGAGTCACCAACACTTGTGGCGCCCGGCGCTGTGGCAGTCGAACAAACACGTAGTTCGCCCGATTAAATCGCCACGCGTTGTTCAGTGGCTGCGACCATGCTTTGAATCGGGCATGGCCCTACTCGACCACCCGCACTCCATTCGCTATTGACTCCACCAAGGTAGGGGAAGGGCGTGAGGGTGATTGCCAGTTGTCTTGGGCGATCTCGGATCCGCGCCACTTGTGCCTTAAGTTCTTGAACCTCGGTTTTCCTCCTCGCTCCTTCCCGACGGGCGCCACATGCATCTCGGCGGTGGACCAAAATGATCCACCCAATTCTTACCCCGAGGCGGCCAGACGGATAGATAGCGGCAGCTTCTTCGTAACCGGCTCTATTTTCTTGGCCTGGTTCATTGCCCTGTTAAAAGGGTTATCCCACCGGGTGGCCGCCGTCGACCCCTGGGATGAGGAACCCTGGGATCCATGACTAGCAACAATTTCCTCCTCCTACAGAAGAAGTAACAGTGAATCGTTTAGATCATCGATTAGATTGCAATTGAGTTGGTCCGCAGTAATTAGATTATACTTACCACAATTTCCTCGAATTCCTTCACCGCAGGATCCGTGGTGAGTTGTTTGGTTTTTGGGTCCACATGGTAACGGGCCCTGATGAAGTTTCGAACCTGCGGGTTGAATTTATAAAGGGGTTTTCTATCCTTGGATCTATACTCTTCGTCCTCCTTATTCCATTTGGCCTTGGTTCTGTATCCACGGATCCGAGATGGTGATGACCTATATTCATCGCCTGCAGCACCTTTCCCCGATTACTATTGGCCAGGGCTCTTTCGGATTCACACCTCTCCTTGAACTCCCGGAACTGATCTTCGGTGATCTGCGGGTCAATCTTCTGGATCTCCTCGAGACTTTTGCCTTCTTTATAGATCTTCTTCTTTATCCGGGTTCTCTAGCTGGCCAGGGCGGTTCTCATCTTTGTGAGGGCGGATTTGTTTACTTCGTTCCCATGATAATTTGTGTTCTGATACTTAGCGGGGAACTTGTATCCTGCGTGCAGCTTCTCGAAGAGGAGTGTGCACAAGTGGCCATTATCTTTATGCCGGAGATTCTCGGTGTTGATCGAGATGGTTGTCCGGGTGATCGCCGCCACTTTCCCACTGTACCCTTTGACGACAAGGGCGGGCTCCAAAGGAACCCCTGATGGGCTCACTTCGGTAATTTCCTCCCGGACGGTGCCGACCGTGTTCGGGCGCTGGTCCTTCAGCTGCTTCTTCTTCTTAGGAGGATTGCTACCACTCCCTGTGCCCTCGCCGCCATCAGTTGTTTCATCACCCGCCGTTCCTTCGGCTTCTTCCTCCGCGTCTTCCATCTCATCATCCTTGCTCTCCGAAGGATGGTATTCTTCATCGTCTTCTAGCCGCTGGGCCACCTCTCAGAATGTCAATTGTTTATTCGGAGGTCTGAGTTCTCCTTCAGCGCTGATGCTCTTAGAACATCCAGCCTCGTCGTTGTCACACATCTTTGCACTAATAAAAAACAAATAATTGGTTAAATGCACGGAAAAATCCGGCATGACCTTTGCTAATTTTCTTAAACTAGGAGTGCCCGATTTCTGCCGAAACGGAAGTTAATCAACATTCCGTCAAAAATCAGGACTCATTTCATACAAGAACCTGCATATATATGGCCAGCATAGCCAGCACACAATAAATGGCCAACATAGCCAGCACAACCAGCACACAATAAATGGCCAACACAGCCAGCACATAATCTGGTCACATAGGATAGTACATAATCTGGATAGTACATATTCTGGTCACATAGGATTTAAATGAGTAATAGTGCTTTTATTTTACAATCTGGTCACATAGTACATAATCTGGATAGTACATAAATGTATCTAGAGTTCTTGACTAGAGTACATAATCTGGATCACAACATGTATTCAGCATTTGAGTGCTTTTACAATCAACATGTATTCAGTGTTATTAGGAGCAGTGTTTGTGTGCAATATTTAGCAAGCATATTCAGTTCAGTGGCAGTTTTTAGCAAGCAATATTTAGCAAGCATATTCAGCATATTTAGAAAGCATATTCAGTGTTATTAGCACCATACTCTGAATCCTACCAGATATGCAAGGGACACCAACACCAGAACAAAATTAGTTCAGTGGCAGGTTTTTGTGTGCAATTATTTACTAGAATAAAACAAGCACCATATTTTTATGTGCAATTATTTACAAAATCATTTCAGTTGCAGGTTTGCAAGGGACACCAACACTAGAACAGCTACCACATCTATGGGCATAATGGAGCAAAGAAAATGGAGGAACCAGAACACCAGAACAGCTACCATATTCAGTCAGGGGCACAAACATGATCATATAACCTCCTACACTACTCTGAACCCTAATGTGTCAACAACCTCCTGCACTACTTTGAACCCTAATGTGTCAATACTGTCAATAGAGATAAATCAGAACCTTATGTGTCAACAGAGCTTTTAAAAAAAATAAGTGTCCACCCAGGAGTGCAAAACCAGATGTTGTACAACCCTGAATCATCAGCTTTCGCACTCTCTTATTTAAATTAATACCTAGAACTAGAATTACTTGAGCATTTAAACCTTGGTGTACTGAATAATCCAAGGTCAATTTAAATTAAGCTTGCATCATTAGTGATATATATATCTCTGTTGACAGCATAATCCAAGGACAATTAAAAATGTTCATCAACAACATACAATTGTATCTCTGTCAACTACCTGTATCTCTGAAACCACTCTAATCATGGGCTAATCTCAACTGCTAATCATGGGATAACACTAGCTAATCATGGGCTAACATTCAACTGTTAATCATGGGCTAAAATTCCTACTACCAGCTACTGCTACAAGCTACAAGATCATTCACTACCTCACTATCTAACCTCACTGCTAATCAGTGTATACATCTTCTGTTTGCTCTCTATTTCTAACAGATCATTCAGACAAGAACTACCTAAACCTAAACCTAAATCTAATCCTAAATCAACCTAAACCTCACTGTCAACCTAAACCTAAATCTAATTCTAAATCAATGCCTAAGACTAAGCCTAAACCTAAACCTAAACCTAAATCAACCGAGAAGTGGAGAGGGGAGAGATGGAGAGAGGGGAGAAGACTCACCTCTGAGACGAGGACGAGGACGAGCCCGAGGGTGAGGTGGCTGGCGAGGCGGGGCTGTAGGCGATCGAGGCCGCTGGCGAGGCGAGCGCGCGGGCGACGCTCCTCCTCCACCTCCTCCTGGCTGGCGATGCTCCTTCTCCACTCCTAGCGCGGCGGCCTGCTCCTCCTCCTACTCCTGGCTGGTGATGCTCCTCCTCCTCTCCTGGCATGGCGATGATCCTCCTCCTCTCCTGGCGTGGATGCGGAGGCGGCACGTCGATGGGCGGCGGCGCGTTGATGCAGATGGGTTCGATATGTGTCTGAGGACGATGCGGGAGGGTAGGGCCGACGCGGCGAGTTGACTAGTCCAACCCGCTTAGACATAGCGCACCCTGGCCAAGTGCGCTACGGTTATCCGTAGAGCACTTGGCCAGGGTGCGCTACGCCTAAGTGGGTAGGACTACTCAGATAAGAGGGCTGCCACCCCCATAGTTGACAACTAACACTGCCCTATCCCAATGGTTCTACCCACTGCTCTAATCTAAACCTGTGAGCACCCAGGTTTGAATCCTGGTGCCCACATTTTTTATTTTTATTTTAAAAATATTTTTAAATGTTCCAAAAAATGCCCAAAAGTGGTGATATATTCCATAAAAGTTTTGTTTTGTTTTTTAAATACTTTTAAATATTCCAAAAATGCCCAAAAGTGATAATATATGTCATAAAAGTGGTACAAATTAAATATGATTCAAATATTTCATAATAATCTGTCCATGATACAAATATGTCATAATAATTTGTCCATGAATATTACAATCTTGTTCGACCATGCATTTTACAATATTTTTTGAGCTAGCGTTTTACAAACTTTTTTCCCTTCTTTGTCGCGGTTGAATAATTTAGCCCCGGCATTTTAATGTTTCTTCTTTGGAACGGGCTACCTTTTTTGGGTAGGGTTGTCCTTTTTCTTCTTGTGATGTATGTTGCTGCATCGTAGTCGTCATATTCAATCTTTTCGATCGCCGTCTTTGGTGAAGTCTTGCTCGTTAGCGACTCCATCCATTCCGATGATGTTTCTTTTCCTCTCCTCCGACAACACGGCTAGGCTTTGTCGGTCGGTAATGAAAACATTGGTCCACTTTGGTAGCCAATACCCACGGTTCATTTTTCGCCCACGTTTGCCGGCGACCTTGGATTTTGCTGCCGGGTATAACCATGGTTGTGAAATACCGGTCTTCTCTTCGGCGCTCTTTGCCCATCGACACGGAACATGGCACCTTTTCTCCAGTAGTCGAGCTCCCGGATCTCCTCGATTCTTAGTAGAATCTTTCCTTCACGTTGTCATCGGTGTAGAATTCGACGTTACGCTGAGTTCGATAATCACACTTGTTGTCCTTTTCCTCCGTGTAGAATGTGTAGCCGTTGATATCATACTGATAGGTCACCAAGTTTTGCATCGGTCCTGCGACAAGGTGAATATGATCTTTTCCGTGTCAGAAGAATGCGATCGCGGGGGATTATCAAGGAGCGTCTGCCTAAACCAACGCGTGAAATCTGAGTTGTGCTCTTTGATTATTTCTCCCTGCGTCCTCTGTATGCCCCAGTCACTGTACTTCTTCTCGATTAAAATTTTGTGCTTATGTACCCAAGGATCGACCAGTTCTAAATGCTGTAGCGCGACGAGGTTTGCTCGATCAAAGTCTGCGCGTCGAAAATCGAAATCGCATGCGATGTCGGCGACCCTCTCGGTGACCAGATCCGTCGAGCTTGCCAAGGTGCTGTTGTGGAAGACCAACAGGGTTCTCGATGTCTAGATAATTAAATGCGAAAGAGATGCACTCTTGACGGAAAGCCCTTGGCTATGCTTCCATCTGGGCGGGACACTGCGAACGTATCCTTTGATGTGTCCGTTCATCCTTTCGAACGCCATCATGATGCGGAGGAACATCGGCCCAAGTTGTACGATGTCCTCCACGACATGGACCAGCAGATGCACCATAATGTCGAAGAATGCGGGTGGGAAGTAGAACTCAAGCTCACATAGTATCACCACGATCTCCTCCTGTAGCTTCCCGAGCTGATTCACGCCAATCGACTTCCTAGAGATGACGTCGAAAAACTTGTAGAGGCCAAATAACGTTTAACGGACGTGCTCGTCCATTATCCCTCTTAGTGCGACCGGAAGTACCTGCGTCATTAGCACGGCACAGTCGTGAGACTTCATGCCACTGAACCTCTGCTTCGCCTCATCTAGGTATCTGCTTATCTTGCCCGCGTAGCCGTAAGGAAATTTGACTCCTAGAAGGCACTTGAAAAACTGTTTGATCTCATCCTGGCTTAGAGTGAAGCAAGAAGGAGGGCAGTAATATTCGTTCTTCTTGAACTTTTTACCCTTCCGACAACCTTGTGTCATCTCCGACTCATGATCATCGTCATCTTCCTGATCATCAGGAGTAGTGCGTCCTCCGTGAAGCTCCTTCCGGATACCCAAGCATATCAGGTCGTGCCTTGCTTTCGGACCATCTTTCGTCCTATCTGGCATGTTGATTATGGTGGCGACCAGACTCTCGCACACGTTTTTCGTGATATGCATGATGTCGAGGCTATGAGGCGTGCGGAGAAACTTCCAGATGGCAACTCGAAAACAGACCTTGTTTTCCATACCTTCATCGGCTTGTCTTGTTGCTGCCTCTTTCGCTTCTTTCGGGCTTAGGACAATCTTTCCGGTTTTTCAGCAACTCTTCCACTTCTTGCTGCTCTCGCTCAGGATTCCTCGGGTCTCGGATTTGCCATCGAACAGGTCTCCACGTTTTCTCCATGGATCATTCTTGCCGAGCCACCTCCGGTGCGCCATGAACACGGTTTTCGATGACCCTGGATCTTTCTCTAGTTCGAGATAGCTTGTGTTATCCATGCACCTAACGCATGTAATCCTTGGATAACCTGCCCCAGATATACCATAACCTGGATAGTCTTGCACCGTAGTGACCAATGCGGCTCTCATAGTGAAATAATCTTGTCTTGACGGCGTCGTAAGTATTGGCTCCGATTCCCATAACGTGGCTAGCTCCTCTTTCAACGGCCGAGATCTGATTGATGTTGGTACCGGTTGTTTGACCCCTTGAATTAGCATACTCATTTGTATGTACTTCTTCATGCACAACCATGGAGGGAGGTTGTACATCCATACAAACATGGGCCAAGTGTTGTGCGTCTTTGCTCTGGCTACGAGCGGATTGAGTCCATCGGTGCTCGCACCAAGCTGATGTTCCTCGAATCTCCACCAATTGGGAATTTGAGGTCCAATGCTTTCCACTGGCTAGCATCTGAAGGGTGCGTCAGCAGCTCATCCTTTTCGGGGTCATCATCATCATCTCCTGGCTTCTTCCTTTCCGCATGCCATCGCATGAGCTTCGCTTCCTTAGGGTCCGCAAAATAGCGCTGCAGACGAGGAGTGATAGGAAAGTACCATACCACTTTTCGAGGTGCTTTCTTCCCTTTCTTGTATCGACTCACGCCGCACACCGGACATGTGGTTTTCTCCGCGTCCTCGCCCAGATAAATGATGCAATCGTTGATGCATACATGATATCTAACATGCGGTAGATCGAGAGAACAGACGATTTTCTTGGCGTCCTCGATACTAGTTGGACATGTGTTCCCCTCCGGGAGACGATCGTGCCAGAATGCCATTGTATCGTCGAAGCTTGCGTCGGTCAATTTGTGTTTTGCCTTCATCTCCATAGCCTTGAGCGTTACATTCAACCGGGTATCATCGGGACTGCATCCTTCATACAATGGAGTAACCGCGTATTTCTCAAGCTGCGCAAGCTTGGATTTCTCTCTAGCGGCAGCCCTGGCGTTACTCGTCTACTTGAGAAGAAGCTCTTGCACATAAGGGTCCCTCACCCAGCTTGACGTTGTTCCATTGTCGTCTGCTCCTCTGGCATCTAGATCATCATCATCTCGGTCTGCTTCCGCACCTTCACCATCTCCAGGAGACTCTTCATCATCTCGCCCGTTCTCGCCGTGATGATGATCATCGTCATGTTGGCCACCTTCACCGTCTCCATCGTCTTCGCCATCGCTTATCCAACGTGTGTATCCATCCATGAAACCATGGCGGAGCAGGTGCGCCTGCAGATTCCCGGAATCTGGGTCGATCACCCAGTTGAGTTTGCATCTTCTGCAAGGACATCTTATATCCGTCTTGTTATTTTGTATCATGTCGGTCGTCGCACATTTCAAAAATCTAGCCACAATGCCTTCGCTCATTATGCGGACCATTGTTGCGTGCACGGTGTACACGTTACAATTAGAAGTCTATTAGAACCACATAATGAATGCATGCATGCAATGGTCGATAGAAAATTTCGGCATGACCTATCTTAAAATTAGGACCTTTGCGAAATGCCAAAGTCTTGCCAAAATGGAAATGAATCAACATTTTGGCAAAACATCGGCACCTTTTCTCCACAAACATAAGAGAGAGAGAGACCGATCCATACACACATGAACATATCATTATCCTCTCCATACACACATGCATGAGCATCATCGATACTCTCCATATACACACACATATGACCATCATCGATCCTCTCATACACACATCATGAGCATCGATCATCTACATACATATGAGCATACCATATACACATGAACACATCCTTACATGGACAACTTACCGAGATGAGAGACCAATCGCGAGAAAGATGGAAAGGAGAGGTGCGCGCGAGACCGGAGACCTTCCTCTATTACTTATGTAACATCCAAGGCAAGTTCTACATGCTAAAAATGGTGAATGGGTGGAGAAATTGAGGTGGGAAGGAGAAGATCCTGACTAGATCTAAGGAGGAAGAAGAAGGGGAAAGTGAAGTGTGGGGTGGTGGATGGTCACACATGTGCACATAAAGTGCTTTAAAAAAATCGACACATCTGTGGCGCACTCTGCCCAGTGCGCCATAGGGAGTAGTAACATCCGTGGCGCACATGCCACAGTGCGCCACGGATGTGTCTGGCCGTTTCACAGTAGCGAGGGGCATGCGCTTAGGCGTAGCGCACCCCCTCCGTGTGCGCCACGGTTGACACTAACAACCGTAGCGCACCTACCCTATGTGCGCTACAGATGTTCGGCGTGCGGCCAACAGGGCCCTGGCCCACACATATCTATGGCGCACTGTGGTCATGTGCGCCACGGTTGTTCTAGTTACTAGTAGGGCACTGCCCATAGGTGAGCCACGCCTGTTTTAGCCATGGGGCACTTCAACCATGTGAGCCACGGATGTGCTGATTACCTATAGCCATTTTCCTAGTAGTGGGCCAGCATCGGCGACAGGCTTGCGGCAATGACGGCTTCTCGTCAGTAGGAAGGCAGCGAAGAAGTGCAGGCGGCTTGGGCCGAGGTGGGCTGCGGGTGGGCTGCAGCAAAGGTTGCAGGGGAGAGGGAGGAAAATGGGTTGCGGCCCACTGGCTGCTACTTTTATTTTTTTCTTTCCAGAACATTTTCTATTTTATGTTTTCAAATCTGTTTTTGTATTTTGAATTCAAATACTGTTTTGAATACTTTGAAAATACTAGAGGCTTTTGTAGGTATGAAAATACAGCAGGGACCCCTTTATACTGTTTGGGATCCAAACATTTTGAGTCTTTTTGAAAATTCAAAACCTCTTTGAATATATTTGCAAATAGGAAGAGAGGGAGAAGCTAGGGTTTTAGGGTTTTGTTCATTCTTGTTTAATGCAACGTTTGAAGAGATGATGCTCATAAAATGCACAATCAACCCAAATAATGATTATCTAAACTAGGGTGTTACCGCTCTATCCCCCTTACGAGAATCTCGACCCGAGATTCCAAAGGTAGGAAAAGAGACAGAGAGAGAAAGAAACATGGTCACTCTAAAGATAAGAGAGAAACACACTAAACAACACTCAGGGTATCTCATGGTCAACTCATGGATGGAGTGTTTAGGAACAACTATGAGATGACGAACATGAAACACACCAAGGTAACAAAGGAAACAAGAGGAGAAGGTTTCAAATTGTTAGATAGCTGGTCTTCATAAGGATTGAGACCATGGAATTTTAGAAGAGTTTAAGTTTTTGAAAAGGGAAAGCTTCCAACAGAGAGATCACAACACAGACTTTGATGAGGAACCTCTACTAAATTGAATAAGTAGATATTTTAGGTTGCAGGGATATGGATCAACAAAACCAAGCTGTTGAACTACTTTTGACACCGAAAGGTCAGTTTTTCATTCAAAAGAAGGCCAAGACAGAAAGGTGTTTTGTGGAGAGGACTCATAAGAGTCACAAGGAACATGTAACAAGAGGAACTTCTGATTACCAAAATCATAGTCACTCTTAAAACATGGCTATGGAACGAAGGAAACTCTTTATTCATCCAGGTATACCAAAATCCTTGCCAAGATCATGATATTACTTTACACCACTAAGATGAATAGTTAAGAAGATTCCTGATGACACGAGAAGAAAGAAACTTCATTCTCAGACTTCAACTATTTGGCATAACAAGATGCTTGCCAACATAAAAGGGTCTGGAGGATCGACCGAGAGACATTTAGCAACACTTCTTTAAATGTTCTCCTTGATGTTCGAGAAATCAAACATCAAATAGAGGTCGGACTTCATTTATAAAGGAAACCATAAGCATAACTCCTATAATAAATCATAGAAGATGCTTCATGAGGAGTGGTTGTTACTGCTGATTTAAGAGAATATGACAATAGGTCTTTCCGGTTAGGTGTGTCAACCATTACATCAATCTTGCCAGATTTACAAGAGACCTATGTCAAAACCTTGGGGAACACCATCCATCATTGCTGCTTGAGATTCGACTTTGGTTAGGTGGGACGATATTTCAGACTCAGCATGTCCGAATAAGAAGTTTGCAACATTTACCACAAAGGTAAAGTTACTAGAGTCTCAAGATAGGAACTATAGTGTAAAGCTCCAATAGGCTGAGCTAAATTGCTAGACCCATGTATTTACAACTTGTCGAGAGACAACTGCACACACATAAGGTGCTAACAACAATATATACGTGTGTCCTTAGGGAACGAAGCTAACTCTACTCGAATCCACGGCGACATCTTTCAACAATTGCACGTGAACTAGAGAAGCTTACTTCTAACATCCAGAACACATACTTCAAGATGACTCGAAGATGGCTCTCGAAAGTTTCCAACATTAATGTCAGTTGTTCCGTATGAATCTTGTCTAGCATGGAGAAGATAATAATGTCATTGATGGGTTCAACAACAAACTTATCAAAACACTCCAAGAAGATGGACTCATATGTTGCTTGAACGATGTAACAATATTGGTCAGACCAAAGACATGAAAATGTACTCAAGTGAAACATCACAAGAAGAAACATCATCAAGATAGTCCTTGGAACTAAGTTTGATTTGACGATAACCCAAATCAAATCAAAGGTGGGGTAAGATAACATATCCACAAAGGAGATACTATCTTTCTTCAAAACGAACAAAACTAGACAACCCCCTTAAGAAGGAACAAAGTCGGATATAACTTTTGTCTTACAACTCTCCTAGTTGTTGTTTAAGCTCAACCAACTAGTTCAGGGTTATCCAATTACGGATCCTTGGATATAGGAGCAGTTCAGAGAACTTACTTGCTCAAGAACTTGACAACATGGTCATGTGGCAACATGGCGATACTTCTAGTAGACATCTAGAATATAACGAACCACCGATATGTCACTTAGTTCTAGAGAAAACTTGCTTGGTAAGGCAAGAAGACATAGTCTCAGAGCTTCGGCACAAACCTAACTCTTTGACCGAGAAGAGTGTACCAGAATAATGGACTTGGTAGCACAATCATCCTTTGCTTAGTGACGGGGTTAACCGATCACGCTAGGAATGACGCAACTGTCCTTAGAGTTTAGAACAATACTAATTGCTAAGAACCTCAGATAGCCACACTGTTACGCACACACATCACTCACGAGCATGAAAGATCAAGGAAGGGTGGTTAATATATGTAAGAGCATCACTTCACTAAGGGGTCATAAAACTCAACACGACCTCTTAGTATAAAAGAGTGTGATACTTTAAGGTAGAACAGATAGAAGATAATCACCACTTCTTGATCTGCGGATTACAACACTTTGACCTGGTCCTAGATATGACGAGGTACTGGAGTTTGTTTCTCCTGACATCCCGAAAAGGTTTGTCATGACGGACCACAAGAGTATCTTACATCGAAAGACACCAATGAAAGTTACTACTTGGCTACCAACTGGTAGACAAAGGTCAAAAAACAACAAGGGAAAGGAACATGCTCAGGATGGAATCCCGAGATGTGGATGCATAAGTTGACAATCTTCCGAAAACCAATGCAGAGAAGGGAAAGGTGTGGCAGAGTGACGAGTATTGATGCGAGACTCTCGAGGAGTACTATTGTCGTGATATATTTGGTTCCATTAAAGAACATCTGCCATAGCATGTGGTAGGGGAAGTCCTTTATCGTCACGATTCAATCGCGACAATAACCACAAGCTTGGAGGCTAGATTTGTAATACCAGCCATGCTGAGGTAATGTGTGAACATTAACGACAGGGGTCAAAGGAATGGATCTTAGGTTAAAGATCAGCGTCATGTGCAAGATTCACAACACCAGAATCCAGCACAATCAGGGATCTTAGGTTCAAGTCCAAGGGTTAAAACCCGGAAAAGATGTAACTACTACTTGAGTGACATAGCGTACACTACAAGGTAGCTTCCAAGAGAAGATAAGACTTCTGAAGTACCCAACAAACAAAAAGGAAGCACGCGAGGCAAAAGGAAACCTCGAAGCCTAGAACAAAACACTGTGGATACAACAATGGAGTATTGTGGTTCCAAAGGATAGAGAGATCATGATAGAAAGGAGTCTCTCAGATGAACAAGAGCAAAGGGAAACAAGGAATTCACAACACACACAACTCTAGAGAACTCAACACTAGGTCAACTGGTTGAGAAATGGCATGCCAAGAAGGCACCTATGCTTTGAAGAAAGAGACGAGATAGCAAAACTTTTCCAAATCAACACAAGATAAGATAACCCATAGTTAGAGCGAAACTGTATAAGGGGAAAAGAAGCATACTAGAGTTTTCACAAATACTTTTCAGCTTTTAAAATAGTTTTCCAAAGCACTAGACTCAACATCGACCAGTAGCAAGGTTTTCCTACGGTCGATACTGCTCTGATACCAAGAACTATGACACCCCCGGGATCAGGCTAACAAATCCCAGACCTCCGTCTGAAATAAGCTTAACCTTGAGCTCGAGAATATCCAGTGAAGAATTGGTAACACATCAGTGACCCTACGACACAAAAATTTATTATAGCAAGCTCATAACTGAGCGAAGAACCAAATTATTACAAGCAGAGGTCACTGACCACAAACATCAAACAACGGAAGGCAAATTATGCTATTAAGTATAGCAAACTTAACAAATGGCCTAAGAGGCCTGAAGCATAACGATGACGTCCCAGCCCATAGATTCCACGCTGCTGGCCGGGAACCCCAAGCTACTCGTCAATGTCAATGTAGTGCCAAACTGATCTTCAGGGAACACTTCTCTGCCAAAAGTATCAACAAAGCAAGGGTGAGTACAGGGTGTACTCCGAAAGACTTTTAGCTGGTGGAGTTGTTTTGCATAAAGCCATCTTTTGTTTATAAAACAAGAGAGAGAAGAAGCTCGTCTATTCAGAGTATTTTAAAAGGATATAAGAGAGCGACGTCTCCGAAATATTTATCATCATCTTTTGATATCCACCAAATCATCATCATCTGAACTAGGATCACCCCCTCGTACCCATGAGGAAGCATCCTTAAGCACATGTTGTTCTACCAAGTTTTAAGATTAGGTTCAAGTTCTCAATGATCTTAGAATCTGGTCGCCAAGTCATTCATAACCGTGAACATGGCTTTTCGAAAAGATTATTACCCTGCAGGGGTGTACAACTTTACCCACACGTACTAACCTTCCCTTAATGCCACATGATTAGCCCTCTTCCTTGGAAGGCCGGCAGAGGGTGGTTAGACACGACCTTTACCTTGCTTTCGCCGAGACCATGAGTCAGGCAATAAGTATGGTTCAGCATGTGGTCAAATCCGAAGCGGTACTTAAAGATGTGAGGCGAGGTTGGTTTACCAGGGGCGCCATCAACCCCAAGCAACCCAGTCCACGCTTCCCTACCTGTATGAATGCACCTCCTTCACCTCCTCTTTCGAAAATGTTTTCAATGCGTATGTCGAATGGAACGCCCGAACTATGTGACTCATGGAATCTACTAGGCAAGTTAGTTGCTCATCAGGTTGTCCAGGCCCCGTGTGGTTGTACGCTCGTCTTGGTTCCAAAGGCAAGAACTTAGGTCCTAGTGGTGGCGAGCATGGGACTAGAAAAACCACATCCCAGCGTGGCCTCCCATACAAGCCTTAGCATGTTTAATCTCATATCACTGATCTCATCTCATCATGTTCTCTTGTCATACTAGATTCTCTGCATCTGATACATCATCTGGATGGACCGGAACTGACAGCTATGCATGGCTAAGCAGACACAGATATCAGCTCTAGCAGTGTACACAAGCCAAACCTAGTTATGCTAGGAGTAATGGATCAGGTAATATAAGCTCAAAGGGAGTATGCAATAGATAGGATACTCTATCTATCGATAAAAGACCACAGTAGAATCGTATGCATCATGGCAGAATTGAAATGCTTTCGAAATCATAGGATTATATCATGGTGGGGCTATGCTTGCCTTTACCTGTTGATAGCAGATAAATAGATCTTCGGAAGCCTTATACTTTACTTGATTACAGTTGGTCAAGTATTGTTCTTTGATATTCGATCTTCGATGGTGTTGTCCTCAGGCTTCAATCTCGATCTTGATATCGTATCCTACCGCGAAGAACCAAACACCGAAAAGAGATGGGGAGCAATCAACAATGGCATCGATGCAATGCTCAAACAAGAATGATGATATGACAAGTTAATTTGCATTGAATTGAAACCCTAAAATATGCTCGACAACTTAATCAGGGTTCCGAGGGGCGCAAACCTTAATTCGGAGAAACTCCGGAATCACCTGTGAGGGTTACTATGTTGTTATAATTAAACTTGTCATTAAAGTTGTTGATCAATGCATGATTATAGCTTAAATAGCTAGGTTTGATTTTTCTGAACATTTTGATATATTATTTGTATTTTTTTGACTTATAAATAATAAGATATTGAAATTACAAGTTTTATTCAAATTCTGAAATTATTAATCAATTATTAAAAGCTTATTAAACTTTTTGCACACAGTAACTGTCTACCCTCATAGACTGACCGATGGAGCCGAGGCCACATTGGCATCCATGCAAGCCAAGGTGGGACAAAGGGGGCGGTTGGGGTGTTTTTCACCAGGGCAGGGGTGACACACTGCCACTGACGGGTGGGCCTGGTCCACGCGGGCAAGCCATGCAAGCACCCCGCGGGACTCGCCGGAGAGCTCGTCGGCCAGCGGCCAGGGACCGCGGAGGAGGGAAAGCGGGGCTGCACGACTAGGCCTACACGATCCAGCGCATTGGGGTAGACCTAATAGGGGCGGCGCCACCTCGAAATGGTCACCGGAGCACCGGCGGTGACGATGAATGGCGGCGGCAGACGGCGATCTACGGTGGCAGCAAGTTATGGAGGGACGGGGAGGAAGGGGAAGGGTCCCTAAGGACCAGCGTCTCACCGTGATGCCGATGGAGGGTGCTAAAAGCCCTGGCGAGTTCGAGAACGGCGGCAATGTCGACGGCGGTGGTTGCCGGCTCGGGGACAACGGCTCAAATCCGACGATTTGGGGGCTCCTTGGCTAGCACGCTTCGGGGAGAACGATGAAGTCAAACATGGCGGTCGTCGTGGTGGTTTCAGAACTGCGAGGGAGGGTCGGGAACATCGGCGATGGTCGGCTCTGGCCGGAGCTAGGGTTCAGGAGAGTGGGGAAAACAACAGAGAGCACGAGAAGGAGATAGACGGATATGGGGAGAAAGAGTGGATCACGAGGCGACCACAGCGGCGGCGGGAATCGCGGCGGCGAGCATCGGGCGGCCGCGCGCGAGACAGCAAGCAGCTTCTCATCAAGGAGGAAGACGACGAAGGGGTACGGGCCGGCTTGGGCCGAGGTGGGCTTCGGGTGGGCTGCAGCAAAGGTTACAGGGGAGAGGGAGAAAAATGGGCTGCGGCCCACTGGCTGCTGCTTTTATTTTTTTCTTTCCAGAACATTTTCTATTTTCTGTTTTCAAATCTGTTTTTGTATTTTGAATTCAAATACTGTTTTGAATACTTTGAAAATACTAGAGGCTTTTGTAGGTATGAAAATACAGCAGGGACCCCTTTATATTGTTTGGGATCCAAACATTTTGAGTCTTTTTGAAAATTCAAAACATCTTTCAATATATTTGCAAATAGGAAGAGAGGGAGAAGCTAGGGTTTTAGGGTTTTGTTCATTCTTCTTTAATGCAAAGTTTGAATAGATGATGCTCATGAAATGCACAATCAACCCTAATAATGATTATCTAAAACTGGGGTGTTACATCGGAGTTTGAATCGGCGTCGGGCTTCGAGGGAGACAGAAGTCGATTGGGAGCGAGCGGGGCCGATTCCTTCGGGTATAAGCCTCGGGACGACGAGGCGGAGCTTCCTGCACGCTTGGCTAGGCGACGGGTGGCCGGGAGCGGCGAAGCGCCGGCGGGGTCTGCACCTAGGGTTTCGGCCATGGCGCAAGGGAGCCAGAGAGAAAGGGGAAGGAAGGAAGTGGCATCTAGGGTTCGTCTTTGTCGAGGCCGCGACACTTGTAGGCGTCTAGGGGCGGCGCAACGCATCGCAACGGCTAGTTGCGATCGACGGCGGCGGCGCAGACACGCAGCTGCTTGCGTCGTCGGGAGGAAGAAGAAAGGAGAAAAAACGGCGAAGAATGCAGGCGGAGTGAGCTTCATTGGGCCTCAGTGCTGCTTGGGTGTCTGACAGCGAGAGGAAGAGGTGGGCTGCGGCCCAGGGAGTGCTCTAGCTGCTATTTTTTAGAATAACCTTTTTCCTTTTCTGATTTAGGTTTCCTCTTTTTATTTACAAATCCTTTTTCAGTTTTTGAATATTTCAAAAATACTAGGGCTTTTATAAAACATAGTAGAGTAGTGTGGGGCCCTTTTATTCAACTTGGGCTCCAAATGTTTTGGTAGCTTTTCAAATTCAAAACCATTTGAATGCTTTTCAAACAGAGGGAGAATATTAGAGTTTAGGGTTTGCATTTTATTTCTTAATGCATGCAAATTTTGATATGATGCTCATGGATGCACAATCAACCCTAAATATAGATTAACTAAAACTTGGGTGTTACAGCTCTATCCCCCTTACGAGAATCTCGACCCGAGATTCCAAAGGTAGGAAAAGAGATAGAGAGAGAAAGAAACAGGGTCACTCTAAAGATAAGAGGGAACACACTAAACAACACACGGAGTATCTCATGGTCAACTCATGGATGGAGTGTTTTGAAACAACTCTGAGATGACGAACATGAAACACGTCAAGGTACATGAGGAAACAAGAGGAGATGGTTTCAAATGGTTAGATAGATGGTCTTCATAAGGATTGAGACCATGGAACTTACATGCGGTTTTGAAGCATCTAAAGAAGAAAGCTTCCAACAGAAAGAACATGACCACGAACTTCGATAGGGAACCTCTACTAAACGGCTTAAGTAGAGATTTCAGGTTACAAAGATGTGGATCAACAAAACCAAGCTGTTGAACTACTTTTAACACAGAAGGATCACTCTTTCATTCAATAGAAGGCCAAGACAGGAAGGTGTTTTGGTGGAGAGGACTCATAAGAGTCACAAGGAACATGTAACAAGAGAAACTTATGATTACCGAAATCATAGTCACTCTTAGAACATGGAAAAGAAAACGAAGGAAACTCTTTATTCATCCATGTATACCAAAATCTTTTGCCAAAGATTATGGTATCACTTTACACCACTGAGATGAGTAGTTAAGAAGATTCCTGATGACACGAGAATAAAGAAACTTCATTTTTAGACTTTAATTACTTGGCACAATAAAATGCTTGCCAACGTAAAAGGGTCTGGAGGATCGACCGAGGGACATTTAGCAACACTACTTTAAATGTTCTCCTTGATGTTCGAGAAATCAATCATCAAGTAAAGGCCGTACTTCGCATACAGAGGAACCAATAAGCACAACTCCTATAATGAGTTATAGAAGAAGCCTCATGAAGAGTGGTTGTTACTGCTGATTTAAGAGAATATGACATTAGGTCTTTCCGGCTAAGTGTGTCAACCATTACATCAATCTTGCCAGATTTACAAAGATACCTATGTCAAAACCTTGAGGAGCACCGACCATCATATCTGCTTGAGATTCAGATTTGGTTAGGTGAGATGATACTTCAGACTCAGCATGTCTGAATAGAAAATTTGCAACATTTACCGCGAAGATAAAATTACTAGATTCTCAAGACAGGGACTATAGTGTCAAGCTACAAAATACGAGCTAGATTGCTAGACCCATGTATTTAGCAATTGGTCAAAAGACAACTACACACATAAGGTACTAACAATAAAACACACGTGTGTCCTTAAGGAATGGAGCTAACTCTCCTCAAATCCACGGCGATATCTTTCAACAGTTGCACGTGAACTAGAGAAGGTTACTACTAGCATCCGTGCTCAATTACGGCGGGAGAGGGCACCCCAGCAAGCGAACTTCGGTGAGGAGGTTCTTGACGAGGAGGCGGAGCTCTAGAGGGTCGGCCGGTAGGGCGTGCAGGCGTGAGGGGCAATGGCGTCGCTTGATCCTGTCTTGCGAGAAGAGATTGTGAGATGGGGAAGAAGAAGAGGAGGGGTATCCAGTTATAACCAAAGGAGTATACGTCCCGGTTGGTGGCTCCAACCGGGACTAAATGGTTATACGTCCCGGTTGGAGCCACCAACCGGGACGTATACTCCAAATTTTTCAGCAGAGCAAGGGCCGCGCGCAGGGGGTCTTTAGTCCTGGTCGGTGGCTCCAACCGGGACATATGACCCTGTTTTCAATTTTTTTCAGGAATGTTCTCTCTGTTCCCGCCTTATTTGGTTTAAATTTGAAATGTTTTTTAAATGATAATTACTTTGTAATTTAGAAAAACTTTAAACATAAAAAGTGTTTGGATTTGAATAACTAATTCAAAACCATTTTCTGTTTTTAAAAATAATTAATGTAACCATTTAAACTATGAACCATTTAAAATTAAAAATGAATTAACTTATATTTTTTGAATATTAATTTGGAATTTAGAAAAACTTTAAACATAAAAAGTGTTTGGATTTGAATTAATGTAACCATTTAAAATATGAACCATTTAAAATTAAAAATGAATTAACTTATATTTTTTGAATATTAATTTGGAATTTAGAAAAACTTTAAACATAAAAAGTGTTTCAATTTGAATAACTAATTCAAAACCATTTTCTGTTTTTATTTGGATTTGAATTAACTTATATTTTTTATATATTAATGGGTGGGAAAAAAGGACAGGAAATAATGGGCGGAAAAAAAATATTATTAGGATAGAACTGGAATTAAAGTACATAACGCAACTAACACAAAGTTACATAGAAGAACTGAAAATTAACATAGAGGGCCAGATTAAGCCACAATCGGCCGAACTTGTTTTGCAATGTTGGAGTGATTCAGTCATGCTCCTGCCTACACCTGTAATACTCACCACTATAGTCATCGTATTCGCCGTGGCCGTCGTTGCTGTCGTCGTCAGGGTCGCCGTAGTTGAACCTTGAAGGCTGAGTACGAGTGAGATGGACTTGAGGGTAGCGCAGGCGGGGGCTAGAGTCGGCGGCCGTGTCATAGGCCATGACGCTCTGGAGAGTCTGGCCGCGCCACCAGAGGCGACGGCCGGCCTCGTTGAAGTTCGAAGGAGGTGGGCCGTCCTCCTCGTGCCTGGCGAGCACCCTCTCACGCTGATCCACGAAGAAGGTTAACCAAGTCGGGAAAGAGTCGGGATGCCATCTGGGATTCCTCTGCTGCTTCGGCGTGAGCTCGAAGTAGTAGTGGTTCGTGGTGGCCATCCAGCGCGCCACACCTAGAAGGACAGGAGGAACCAGCACTCCTCCGGTGCTCAGCATCCAGCCGACGGGGACACAGTAGCCCGGCGGGCAGGGGTAGTTCGAGGCGCAAAGCGCCTCGCCTCCCTGGGGGTTAGTGCTACGGTGGAAGTCATGGGAAAGAGTGATGAGGTTGCAGATATGAGTATAGAGATGTGCAATGAAAATGGAGGCCAACCCTACATATATATATAGTGAGAAATGGCAGGAAGATAACTGGAGGGAAGAACTGGCGGGAAAAACTGGCGGGAAGTAATGGCGGGAAGAACTGGCGGGAAAAAATGGCGGGAAGAAAAATGGCGGGAAGAAAAATGGCTCATTTAGAACTTGCATTGGATCTCTGAAGAAACCACATATTGTGAGTCTAAAAATGATTTTTTCAAAAAATCACGGGCGTTAGATCATGTACCTGTAGTACAAACCGGACCCACTTCCTACCGATTCGACAGACATTTGTCCTTTTTACCCTGGATGGACGAAAAGGTTTGAGATGTCCTAGTTGGTAGATAGCCCATTTAAGGTGGTCTAGTATTTTAGGAAAATGGGACGGTAGCATTTTGAAACAGCATTTTGGTGGTTACTTCACAGAACGACCCATTTTTTGCGCTCGAAAAATGGAAAAGGGCTTTTTCGTGCGACGAAAAGGAAAACTTCCTTCTGCAACATTGTTCTCCATACCAATGTCCACATGCATGCATAATATGGGCAGAGCATCACAAACTATGCCATGATTCAGCACATAACATCGGTCATTTGGACCGAAAGTCATGAAACCTCGAACATGATACGTCATTTTGTGAAGGTTTTTTCAAGACATGATCAATATACCAAGTCTGGTATTTTTCCTTTCAACTATGTCACATAATATGACACCACGCGAAGGATTTTCATTGTTCGGATTTTTTTTAATTTCTTATGCCCGTTTTGAATTTTTAACTATGGTCGAACCGACGTGCATGAAGATAGGGGACGAGAATCGTTAGAACTTGCATTGGATCTCTGAAGAAACCACATATTGCGATTCTAAAAATGATTTTTTTCAAAAAATCACGAGCGTTAGATCATGTACCTGTACTACAAACCGGGCCCACTTCCTACCGATTCGACAGACATTTGTCCTTTTTACCCGGGATGGAAGAAAAGGTTTGATATGTCCCGGTTAGGAGATAGTCCATGTAAGGTGGTATAGTATTTTAGGAAAATGGGACGGTAGCATTCTGAAACAGCATTTTGATGGTTAATTCACAAAACGACCCGTTTTTTCCGCTCGGAAAATGGAAAAGAGCTTTTCCGTGCGACGAAAAGGAAAACTTCCTCCTGCAACATTGTTCTCCATACCAATGTCCACATGCATGCATAATATGGGCACAGCATCACAAACTATGCCATGATTCAACACATAATATTGGTCATTTGGACCGACAACCATGAAACCTCGAACATGATAGGTCATTTTGTGAAGGTTTTTTCGAGACATGATCAATATACCAAGTATGGTATTTTTACTTTCAACTATGTCACATAATATGACACCACGCAAAGGATTTTCATTCTTCGGATTTTTTTTGAATTTCTTATGCCCATTTTGAATTTTTTGAATTTCTAACTATGGTCGAACCGGCGTACATGAAGATAGGGGACGAGCATCGTTAGAACTTGCATTGTATCTCTGAAGAAACCACATATTGCGAGTATAAAAATGATTTTTTCAAAAAATCACAGGCATTATATCCTGTACCTGTAGCACAAACCGGACCCACTTCCTGCCGATTCAGCAGACATTTGTCCTTTTTACCCGGGATGGACGAAAAGGTTTGAGATGTCCCGGTTGGGAGATAGTCCATGTAAGGTGGTCTAGTATTTTAGTAACATGGGACGGTAGCAATCTAAAACATCATTTTGGTGGTTAGTTCACAAAACAACCCGTTTTTTGCGCTCGGAAAATGGAAAAGGGCTTTTCCGTGCGACGAAAAGGAAAACTTCCTCCTCCAACATTGTTCTCCATACCAATGTTCACATGCATGCATAATATGGGCACATCATCACAAACTATGCCGTGATTTAGCACATAACATCGGTCATTTGGACCGAAAGCCATGAAACCTCGAACATGATAGGTCATTTTGTGAAGGTTTTTTCGAGACATGATCAATATACCAAGTCTGGTAATTTTCCTTTCAAAAATGTCACATAATATGACGGCACGTGAAGGATTTTCATTGTTCGGATTTTCAATATACTAAAGTTTCATCTTTAGTCCCGGTTGAAGGGATTTCGGCAGGCTGGGCCAGGCAGCACTAATGATAGGGGTGAGTGTCGACATTATGTCGTGCGGCGTGTACCTTGTCCCAGATGGTGTCACCATCCGGGACTAAAGATGAACCTTTAGTCCCGGTTGGAGAGACCAACCGGGAAAAAACACGAGTCAGCACTAATAATAGGGGTGAGTGTCGACATTATGTCGTAAGTGTCGACACTATGACGAGCTGCTTGTACTATAAATAGGCATCCTTGTGAGTCCAGTCCTCCATCCAGATTGAGGCATCTCCAATATTGTTTTCGAGAGCAGGGACACCACTACGACCCGGTTTGAGGAGATGCCGATCCCTCCCAAGATCTCCAAAAAACTGGTCATAGAATGCACTCCCTAATATGTGAAATTAGTTAGATCACAGGTGTATTGATCTAGTTAGAGAAGTTACAAGCTGCAATATGGTTTTCGAGACCAGGGACACCACTACGACCAGTTTCAGGGAGATGCCGCGGATCCATCCTCCCGGCATCTCAAGAAACTGGTCATAGAACACTCCTAATATGTGAAATTAGTTAGCTCCAGTGTATTGATCTAGTTAGAGAAGTTACAAGCTGCAAGATGGTTTTGAGAGCAGGACACCACTGCGACCAGGAGATGTCGCGGATCCCGATCCTCCGGCGTCTCCACGAAACTGGTCATAGAGGCACTCCCTAATATGTGAAATTAGTTAGCTCCCAGGTGTATTGATCTAGTTAGAGAAGTTACAAGCTGCAAGATGGTTTTCGAGAGCAGGGAAACCACTACGACAAGTTTCAGGGAGATGCCACCGGATCCCAGTCCTCTGGCATCTCCAAGAAACTGGTCATAGAGGCACTCCCTAATATGTGAAATTAGTTAGCTCCCAGGTGTATTGATCTAGTTAGATAAGTTACAAGCTGCAAGATGGTTTTCGAGAGCAGGGACACCACTACTACCAGTTTCAGAGAGATGCCGCCGGATCCCAGTCCTCCGGCATCTCCAAGAAACTGGTCATAGAAGCACTCCCTAATATGTGAAATTAGTTAGCTCCCAGGTGTATTGATCTAGTTAGAGAAGTTACAAGATGCAAGATGGTGTGCGAGAGCAGGGACACCACTACGACCAGTTTCAGGGAGATGCCGCCGGATCCCAGTCCTCCGGCATCTCCAAGAAACTGTTCATAGAGGCACTCCCTAATATGTTACCACGTGCGTTTGGAGATCAGATCTTAATGGTAAGTACGAATTGGGACAACTTCTTCATAGTCCTGGTCCAGCCACAAAACGGGACTAACACTCAAGACATTTATTAATATTAAAAACTGAGACTACAAAACCGGGAGTAAAGGCCCCCCTATATATAGTCCCGATCAAGCCACAAACCGCGAAAGATATCCTGGCCAGACATGAACTAGAGTTACATAATATGAGCATGAACTTCTTGGAATATGTCCTTCCTTATGATCGCTTCAGACGTAACCATGGAGCATCTTCTTTACTTAACGGAATGCTTGGGTCAGTTTTCACTGTGAAGGGTGGAATTTCATCAAACTTATTATAATCTTCTGACATGTCTGTCTTGTCCTTGATTCCCACGATGTTTCTTTTCCCTAAATGAACTATGTGACGCTTTGGCTCATCATATGATGTATTCGTTTGCATATTTTTTCTTTTTTTGGTCTGGAGGACATGTCCTTCACATAGAAAACCTGAGACACATCATTGGCTAGGACGAATGGTTCATCTCTATAACCAAGATTGTTGAGATCCACTTTTGTCATTCTGTACATCTGGTCTATCTTTACCCCTTCCCCATTCAGGTTGACCCATTTGCAGCGAAACAAAGGGACCTTAAAAGAGACTCCATAGTCTAGTTCCCATATCTCCTCTATGTAACCATAGTATGTGTCCTTTTGTCCATTCTCGTCTATTGCATCAAAGCGGACACCACTATTTTGGTTGGTGCTCTTTTTATCTTGGACGATCGTGTAGAATGTATTCCCATTTATTTCATACCCTTGGAAATTCAATATAGTAGAAGATGGTGACGCGGCCAACAAGTATAGCTGATCTCCAACAGTGGTGTCATTCAAGAGATGTGTCCGCATCCAACCACCGAAAGACATCATGTGTTCGTCTGTAATCCATGATTCAGGCTTTCCCGAGTTTTTGGAGTGTACAATATTCTTGTGTTCCTCGATATACGGAGCTGCCAAGGTGGAATTATGTAGAACTGTGTAGTGTGCTTTAGTGAAAGAATCCCCGTCCCTACATATCATTCCTTTCTTTCCCAGTGTTCCTTTTCCACTTAGTCTTCCCTTATGTCGTGAGTCAGAAACACCAATCGGCTTAAGGTCAGGAATAAAGTCAACACAAAACTCAATGACCTCCTCTTTTCCATATCCCCTGGAGATGCTTCCTTCTGGTCTATCACGGTTATGAACATATTTCTTTAAGACTCCCATGAACCTCTCAAAGGGGAACATATTGTACAGAAATACCGGACCGAGAATGGCAATCTCTACCACTAGGTGAACCAGGAGATGCGTCATAATATTGAAGAAGGATGGTGGGAACACCAACTCAAAACTAACAAGACATTGTACCACATCCTTCTGTAACCTTGGCAGAATATCTGGATTGATTACCTTCTGAGATATGGCATTGAGGAATGCACACAACTTCACAATGGTTACTCGAACATTTTCCAGTAGAAGCCCCCTCAATGCAATCGGAAGCAACTGCGTCATAATCACGTGACAGTCATGAGACTTCAGGTTTTGGAAATTTTTCTCTGCCATATTTATTATCCCCTTTATATTAGATGAGAAGCCAGACAGTACCTTGATACTGTAAAGGACTTCAAAAAATATTTCCTCCTCTGCTTTGGTAAGAGCATAGCTGGCACGACTTAAGTGACGCCCTTTATCCGTCTTGTTCTGTGTATGCATGTTCTTTGGGTCTTTCATAATTTGTTGGTCCTCCCGTGCTTCTAGTGTATCTTTTGTCTTCCCATACACGCCTAGGAATCCTAGTAGGTTCATGCAAAGATTCTTCGTCACGTGCATCACGTCGATTGAAGAGCGGACACGTAGGACTTTCCAATATGGCAGCTCCTAAAATATAGATTTCTTCTTCCACATGGGTGTGTGTCCTGTAGCGATGTCGTTCGGAACTGATTGACCGCCGGGACCCTTTCCAAAGATTACTTCTATGTCCTTGACCATACCAAATACATCATCACCAAGAAGGAGTTCAGGCTTCTTCCGGTGATCTGCCTCATCTTTGAAATGCTTGCCTTTCTTTCTTACGGGATGATTGGTCAGAAAAAATCGTCGATTCTCCAGGTACACAACCTTCTTGCATTTATGCAAATATGTACCTTCAGTCTTATGTAAACAGTATGTGCATGCCTTATATCCCTTGTTTGTCTGTCCTGAAAGGTTACTAAGAGCAGGCCAATCATTGATGGTTACGAAAAGCAACCCTCGTAGATCAAATGGCTCCTGTTTGTTCTCATCCCACGCACGTACACCTGGTTTGTCCCACAGCTGTAAGAGTTCTTCAAGTAATGGCCTAAGGTACACATCAATGTCGTTGCCCGGTTGCTTTGGGCCTTGGATGAGCACTGGCATCATAATGAACTAACGCTTCATGCACAACCAAGGAGGCACGTTGTAGATACATAGAGTCATGGGCCAGGTGCTGTGACTGCAGCTCTGCTCCCCAAAAGGATTCATGCCATCCATACTTAGACCAAACCATAAGTTCCTTGCGTCACCTGCAAAGTTTGGGAAGTCTCTCTTGATTTTTCTCCACTGTGACCCATCAGCACGGTGTCTCAACTTCCCGTCTTTCTTACGGTCTTTTTGTGCCATCGCAACAACCTGGCATGCTCTTTGTTTCTGAACATGCGTTTCAACCTTGATGTTATAGGAGCATACCACATAACCTTAGCAGGAACCCTCTTCCGGAGGGGCTCTCCCTCAACATCACTAGGATCATCTCGTCAGATCTTATACCGCAATGCATTGCATACCAAGCATTTATCTAAATTCTCATGCTCCTTACCGCGGTAGAGGATGTAGTCATTAATGCATGCATGTATATTTTGCACATATAATCCTAGAGGACAAAGAGCCTTCTTTGCTTCATAGGTACTCTCGGGAAGTTCGTTATGTTTTGGAAACTTCGGCTTCATTATTTTCAGCATCTTTTCAAATGAGGAGTCAGTTAGACCACACTCTGCCTTCCATCGCAACAATTCCAGTGTGGTACCGAGCTTTGTGTTGCCATCTTCACAATTTGGGTACAACAATTTCTTGTGATCTTCTAACATGCCCTCTAACTTCAACTTCTCATTTTCTGTTTCACAGTCTCGCTTTGCATCAGAAATGACCCTACCAAGTTCATCAGCCGGCTCATCTGATGCCCGTTCTTCACCTCCTTCCTCTCCATTGTCTTCCATTGCAGTATCACTGTATTCAGGAAACATATGATGATAGTTGTTATCATCATCTTCTTCTTCACCATCTTCCATCATAACCCCTCTTTCCCCGTGCTTGGTCCAGCAATTATAGTTGGGTATGAAACCTTTCATAATCAGATGGCCACGAATGATTTTCGAGGAAGAGTACTCCTTGTTGTTACGACATTGAAAACATGGACAACGTATAAAACCATTCTCTTTGTTTGTCGTAGCCACATCGATAAATTTATCCACGCCTTTCATACACCCGGGTACACGCCGGTCACCTGACATCCATTCCCGACCGTTCATCTCCATCATATAAGTAAGTTTATCAAAAATAGGACATCATAAATAGTGAAATGACTAATTCACATCGACAGATGCATTGTATCAATGACAGAGAAAAGATAAGATTGCTAACCTCGATCGAGGGAAATAAAGAGGAGAGAAAGCTCAAGTGCGTCTCGGACACCTTCTATATTTTTGTTCTGTGAGAAATTGAACGGGATCATTCACTCAAACATTTCATCAAACACCTTGAATGCATGCATAGGGAAAAAAGTAGCACACCCCTCACACCTTCCACCAAGAAAAAACAGAGTGGAGGCAGAGGGCTGGGGCATCGCATTTATAGAGGGCGGGATCATACGTCCCGGTTTGTAACACACAAACCGACTAAAAGCGGCAGCCACGCCACGTGGTGACGCTTTTTATAGTCCCGGTTTGTGTTACAAACCGACGCCTCTCGGGCCCGTGCCTGCTCGAACCGATCAGCAGAAGATTATTAGTCCTTGGGCGTAAAACCGGGACTAATGCTGTTAGGAGGCACAAACGGATAGCCTTTTTTCTATTGAGAGGATATTAAAGGTAAAATTAGCAAAGGTAAGGCTAAAGGATTCTGTGAAGATGAACAAGGAACTTTATGGTATGGAAAGCGTATCTGCATTCCACAAGATTCCGACCTTCAGAAGTTGATTATGCAAGAAGCACACAATTCACCATACTCTATTCATCCGGGTAACACCAAGATGTACATGGATGTGAAGGAAAGATTTTGGTGGAACAATCTCAAGAAGGACATTGCAGAATATATTGCTTTGTGTGATGTGTGTCGTCGGGTGAAGGCAGAACATCAGAAACCGGCAGGGTTATTGAAACCACTACCTATACCTGATTGGAAGTGGGATAAAATTGGTATGGATTTTATCACCGGACTGCCAAGGACCTGATCTGGATATGACACCATATGGGTTATTGTGGATTGGCTAACTAAAGTGGCTCATTTCATACCCGTGAAGACTACATATACAAGTGATAAGTTAGCCAAAATTTATATGAATAGAACTGTATGTCTAAATAGAGTACCTAAGAGTATTGTATCTTATAGAGGAACTCAGTTTACTTCGCATTTTTGGCGACAACTACATGAATCATTGGGAACAAGGTTAGAGTTAAACACGGCTTTTCATCCTCAGACGGATGGACAAACTGAAAGGACCAATCATATTTTGGAAGACATGTTGAGAGCTTGTGCACTAGAGTATGGTGCTAGTTGGGATGAAAGTATGCCTTACGCAGAATTCTCTTACAATAACAGCTATCAATCAAGCATAGAGATGGCTCCATTAGAATTCCTTTACAGAAGGAAATGCACTACGCCATTAATATGGATTGGATTAGGTGAAAGGAATTTATTCGGACCAAAACTGATCAAGGAAGCTGAAGAGAAAGTCAAAATGGTAAATTACAGATTGAACATATCCCAGTCCCGACAGAAGAGCTATGAAGATCCAAAGCATAGAGAAATCACCTATAAGGTAGGTGATAGAGCCTAACTTAGAGTCTCACCACTTTGTGTTGTGAAGAGATTTGGAGTCAAAGGAGAAGTGGCTTATGAGATTGAATTGTTTGAATCACTGTCAGCAGTTCACAATGTATTTCATGCGAGCCAGTTGAAAAAGTGTCATACAGAGATGGAAGAAACTTCATTGAAGGATACTATACCCTTGGAAGAGGTTCAGTTAGAGAGTGATCTCACTTATGAGGAGAAACCTATTAGGATTCTTGAAACTACATAAAGAGTTCCTCGTACCAAGACTATCAAATTCTGCAAAGTACAGTAGAATCATCATACCAAAGAAGAAGCAACTTGGGAAAGAGAAGATGACCTTCGGAAAGATCACCCTCACCTATTTGCTAGCCAATCCGAATCTCGAGGGCGAGATTCATCTTAAGGGGTTTAGATTTGTAACATCCCAAATTTCATCAAATGTAAAATCATATATTGCATTCATATCATCATAGCATATTTACCTTGCACAAAATTTTCAAATCAAAACCCTAAATAAAACCATATTTAAACCCCTCTTTATATATTATACATGGGGCATGGTTTTTTTTATTTCAAAGACCAAAGTGATTTTGAATGAATGTATGTGTTTGACACACTTTTTGACTCTAGGATAACAGTAAAAAACTTGGTGAAAGTTTGAATTCAAACAGATTTGAATTGGGGTTTCAAAACCATTTCTAAAAATAAAATCAGAAAAGAAAAAGGAGAAATAAAAAAATAAAAAAGGCGCTGCCTATCTAGCCCAGCCCCACTTTAGGCCTAGCAAGCCCACCCGGGTCACCCTTCCCCCTCTATCTTTCTCACCCTCACAAGCCACACCCCTCTCGCTGACAAGAAGGCCCCACCGCCACACGAGCGCATCGTCTTCAATCCTACGCTGCTAACCACGTCGTCGCTGCCCGTTTCTTCCCCGATTCAATTCTAATCAATCCCATTGATTTCGTTAGTAATCCTCGCCCCCGACACCCGCTACTTAACCCCCACCTCGCCGCGGCCATTTCCCTTTGGCTAGCCCACACTAAGCGCCCCCAGGCTGCCAGTAATCGACCTCGCTCTGCCGCAGTACCGCATGTCTTCGGCGATCAATTTTGGTGAGCTCCGTCCACCCCTCTCCCCCCTGGTTGATGCTATCTTGCTCGCCATCCTCTTGTGCTTCTAACCATTCCCCTGTTTTGTCCTATATCGCCCCAGGTCGCCGTCAACCTCGGTGAGCACCCGAGGCGCCAATCAACTCTGACGAGTAATTCTGATAAGGTCTGCACGCCTCTTGCCCTCTGGTTCAAACCATTGTGTGCACCGCGACCTTGTGCATCTCCTGATACCATTCGTTTTCCTTCTGGTGACATAGGTCGTATCCTTCATCTCCGCCAGCAACCACCCGATGCCAGTGAGGTCTCAGACGAGCTCCCGCGCCCGCGACGGTATGCCCCCGTCCAAGCCAGTTGCACGTTGCGCTTCACCGCGACTCTGCGCTTCGGTAACCACCCTCACCTCCCCCTTTTAGCCCCTAGCGCCGCCAGTGCGTCACCGGCAGAGCTATCGCCGCCTTAGTAGCCATCAGCGCCACTCGGTATTGGTCGTTTGATCCAGAGCCGCTAGATTTAGATCCTACGCAGTAGATTAGATCAAAATCCTACGCCGTAGATTAGATCCTACCGGTATGTTTAGATGTGGCGCGTTGGATCTGACTTGATCCAACGGCATGGAAACGTGATCCTAAGCAAAGCGGTACGGGCCAATCATATGGCACCGTGTAACACTGGTTCTGTTTTAAATTCTAATTTTGAATTTATTAGATGAATTGACTTGTAAAATTCATAACTTTTGATCTTTTTGTCCACAAATTTCAAATATTATATCATTGGATTCATAAAATTAAGCCCTACACATCTATGTCCTTGAATTATTCTTTTGCTTCTAGAAAAATAGGATTATTTGCAGAACCAATTGTAGGCTTATTTTGGCTATATAAAATGTTTAGAAAATAGTTTTAAAATAAATTTGAGTTTATTTGAACTTTAGAAAGTTTACTTTGTGTTAAGTACTGTTTGGTTTAACTTGTTTAGTGTAGAAAAATCATTTCATTGCATTTTCATGCATTCATATGTATTTGTGTTTGAATTGTTGAATGTGAATTTGGTGTTATGATTTTATGTGTAGATTTTGGTGATAGTGGTGATTGTGATTATGAGGACCGTTGCTACTCTCCTAGCTACCAAGGCAAGTGATGCTTCATATTTTGTCCTACTATTTTAACTATGCACTAGTGATATTTTGAGTAGGATATGCAGGGAGATTTTTGTAAGTATAAGCTATGCCATGGGAAATCCTATATTTCTTGTCTTAGTAGAATTATACTTAGTTAGGATACTTTTTAAGTATCATGCTTAGCCTAGATAGTAGAAAACAAGGGTGGATTATTCATGCTATGAAATATTGCTAAGTCTATGAGTTGTGTTTTTGATTAATAAAACAACTAAGTGAATGAATCACCTAGGTGGAATGGGAAGATTGGTTTATGCTGAGTGGTTACATGTCTATGGTATACCTTGTGTATCACACTTGTGGATTGCCACCCAGGAACAAAGGGATTTGAGATGCTTAGTGTTGAGAAGCTTCTAGTGCAATCACATGGCATATTGGCTCTGCCTTGACCAAATAGGTTGAAAGAACTTAGCCAGATGGACAGTTGGTGGTAGGGTTGATAGGATGGAACGTGTCCATGGTGGTCTAGGGGAATTCTTCTGAAAATTCTCGTCTTGATACATGTCGAGTATTGTGGGGAAAGTGCACCACCTCTCGAGAGGGTAAAACCGAAGTACTTAGCTGTGTCCCCGGCAACGGAAAATTATAGCATCAAAGACATTGAAGCAATCAATGATCTCCTCATCCCAATTTCTAAGTAAAAAAACTTGTGGTTGAACAAGGGTAAACATTCACCAATGTCTTTTGGTGGTTCCTTGGGTGTTTTGGACAAACAAAAACTTAGTGTTTTCAACTAATAACAAAAACTCTATTTGAGCAAAGCAAGCCTAAGCTACACTTAGCCAAATTCATATAGATGTTAGATACTACTATTCTACTATAGTATCACTTGCCAATACAATTCAAAATGTATTGACCCACTGTGGCTGTAACTTATGATGTTGCAGTTTACTCTAATGGAGACTAGGGTTATGAGTCTACACTCAATAAGCTTGCCTGTGGCCCATGAAGACGAAGACTTCTATTTATTTACTTTATGATATGAAATCTATGTATTATCCTTGGGCTAATGAGTTGTAAAGACTATGTTATCTCTGGAATGATGATGTAATAAAGACCTTTGTATCTGTGTACATCATCTTATATTACGGATGCTAGCATTTCGATCCAGGGACTAGCATTGCAATAACAGGCATCTCTACCTTATTTGGTGAGATCTTACAAGATGCCTGTTATGCCGTACATCGCAATCCCAGGATTACCATTTTGGCGAGACATAACAGAATTGATAGCACAGTACATCAGCCATTACAAACCATAATAGTCTTACAAATAGTTAATCTCATGATCAAGACTTAATACACATCAAAGAAGCGGAAAATAACGTAGTAGAGGCTCCATCTTCATTGTCACAGGCAATGCTGATGATGGGAGACAATCATAGTTATCATAGACATCCTGTTGTCCGTCCACCGGGTAGTCATCTTCATAGTCTAGCCATGGGAATAGCCAGGGACAAAGCCATGAGTACTTTTAAAGTACTCACAAACTATCACTAATGAGAGTAAGGTAATTCCAGTAGGAATCCTAAGCTCTAGGTTTGTTTGCAGTGATCATTCATATTCTCAAGAGGGAACCTAGTTTCATTTCCACAACCTTGTGTGGTCAAGTCCAAGTCATATTTCAAGTCACAAGTCGTTTTGAAAATATCTGACAACGGAATAGTATGGCCATCCAACTGTCCATAACCGCAGACGCGACTATTCGAATAGTTTAACACTCTGCAGAGGTGGTACACTTTTACCACAACATTCGATATATCCATCAGGGATAACCCTGAATCATCATACTTGGGATGCGTATAATCAATCCTAACCTACCAATTACACACTCTAGTATATGCACCTCCCCTATGAGTTTGGCCTCCCAGCCATGGCCATCTGCCATCCTGGGCACTGCATAGGTGGACATTCATATTCTCGAGGTAGGCTCAGCTCAACCCCTTCCTGCGAGGGGACCCATACTAAGACACATGAACTTCCAGTTAAGCCCTACCCAACTCAAGTATTGTGGTTGTACGGTAAAATTGGAATGGTATCGCATCCGAACCCAGCCATCAGTTTTTATCAAAGTTAGGGCACATGATTCATTTAGTATCATCGTCAACTCATTTTGTTCCATAACACATGGCAAAACATTTCAATAGAATGACTCTTCATTCCAAGGTTTTCATAATCATTTTCTCCAAGTGTTCCCATTTATAGTGATCAAGATTAGTTTAGCACTAGCATCTATCAATGTGGGTGTCACTAATGTGGGGTACTAATCAAGTGTAACTACCTACACCTAGTTCTATGCTCTCGATGGAATTTGTCCTATTTCTCTACTAATCAACAATTAATTAACTATCTTGCAGCATAAAAGCTTGGAGGTAAAACTTGGGATTGGTATAATTCAAGGTTGTAGCATAAAAGCCTGCATAAAACTATCTTGCATAGTGTAGCTTGCATAATGTATCTTGCATCACAATAGCTTTCCTTGGTTGGTGCAGTTTTCGAAGTTCTCGTCTTCTTCGTCCTAAAACTCCTCTTCCTCGTATCCCGGGTTATTACTAGCGTCTATAAATAAATACGAGATACACGATCACCAAACAATACTTAACTACTTCTATTTAGCTCGCAAAGATCCACACTAGATGATCTAGCATCATCCAAATGACTACAAGCTATATTGATATTGTTGTATTTATCTTATTTTAGAAAAGCAAATTCTACTCATTGAAAAGTTACTTAAGATTTAATATTCTCCAATTATAAAATATGGGATCATGTTGACACATGTCATCACCACATATTCCAATACTTGGGGAATGTGATTTAAAGTGGATGGCATAATTTACAAGGTTTAATATGGCTATTTAATAATATTAAAGTGACTAGAAATGCCTCTATAGCATTCTTTTAATACTAGTCCAAGATTACTGCATGTCAATCCAAATATTTTTACATATTCAGATAGAGCATGGAAAAAGTTATTTTTGAGAGTTGGAATCAACTCAAAATAATTTATGGTTAATTTTAGAAAAATGTTTGAAGTTGTAAAAGGCTCTTCTTTGTTATTTTTACTCTGGGAGTGTTTAGAAATTTTCAATTCCTTTCTAACAAAATTAGAATCATGAAATTTGGTTCAGTGAATATTCTTGAATTGAATTTCAAAGTTACCTACGGTATAGGGTTGTGAACTAAAATGAAAAACTAAGTTTGAATCTGTGGGCTACATGCGGGAAAGCTAATAGGCCTCCCCAACTACGTAGTCCGCGTGCAGCGGGCTTCACCGGGGTTGTTCCCACCCGTCAACGACTAATCTAGCGTGAAGCGGTATCCTCTAATCTAGGCCGCACGATTATAGCTCGATCGACGGCTCAGCGTCGTCGTCTCCGTCGCACAGCGCACGCGGGATTATAACCCTAGCTCTATTGCAGGGGTGGTTGGGGGCTTACCAGGGCTCCAGCTAAGTCCGGCGAGGTGGGCGAATGAGCTTGTCGATGAAGGCGGTTTGAACGGTGGTCGCGGCTGCCCCTGGGCGGCTCCTAGTGCTGGCTCCCTTCCATCACTGCGATGGCGGGCTCCGGTGAAATTCCGGCGGGTGGTGCTCTCCTTGCTCCAGGGATGGGTCAGAGAGGTTTCTGGGTGAGAGGGGAGTCGAGTGGTGTGCGTTTAGCAGAAGGGGATGAGTCCTATTTATACTGTGGCGAAGGAGGCACGGCGGCATGGTTCGGGCTCATCGGCGACGTTGTTACAGGAAGCTAACGACATGGCAAAGGGTGTAGGCCGACGCAGGGTTCTTTGGCGATCGTCATGCGCACAGTGGCTCAGCGAGGCGCGGTCTCAATCGTTCGGCATCATCGTTGCATAGCTCCGGTACTACGGGCGTTCGTCACGGCGTACGGTGGTCACATAGCACGCGGGGTCAAACGAGTGTGTCTGGGAGGTCGCTGGTGCAGCAGCGAACTTATTGGCGCAAGGAGAGAGCGAGGCGCGGTGTGGTCGCACGGGATTGCTCTGCGCTCTGGCGCGGCGCTCGGCATGGTGTTGGAAGAGGCGTGCACAGGCAGTGGCGGTGATGTCACGGCTAGCTCCTAGACATCGTGGGCGAGGGCGATGCGGCGTGTAGCAGTATGTCCTCGTTGGGGTGGCATGGGTGAGCTCGGGTACGATTTTCACTGGTCAATTGGTCGAGTGAGAGAGGCTCCACTACACATTCTTGTACTAAGGTGAGTGTGGGAAAGTAGTGGAAGCTTGGTGAGGTACTAGGATGATCACTAGACTGCTCCAAACAGTAATTAGTTGTTAGCTCTGTACTCTGCTCACTAAGTGTTCAATTAAATGGCTGCAAGAACTAAACCTTTTAATTTTCAAATTCTGTTTGGGGTGGGTGTTGGTAATTAGCTTGGGAGTCTTTGGATACAAGGGGTGAAGGTTTTGATGGTTTTCCCAAAATGGCTATCTTGATGCCTATGATGGATTCAATTTTTAAAAGTCTCTCAAATGAATTTGAATTTGTGTTTGTAAGTTTGGAAAGCTCACTTGTGTTCATTGTCACTTGGTCTATCAAGGTGAGAAAAGAAATGGAATTGTTTCTGTTTGAAAACATTTACTAGAGATACTAAAAATGAGATAGTTGTTAATATTTGCAAAAATGACCATTTGCATATTTGCCCTATATATTGATTTTCTTTTGCTTTGTTTTGGGTTTGATTTGTCCTAGATGATATGGTTTTATCTCTAAGCCAAACCTCATAATTTCCATCAAACAAACATGGCATAGAAAGCATTCATACATCATTCATAAACACACAAGCATTTATAGTTTTTAAAACTAAAAGTTTTTGTTAACCCTTAATTTGGTTGATTAGAAATTGACATTCTCATTAATACTTTTGAGGTGTTACAATAAGTTTAACCTAATTTTGTTAAATTGGAAAAAAGTCAAATTGTGTGAAGTTAGCTCGGAAGCTTGAAAATCATAGTACTAAAAACTTGGGAATTATAAGAAACCATGGTCCACTTTGTCTGATAATTAGGGCAGTGTCATTTTCTTTTAATTGTGGTTGGTCCCGTAAGAGTGAGGTTCTTTAGTTAACATGGTCTTTGGAAGTACAAGTTATATCAAGGACCACATAAAAATAAAAATTATATCCAAGTCTATGCATTTAGCACAAGGACCTGGAGACTAAGCACTGAAGTGTTATAACATCCCAAAAATATTAATCAAGATTATCAACATCTAATCACCCAAGTTTAGGGTTAACAAAAACTTTTATTATTAAAATTAATATGAATGCATGTGTGTGTGATGAATGCATGAATTTTTGCAATGCCATGTTTGATTACTATGAATGGCAAGGATTGGTTTAAAGATGAAAATAACATCATCTAGATCATTCCCAAGAAGAATCAAATGAAGAGAAAATCAAAATAAGATATATAAGCAAATGGTCATTTTGACCAAAGTTAACCACTAGACCACTTTGGGTATTCCTAGTCCAAGTTTTATAACAGAAACAAATCCAATTATTTTCACCCCTTGCTAGACCAAGTAAAAGTGAAGCCAAGACCACTTTACAATCCAACAAAAACAATTTCCAAATCTATTCAAATGAAAATTCAAAATTGAATCCTTAATAGGTAGTAAGATCACCATTTCTCAAAAACTACTCAAACCAGTTCACCTTGACAAACCAAAGAAACCATATACTACCAAGCATGTGACCAGAGCACTCACCAAAATTCATCCAAAAATTCAAATGTAAAGTTTATGCGGCCATTTCATCAAACACTGGTGAGCACCGTAAACCACTGCCTAACTTCTACTGTTTTGACCAGTGTTTGATCAACCAATTGTCCTCAACTTACTCCCCTTGTCTCCCCCAGTGACTATCAGTGCATTGAACCAGCTAGCCCTCTACCCTTTGCACTAGTGCCATATGCCACCCGAAGCCACCCTTGCCAGCCGACCATGGCCAGCATGTAGGAAGCAGCGTCGCGCCCGTCCACGATGTCCAGGAGGCAGTCCACCATCCACCGCCACCCCCTGTCCAACCCACACGTGCAGCCAAGCCCTAGACCACTGAGAATAGCTGCGCCCATTTTCTCTCTGTGATGCCGAGAGTGCGCCAGAGCATCACAGCCGACCAGCGCGCACACGTCACGCCTCGCCCTCATTGTGCATCACTACATGTGCCATGCCTCTAGATACCCCCCAGACATGCCTGTTTGCCGCCGTGTGACCAGCAGCACTTGTGCGTCATCAAAAACACCGTTGGTGCCGCGCAGAGCGTCGACCCGTTCCGACCATTCTCGACCTCCCCGTGCATGCCATTAAGCACGTGATGATCTCCAGGATACACCGCACCGGCATACGTCCTTCGCCATGCCATTAGCTCACTGCACCATCGTCACTGACAATCTCTGACCATCCCGTGCTGCCCCTCTCGCCGGTGTATAAATAGAGGCCACCCCCAACCTTATTATCCACACCATCTCACTCCTCAATCTCTCATAAACACCCCTGACCCTTCCCAAAGCGAGGCAAGCACCAGGCCGCCGGAATTTCACCGGAGTCCGCCGCTACAGAGGAGGAGCGGAGCAGTTGATTGGAGCCACCCCAGGAGCCGCCGTGACCACCGTTCGAACCGCCGTCGTCGACAACGTCGTTCGCCCCCATCGCCGACCCTAGCTGGAGCACAGGTGAGCCACCGCGTACCCGCACCGTCGCGTTAGGGTTCAGTCTCGTCGGAGCAGTTCGACAGAGACGATGCACCCCAGCCGTAGGATCCTAGTCTAATCGCACGACCCAGATTGAAACATACCCCTTCGCTTGCATTGAGCCGCTGATGCTTGGGACCCCCTGTCAACAGCCCGCTGCGTGCATGCTGTGCACTTGGGACGGCCCATTAACTTTCCCGCGCGTAGCCTAGTAGTTCAAATAGATAGTTTCCAATTTAGTTACACTCTAGTTCAGTCAGTAGATTAAAAAATCAATTCAAAGAGTTGTACTTAAACAAATTGCGTGAATCCAATTTTGCTAGAAAGGTATTGAAATTATCAATCCAAGCCCGTTGGGTTCAAACCATTTGGAATTATAGATCACTTATAGTAAAAATAACAAGACAGAGACTTTTCTACATTCAAACATTTTTCAAAAATCAACCATAGATGCTTTTGAGTTTATTCCAACTCTCAAAAATCACATTAAACCAGATCTATCTGAATATGTAAAAATATTTAGGTCTACATGCAGTGATCTTGGACAAGTATTAAAAGAATGCCCCATAGGAATTTCTAGTCACTTTAATTATTTAAAATAATAATGTGAAACCTAATTAAATTGTGACACCACTTTAAATCACATTCCCAAGTATTAAAATATGTGGTGATGACATGTGTCAACATGATCCCATATTTTAATTGGAGAATATTAAATCTTAAGTAGTTTTCAATGAGTAGAAATTACTTTCCTAAACTAAAATAAATAAAACTAAGTCTTTAATTCATGTGGTGATTGTGATGATGCTAGATCATCTAGTGTGAACCTTTGTGTGCCAAATATAAGTACTTAAGTATTGTCTGGTGATTGTGTATCTCGTATTTATTTATAGACGCTAGTATCGACCAAGGCTACGAGGAGGAGGAGTATTACGAAGAAGAAGAAAATTTCAACCACTACACTACTCAAGGCAAGCTAAGCTAAACCATACAAGCCATCCTTGCAAGCCTAAACCTGCCAGTTAACCTATGCAAGATGCATTAGGCATACTTTGGTTATGCAACCTTGATTATACCAAATCCTAGTTTTACTTGCAAGCTTTACTCTTTTATTACTTTATCAAAGTTCTTTATTACTTTTAGTTAGTGTTTTGTGAGTTTGGGAAGTATATTATAGGTAGCATAAAGAGCATAAAAATTGGCCTAAGTTAGTTAGAACTGGATGTCATACTGAGGCATGAGATATAGATTTGGATAGTCAAACTTGATTAGCACCCCTCATTAGTGATTACCCTCAAATTTTAGTGGCTAGTGCTAAGTATAAACGTTGATCATATTAGATGGGAATACTTGGTGAAATGGATTATGTAAACCTTAGAATGATGAGTCATTCTAATGAAATGTTTTGACATGTGTTATGAACACTAGATGATTTGATGATAAAAATGTTGAGGCATGAGCCTTAGCCCTTTATAAAACTGATGGTTGGGTTCGGATGCGATACCATTCCAATTTTACCGTACAACCACAATACCCGAATTTGGGTAGGGATTGACTAGAAGTTTATATATCGTAGTATGGGTTCCCTTGCGGAAGAGGTTTGAGTTGAGGCTACCTCGTGATGAATGTCCACCTATGCATTTCCCGAGATGACAGATGGTCAGGGTTGGGAGCCCAAACTCATAGGGGAGGTGCCTATACTAGGATGTGTAATTGAAAGGTTAGGATTGATTATCCGCATACTGAGTATGGTGATTCAGGATTGGTCTTGACGAATGTATAAAATGTTGTGGTGAAAGTGTACCACCTCTGCAGAGTGTCAAACTATTCGAATAGCCGCGTTCGCGGTTATGGACAGTTGGAGTGGCCATACTGTTCCGTCGTCAGATGTTTTCAAAATGACTTATGAATTGAATTATGACTTTGACTTGACCATAACAGGGTTGTGAACATGAAAACTAAGATCCCACTTAGGTGTTGTAAAACATTAAGTTAGTTTTCTTTACTTCTAAACTCAGTTAGAGATAAAACTGGCTTTTTGCAAAGAAACCTAGAGCTTAGAATTCCTACATGAACTACTTTACTTGTTAGTGATAGTTTGCGAGTGCTTAAAGAGTACTCATGGCTTTGTCCCTAGCTATTCATATGGACAGACTATGAGGAGGACTAACAAGATGATGGACAACAGGAAGTCTATGACAACAAGGATCATCTCCCATCGTCAACATTGCCTTTGACCCTAAAGATGGAGCCATGACCATGCTACCGTTATTATTATTCCGCTGTGTTGATTGTATTAAGACTGGACCATGAGATCCTTTATTTTTAAGACCTATATTATGGTTTGTAATGTATGATGTATTGTGGTATCAATTGTATTATGTCTTGCAAAAATGGGAATCCTGGGATTGCGAGGTATGGCATAACAGGCATCTGGGATTAAAAATCCGGGTGTTGACAAGTTGGTATCAGAGCCATCCAGACCATAGGAGACCCTTGCTAGAATGGATGCTTGAATCAAAAACATAGTTTCCAAAACAAAAAAGTGAGTATTTATGAAAACCTATTCTCATTCTTATCACTGAGATTCTTTCAAGAAAATACATGTTCCTCAAAAATTATTGCAATATTACATAAAAAGTTACGCACTTAATCACTCTACTAACTTACTCATCCTACATTCTTATAGATGGAAGTCAAGTATAGCAAGTTCTACCAGTTGGGCAATGGAGGAGAACTCATCTTCGAGCGGGACTTAAGCCAACTCTCGGAATTTCTTGAGCACCCGCACCCCGAGTTCTTTGGAGCACAGCTCAATGATCAGCAAGGAGGAGAACTACAATGGCTGATAGTTGCCAATCTCAGAGGCAATATCGAGGCACGCACCTCAGAGAGGATCCAATTCAGCTTGAGGGAGAACAACTGGCTATAAGGACTCACCAGGGCTATGCAGGAGGCTCTTGCCCGTCTTTGTGGACAAAGCATCAACCAGATCAAGGAAACTCGCTTTGAGTACTACGCAAGGCATGATGCTATGGGACAAACATTGGAGGTACCAGGTCATCTGGAGCTGAAGCATCAGGTGGATCATCTCATCTTCATAATGTATGATATGCAGAAGGAGTTGGACAACGCCCGCGCCTACGCCAACCACATCCATGCCATTGCAGTCAGGCAGGACCAGACCCTCGCCATGCTTGTGAAGGATCGCCAGTCACTTTGCCGTCAGCGTGATAAGAAGGATCGCATCATTGCCCACCTTCGTCACAAGGTTCATCTTTGGAGGAGACCATCCATGAAAAGGACATGCAGCTTGAGGAAAGGGAGAACGAAGGGGAAGATATTCGTGGAGATCCCTACTCCTACCTCAGTGATGATGATGACTATATGAAGGACCTTGACATGGACTTGCACACCGATGATGATGATTCTGCTTTCATTGATGATGAAGAAGCCACCAGTTCTGATGAGTAGTAGCACTTGAGCACTATCGTAGGTGTGAGTTGTATCCAATCCTACTGTATCTTAGCTTCACAGAATGGTTCTTAAAACCATCTGTTGCCTTAGTGTGGTGTGTGTTTGTATTGGGTGCTATGAATGAATGAAAAGCAAGTTGCTAGTTCGCAAAACCAGAGTCAGACTCAAAGTTTAAAAGATTTTCAAAAACAAATCCATGAACCTTAGAAATTTCCCTCTTGTCTCATGATCTATCTCAATCTCCAGATGCCTCGTGGAGGGAGCAACTCATCTCAAGACCCAATGTTGCAAATCTTGCAAATTTTGGTTACTGACCGTGAAGATGGAAGAGCTGAACGTCAAGCTAACCTAGCCACCGTTTAACAGATGGATCAGATGCCAATAATAATCAAGGCCATGGAAACCAGGACAACCATGGATCCAATCTCAACAACTTTCAAAAGACCAATCCCCCATATTTAGTAATTCTTAAGAGCCATTAGATGTCAAGGACCTGGTCGCATCATGGAGAACAACTTAGAAGTCGCAGGAGTGGAGGCCAATGAGAAAGTACTGTTTGCCACCCATTATCTGGCAAGTGATGCAAGAGCTTGGCGGAATAGCATCCGTACCATGAATGGAGGAAAGATGATGGCTTGGGATGAATTGAAACTCAAGTTCAGCTAAACCCATGTGCCACCAGGTTTGATTCGGTGGATGAGGGATGAATTCAAGGAGGTAAAGCAGGGAAGAATGACTGTAGTAGAGTATCATGATAGATTTCTATCTATGTCTAGGTATGCCCCTGATGAAATTAGTATTGAAGCCAAGAAGAAGGAGAGATTCCTGAATGGTTTGCATGATGATATGCAGACTATGTTAGTCAATATCCCGTTTATTGATCTGGAAGCCTTAGTTGACTCTACAATCCATATGGAAGGCAAGATCAACCAAGACAATGAGAATCGCAAGCGTCGAATGATGCAGCAACCAGGATCCCACCATACCGACAAGTATCGCCCCAACCCGTCGGCAGGATATGCTCCGAGAAACAATAGTGTAAGATCCCTCCCTATATAAAGGTAAGGATCCCTGTGATTGCAATGCTAGTCCCTGGATCAATGCTAGCATCCACAGTTTAAGATGAAGCACACAGAAACAAAGGTCATTATTACATATCATTCCAGAGACAAACATAGTCTTTTACAAACTCCATGTCCACAACCCTAATACAAGAGTTCAAATATATAATAAGATAAATAAGTCTTCATCTTCATGTGCCACAGGCAAGCATGTTGAGTGTAGACTCATAACCCCTAATCATCATCAGAATAACCTGCAACATCACAAGTTACAGCCATAGTGGGTCAATACATTTGAATAGTATTGGCAAGTGATACCTTAGTAGAATTTTAGTAGTTTAGATACTATATGCATTTTGGCTAAGTGTAGCTTAGGCTTGATTTGCTCAAAATAGGTTTTACCTATCAGTTGAAATCACTAAGTTTTTCTTTGACAAAAAATTTCCCAAGGAACCACCAATAGAAATTTGTGAACCTTCACCCATGTTCAACCACAAGTTTTAACTTAGAAATTGGGATGAGGAGATTCTTGATAGCTTCCATGTCTTGATGCTCAAGTTGTCCAATACCAGGGACATGGCTAAGTACTTAGATTTCTTCCATCTACAGAGGTTATGCACTTTGCCCACAAGACTTGATTTTCACCAAGACAGGACCTTTCAGAAGCCTTCCCTTAGACCAAATGGACGCGTTCCAACCTATCATCCCACTACCACCAACTGTCCAAATGGCTAAGTTATTGCAACCTATGTGATCCAGGCAGAGCCCATATTGCCATGTGGCTGCACTAGAAGCTTCTTAACATATGGCATCTCAAATCTCTTTGTTCCTGGGTGGCTTTCCACAAGTGAGATACACAAGGTAAACCATAGACGTGGGCCTTGTGTAACCACTCAACACAAACCATTCTTTCCATTCCACCCAGGTGTTTCATTCACTTAGTTGTTTTATTAAGCAAAAACACAAGTCCAAAGACTTAGAAATATTTTCTCATAGCATGAATATATAACCACCCTTGGTTTCTATTAGCTAGGCTAAGCATGGCATTGACAAGCATCTTAACTTAGAAATTTCTAGCAACTCTACAACTACTAGGATTTCCCAAGCATAGCATATAGATCAAAATATTCATGCAAGTCTAGCAAAAAATTTCTAGTGCATAGTTGAAAAACATAGTAATAAAATCATGAAGCACCACTTGCCTTGGTAGTTTGGGGAGTAGCAACAATCTTCACAATCACAATCACTATTTGCACCAAAATCTACACATAAAATAATGGCACCAAATTACATACAAAAAATATACAAGCAAAAATATATCAATGCATGAAAAATGCCATGTGATGATTTCCTACACCAATCAAGACAAGTGTACAGTACTGAATCATAAACAAGTTCAAAACAAGCCACATAAACTTTATTTGAATAACATAACATTTTTCAAATAATTACTATACACAAATTATGCCTACAAATGTTTCTGTAAAAACAATCATTTTAACAGATTCAAAACATTAAACACATTGCATAAATGAAAAGTATTTTCTCTCCTGATTCCAATGATATAAAATTTGTCAAATTTGGACGTGGGGATCAAAAGTTATGAATTTTTCAAGTTTAAACATCTAATAGATCTAAATTCTGATTTTAAATCAAACCTACAGACACGCGGCGTATTCTGATTCGTCGATACCGCTTCATATGGATCGATCAACGAGGGCCGTTAGATCTAACTTAAATCACACGGCCAGATCTGTTCCATACCCCTTCGTTAAGTGATCTATTTCTACGCGTTGGATCTGGATCTAACGGTTCGCGATCAAGCGACCAAAGCCTGGCGGCACTAGCGGCGGCGAGTGGCGGCGGCGGCTCTGTCAGCGATGTTGCCGACGATCTAGGTCACGCGGAAGAGGGAGAGGTGGCTTACCGAGTTCGTCGTGCGCTACTGATGCTCAAGGTGGGTTGGGTTGGCGAAGGGGCGCTCGCGGTTGACAGGTATTGCTCGTCGGAGTCGTTGTTGTCGTCGAGCGTGTGCGGCTGGAGACGGTAGTGACGCTATGGCTCACGCTAAGGCACAAGAGAGGTGGCATTAGATGCGTGCAGACAAGGCGAGCGTGTGAGTATGAACGAGAGAGAGGGACGCGGTCTTTACAAACCAGGAGAGCTCGTCGGAGTTTGCGGCTGCGTCAGGCACTTGTGGTCGTCATCATTGGCGAGGCTCCAGATAGTCCTAGCACGCACCAATGGGTTTAGAAGATGCACAAGGTTGCTGCGATCATGCTGGCAAGATTAGAAGGCAAGGGGCAACGAGAGCTTACCAGAATTGTACGCCAGAGTTTCTCGGTACTGGGACGGTGCAAGTGATATTGTGGGCAGCCTGGTGGCGGAGTGGGGGCGCTAGGTGAGGGTAAATGGTCACCGAGGGGTGGAGGTTAAAATAGCCGGAGCAGGGGTGGGATTAACGTGCGGCATCAATGGGATTGAAGAGCATTTGCTCGGGAGGAAACGGCCGCGGCGGCGCTGGTCTCAGGCGAGATTTGGGGACGACGGGGTGACGTGGCTGCAGGGACCAGTTGTCAGCGAGGGGGGTTTGCGCGAGCGCGGCGAGGAAAGGCAGAGACCGAGGTGGCCCAGGTGGGCTGTTTCGTTTGCTGGGCTGGAATGCTGGCGCCAGGCCCAGTTGGGTTTCCTATTTATTTTTCTTTTTCTGAGTTGATTTTCAGGAATCATTTTCAAATAATTTAAAAAGCAATTGAATTCAAATCTTTTCTGGATTTTTGTAAAGTGCAACCTTCATACTTCTATGCATAAAATCATGTTGTCTCTCTGTATTTGCTTGGTCTCTTTGAATAAACAAATAAACAGTGCCATAGTTCAAGATTTGTATAGGTTTTGAAAATAGTTTAAAACCATATTTGTCTTATGAATTTTTGTCCAACTCTAACATTCAACAAAAACAACATGAGAGCAAACAAAGTTTGGTTTTAGAACAATTATACTCTTATTTGAGAGTGGCATTTAGATTAATGCTTGCTCACATAAAATAATAGCACTATGTGCTTCTGTTTTCTTGAAATGAGTTTGAATTTGTTCCCTAAATGATATGCAATCTTTGAAACATGATTTTAGGGATGTTACAAATCTAACCCCCTTAAGGTGAATCTCGCCCTCGAGATTTGGGTTGGCTAGCAAATAGGTGAGGGTGGTCTTTCCGAAGATCATCTTCTCTTTCCCATGTGGCTTCTTCTTCGGAATGATGGTTCCATAGAACTTTGCAGAATTTGATAGTCTTAGTCCGAGTAACTCTTTCTGCAGTCTCAAGGATCTTGATAGGTTTTTCCTCATAAGTAAGATCACTTTCCAACTGAACTTCCTCCAAAGGTATGGTATCCTTCAAAGAAGTTTCTTCCATCTCTAGATGGCATTCCTTAAGCTGACTCACATGAAACACATTGTGAACGGCAGACAAAGATTCTGGCAGTTCAATCTCATAAGCTACTTCTCCTTTACGACTCAGAATCTTGAATGGTCCAACATATCTTGGGGCCAATTTACCTTTGACACCAAACCTCTTCACTCCACGAAGTGGTGACACTCTAAGATAAGCTCTATCACCCACTTCATAGGTGACTTCTCTACGCTTAGGATCTGCGTAGCTCTTCTGTCGGGACTGTGCTATCTTCAATCTGTCCTTAACTAGTTTGACCTTTTCTTCGGCCTCTTTGATTAGTTCTGGTCCGAACAAACTTCTTTCTCCCACACCATTCCATAACAATGGGGTGGTACACATTCTCCCATAGAGAAATTCAAATGGTGCCATCTCAATATTGGCTTGATAGCTGTTATTGTAAGAGAATTCTGCGTAAGGCAGGCTTTCATCCCGACTGGCTCCATAGTCTAGGGCACATTCCCTCAACATATCTTCAAGAATCTGGTTGGTCCTTTCTGTTTGTCCATCCGTTTGAGGATGAAAAGCAGTGCTGAATTCCAACCTCGTTCCCAAGGACTCATGTAGTTGCCTCCAAAAATGAGAAGTGAATTGAGTTCCCCTATCAGACACAATACTCTTGGGTACTCCATGCAGACATACAATCCTTCTCATGTAGATCTTTGCTAACTTAGCACTTGTATAGGTTGTCTTCACGGGTATGAAATGAGCCACTTTAGTTAAACGATCCACTACTACCCAAATAGAGTCATATCCTGACCTGGTCCTTGGAAATCCGGTGATGAAATCCATGCCAATCTTGTCCCACTTCCAATCAAGAATAGGTAGTGGTTGTAACAATCCTGCTGGCTTCAGATGTTCCGCTTTCACTCTACTACATACATCACACAAAGTAATATGTTCGGCGATGTCCTTATTGAGATTATTCCACCAAAATATTTCTTTCATATCCATGTACATTTTGGTGTTACCCGGATGAATGGAATACGGTGAGTTATGTGCTTCTTGTAAAATCAGTTTCCGAAGTTCCGGATCTTGTGGAACACAGATACATTTTCCATGCCATAAAGTACCATGTTCATCTTCATGGAATCCTTTGGCTTTTCTCTTTCCAATCTTTTCCTTAATCTCTTCAATTTCCTTATCTGTCTTTTGGGCTTCTTTGATTTTGTCCAACAAAGTGGGTTGAACATCCAATGACATGAGATGTCCTTCAGGCACAATCTCCAATCTGAGATCTCTAAATTGGGCACACAGATCATCTGGCAATTCTCCCTTAGTAAGGCCATTCACAAAAACCTTACGGCTTAGAGCATCCGCTACAACATTTGCTTTACCGGGGTGGTATTGCAAACTCAAGTCATAGTCCTTGATGAGTTCTAGCCATCTTCTTTGTCTCATGTTAATTTCTTTCTGGGTGAAGATATACTTCAAACTTTTGTGATATGTGAACACTTCACATCGCTTTCCCAAAAGATAGTGTCTCCATGTTTTGAGTGCATGGACAACAGAGGCTAACTCTAAATCATGAGTAGGGTAATTTACCTCATGAGTTTTGAGTTGTCTCAAGGCATAAGCCACAACTTTCCCTTCCTGCATTAGTACTGCACCCAATCCATGATGAGATGCATCATAATACACTTGGAAATCCTTCTCCAAATATGGCAAACATAAGACTGGTGCTGTCACTAGTCTCTTCTTCAATTCTTGGAAGCTGAGTTCACATCGTTCAGACCAAGCAAATTTCTTGTCTTTCTTTAGCAATTCTGTCATAGGCTTAGCTACCTTGGAGAAATTTTCGATAAATCTTCTGCAGTATCCTGCCAAGCCAAGGAAACTACGAACCTCTTTCACTGACTTAGGAGATTCCCATTCAGTTATAGCTGAAACTTTAGCAGGATCAACTGCTACACCATCTCCTGACACAACGTGTCCAAGAAATCCAACTTCATTCAACCAAAACTCACACTTGCTGAATTTGGCATACAGCTTATGCTCTCTAAGATTCTCAAGTATCAAACGCAAATGTCCTTCATGCTCCTCTTTGATCTTGGAGTAGATCAAAATGTCATCAATGAATACGACGACAAACTTGTCAAGGAACTCCATGAACACCTTGTTCATCATATTCATGAAGTAAGTTGGTGCATTGGTCAAACCAAATGGCATCACGGTATACTCATACAATCCATACCTAGTGGTGAAAGCTGTCTTAGGTATGTCTTCTTCTCTTATCTTGAGCTGGAAATAACCTGACCGGAGATCAATCTTTGAGAACACACAGGCTCCTTCTAACTGATCAAACAAGTCATTGATTCTAGGCAAAGGGTGCCTGTTCTTGATAGTCACTTCATTGAGTGAACGGTAATCTATGCATAACCTTTGACTTTTATCTTTCTTTTCCACAAACAAAACTGGTGCTCCCCAAGATGAAGAACTTGGTTGAATAAATCCTTTCTGCAACTCTTCTCCCAAGTTGTTTCTTGAGTTCTTTCAACTCATCAACTGACATCTTGTACGGTCTTTTTGCTGTTGGTCCAGATCCTGGGAGAAAATCAATAAGAAACTCCACATCTCTATCTGGTGGCATTCCCGGCAGTTCTTCCGGAAACACATCCGGATATTCACTCACAATTGGCACACTGTCTATGCTAACCCCCTTAAGAGAATTTAGCTTACTCCTTTTCGATTCAAAGTTGGTCTTGAATCTAATTCTTTTGTTTTCTGGAGTTGTGAGTGAGACATTATGGTTGGCACAATCTATCACTCCCTTGTGCTTAGTCATCCAGTCCATTCCCAAAATGACATCCAATCCTTGGGAGTTTAGGATTATCAGATTAAAGGGAAACTTATACTTCCCAAACTCTATGACTAGATCATGACATCCTGAGTTCACTATCATTTCTCCGCCAGGAGAACTTACTTTTATAGGACACCCAATAGTTTCTACTGGTAGTTCATTTCTTTCAACAAATGCTCTTGATATGAATGAATGAGATTCACCAGTATCAAAGAGAACAAATGCTGGAACAGAATTGAGTTTGAACTTACCAGCAACAGCATCAGGTTCCTCATAGATCTCTTCCACATTGATGTGGTTCACTTGTCCCTTTTCGAAAGGGTTGGGCTTGTTGGGTCCTTCAACTTTCTCTTTTGGGCATTCATTTGCATAATGCCCCATCTTCTTGCACTTGAAACATTCAACCTGACTAAGATCCTTCTTGACAGGCTGGCTTCCACTACCACTTCCACTTCCATTGTGGTGGCTCTTATATCCACTCTTGTGATTCTTGTACTTGTCATTGTCATGACTACGGTGGTGTTTGTTGTCATGATGACGGTTGTGGTTGTGGTGCTTGTTGTACTTCCCATGCTTGTGGGATCCAGAATTTCTACTGTCATCATAATGGGAACGCTTGTGAGACGATCCCGAGCTGTGCTTATCAGAGTGCTTCCTCTTCCTGCTTTCAACCTGTTTCATCTTGTTCTCCAAAATAGCAGCCTTGTCACAAAGAGACTGATAAGTTGGAACATAGGCCACAGATAGCTGCAGGTTCAGTTCATCGTTCAATCCTTCGAGGAACTTCTCCTTCCTCTTAGCATCAGTGTCAACCTCATCCGGTGCATAACACGCCAGATTGTTGAACTCCTCAATATACTCTGCCACGCTGCGGTGGCGCTGCTTCAAGTTATGAAATTCCTTCTTCTTCAAATCATCACTCCGGATGAGATGTGAGCAGTACGGAAACCATCTTCAAAGATAGCCCATGTCACATCCGCAATGGGAGTGGTGATCTGGAAGTTATCCCACCAAGTAGCTGCTGGTCCTTCCAACAAGTGTGCTGCAAATCTGACCTTCTCTTCATCGGTACAGCCAACAATTACCAAGTCCTTGTTCACAGAGCGTAGCCAATCATTGGCCACCATAGGATCAGTAGTTCCTGAGAACTTTGTTGGCCTCAGCCTTAAGAATCTGGTAAGCATGTCAAAACCTGGTGGGTTATTCTGATTGTTGTTGCTGTTGTTGTTATTGTTGTTGTTGTCGTTGTTCTGATTCTGTATGAACGTGGTCATCATCTGCATCAGCTGCGTCTGAGCTGTCATCATATGTTGCATCTCAGGGGTGATATTGTTGTTGTTAGGGTTGGGATTGGCACGTCGGGGAGGCATATGTGGTTTTCAATAAGGATAAGAATGAGATACCCATATATGCTTAACATGCACAATACATCACATAGACAATCACCAAGCATGCATCAAAATAACAAAAGTTCAACAACATAAACAACAAGTTTTGAAAAGTAAACACACCAATAGCAAGCCATCCACATGTTGGATGGTCATTGCGACACAATAATCAAAAGCATGGTAAATAAAAGGTAAATGAGTAGTCATCACTACTCCTCTGCATCAACCTCCTCATCAACAAGTGTAAGACCTGCATTCTCCATAGCGGTCTTTTATTCCTCGACATTGGTAGTCAAGGTCTCTATTTTGGCTTTGAGAGCCATCTTCTGTGAACGAAGTCTCTCAATCACCACCTGCTGATGCTCGAGCTCAAAGTCCTTGGCTTCTAGTTCTGCAGTCATGTCTCGAATCCTCTTGTTCCTATCTTGGACTCTCTTCTCCTGACTCTCAAACTTGGCCTCCATTTCTTTGACTATCTCATCTTGCTCCGCGAAGAGCTTGTCCTTCTCATGAAGCTGCACCTGGAGTTCGTCATTGCTAAGCATGACGTTGGTCCTATCAGTATCTAGGTGCCTAAGAAGAACCTCTAAGTCCTGGCGGTATAGACAAATCGGCTCTGCCGTCTCTCTAGCAGTATCCTTGAAGTCAATGGCCTCACCATCCTCATAACGTCTACCGAAGGCGTGGAAATGAGTACCTCTAATCTTCCGAGAGTGTCTCCCTAGCAAACGTCCAAGCAAATCCTGCATGACTACCTCTAGGCCTCTCTCCTTGTCATCATGCATGAGCTTGAAGATGATGGCCTCCGTGGTGGCCTGGCCTCAAGGCCCCGGCTGAGTAACCTTGAAGCCCCAAAGGTCCTTCCTCTCAAACTTGGTGAGGGGAAGCATCATGATGGTAGGAAGTGGGAGATTGAGCAAACTAGTGAGCTCAATAAGACGAGTGCCAAAACGAGTTCCCTTGAACTCTTCAGCCGTGCTGATAGTAACATTAGGCATCTATTTTATAAGATAGAAAAAGTTAGAATCAACATACATAGAGATGAATCACAAGACAAGGAATCACATGCATATCTTTGACAATCAAAACATTCAAGTCATGGAATACATAAAACCATTACAAGCATCCAAGGTTCAACTTATTTTAAACAACATTTTTGGAAAATATAAAGATAAGTGTGGTGGTCCAACTAACGAAGTACGTTACAATCCCATCTCACTTGCCAAGTTGGCTAACAGGGCATCCTAGAGGCAATCTGTCGATCCTGATCACATGACTCAATGGCTAAGTCTATGATGTCCTCTCTTAAACGTTGGTTGGTAGCCTCTAACTCTTGGGTATGCTTCTTTTCTTCCCTAAGGTCATTCTGGGTGTTGAGCATTCTGCACTTGATTCTATCACCAAGTTCTTTGATGGCCTTCCAAGCTGCATCCCTTGCTGAATCAAAGAATGTGGTGTGCATCACTGAGTTGGTGACCATGCAGAATCCTGATTCCTTGTGGTTGTCTTCCTTGTTTTTATACAAGTGAAGTTGCACCCACCAGTACTCAACTCCTTCATCCATCACAGGAAAACCTTTGTACACAGTTGCACCATGTATTCCCATGGCAACCATGAGGTCCTTGAGAGCCTTGGGGAATTCTGTCTCACATTCCAAAGTCATGGTCATGAGTGGTCCCTTCCTCACGGCTTCGTTGATGGAGTTCATCTACAAATAGATATGAGAATGAAGATTAGAAAAGTTTTACGAGAAGAAAAGACAAGTGTGGAAGTTGTTGAAAATTTTCCTTAGTGGTTTCCAATCCTAGGGTCATAATCCTATAGGCAACACAGTGCTCTGATACCATCTGTAAGATCCCTCCCTATATAAAGGTAAGGATCCCTGTGATTGCAATGCTAGTCCCTAGATCAATGCTAGCATCCATAGTTTAAGATGAAGTACACAGAAACACAGGTCATTATTACATATCATTCTAGAGACAAACATAGTCTTTTACAAACTCCACGGCCACAAGCCTAATACAAGAGTTCAAATATATAATAAGATAAACAAGTCTTCAACTTCATGTACCCCAGGCAAGCATGTTGAGTGTAGACTCATAACACCTAATCATCATCAGAATAACCTTCAACATCACAAGTTACAACCACAGTGGGTCAATACATTGGAATAGTATTGGCAAGTGATACCTTAGTAGAATTTTAGTAGTCTAGATACTATATGCATTTTGGCTAAGTGTAGCTTAGACTTGCTTTGCTCAAAATAGGTTTTACCTATCAGTTGAAATCACTAAGTTTTTCTTTGACAAAACTTTTCCCAAGGAACCACCAATAGAAATTGGTGAACCTTCACCCTTGTTCAACCACAAGTTTTAACATAGAAATTGGGATGAGGAGATTCTTGATAGCTTCCATGTCTTGATGCTCAAGTTGTCCAATACCAGGGACATGGCTAAGTACTTAGATTTCTTCCATCTGCAGAGGTTGTGCACTTTCCCCACAAGACTTGATTTTCACCAAGACAGGACCTTTTAGAAGCCTTCCCTTAGACCAAATGGACGCATTCCAACCTATCATCCCACTACCACCAACTGTCCAAATGGCTAAGTTATTGCAACCTATGTGATCCAGGCAGAGCCCATATTGCCATGTGGCTGCGCTAGAAGCTTCTTAACATATGGCATCTCAAATCCCTTTGTTCCTGGGTGGCTTTGCACAAGTGAGATACACAAGGTAAATCATAGACATGGGCCTTGTGTAACCACTCAACACAAACCATTCTTTCCATTCCACCCAGGTGTTTCATTCACTTAGTTGTTTTATTAAGCAAAAACACAAGTCCAAAGACTTAGAAATATTTTCTCATAGCATGAATATATAACCACCCTTGGTTGCTACTAGCTAGGCTAACCATGGCATTGACAAGCATCTTAACTTAGAAATTTCTAGCAACTCTACAACTACTAGGATTTCCCAAGCATAGCATATATATCAAAATATTCATGCAAGTCTAGCAAAATATTTCTAGTGCATAGTTGAAAAACATAGGAATAAAATCATGAAGCACCACTAGCCTTGGTAGTTTGGGGAGTAGCAACAATCTTCACAATCATAATCACTATTTGCACCAAAATCTACACATAAAATAATGTCAACAAATCACATACAAAAAATATACAATCCAAATAAACTTTATTTGAATAACATAACATTTTTCAAATAATTACTATACACAAATTATGCCTACAAATGTTTCTGTAAAAACAATCATTTTAACAGAGGAAAAACATTAAACACATTGCATAAATGAAAAGGATTTTCTCTACTGATTCCAATGATATAAAATTTGTCAAATTTGGACGTGGGAATCAAAAGTTATGAATTTTTCAAGTTTAAACATCTAATAGATCTAAATTCTGATTTTAAATCAAACCTACAGACACGTGGCGTGTTCTGATTCGTCGATACCGCTTCGTGTGGATCGATCAACGAGGGTCGTTAGATCTAACTTAAATCACACGGCGAGATTTGTTCCATACCCCTTTGTTAAGTGATCTATTTCTACGCGTTGGATCTGGATCTAACGGTTCGCAATCAAGCGACCAAAGCCTGGCGGCGCTAGCGGCGGCGGCGGCTCTGTCAGTGACGTTACCGATGATCTAGATCACGCGGAAGAGGGAGAGGTGGCTTACCGAGTTCGTCGTGCGCTGCTGATGCTCAAGGTGGGTTGGGTTGGCGAAGGCGTGCTCATGTTGACAGTATTGCTCACGGAGTCGTTGCGCCGCCGGCGCGGCTGGAGACGGTGGCGACGCTACGGCTCATGCTAAGGCACAAGAGAGGTGGCGTTAGATGCGTGCAGACAAGGCGAGCGTGTGAGTATGAACGAGAGAGAGAGGGGCGCGGTCGGTACAAACCAGGAGAGCTCGTCAGAGTTTGCGGCTGCGTCGGGCACTTGCGGTCGTCATCGTTGGAGAGGCTCCAGATAGTCCTAGAACGCACCAATGGGGTTAGAAGATGCGCAAGGTTGCTGCGATCATGCTGGCAAGATTAGAAGGCAAGGGGCGATGAGAGCTTACCGGAATCGTACGCCGGAGTTTCTCGGTACCGCGGCGGTGCAAGTGATATTTGTAGGGGTTCGTAGCATGGAAAACAAAAAAAATTCTACCGCATACAAACAAACAAGCCAAGATCTATCTACTAGATTGTAGCAACGAGTCGATGGAATAACTCACCCTCGAAGATTCCAAAGTGTTTAACGAGAGCAGATACTCGTGGGTGATGTAGTCGTACTCTTACCGATCTCAAGATTGCGTAGACGATCCTTCCCAAGACTGCTCCTAAGCGCTCATGATCGGTCACACGCCTGCACTCGAAGACCTTCCTCTCCCTTGTTCTAGCAGGCAGCGGAGGTTGTAGTACTCTCCTCGCAATTCCGGCAGCATGACGGCGTGGTACCGGAAGTAGAGGGGAGATCCCGCAGGGCTTCGCCTTAAGCCGGAGCGAGTATGGTGGACTATGAGAGAGGCTTGGTGATCTAGGGTTTAAAGGCACCAAGTAGAGGGAGCTAGGCCGGCGGCTAGGGCAAGGGGATTGCCCCAAGTCGGCGGCTTGGGAAAACCCTAGGGCGGCGACGGCTATGGTGGCCGGCAGCGGCTAGGGTTAGGATTAGAGGGGCAAGGTGTAGGTCTAGGAGGGGATCCCTGCCCCTCCTTATATAGGTGGAGGGGGCGCGCCAGGGGAGGGAACTCCCTCCCCAACTCGGCCTCCTTGGCCAGCGGTGGAGGGAGAGGAACTTGTCCTCAAGTAGGATTCCTACTCTCCCTCCACCAAACAAAACAGCCGTTTGACTTTTCAAATTGGCTTTTGACTTTTCAAACTAGGATTTGATTTATCCATTTATTTTGTTCAGCGATGACACCTAGTACATGATGCAATCATTCCAACTTGTTATGACACATTCATGTACCCTTCCCCTCTGGAGTGCCGGACATTTCGGAACCTTCTAGAACATTCCCGATGAAAACACCGGAACCATTCTCTAACCCCGAAACAGGACTTTCCTTATATGAATCTTATTCTCCGGACCATTCCGGATCTCCTCTTGATATCCCGGATCCCATCTGAGACTCCGAACAACATTCGGTCTCTTACTCATCATTCCATAACTACTCAACAACGTCGAATCCTTAAGTGTGTCTCCCTACAGTTCGTGAATTATGCGGACATGATCGAGACACTTCTCCGAACAATAACCAATAGAGGAATCTGGAAATTCATATGGCTCCCACATATTTCTACGATTACTTTGCGATCGAATGAACCACTTACATACAATACCAATTTCCCTTTGTCTCACGATAGTTTACTTATCCGAGGTTTTGATCGTCGGTATCTCTGCATACCTAGTTCAACCTCGTTACTGATAAGTACTCTTTTCTCGTTCCCGTGATATGTGATCCCTTGTGAGCCAGTCACATGCTTGCAATCTAATTGGATGACATTCCACCGAGAGGGCCCAGAGTATATCTATCCATCATATGGATGGACAAACACTACTGCAGAAAGGCTTATAGACGCCAGGTGATTAGTGACAGGAAAAACTAGGCCCGTCACTAGTAAGTATTACCAGCGACAGGCAAGGATAAGCCTGTCACTAGTACAGAGTGACGAGCATATAAAAGTGACCGTCACTAGTATATTTAGTAGAGAACGTTTGGATAAAAAATTCCTTAGTGACGGGCAACTATAAATGTCTGTCGCTGATAACGCTATGTTTAGTGACAGGCTTAAAATGTGCTCATCACTAGTATTATTTTTCGTGGATGCTAGCTGAAAGGGCAACTCCTTAGTGATGGGCATCTCTAAAGCCTCGTCATTGGTAATAGGGACTTTTTTCCCCGGCACGTGCCAACCAGACTGGTGCCACTCGGTCGCCTCTGGGCTGGCCCATATGACCGACACTTCCCCTATGCTTTCTCCGCTTGGTATCCCACCCGCTTAGACGTTCTCGCTCCATCTCGGTCGAGCGAGGAGGCGTAGCCTGGATCGACGGGTAGAGACAAAAACTCACCATAAGGTGTTCTTTCTAGCTATCTACAGATGACGTGGAGTAGCATTACAAACAGTAGGCCGTCTAAATCATTTCACACGTCTGAAGCCTTGTTTAGGTACGGAATTTTAGTATAACTAGTTTTTCAAAATAAAGATAACATTCTAACAAACTAAAATCCTGTTTGGCTGGCGCAGCAAAAACGAGAATACACAAAACCAGATTTCCACATTACTTTAAAAAAAAATTCTACAAAGCTGAAAAAATGAGAGCTGATAAAAAGAGTAAGTATTAATGGTTTTTATCAACAAAACAGAATTCCCGAATATATATCAAAATGTTTTCTTTATCAAAACTCGGCCCTAATTAGGGACAAACAAGCACTCAGTCCCGTCCCTGTCCCCAACCGCCGCCGCCCTACTCCCCGTCCCAGTCCCAGATTCCCAAGTTCCAACCGCCGCCAGCCCCTCCAGCCGCCGCCCGAGGACGCCCTGCATCCCTCCCACCGCCTCCCGAGGATGCCTTCCTGCATCCCAACGACGCGCCGCCCGTCCCCCCGACGAGAGGAAGCCGTCGCCCGAGGACGCCGCCGCCCTGCATCTTCTGTCCGTCGTTGTCCACTGCTCCTCCGGCCGACGCTGCGCTGCTTCCTACCCTTCACCGCCAGGCCTCCCGCCTCCGACGTCGCTGACGTGTCCCAGTTTTGTATTCCACTGGTATGAGACCTCGACAGGCATGCGCCCTGCTGCAGCGTTGCTTCCGCTCTCCGCCTCTTCTGCTCCGCCGTCAAGATGCGCATGTGGCTATAGCCCATCCCCGACCTCGGTCCCAACTCCAAGGTCGCTGACTGTCTCCCCGGTGATCTTGACGAGCTCAAGGCCGGACGACCTATTCCCTCAATCTGCAAACTGCACCTTTATTCTTTGCCTATATAACCGTTTAATTTTTCCTAATTTATCACTTAGTCATGTGCATGCCTATCAGCTAGCCGTTGCCAGCAGTGGAGCTCACCAATGCGTGGTCTGTGCCGGCCATTGGCGCTGGTGCTGACATGCTAGACCGGGGACACTACGCTGCCAAATTCTGAACTTGCTAGATTGCAGGTATTCTTTGATTTGTTGCCTACTATCAAGTTCTTTAATTTTTCTCATTGAGCACGGCTGTAATGCCGATGCATGATTGTTTGTGTTGCATTGAATTTAGAATATTTAGCAAAGAATAATTATTGTTTGGACATGTCCAGTGTGGAGTATAATCTACATTGTTCTGCAGACAACAAACTTGGAGGAAACCAATGCCATAAGTATGCAACTGGTAGTTTGGTACTATACAAACCGATGTTTATTTGAAAAAACAACGTATGGTGAAATACATATGGAAACAAAATGGTGAAATCTATACTAGGCACTAAAACAACAGCGCAACATGCAGACTGAGGAAAATACAATGTCAGTCATAACGAATATGAGTTCAAGTACAAAATGCCAACTGAACAATCGCAATATTGTTGGCTTGTGTTGTATAACTAATTTGTTTTGCTCAGTTTCTGCATTGGTTATATAAGCCTGTGATGAACTCTTTCTTGACATAATTAATTCTGCTATGCTGCCTATAACCTGCCTATGCACAGTATAAGAGAAGTACCAAATTGAAGACCAAATCGACACTGTGCCAACGATGGTAAAAATTTTGAATGATGTTCCCAAGAAAAATAGGCTTTTGTCCAGTGCTTTTGAATTTGCGTTGCAGCATGACAAGGAGAAGGATATAAGCATGTGATGGTCAACTTCTTTACAGACTTAATGTATGACTATGGAAGAATTCAATTAGGTACATTTTATCTAAGCTTTCAGTGAATACAAGCATGCAAACACTGATACTTTTCTTACATTCATGTGTATTCAGTGGCTACAGGCCATAATGAATCAAGTGGTGTCTTGAAAACTGTATTAGAATCCATTTTCTAATGTAGATCGACCTGAACTTGGCGATATCCATCATTTATCTACAGAAATCCTTTATCGTTACCTAACCAACACTATTACCACATTATATTTTGGAAGAGATAAAACTGATGTCATTTTGATAGTGTGATGCTGACAGGTCAAACTAATTCTTCGTTCCTTTTACTAAATAATGTTACTGTGGCAACCGTAAGTTATATTGTTGACAACCAGATGTAAATCCCACTATCGTGGATGACATGAGTTTCCAATCTCAAAAAAGTACTTCCTCCATTTCTAAAATATGTGTCATGGTCTTAGTTCAAATTGGAAGTAAGTAAGAACCGTCAGGATATTATCATGTGCATCCATGGTTGATCAGACGATATTTCTCTGATTTCTAAACTATGCTCTCCTGCCTATGAAGTATGAATACGGAGACCCACCCAAGTGAACCTTCTCCATTTTATGAGTTTTTTTTAGAAATACAACATTCCTATGTGGCACTGATACATTTGACTTGAAAAAACAAGAACCAAAGCATCAAATGAACAAACAGCAGCATCATCTGCTATAGCACCTTTATAAATCTGGTAAAATGTACCCGTTGTTCCCACAGAAGTATCTGCTTCAATTTTTTTCTTTCTCGGTGACTATAATAGAACAGTGAGCTTATCAACTAGGTATGATGTCAAAATCTACATCTATACAGATATTGCATATATTGTTGCTCTTAGTGGTAGGTACTTGATCCTCGCTATTGTTCAACTTCTATTACATGGCATGTATCTCATGCATGTTAGTTTTATGGTGCGTGTTGTTCAAGTTGCAAATTGGTATGGTCCTACGGAGTTGGTAATCGAGAAAGGCTAGCAGTCTGAATCGAATGAAACACCTACAAACCAATCATGCCTACCACTCTGTGCCAAAATGCACTGTAGGCATGCGCCTATCCACCTAGTTTAAACTTTAAACTAGTTTCTGATCATACATCTCCTGATCCATACAGACAAATGAAAGATCTATTTTACTCCTTCATGCTTTCTACTGTATTGCTCAGTATAGTTAACACATTTAAAATGTATTGCTCAGTATATGCTTGCACATTGTGCTTACTTATATGTACGGATTGCTTACTAGTGTCCCATTGCTATCTTCGAATCTCCGTAGGTTTGATTGAAGAACCGCTGATTTGGAAGCTAGTTTGGCCAAGGTGGTTTGATCTAAACACTGAATTCTGCGGGTAAGATCCATTATCCGTGATCGCATAGATTATGAGCAATGAAATATTTAAGTTGGCAAGTGTCTCAGCAATGAAATATTTTCAAACTGCTTGATTTTTTATTTAGAATCTCTTTATTATCCAAAAGGTGCTTATCCACCTGGTGCCATTACTCACAATTATGTGCTCCTTTCCTTGCTTGTATCAGGTTAAGCACATCATCGATTTCCTGCGCGATTCATGTCCATACAAGGAAGACATAATGGAAGAATTTACACCTCAATAAGATGATGGAAATGTAGAACAGTGAAAGGACCTTGCAACTCTATATACAACCATAATATATGTGTCGTGGTGGTGTAGTTCTTGGAGTTCTTGCTAGATAACTTATGAAGAAACTATCCATCACTAGTCTAGATAGATTGCAAGTTCTTATGCCAGTGTGTTATCTATTCAAATATTATGTCATATTGGGATGTGTGAACGTATCATTGTACAACATCTGAAATATTTGTGGAAAACATTTTTTTTATTAGTGAAATTCAAACTAGTGACGGGCAGGATAATGGGCCTGTCACTATAAAACCCCGCGGTCTGCGTCGTTTGATCACAACTAGTGACATGCATATTTTTTTGCATGTCACTAGTGTACACATACTAGTGACTGACATGTGTAAATAACTGTCACTAATATGTCTACTAGTGACAGGCACTTGCCTGTCACTAGTAACCTCATACTAGTGACTAGTCATCAGTGACAGGCGCTTTGCCAGTCACTAATGAGCCTTTTGAGCATGTCACTAATAGCCTATTCTGCAGTAGTGAAATCTCACTCTTGATCCATGTGTCTCAACCAATACTTTCCGAACACTCAATGCCACCTTTATAGCCACCCAGTTACGGTGTGGTGTTTGATGTCATCAAAGCATTCTTCCGGTGATGGTGATATGCATGATCTCATGGTCGAAGGAATTAGGTTACTATGTATCAGAAAGCATATAGCAATTGAACTATTAAAATGACTTGATCTTTATGCTACGCTTATCTATAGGAGTATGTCCATCATATCATTCTCCTAACGATATGATATTTTTGTTAATAACATCTCAATGTTCATGATAGGTAAACCACAATCATTTATTAACCAAAAAGCTAGTATTATGAAGAGTCTTTACTAGGGACTTCAATTTAAGTTTATAAATCACACAAGTATTAATGTTTCCTTGTTAATACTATTATAGCATGAATGTAAACATTTATCATAAACACAAAGATATAATAATAACTATATTTATTATGGCCTCTAGGGCATATCTCCAACAGTCTCCCACTTGCACTAGAGTCAACTAATCTAGATTACATGGTAATATACCGAACACCCATAGCAGTTTGGTGTTGGTCATGTTTTGCCCTCGGGAGAGGTTTAGTCAACGGATCTGCCACATTCAGATATGTGTGTACTTTGAAAATCTTTATGTCACCAGCTTGGACATGTTCTCGAATAGCGTGAAAACGTAGCTTGATATGCTTCAGCTTCTTGTGTGACCTTGGTTCTTGCGCATTGGCTATGGCGCCCATGTTATCAGAGTAGATAGACATTGGGTCCAACGCACTTGGAACCACACCGAGCTCTGTAATGAACTCTTTCATCCATATCGCTTCTTGTGAAGCCTCCGAAGCAGCTATGTATTCCGATTCAGTTGAAGATCTCGCCACAACGCTTTGCTTTGCACTCCTCCAGCTAACTGATGCACCATTCAAAGTAAATATGTATCCAGATTGTGATTTAGAATCATCCGGATCGGTGTTCCAACTAGCATCGGTGTAACAACGAGCTGTTCATCACCTCCATAAGAAAGAACCATATCCTTAGTTCTTCTTAAGTACTTAAGGATGTTTTTGACCGCTGTCCAATGATCCACTCCTGGATCACTTTCATATCTGCTAGTCAAACTAATAGCATATGCAATGTCGGGTCTAGTACATAGCATGGCATACATTAGAGATCCTATGGCTGAGGCATAGGGAGTCTTACTCATCCTTTCTCTATCTTCTGCCGTTGCTAGACTTTGAGTTTTACTCAAGGTCGTATTGGGCAACATGGGCAAGAACCCTTTCTTGTTATCTTCCATTCCAAACCTCTTTAGAACTTTGTCCAAATATGTACTTTGTGACAATGATATTAGACGTCTCGATCTATCTCTATAAATCTTTATGCCCAATATGTAAGCTGCTTCGCCAAGATCTTTCATTGAAAAACTATTATTCAAATATTCCTTGACACTATTAAGAAGGTCTACATCATTCCCAATCAACAATATGTCATCTACATATAGTATTAAGAATGCTATAGAGCTCCCACTCACTTTCTTGTAAATACAAGCTTCTCCATAAGTTTCTATAAAACCAAAACTTTTGATCACCTTATGAAAACGTTGATTCCAACTTCGGGATGCTTGCTTCAATCCATAAATGGACCGTTGAAGTTTGCATACCTTGTTAGCATCTTTAGGATCGACAAAACCTTTGGGTTGCATCATATACAACTCTTCATCAATGTCTCCATTGAGGAATGCTGTTTTGACATCCATCTGCCATATTTCATAATCGTAATATGCAGCGATTGCTAACATAATCCTAAGAGACTTTAGCTTCGCTACTGGTGAGAAGGTCTCATCGTAGTCAACTCCTTGAATTTGTCAAAACCCTTTTGCGACAAGTCGAGCTTTATAGACAGTAACATTACCATCAGCATTTGTTTTCTTCTTGAAAATCCATTTGTTCTCGACAGCCTTCCGGCCATCCAGTAAGTCCACCAAAGTTCATACTTGGTTTTCGTACATGGATCCAATTTCAGATTTCATGGCTTCTTGCCATTTATTGGAATCTAGGCTCATCATCGCTTCCTCATATGTCGCAGGGTCATCGGTGTTGTCCACCAACATGACACTCATAACGGGATCATACCAATCAGGAGTGGTACAAGTTCTCGTTGACCTGCGAGGCTCTGTAGTAACTACAACCGAAGTTTCATGATCATCATCATTAGCTTTCTCTCTTATTGGTGCAGGCACCACAGGAACTTCTGCTGGTGCTGCGCTACTCACAAGTTCGAGAGAAGGTTCGATAACCTCGTCGAGTTATACTTTCCTTCCAGTCACTTCTTTCGAGAGAAATTCCTTCTCTAGAAAGGACCCATTCTTTGCAACGAAGATTTTTCCTTCGGATCTATGATAGAAGGTATACCCAATAGTTTCCTTTGGGTATCCTATGAAGACGCATTTTTCCGCTTTGGGTTCAAGCTTGTCCGGCTGTAACTTCTTTACATAGGCTTCGCAACCCCAAACTTTAAGGAACGACAATTTAGGTTTCTTCCCAAACCATAATTCATACGGTGTCGTTTCAACGGATTTAGATGGTGCCCTACTTAAAGTGAATTTGGATGTTTCTAATGCATAACCCCAAAATGATAGCGGTAAATCTGTAAGTGACATCATAGAACGAACCATATCTAAGAGAGTTCGATTACGACGTTCGAACACACCATTACGCTGTGGTGTTCCCGGCGGTGTCAATTGTGAAAGTATTCCGCATTTCTTCAAATACTCGCCAAACTCGTAACTTAGATATTCACCTCCACGATCAGAACGTAGAAATTTAATCTTCTTGTTACGTTGATTCTCAACCTCACTTTGAAATTCCTTAAACTTCTCGAAAGTTTCGGACTTATGTTTCATGAAATAGATATACCCATATCTACTCAAGTCATCTGTGAAGGTAAGAACATAACGATAACCACCGCGCGATGCTACACTCATTGGACCACACACATCGGTATGTATGATTTCCAATAAGTCCGTAGATCGCTCCATCATACCAGAAAATGGAGTCTTAGTCATTTTACCCATCAGACATGCTTCACATCTTTCAAGTGATTCGAAATCAAGTGATTCAAGAAGTCCATCGGAATGGAGTTTCTTCATACGCTTCACTCCAATGTGACCAAGACGACAGCGCCACATATATGTCGAGTTATCGCTCGATTTCAAACGTTTAGCTTCAACGTTATTAATATGTGTATTTCCACTATCGAGATTCAATAAGAATAGACCATCTATCAAAGGTGCATGTACATAAAACATATTACTCATATAAATCGAAGAACCATTATTCTCGGACTTAAACAAGTAACCGTCTCGCAATAAACAAGATCCCGATATAATGTTCATGCTTAACGTAGGAACCAAATAACAATTATTTAAGTATAAAACTAATCCCGATGGTAGATGAAGAGGTAGCATGCCGACCGCGATCACATCAACCTTTGATCCATTTCCCACGCGCATCGTCACCTCGTTCTTCGCTAGCTTCCATTTATTCTGCACTGTTTGAAAGTTACAAATATGAGCAACCGAACCAGATCAAATACCTGTGCACTACTACTTAGTACTAGTGAGATACACATCAATAACATGTATATCGGATATACGCTTTCTTCTTGATGTTGCCGTTCTCAAATCCGCCAAGTACTTTGGGAAATTCCGCTTCGAGGACCTTCTCCCTTGCGGTAAAAGCACTCAGATCGTGCTTAGGTCCGGACTTGGTCTTCTTCGTTGGCGCTGTAACTTTCTTACCACCCTTCTTGAAGTGTCCCTTTTGCTTAGACTTGCCTTTCTTGAATTTGGTGGTCTTATTGACCATCAACACTTGGTGCTCTTTCTTGATCTCCACTTCTGCAGATTTTAACATGGAGAAGAGTTCTGGCAACTGCTTGTTCATGCTTTGCATATTGTAGTTCATCACAAAGTTCTTGTAACTTGGTGGTAGTGACTCGAGGACATGGTAAATCCCCAAAGCATTAGGAATCACTATACCCAAGCTTTGAAGTTTGTTTGCGTGCCCAGACATCTTAAGAACATGCTCACTGACGGAGCTGCCCTCTTCCATCTTGCAGTTAAAGAACTTTTCAGAAGCCTCATAACTCTCAACTGCCGCGTGAGTCTCAAAAATCAATTTGAGTTCACGGACAATATCATGTGGGTCTGAATTCTCAAACCTTTTCTGAAGCTCCAATTCCAAACCATACAAGATAGAACACTGAACTGTGGAGTACTGATTCTTCCGAGTGAGGTAAACATTCTTTACTTCATCGGTAGCATCAGCTGCAGGCGGGTCACCCAGCGGTGCATCCAACACATAGGTCAAATTACCAGCATTGAGGACAATCCTCAAATTGCGGAACCAATCCGCGAAGTTGCTTCCATTGTTTTTCAACTTTTCTTTCTCTAGGAACGCATTAAAATTGATGGTAGGGGCCGCCATTGATCTACAACATATTTGCAATAGTTTAGACTAAGTTTATGACAAATTGAGTTCTAATTTATAGTTAAATTAATCTAGGTGAACTCCCACTCAAAACAATATCCCTCACATTGTTTTAGTGATCACATGAACCAAATCCACCACATCAAAACCGATCATCACGAGGGTTGATGCAACTTTAATGGCGAACAATCGACATGTTCATCATATGTACTATATGATTCATGCTTTACCTTTCGGTGATCCGTGTTCCGAGACCATGTCTGTACATGCTAGGCTCGTCAAGATCAAACCTTAGCTTCGCATGAGCAAATCTGGCTTGCCCACGTTGTATGCACTTGCAGAATCTAACACACCCGATCATCACGTGGTGCTTCGAAACAACAAGCTTTAGCAACGGTGCTTACTAAGGATGAACACTTTCGAACTTGAAATTTATGTGCTTGAGGGATCATCTTATAATGCTACCGTCGTTAACTAAGCAATACAAGATGCATAAAGGATTAACATCACATGCAATTCATAATATGTGATATGATATGGACTTTATTCTATGTGCTTCCGATCTCCATCTTCAAGCACGAACATGATCTCCATCATCACCGGCATTGCATCAAGGTCAATGACGCTGCTCCATGACTGTCGTCCACCAGCTTCAACTATTACAACTACTTGGAATAGACACGCAGGTCTTAACAGAAATTAAAGACAACCATATGGCTCCTGCCGGTTGCCAACTTACAATAAGGATCATTGCATACATCAAATATAATCACAATCATGGCCATATCACATCACAAAGACACCCGCAAAACAAAGTTAGACGCCTCTAATTTCTTTGCATATTTTACGTGGTTTGGGGCTTTCAAAAAGTGTCGATCTAACTTACGAACAAGAACCACAACGTTGATGTTTGAACTATCAAGTGCCCGTTGTAAATTGGATCTATACTATAATGGGAGAGACAGACACCCGCAAAGCCACTTATGCAATACAAGTTGCATGGTGAGCGTGGAGCAAGTCTCATGAACGATGTCATGTAAGGTTAGCCCGGGCCGCTTCATCCCATCATACCGTAAGATGCAAAGTACACAACAAGCAATTGATAATAAAAGCACCACCGCCCACAATGACCATTGTGTTCTACTCGTGCAACAGATCAACATATAGACACGGCTCTGATACCACTATAGGGGTTCGTAGCATGGAAAACAAAAATTTTCTACCGCATACAAACAAACAAGCCAAGATCTATCTACTAGATTGTAGCAACGAGTCGATGGAATAACTCACCCTCGAAGATTCCAAAGTGTTTAACGAGAGCAGATTCTCGTGGGTGATGTAGTCGTACTCTTGCCGATCTCAAGATTGCGTAGACGATCCTTCCGGCGCTGCATTCCGGCAGCGCTTCCGCAGTCGGTCACACGTTCGGTACTCAACGAAGACATTCCTCTCCATTGTTCCAGCAGGAAGCGGAGGTTGTAGTACTCTCCTCGCGATTCCGGCAGCACGACGGCGTGGTACTAGAAGTAGAGGGGAGATCCCGCAGGGCTTCGCCTTAAGCCGGAGCGAGTATGGTGGACTATGAGAGAGGCTTGGCGATCTAGGGTTTAAAGGCACCAAGTAGAGGGAGCTAGTCCGGCGGCTAGGGCAAGGGGATTGCCCCAAGTCGGCGGCTTGGGAAAACCCTAGGGCGGCGGCTAGGGTTAGGATTAGAGGGGCAAGGTGTAGGTCTAGGAGGGGATCCCTGCCCCTCCTTATATAGGTGGAGGGGGCGCGCCAGGGGAGGGGAGTCCCTCCCCAACTCAGCCTCCTTGGCCGGAGGTGGGGGGGAGGAACTAATCCCCAAGTAGGTTTCCTACTCTCCCTCCACCAAACAAAACAGCCGTTTGACTTTTCAAATTGGCGTTTGACTTTTCAAACTAGGATTTGATTTATCCCTTTATTTTGTTCAGCGATGACACCTAGTACATGATGCAACTATTCCAACTTGTTATGATACATTCATGTACCCTTCCCCTCCGGAGTGCCGGACATTCTGAAACCTTCTAAAACATTCCCGATGAAAACACCGGAACCATTCTCCAACCCCGAAACAGGACTTTCCTTATATGAATCTTATTCTCCGGACCATTCCGGATCTCCTCGTGATATCCCGGATCCCATCCGAGACTCCGAACAACATTCGGTCTCTTACACATCATTCCATAACTACTCAACAACGTCGAATCCTTAAGTGTGTCTCCCTACGGTTCGTGAATTATGCGGACATGACCGAGACACTTCTCCGAACAATAACCAATTGAGGAATCTGAAAATTCATATGGCTCCTACATATTTCTACGATTACTTTGCGATCGAATGAGCCACTTACATACGATACCAATTTCCCTTTGTCTCACGATAGTTTACTTATCCGAGGTTTTGATCGTCGGTATCTCTGCATACCTAGTTCAACCTCGTTACTGATAAGTACTCTTTTCTCGTTCCCGTGATATGTGATCCCTTGTGAGCCAGTCACATGCTTGCAAGCTAATTGGATGACATTCCACCGAGAGGGCCCAGAGTATATCTATCCGTCATATGGATGGACAAATCCCACTCTTGATCTATGTGTCTCAACCAATACTTTCCGAACACTCAGTGCCACCTTTATAGCCACCCAGTTATGGTGTGGTGTTTGATATCATCAAAGCATCCTTCCGGTGATGGTGATATGCATGATCTCATGGTCGAAGGAATTAGGTTACTATGTATCAGAAAGCATATAGCATTGAACTATTAAAATGACTTGATCTTTATGCTACGCTTATCTATAGGTGTATGTCCATCATATCATTCTCCTAATGATATGATCTTGTTGTTAATAACATCTCAATGTTCATGATAGGGAAACCACAATCATTTATTAACCAACAAGCTAGTATTATGAAGAGGCTTTACTAGGGACTTCAATTTAAGTTTACAAATCACACAAGTATTAATGTTTCCTTGTTAATACTATCATAGCATGAACGTAAACATTTATCATAAACACAAAGATATAATAACAACTACATTTATTATTGCCTCTAGGGCATATCTCCAACAATATTGTGGGCAGCCTGGTGGCGGAGTGGGGCCGCTAGGTGAGGGGAAATGGTCGTTGAGGGGTGGAGGTTAAATAGACGGAGCAGGGGCGGGATTAACGCGCGGCATCAATGGGATTGAAGAGCATTTGCTTGGGAGGAAACGGCCGCAACGGCGCTGGTCGCAGGCGAGATTTGGGGACGACGGGTGACGCGTGGCTGAGGACCAGTTGTCGAGGGGGTTTATGAGCGAGAGGAAAGGCGAGACCGAGGTGGCCTGTGGGCTGTTTCGCTTGTTGGCTGGAATCTTTGGCCAGGCCCAGTTGGGTTTCCTATTTCTTTTTCTTTTTCTGAGTTGATTTTTAGGAATCATTTTCAAATAAATTCAAAAGCAATTGAATTCAAATCTTTTCTGGATTTTTGTAAAGTGCAACCTTCATACTTCTGTGCATAAAATCATGTTGTCTCTCTGTATTTTCTTGGTCTCTTTGAATAAACAAATAAACAGTGCCATAGTTAAAGATTTGTATAGGTTTTGAAAATAGTTTAAAACCATATTTGTCTTATGAATTTTTGTCCAACTCTAACATTCAACCAAAACAACATGAGAGCAAACAAAGTTTGGTTTTAGAACAATTATACTCTCATTTGAGAGTGGCATTTAGATTAATGCTTGCTCACATAAAATAATAGCACTATGTTCTTCTGTTTTCTTGAAATGAGTTTGAATTTGTTCCCTAAATGATATGCATGCATGAATGATATGCAATCTTTGAAACATGATTTTAGGGATGTTACAAATAGACCCCCTATGTCTCGTCCGAACTATCCCAACCGTGGAGGAGGAAACCACAACAACAACCCCGACAACTCCAACCATTTCAACCGTGCGCCGCCTTTGTTCAACAACAACAATAACACCAACAACACCAATACTTCCCCACGGACTGGAAGCAATGTCGTGCCTGTTGCAGGAAAAGACAAGTCTCAGGTTACTTGTTTTGAATGCGGAGTCAAGGGTCACTACTCCAAAGAGTGCCCCAAGAAGCTTGCAGCAGCCACCAATGTGAATGCACCAGCTCATCAGAGAGAGCCGTGTTGAGCCTGGAAAGAGATTCGTCCCAGGGAACTCACTCAACCACAACGGCTGTCTGTTTCACATGAATGTTGAAGAATCCTAGGAAGCGCCAGATGTCGTGATGGGTATGTTCTCTATTAACTCAGTACTTGCAAGAGTGTTGTTTGATTCTGGAGCATCGCACTCATTTGTTACAGAAGAATTTGCATGCACTAGTAAAATTCAACCAACAAAATTGAAGCATGTTATGATAGTTCAAATACCTGGTTCAACCACCAAAGCTAGACAAATTTGCAAGGTTGTACCTATCTAAATCCATGGAATATATTTTTATGCTAATCTAATAGTACTTGGAACCAAAGGTTTAGAAGTAGTACTAGGAATGGATTGGATGTCGAAACATAAAGGACTAATCGACTGTGCCAAGAAAGCCATAACCATGACTAGTACCACTGGAGTATCAATAGAGCATGTATCTAAAACCTTGCTCCGTCAATTCAAGTGGAACAAGAGTCTAGCCCAACAAACCATTGACCAAGTCAAAGTAGTTTGTGAATACCCCGACGTATTCCCAGAAGTATTGCCCGGTATGCCCGCAGATCCGTATATCGAGTTTATCATTGAACTAATCCCCGGAACTGGACCCATAACTCAGAGACCTTATAGTATGAACCCGTCTGAATTAGTGGAGCTGAAAAAGCAACTGGATGCTATGCTGGAAATAGGTCTGATTCAACCAAGTGCGTCGCCATGGAGATCACCTGTTTTGTTTGTGGATAAGAAAGATGGAGGTAACCATTTGTGCACGGATTATCGGAAGTTGAATGATGTCACCGTTAAGAACAAGTACCCACTGCTGAAGATAGAAGATCTGTTTGACTAGTTGACCAGTGCCAAAGTATTTTCTAAGATTGATCTTAGAACTGGTTATCATCAACTCAAGATTCGCGCAACAGATATTGCAAAGACTGTCTTCACCACCAGATATGGATTGTATGAATACATTTTCATGTCTTTTGGATTAACCAATGCCACTCTTATTTCATGAACCTCATGAATAAGATTTTTATGAAATTCCTAGATAAGTTTGTCATTGTTTTTATTAACGATATTCTGATCTATTCCAAATCAGAAGAAGACCATGAGCTACACCTGAGAACCATCCTTGAAACCCTTAGAGAGCACAAATTGTATGCCAAGTTTAGAAAATGTGAATTCGGGTTAAAGGAAGTAGGATTCCTAGGACATATTGTGTCAGCAGGAGGAATTGCTATCGACCGCGCCAAGATTAAGGATGTTGAAGAATGGCAAGCCCCAATCACTCAAACCCAAGTTTGTGCATTTCTCGGATTAGAGGGATATTACCGCAAGTTCATAGAAGGATTCTCGAGTATCGCAAGACCCATGACCCAATTGTTGAAGAAGGATAAGAAGTTTGCATGGACGGACAAATGTGAAACAAGTTTTCAAGAGCTCAAGAAGAGATTGGTTTCAACCCCAATATTGATCATGCCGGATATCATGAAGCCTTTTGATGTGTTTTGTGACGCATCCAAGGCTGGTCTAGGATGTGTGCTGATGCAAGAAGGAAAAGTCATATCCTATCTATCCCGACAACTGAAGCAACATGAGCAGAATTATCCATGATCTTGAACTAGCAGCCGTAGTTTTAGCCTTGAAGACATGGCAACATTACCTCATGGGTAACCGCTATGAGATTTATTCGGATCACAAGAGTCTAAAGTATATTTTCACCCAGAAAGAACTAAATATGAGGCAACGAAGATGGATAGAGTTAATCAAGGACTATGACCTTGACATTCACTATCACCACGACAATGCCAATGTGGTAGAATATGCTCTTAGCAGATTGCCGTGTCGATTGAACACCGTGATAAAATAAGCCCATCCAAGTTTGCATGAGGAGATGGAAAATTTCAGAATAGACCTAGTTAGTGAAGGATTTTTGGCTAGCATAGAACTTCAACCCACTTTCATCAGTCAAATCAAGGAGGTGCAGAAAGGAAATGCTAGTATCACCGGAATTAAACGTCATATCGGTATAGGGAAGGTACCCGGATTCACCGAAGATGAAGAAGGAGTTTTGTGGTACAAAGGACGTATATGTGTACCAGCAGATTCAGAGTTGAAGCAAGCTAATTTGCAAGAAGACCATGATACTCATTATTCTATCCACCCTGGAGGAACCAAGATGTATCAGGATTTGAAGGAGCAATTTTGGTGGCATAAGATGAATAGAGAAATCAGAAGCTACATAGTCAAGTGTGATATCTTTCAGGGAGTCAAAGCCGGATATCAGAGACCCACAGGACTTTGCAGCCTTTGTAGATTCCATAATGGAAATGGGATTCAGGTGGAATGGATTTTATCACTGGTGTGCCTATGTCTAGTAGGGGAAATGATTCTATTTGGGTCATAGTGGATAGACTGTCTAAAGTAGCTCATTTCTTACCAGTCAAGACCACTTGTTAGAGTTCAAAGCTAGTAGAGTTGTACATTGCTAGGATAGTCAGTTGGCATGGAGTCCCCAAGAACATTGTGTCAGATTGAGGAACCCAGTTTACCTCGAGATTTTGGAAGAAAGTACAAGAAGGATTAGGAACCAGACTGGATTTTTGCACAGCTTATCACCCGTAGACTGATGGACAAACAGAGCGAGTAAACCAAATACTCGAAGATATGTTAAGATATTGTGTGTTGGAATATGGATCAAAACGGGAAGATTGTCTGCCTTTCGCAGAATTCTCATACAATAATAGTTATCAAGCCAGTTTGCAAATGGCCACATTTGAGTTTATGTATGGAAGAAAGTGACGTACCCCATTGAATTGGTCGGAAGTAGGAGAGAGTCAGATTCTCAGACCTGACATTCTGAGAGAAGCCGAAGAGAAAGTTCAGAAGATCTGTGAGCTCCTTAAGACTGCCCAATCCAGACAGAAGAGTTATGCTGACAAGAGACGTCGAGATCTAGCCTTCGCTATCGGAGATTTTGTGTTTCTCAAAGTATCACCCTTGAAAGGAAAGCAACGTTTCCAATTGAAAGGGAAGTTAGCCCCAGATATATTGGGCCCTTCAAGATTTTGAATCGCCGAGGAGAAGTATCGTATCAACTGGAACTGCCGGAGGAGATGTCAACCGTGCATGATGTGTTCCATATCTCGTTACTTCGCAAAGCCTAGAAGTCCCGGAGAAGACCGAAGTTTTCAAGAATATTGGTCACAGGACCATAGAACTCAACAATGACCTAACTTATCATGAAGTACCCATTTGTATTTTGGAACAAGCCTTCAGAACCACCAGAACCCGGAGTATCAAGTTTCTCAAGATCCAGTGGAGTAACCATAATGAAGAAGAAGCTACTTGGGAGCGAGAAGATTACATTAGGACGGAGTTTCCAGATCTCTTTAATTCCGAGTTTTCTTTCTCTTAAATCTCGGGACGAGACTTTGTTTAAGGAGGTAAGGTTTGTAACATCCCAAAAATATTAATCAAGATTATCATGTTCCAATCACCCAAGTTTAGGTTTAACAAAAACTTTTATTATTAAAATTAATATGAATGCATGTGTGTGTGATGAATGCATGAATGCTTGCAATGCCATGTTTGATTGCTATGAATGGCAAGGATTGGTTTAAAGATGAAAACAACATCATCTAGATCATTCCCAAGCATAATCAAATGAAGAGAAAATAAAAAATAAGATATATAAGCAAATGGTCATTTTGACCAAACTTAACCACTAGACCACTTTAAGTATTCCTAGTCCAAGTTTCGTAATAGAAACAAATCCAATTCTTTTCACCCCTTGCTACACCAAGTAAAAGTTAATCCAATCCCACTTTACAAACCAACATAAACAATTTCCAAATCTATTCAAATGACAATTAAAAATTGAATCCTTAATAGGTACTAAGATCACCATTTCTCAAAAACCACTCAAACCAGTTCACCTTGACAAACCCTAGCAACCATATACTACCAAGCATGTGAACAGAGCATTCACCAAAATTCATCAAAAAATTCAAATGTAAAATTCATGCGGCCATTTCATCAAACACTTGGTGAGCACAGTAAACTACTGCCTAACTTCTACTATTTTGAGCATTGTTTGATCAAACAATTTTCCTCAACTTACTCCCCTTGTCTCCCCCAGTGACTACCAGTGCATTGAACAAGCTATCCCTCTGCCCTTTGCACTAGTTCCATGCCACCCGAAGCCACCCTTGTCAGCCGACCATGGCCAACACGTAGGACGCAGTGCCGCGCCCGTCCACGATGTCCAGGAGGCAGGCCACCGTCCATCGCCAACCCTTGTCCAACCCTCACACGCAGCCAAGCCCTGGACCACTGAGAACAGTCGTGCCCATTTTCTCTTAGCCATGCCGAGAGCACGCCAGAGCACCGCAACTGACGAGCGCGCACACGTCACGCCTCGCCCTCGCCGTGCATCACTACACGCGCCATGAATCTAGCTACCCCCCAGACATGCCCGTTCGCTGCCGCGCGACCAGCAGCACATGTGCGTCATCGAAAACGCCGTCGGTGCCACGCAGAGCGTCGACCCGTTCCGACCATTCTCGACCGCCCTGTGTCGTGCCAATAAGCCCATGATGATCGCCCGGAGACACCGCACCAGCCTATGCCCTTCGTCATGCCATTAGCTCATTGCACCGTCGTCACCAACGATCTCTGACCATCCCGCGTTGCCGCTCTCGCCGGTGTATAAATAGAGGCCACCCCCAGCCTCATTCTCCACACCATCTCACTCCCCTCTCTCTCAGAAACACCCCTGACCCTTCTCCGGAGCGAGGCGAGCACCTGGCCGCCGGAATTTCACCGGAGTCTGCCGCTGCAGAGGAGGAGAGGAGCCATTGATTGGAGCTACCACAGGAGCCGCCGTGACCACTGTTCGAATCACCGAGCAGTTCGACAACGCTGCTCACCCTCTCACTTAATGCTGACTCAGCACAAGCACCAAGACCCACTGCTGGCATCAGTTATGTCATGGGGCTGTTAGACGATGCACCCCAGCCGTAGGATCCTAGTCTAATTGCACGGCCCAGATTGAAACATACCCCTTCGCTTGCATTGAGCCGCTGACGCTTGGGACTCCCCTGTCAGCAGCCCGCTGCACCCGCGTTGTGCAGCTGAGCTGGCCCAGTAACTTTTCCGCGTGTAGCCCAGCAATTCAAGTAGATATTTTCCAATTTAGTTAAACTCTAGTTCAGTCAGTAGATTCAAAAATCAATTCAAAGAGTTGTACTAAACCAAACTGAATGAAACCAAATTTGCTAGAAAGGTATTGACATTATCAATCCAAGCCCGTTGTATTCAAACCATTTGGAATTATAGATCATGTATAGTAAAATAACAAGACATAGAATTTTCTATATTCAAACATTTTTCAAAAATCAACCATAGATGCTTTTGAGTTTATTCCATCTCTCAAAAATCACATTTGACTAGATCTATATGAATATGTAAAAATATTTAGGTTTACATGAAGTGATATTGGACAAGTATTTAAAGAATGCCCCATCGGCATTTCTAGTCACTTCAATTATTTAAAATAATAATGTTAAACCTTATTAAATTGTGACACCACTTTAAATCGCATTCCCAAGTATTAAAATACGTGGTGATGACATGTGTCAACATGATCCCATATTTTAATTGTAGAATATTAAATCTTAAGTAGTTTTCAATGAGTAGAAATTACTTTCCTAAAATTCATGTGGTGATTGTGATGATGCTAGATCATCTAGTGTGGACCTTTGTGTGTCAAATAGAAGTAGTAAGTATTGTTTGGTGATTGTGTATCTCGTATTTAATTATAGTCGTTAATACCGGCCAAGGCTACGAGGAGGAGTAGTACTACGAAGAAGAAGAAGAAAACTTCAACCACTGCACTACTCAAGGCAAGCTAAGATAAACCATGCAAGCCATCATTGCAAGCCTAAACCTACCAGTTAACCTATGCAAGATGCATTAGGCACACTTTGGTTATGGAACCTGGATTATACCAAATCCCAGTTTTTCTTGCAAGCTTTACTCTTTTATTTCTTTTTCAAAGTTCTTTATTACTTTTAGTTAGTGTTTTGTGAGTTTTGGAAGGATATTATAGGTAGCATAAAGAGCATAAAACTTGGCCTAAGTTAGTTAGAACTGGATGTCATATTGAGGTATTAGATCTAGATTTGGATAGTCACACTTGATTAGCACTCCTCATTAGTGATTACCCTCAATTTTAGTGGCTAGTGTGTAGCACCCCCCGGGGTTAGGGTTAAACTAACCTCAGATCACCATCTAAGATAGATTCAACTCCCAAACAAGGAAGATCACAGAATGATTCGGTAGCATTACAGAACACAGTGATTCAACAGCATAAGTTTAAACTCTTAGCAGAGTGAGATAATAGAGTTAGTACAAAACAGAGGTCATAGACCCAACATTACATCACACAACGAAAGAAAATATGTTGTTCTACACAACAACTTAGCAAAAGGCCTAAGAGGCCATTAACAAAAGTGATGTCCATCCCATGGTCCTCAGGCTGCTACCTGGGACCCCCAACTACTCGTCGAGGTCAACGTAGAAGCCACCTTCAGTTGCAACCAGATCCTCTGTAGAAAAAACAACAATGGCGCAAGGCTGAGTACGAGAATGTACTCCTCAAGACTTAGATAATCTAGTAACTACATGCTCTGGCTAGAAAGGCTTTCTCTGGATTTATTTTGCGGAAAGCAATCTTTATTTGTAAACAAGAGAGAGAAGAAGCTCGTCTACTTAGAATCTTTTAAAACGGATAAGATAACGACTTATTCATCTTGTTCATCACATATCGATAACCACCAGTTTCATAAGAACCTCCTATCTAGGATCACCCCCTCGACCCGGAGGAAGCATCCTTAAGCACAGGTGGATCAGCAAGTTTTATAGTGGTTAATGTTATCTATGATCTTAAGTCCGATCGCCAAGTCATTCATAACCGTGAACACTGCTTTTCGAAAAGATTTAACCCTGCAGGGGTGTACAACTTTACCCACACGTACCAACTGACTCTTAATGCCAAATTATTAGCCCTCTTCCTTGGCAGGCCAGCAGAGGGTGGTTGACCACGACCTTTACCTTGCTTTCTCCGAGACCATGAGTCACGCAATAAGTATGATTCCGCCGTAATGGGTCAAATCCCGAAGCCGGTACTTAAAGATGTGAGGCGAGGTTGGTTTACCAGGGGCGCTATCTACCCCAAGCAACCGCAGCCACGCTTCCCTACCTGTTATGAATGCACCTTCTTCACCCGGCAAATCTTTCAAAAGGTTTTCTATGCATATGTCGAATGGAACGCCCGAACTATGTGACTCATGGAATCTACTAGGCAAGTTAGTTAGTCGAGGGGTTGTCTAGGCCCCGTGTGGTTGCACGCTCGTCTTGGTTCCAAAGGTAAGAACTCAGTTCCTAGTGGTGGCGAGCATGGGACTACAAAAACCACACCCAACGTAGCCACCCATACAATCCTTAGCATATTTAGTTAACTCCTTCGAGAATGTCACCAACTCCTACCTTTCTAGATTCTCCGACATCTCTGATTCATAGTTCGGATAGATCAAACATTGATACTATGCATGGCTAAGATGTCGATCTCAGAAGCTCTAGCAACGCTCAGATGCCAGACCTAGGTACGGTAGGAGTAGTGGATCAGGAGTATAGGGCTACAATGGGGAAACTATGCAGCAGATAGGTAACCCTAACTAATGACAAAGGACCACATTGGAATCGTGTGCATCATAGAGAGAAAGTAATATACTTTGTAAAAGTAGGTTCAGAATGAGAGGCTACGGTTTCCTTGTCCGTCAGTAGATAAGTATTAATCTTCGGTGTTGTTGACTTCAACTTCGGGCTCGGATCCTATGGCGAAGAACCAACTCCGGAAAGAAAGGTAACAATCAAGACATGGCATCGATGCAATGCTCAAACAAGGATGATGATATGACAAGTTAAATTGCATTGAAATGAAACCCTAAGGCATGCTTGACAGCTTAAACGGGGTTCCGAGGGGTGAAAACCCTAACTCGGGGAAACTCCGGAATCACCTATGAGGGGTTACTATGTTCTTCTAATTAGACTTGGCATGTAAGTTGCTTAACAATGCATGATTATAGCTCTATTATATAGTTCTCATTTTTCTGAACATTTTGATATATTATTTGTATTTTTATGATTTAAAATGAATTAGTTATGAATTTCTCAACTTTTATTTCATTTTAAATTAATTTTTGAATATTTAAATTATTTTCTAACTTGGGCCCACATGTCATAGTTTTATTCATTTCTGAAAACATTTAATGAAATCGTTAAAATGCTGACAAGGGTGGCCCACATGTATTTATTTATATTCCAAAAATAATTACAAAACATTTAATAAAAAGAAAAAGGGAATTACTGCGCCAGCATGATTTCATACTGACGTCAGGGCTCTAATCCTATCTTTTCTCACCGAGGCAGACGCCAGACCCAGCCACTGACTGCTGGGTCCAAAGCCACCTTAGCAAGCCACACAAGCATGGCGTCAGCACCACGTCACGCACGGCGGAGCCGCCAGACGGTGGTCGCCCGCGGCGATGTAGAGAGCGCCTGGACACGCGAGAGGGGGCGTTCGAATAGGCTGAGCGAGGCGAACACGTGGGTGGCGGCTCCGCTGGTCTAGGGTCAGCGGAGCTTGGTCAACAACGAGCGGCAGCGGCGGCGCTTGTAGATCGATGGCGAGCAACGGCTACGAGAGGCTAGAGGGGAAACAGAGGGTGCCTTGAGCACCGCGGGCTCACACGATGCTCGTAGGAGGGTTGGGGAAGCCAGGCGATGCGGGGAAGTCTCGTCTCGACGCATGTCGAGTCTTGTGGGGAAAGTGCACCACCTCTAGAGAGGGTAAAACCTAAGTAATTAGTCGTGTCCCCAGCAACAGATAATTTGAGCATCAAAGACATTGAAGCAATCAAGGATCTCCTCATCCCAATTTCTCTAAGTTAAAACTTGTGGTTGAACAAGGGTAAAGGTTCACCAATGTCTATTGGTGGTTTCTTGGGTGTTTTTGTCAAACAAAAACTTAGTGTTTTCAACTAAATAAGACAAAACCTTATTTTGAGCAATGCCAGCTTAAGCTACACTTAGCCAAATTCATATAGATGTTAGATACTACTATTCTACTATGGTATCACTTGCCAATACAATTCCAAAAGTATTGACCCTCTGTGGCTGTAACTTATGATGTTGCAGGTTACTCTGATGGAGACTAGGGTTATCAGTCTACACTCAACATGTTTGCCTGTGGAACATGAAAATGAAGACTTATATTTATTTACCTTATGTTATGAACTCTATGTATTAGCCTTGGACTAATGAGTTCTAAAGACTATCTTATCTCTGGAATGATGATGTAATAATGACCTTTGTATCTGTGTACTTCATCTTAAACTGTGGATGCTAGCATTTCGATCCAGGGACTAGCATTGCAATAACAAGGATCTCTACCTTATTGGGTGAGATCTTACAAGTAGTAGCTTGGATAAGTTGTTCAGTACTTAGTACTACTAATAATTTCTCAAAACAAGTAGTACTAATAAATGTAATACTAGTTTATCTGAATTTTCTAAGACTAGTAATTGAGCACGTGCAATGCACGTCTTAACTTTGTATAAAATATAGTATTGCAGTAACAAAAAATAGGGATAGTATCAAAATTATACTCCCCCATCTTAAAATAAGTGATTTGGATTTGTCTAGATTCACATGTATCTATATACTAAAATGTGTTTAGATACATATAAATCTACACAAATCTAAATGATAGCAAAACAATTGTGTCATACACATACACACACAACCAAATGATAGCAGAAACATAATACCAGGGTACACAAGTATAAACCTCCGAAATTGTCAAAAACGATAGATGACTGTGACTTTGGGAGTAACACTAAAAGGTAAGACCCTTCAAAAGATTGTTTAAGCCGGGGGTCACGTCTCCTGTTACACCTTCCTGGATACCTCGCAAGAACGAATTGATACATATGTATAAACATGAAAATTTTAGAATCAGATTTAGTCGATATGTCCACTAGAGTGGCCTAGCAAATAATCCAAGCTACTAAAATTATGAAACCAGAACACAAAACAAATAAATGATCATAATAGGCAAAGGGGGAATGAGCATGTAATCCTAGATTACATTCCTAGTTGAAAAAAAACCTTCATTGTATGATGAGCATGGACTTATGGAAATTAACCTGTGCCTGCAAAAACTTGCCAAGTAACAATTACAGTACTATACTGAAGCTCATAGGTAATAATTACAATACCGTACTGAAGCTCACAAGTAACAGTAAGTAACAGTTACAAACCATTACCCAAGTAGCCAAGTGTACCTTGCCATATGGTATCCTCAAGAAAAATTATCTGAAGATTCAACTCTATATTCCCTTCCATTGTGTCTAGTACCGTTCCTACCTTAGATCTTACGTCAATCTTGTATATCCTACTGAATATTGATAATCCTCAAAATGGAGACTACTGCATCTTGCACTTTGTTAAAATCCCAAGCAAGAGAACTTGACTCCATAAGCAAAGAAGACTTGCATTTTTCAAGAAATAGTGGTAGCAATCAGAAGAAGACCTAAATAAGTATCACAAACAACCAATAGAGATCTGATTGATATATAGCAAGAAAAAAGGAAACGTGAGGATTCCTCATTCAGGATAGTGTTCCATATAACACTTACACCTGCAAGCAAAATAAATCCAAATTTATGATAGTCTTTCATATGAGGCTCTTTACGTTCTGGAAATTGTTACTAATACTATCAACGATAGCAAAACCGTACAAAATTTCACTTACTAAAAGAAAGACAAGAAATGTGCATAAATCGGAGCCAAGCAGAGAATATCAATTGAGTAAGTGCATATGCTCATCGAACCTGGTTGGATCAATCCTATTCTTCATCACCCATATTCTCACATCGGCATGTAAATCTAGTATTGAATTGCAGGACGGTAGTAATGATAGCAATCCATGTTGAACCTTGAAGTTTCTGGCGACGAATCCGGAAGCCATTGTGGATCAACACACCGTCCGTGGAGGGACCTTGGTAATAAATGCTTCCCTAGCATCTTGCTAGAGAAAAACGAAGCCTTAGACATTGTAAATGAATCCAAAAAGCGGATAATGGCTTAATTCTATTCATCTATCCTATCCCTCGCTTGACTCTTCTCGGAAAAGGTTCTCGTTCCCATGAATATGGATCTGCCTCCTGGCATTAATAACAATTGATCGAATTTCATTCCGATTTTCCGTTTTCCTTATCTCTCGTGCCCTTGAATTGTCCTGACTGAAAATAATTCGAAATACGTATATTTGATACTAAATAAACCGTCTTCGCTAGTCAAGAGGGTGCAGACGGACGGGCAGGTGCAGATGGCGGCATCTCGTGTCGAGATGGTTTGCGTGGGCAGGGCGTTTCATGGGTGGGGTGGCGTGTGCAGGTCACAGCGGTGCCTTGTCACATCCCAAAATTTTCCAAATTTTGAAATGTGAAAAATAAATAAACAAAAGAATTAATTGTTGAAATTTAGGGTGAAAAGAAACTTTTTGCTTCTAAATGGAACCATCAAAAACCCTTCTTGAACAAATTTTAATTAAATGGAATCCAACAAAATTTCAATCAAGTAAATGCATTCATCAATGAATGTATCTTGAAATTTAAACACTTGGAAAAGTTAAATCAAAATCCCAAATCTTAATAGAAGAAAATCATTTCCAAGATCTCCCTAAGACTATGGATTTTATCCATAGGAAAATTCAGCAAAAAACATTTATAAATAATCAAAAATGATAAATAAAAATATTATCAAACAATAGAAATTGATTTCATTCAATTTGGACCCATGTATAAAAACTTATGAATTTAATAAGTTAAAAGGAAATAATTTCAAAAGCTAATAAAGCTCCTAACTAAAATCCATGCCAAATTGTGAACAAAATAATCCTAAAAGGATTTAAAAAGATAAACAAATATTAAATAAAATTCTACAAATTGAAATCACCAATTTTGGATCTATAAATAAAAATATATGGATTTTATAAGATAAAGAAAGAACGAAATAAATAAGGAATATTTAAAAGCCAAATTAAATCTTGTCCAAATCCATAAGCAAATGGAATAAAGATAATCCAAATAAAATAAAAGGATAAGGAATATTCAAACAAAATTATATGGCATTAACCAAATTCAATTCTACTTGAATAAACACAAAATCCCTAATGTAAATATTTAATTAAATCATGAGAAAATAATAAATTGGAATTTGCCCAAGTGGAATAAAAGTTATCTAATTAACTTAAAAGGAATAAAAGAATTAGTTGAATAAAATTTATATGGGTTTAAAACCATATTGGATTTTATTTGAATAAAGAAAATTCCAAATTTTACCATGAGAATGTAACAACTATATCTTAATCTCATCTGCTTTTACCATGAGTACCATGGTAATACCTAACCCTACTTCTTAAGTAAGATTGAGTAGGAAAGAAACTAAGTTTAGATCATTCACCATATATCTTTCTTTCCATATCAATCCTTATCAACTCTGTTGAGCTATATTCCATTATATGTTGTTCAACAATGTTGAGAAATCAACTATTGATTCACCAATTCTCAATCTATCAACTCTTGACCAGAACATTGCTTACATTTAAGTGTCTATAAAGAAACAACTGAGAAGAGGTAAATAGTAATGCTAGTTTCAGATATCATCTATAGGATGGGAATGATTGAGGAGAATCAAATCAATAGGATAATTGATGGAGTTATATCACTCCTAAATAAATAGAAGAATTATTTATATTATCTAATTATGGTAGTAAAGAAGATTACAAGGATGAATCCTGAAGATAGTTAATAGTAGTAATTCTATTGGATCAAGTAGGCATAGTCCATGAATAACAGCCTTAATCCAATTAAAGATAATTCCAATACAATAGTAAGATTGTATTGATAAAGCCTTGCTTAGCCAACTAAAAATCTAAGATATAAATGATTAATGTATTATAATGATCAGGCCTTGCTCACCTCAGTGGTATTCTTATGTCTAGCATAAGTGACATTGGTGGGTAGAACATAATTGAAAACCTATTATAGATAAGTGATCCTAGAGTAGTTATTACAGGTCACATTAATATAATGTGAGGTTGGAGTATGAGTCATTAGAGTAAATGTAAGACAGTAAGATTCAATTAAAGCTAGTATAGCATTGAGTTATGAAAGTAGTGTTATTCATTTTAAAGGATAGTAAGCTTTAGAGAAAGGTAGTGGGATGTATACATCTAATGGACAAATATTAGTGATGGATGATTAAGGACGATTATAAGTGGAGTTTGAAAGAACTACTTGTTGGATTGAAGATTATCAACAATATATTAGTGGGTATAACGAAGTATGGATATGAGGAAACTACAAAATCCTCAATGTTAAGCTCATTGGATTTATAAATGAGTTTAGAAGAATGATATGTGAATAAGAATATTTTTGTAAAGGAAAGCTCATCATGTTAATCATGATGATAGATAGGAAAAGGTAGTATATCTAGGAAAGGAATTCCTTAATTAGAAATCCAGAATTTGTGAATTATGGAAAATAGACATTCCTGGTAAACACTCAACTCTAAATCTTAAACCAAACATAATATCCATTTCATATTATGAATTCCTCATCTTATATCAATATCCCTGAATAGGAATATTTTCTTATAACAAATCACATAAGCACATCTCTGCCAATTCCAACCATCATAATTATTTGTGCTTAGGAGTACCTTTATCAATTCCTTTCTATAACACATTCTAGATATAACTTTCTAAATATAAAAGGTGATGTCATCAAACATCACAAACAGAAAACAATATGCTTAGTTATTAAATCTTTACTCACATCCATAAAGGAATCTAAGTATATTAAAAACCCTAAACCCTAGGGTAAATATTCATAATTCAAAACCATAAGCTTCTTTGCTTATCATAATAGCATATATACATCGCCATTTTCCAAATTAATGGAAGATGTAATAACCATATTAATTTCTTTTATATTTCATGCATCAAATAATGATATATGATCATTATACATACAAAAAAATCTAGTCAAACTATGAGCCAACTAGAGTTAAGTTTTATAAACAAATAAGAATATATTATTTAATAAATCCATGATTAAAAGTGGAAATAAAAATAATAAGAAAGGCTTCTACAAAATATTAAAAGGGGTTCATGTAGAGAAAATATAAGAAATATAAAAACATTATAAAATAAAAGTTCACAAATCATACTAAATATATTTCAGAATTACTACAATTATCCAGCAAATAATTCTACAAAGAAAAGTTCAAATTAAAGATAATATACAAATCTGAAAAGGAAAACAGAAAATAGAAAAATGGAAAACAAATAAAAAACAAGACCTGGTCATGGCCCAACTCCTACCTGCTTACTTGTCGCCCTTGTGCAGCCCACAATGGCCCAATGACAAGCCCAACTCGTTCTCATCTCTGGCTGACAGGTGGGACTGAAGAAGGACTACGAGTTGAACTGAAAGATTCACCAGGGGATTTTCCGCAAAAGCGACGTCATCGTCATCCTCACGCACACAGGCAGCTCGCTGAGGAGCTCGCCGCCGCCCGATGCCGTCGTCGTCAGCCGTGTGTCAAGATGCTCGCCGTTGTTTGAGAGGGGGATAAGAAGGCCGCCGCAATGCCCTGCCTCAATCCCTATCCACAATCCCTCCTTATCCTCTCTGATTCGAATGGGGCCGAAACCCTAGCTCACCGGAGCCACCTCTCGCCGTCGAACCACATCTCCCCACTCTCTTCCAAGTAGCCATGGAGAAGCCCCGTGCTCCGTAGATCATGTGGGTAGAATCTTGCATCAAGGGGAGCTCTGGGGTGGGCGAATTTTGCCATTCCTCTTTGCGGCAGTGCGTCGGAATCCTCGTCGGAGAACTCGTTTCTGACCATGCCGGTCCTCGCCAACCTCTCTATCATCATCAGGCAGAGTTCCTGAACACTCCAGCATTCCTAAATCATTGTATCTCGTTGTTAAACGCCGTCGCACCATTGGTCATCGTCGAACACCGTTGGAGCTCGTCGGAGCTGAGGCTCCGATGACTATTTCTGAGCGGCGCCGCCACTTTAGGGTTCAGCGCGTTGCCCTGATTCGAACTAGGTTAGTTTCGCTTGTTAGGGCGTCGTGGATCGTCGCCGACGACCAACCACTAGCGGTGGTGGTGGTGCTGATGCCATAACTACGTCACACCGACGCCACCCTAGACCCAGTCCCTTGTTTGACCCGGTCTTTGTCTCACGTGGCAAGTGACATGGCCTAGGGCCCATATGTCATTGACTCGGGGTAGCCAACTAGTCGGTAACAAATTCATTTTCTTTAACTTTGAGGCCGAGGTGGCCACTGGTCGTTGACTCAAAGCTAGATGCTAAAGGTGTAAAAAGTTATTTCCTGTTTAAGAAATAAATAAAATGTTATAAGCTCAAGTACTAATATTCCAGAAATCAAATAAATGATTAAATATTGTTTACTTAATAACTTTTGATTTATAATTCAGAAAAATATGTTTAATATATGAAAATTTTCAGAAAAATAAAATCTACAACTTAAAATTATTATCAAATATTATTATGATGATTATTTAAATAAATATTATTTAATAAAGGTTTCATAAGTAATAAGACTTTGATAATTCATATTTTAATAATATTAAATGCTAAAAATATAAATAAAATACAATTTTTTATAGAAAAATAAGAACTATAATTTAAAACTATAATCATGCATTATTATTTCACATAATTAAATATTTATTATTTATTTAGTATTTATAAAGTAATAAATATTGTCAAAATCATATCTTATTATTTATAAATCACAAAAATAAATGTAATATATCAAAATGATCACAAAAATAATACCTACTTATTAATAATATAATATTTCACTTTTAAAGTAAATAAAAACTTAATACTCTAATAACTTGAATTTAAAGCTATTTCCTCAATTGATAATTCATTTAAAGATAAATAAAATTGTGTAATAATTCTAAAAATTAGCCAATTGAGTCAAATAAATAGTATTAGTCTTAAGTATTGATAGTGCAAAGTCAAAATGGTTTAACACACTTTAAATACAATTTTATGAAATTATTCCTCAACCATTAATGTAGATTATTTTATAAAAGGATCCTTATCCAATCTAAAATCTCTGAGAATAATTATAATGAGATAAAACCCAATCCTTTACTTTAACCATAAGTTTATAAACAAATCAAAACACTATAGTGAGTTTATAAGTAGTAAATAATATTGTTTACTTATTCACAAACCTTAACCACACCCTTGTAGGGAGATAAATCCCTTTAAACATTTATAAAATCAAGAAAACCACTACAACAAGTAAAAATATAACCATTCTTAAGTAACCTTAAGACAAATTTATCAAGTACACCAGGTACAAAAGTTATAAGCATTACACTTTCAAACTATCCTTGTTTTAAAGTTAACTTAAGTCTACAAGAATCTAAATATAACACTATAAGCATTATTATATGTTTATAGTTAACTTTGGTCTGAACTAGTTAAGTTATAAAGCAACTCAAGCAAAAACTATTCAAGCAAACACGAATAACATCGACCACCATTAACTAACCACAAAGATTGTTTAAACATTAGAAAAGGAATCTTTTCTTTGAAAGTTATTCGTTTTGCCACTTCAGACAATATATGAAAAATAATCAAGATCACATTACTTCATACTTCACTTGTATACCTAGGAGCGATAACACTTAAGCTATTCATAAATGACTTTAGTTATAAAGTCAAGTTTGAAGATAAACAATTAAAGTGTAAACAATCTTGAATAACATTTCATAGGTGTATATTTTATTGGTGCATAGATATGTGTTGTTCACACACACTCACAATCCCTAATAAGAAACACAAGTGTGAAACTTATCTAAAAGAACAACACATTCTAAAGTAACCATTTCCGGAATCCAAACCCTAGAACAACATTATTCCCGAGATTCGCGTTTATAAAAGTGCATCTCATTACTTATGCATAAAACATACTACCTCTTGAAACATTAGTCCTTACTGGACTAATGATGATGAATTCAAATTTTGGATCTTATACTAACTCGAAGACCGTGAGTGCATAATCTTGCAATCACAAAAGGCAAGTTCACACTTTCTCATGTCCTTTGTTTATTTTCTGTAAAGTATTTCACAAATGCAGTGTTGTCATCACCTACATTTGAAAAAGGTCATAAAACACTATTTTCGATAATAATGTGAACTATTGGTTACTAATCCAGGGTGATCAGCTAATCTATTAAGTCTGAAAGTTGGAATACCACTGTTCAGAACTATATCACCGAGGACTTAACGACCAATGTTGCCAGTGATTCTTGCGCTGTATATTACGCGTTGACCATGAGATTTGGAATGGGACAAAGAAGTCAGTTGTATCTTCTTCCTCTCGCATGTAGCCGGATGTGCAGGTCATGGCTGTTATCCTCGTAGCGTGCATATTAAATGGTAATTCGTCGAGGATATGTAGCATATGGGTGGGAACCCTCAATGTCCCACACTAGTTCTGACATCTAACGGTTTGTACAAACCATTGCCGTAATTCTTTATGTGGGAATGGTGTACACCAAGGAGGCATGCGAGGTCGCGAAGGGGGCAGTGATTAGCTTGGATCATCTTCTGGTGGCCCCACATCATGGAATTGTGGACGGGAATTAGCTGCCCGATTGTGCAACAAAGAGTTGATCTCTCATGGGTAAAGTAACGCACCTCTGCAAAGTGTAAGAACTGTAACTTGTTACTCCCTGTTCCGGGAAGGAGCTGCGAAAGCGGCGAGAAAGGAACTCCATGAAAGTTCTGGTAAACCCGTGAAGGCTGACGGCCATAGCTTTTCAGAATAAAAGCAACCTTTGAAGAAATGTTTATGAAAACTTCAATTGCCTACGACCTATGGTCTGTGGCTGTAGTTATAGTGCATCAAACACTCCTTTTTAGTGAAACTTGTTGAGTACGCTCGTACTCAATGTATCTTCTTAACCCTTGCTAGATTCTGAAGCCAGTACAGACTACATGTACATTACGTTATGCTCTAGGAATCATCATCCAAAGCTAAAGATCTTCAATGAAGTCAAGGAAATCAACATATACATCAACACAAGTGAAGACGAAGTTACTGATTAGATAGGAATATAATCTCTAGCCAAAGAACCTAATTCTGTAGTGTACTGCAATAGCAGCAATGCAAATCTCTTAGTTAAAATACTAGTTTTAATAGTATAATAGTTCTTGCGTTGTTTATCTTTGATTCTTCTCCGTACGAAGTTTTTTCTCTCTCTTTAACCTAGAGTGTTCTCTAGATCTTGTGTAAAGAGTGAGTTGTAACCTTTAGCCATGTATTGTACTCGTTGTGTTTCTGTTGTGCCATTCTGAGGGATGTAATACTAGTGAACAGTGTTTAATTAGTGTTATGCCAACGACTATAGTATACTACATCATGCAGTGGTATACTGGGTCACCGCAGTTGGTATCAGAGCATATGGTTTGACCTTAGGTTGGAAACCTAGTAAATGGGTAGAACCTGTAGGACACATCCTAGCAATAATAAAGAGTTCTCTAGTGATATGAGGGATATTCATTTGAGAATAATCCTATTATGTTACTAGTGCGATAATTCTTTAGTATGATTGCAATTCCAATCATTACCCAAGAGTTTTAACTCTATGTGACTGATGATAATTTCTTATCTACAGTTCCACATGGCACCTCGATATCCACCTCGGAATGTTCAAGTGATGAACAGGACGTTGAATGACTATAGAGGGGATTGGACAGATAATCTCCGACAACTTCTATGGAGTTTGGAATGTGAATCGAGACTTTTGGTCAAGATTTACAATTACTATGATGGGCAGGTATTAGCTAAATACCGTGTCATGATCATGTTACCCAAGAAGTTAGGACTTAAGGGAGAAATGCCATCTAGAGAAGCAAGATGCATGGCATGTGCATATCATATTGCCATAGCAGCAACCATAACCATGATCCGAGAACAAAAATCCCAAGATCTAGAAGGTAGTACTCATACCCTTATACCACATGAGACCTCAAACCCAGAGCATGAGTTAGATCACTCTACCCTAGTATAAGATGAACCTACTCTAGCTGTAGAGTATATGGACCATTATCGGTCTTTGATAAACATTTATCATAACACTCACCAAGTCTTAGTTCAGGAACTGGATACAGTCATTGATGATTTTACTGATCCTGATAAAGCAATGGCTCATAGGAAGAAGTTAGATAAAGAAGCTAGGCATCCCAAATACATACCTTCAGGAGAAGTGTATGAGGAAACTGAGTTTGATGACCCAAACTCGGGAAATTATGCCTATTACCAAAATGACTTCAAGCCACATGAAGATTTATCGACCAAGTACAACTCCGAACAACAGGAATGGAATAGAGTTATTCCAAATAACCCTGAGCCAAAAAAGTATGGATGGGAAGTAGAATCTCAAGGTGGAACCATAGGAAATCCTATACCTTGTGATGCAAGTATTGAAGAAGAGACCAACTATAACCATAGAGAGCCTTATGGACGATATGGGGGTGATACCAATCCAATCGACTTAGAAGAGTATTCCGATACCTACTATACCAATATATACAACTAGATCCAAGAAAAAGCTAAAGAACCTTCTTACTATGAGGAATCATTGCCGAAAAAACAGGAATATTCGGTAGAAGATTACGCCAACTCTAGTCATTTTTAAATGACTAATCTCAGTCTCGGTACTTCTAATAAAGAATACACACTTCCTGGATGCTCTTACGCTCCAGAAGGCCGTCGTACGACTTCACGTCATCATGGACGGAATCCCAGGAAGCACTAGAGGAAGATGAAAGTAAGAAAGGAACGACATCCCAAGGGATGAGTGCTTGAATAATGTACATAGAGGGTAATGCGTATTGTAGTTTGAAAGGTTTTCCGAAATAAGTGAGGATATACTCACAAGAACAAGAAGTTCTTGTAAGATAGTTGTGTAAATAGTTGTGGAGCAACCCGTTGGAACATGTAGTACATTTGTAAATTACTTAAAACCTATGTATAATATATTTTGTTGTTTATCGACTTTTGGATCTTCTTGATTGACTAGATCTATACATGAAGTTTAATTAGGTGTGCAAATGCATGATGTAACACCTAGTTATTACTTGATGTCATGAATCTAGATAGGAACGAGAATTCGTGTAAGGGAGTGACGAGTTTCAAAGATAAAATGAAGATTTACTTGAAGGATGAAGCAAGATATAAGGAGTATTAACACCATTTGAAGGATAGATTAAACATAGACTTTTCTTAGTCAGGTTCAAGAAGGAAGTATAGTGTCAAAGATTTATGGAGCAACAAAAAGTAATAAACTTAAAGCTCATTCAAACTAGGTAAGTGCTAGGAAGTTAACGAAGTAGTGGTACCAAGTTCATGGGAGTATCATGAATTAGTACAAAGATGAAGTTGTGGAGCAAAATGGTATCCAAGCTTTGATAATTCAGAGAGAATGCCAGTAGTAGGTCAGAAAATGTATGGTAATACCTATCACCTAGAATGGTCTGCCATTGTTACTTAATCCATAGTCAGTATTCCGATCCACAGTTGGTATCTTGTTCGCAGCCGGTGTTGGTTGAGATAGTTAACCAAATCATCTTAATGGTTGCATAAAGAACATAAAATTTGGTCTAAGTTAAATAAGAACATTATGAATGAAAGTTGAAAAGATACTATAAGTAATAATGAAAGATTAACTAAAAACTTAATAAAATAAATCTTGAAGGTGATAAAGGTTAATCCTAACCGATTAATTATAGAAGAAACAACTCTTAAGTAACCCTTAAAAAGTAATAGAGAACAGCCAACTGGACAAGTATTGAGAATTAAAAAAAATTCCAATGGGTATGGACTAAATGAGTTCAAATCCAATCTTGGAAGGAGTACCAGTATCAACACTACCATGACAAGAATAGAAATATAGTTTTCTAACCATAAACACGGGTATATAGAAACTTAAAACTTGTTTTAGTGAGACCCTCTAGACTGTATTTAACATAGTAATAAAGTTTGATCATTAAATAAAAAGAATTGGATTAGGATATCTAACCAAGTCATAGAATACTACAAAAAAATTACATTTAAGGTCATCATGGAGTGGAGAAATGTAGCAACCATTACAAGTCAATTCCTTACTCTGAAACATGAGAGTTTGCGAACTTCGAGGATGAAGTTTATTTTAAGGGGGAGAGTCTGTAACATCCCAGCATTAGCGCTTAGAAATAAGCTGAACCCAGATGTGTGCATTGCATTCATGCATAGAAAATCCGAATAATTTTCGCGCTTTTAAACAAAACTTGGCAAAGTGATTGAATCTTCTCTTAACTTGATGGAATTGAAGTATATCATCAAGTTGATTGCGATAAGTTTCAATATGACCTTTGCTAAAACCTTATTTTGGGTAAGGGAGATTTGATCTAAGGGTAGACCAAATGTAATAAAAGTTAAACCCTAATGCATTATGAATTATACTTGATCCTTAGGTGATCATATCATAGTATTCATTATAATCACTCATGAGTACCAAGTTAAGGATATAACATAAATAATAAGAATGTAACAACTATATCTTAATCTCATCTGCTTTTACCATGAGTTCCATGGTAATACCTAACCCTACTTCTTAAGTAAGATTGAGTAGGAAAGAAACTAAGTTTAGATCATTAACCATATATCTTTCTTTCCATATCAATCCTTATCATATCTGTTGAGCTATATTTCAATATCTGTTGTTCAACAATGTTGAGAAATCAACTATTGATTCACCAATTCTCAATCGATCAACTCTTGACCAGAACATTGCTTACATTTAAGTGTCTATAAAGAAACAACTGAGAAGAGGTAAATAGTAATGCTATTTTTAGATATCATCTATAGGATGGGAATGATTGAAGAGAATCAAATCAATAGGATAATTGATGGAGTTATATCACTCCGAAATAAATAGAAGAATTATTTATATTATCTAATTATGGTAGTAAAGAAGATTACAAGGATGAATCCTGAAGATAGTTACTAGTAGTAATTTTATTAGATCAAGTAGCCATAGTCCATGAATAACAGCCTTAATCCAATTAAAGATACTAAAAATATAATTCCAATACAATAGTAAGATTGTATTGATAAATCCTTGCTTAGACAACTAAAAATCTAAGCATAAATGATTAATTGATTATAATGATCAGGCCTTGCTCACCTGGGTGGTATTCTTATGTCTAGCATAAGTGACATTGGTGGGTAGAACATAATTGAAAACCTAGTATAGATAAGTGATCCTAGAGTAGTTATTATAGGTCACATTAATATAATGTGAGGTTGGAGTATGAGTCATTAGAGTAAATGTAAGACAGTAAGATTCAATTAAAGCTAGTATAGCATTGAGTTATGAAAGTAGTGTTATTCATCTTAAAGGATAGTAAGCTTTAGAGAAAGGTAGTTGGATGTATACATCTAATGGACAAATATTAGTGATGGATGATTAAGGAAGATTATAAGTGGAGTTTGAAAGAACTACTTGTTGGATTGAAGATTATCAACAATATATTAGTGGGTATAACAAAGTTTTGATATGAGGAAACTATAAAAGCTTCAATGTTAAGCTCATTGGATTTATCAATGAGTTTAGAAGAATGATATGTGAATAAGAATATTTTTGTAACGGAAAGCTCATCATGTTATCATGATGATAGATAGGAAAAGGTATTATATCTAGGAAAGGAATTCCTTAATTAAAAATCCAGAATTTGTGAATTATGGAAAATAGACATCCCTGGTAAACACTCAACTCTAAATCTTAAACCAAACATAATATCCATTTCATATTATGAATTCCTCATCTTATATCAATATCCCTTAATAGTAAGATTTTCTTATAACAAATCACATAAGCACATCTCTGCCAATTCCAACCATCATAATTATATATGCTTAGGAGTATCTTTATCAATTCCTTTCTATAACACATTATACATATAACTTTCTAAATATAAAAGGTGATGTCATCAAACATCACAAATAGAAAACAATTTGCTTAGTTATTAAATATTTACTCACATCCATAAAGGAATCTAAGTATATTAAAAACCCTAAACCCCAGGGTAAATATTCATAATTCAAAACCCTGTTATAAACTTTGCAAAATTTGGACGTGTGGATCAAAAGTTATGAATTTTACAAATTCTAACATCTAATAGTTTCAATTCTGTTTTTAAAACAACACTCTGGCCACGTGGTGTGTTCTGATTGGACCATACCGTTTCTTCCGAATCAACCAATGTGGACCTCAGGATTAAAAGGAAATTGCACGGTTCAGATCTAGCATACCGTTTCACTTAAGTGATTCTATCCTATCCATGCGATCAATATCCAACGGCTGCAGCGCGTGAGACCAAGAATGGGCGGCGCTAGCCGTGGCGAGTGGAGGCGGCACGCTCAGACGAGGATGGTACCAGCGATTCAGGAAGAAAGATATGATGGGGAGAAGCTCACCAGATTCGCCGTGCTTTGCTGATGCTCGAGGTGGTCGCCGTTTGTCGAGGGGCGCACGGGGTCGTCAGGGATTGCTCGCCGGAGAAGCTCACTGGCTCGAGCACCCTTTGTCGAAGACGGAGGCGAAGCTGTGGTGCATGCCAGAGCCAGATGGAAACGTTGTTAGATGCGCAAGGTTGTGGCGAGTGCACGCGTGTGAAAGAGGAGGAGAGGTGTGGTCAGAGGTTATCGGGAGAGCTCGACGGAGTAATGGCAGACGGTGGCGACGCTTAGGTGAAGACGTAGGCGAGTATCTGGGGCGCGGGCGGACAAGTGGAATACACTGGCAGGTGCAGAGGTCAATGGGGAATAGGATCGTGTGGTCGAGGGGGCAAGGCGCGACGGTGTCTGGCCGGAATTGGAGACGAAGCTTCGCCGGAGCAGTGTTGGTCTTCAAGCAAAATTAGGGCGGCCTGGAGGCAGAGGGTGGGTAGAGTCTGGGGGAAACGGAGAGGGGAGGGAGGCGATTAAGAGGGTGCGGTTGTAGAGAAGAATCACTGCGTCCTTACGACAAATTTAGCCGAGCTTTCAACGGCAGAAACGGTCGGGCGTGGTCAGCGGCGAGTGAGGATGAAGGTGAGCTGGCGGTGGGGCCTGGCGTCACCGAGATAGAGAGGAGTTTGATGGGGCCAAGATGTCATCGACTGCGCGGGTTCATACTGCAGTGTGAACCATTTTCTACGGGGAGAGGGAAAATGGGCTAGCTGGGCCGGCCTAGTTAGCCGGGCATGGTCTGCTGGGTTAGGTTGTTTCATTTTTTTATTCTGATTCCCTTTTTTTTGAATTTAATCAAATTATTTCAAATACTTGTTTGAATTCAAACTCTTCACAATTTTCAGTAAGTTTTATACTGGTTTATTATTGTATTTTAATGACCCTTTTAGAATAATTATTTTATCCATTTATGGTTTATTATTTATTTAAAATAGGCACTTGCCTTTATTCAAATAATATTTTAAATATAATTTCAACTCTTATTTGAAATCAAATTTTCATCAAACCTTTTTCAGTCGGTTTTATTTATTTAACAGTGTGTTAAATAATTCACTTTGGATTATTTAAAGTATTTTAATATGATTATTAATCATTTAAATTGGGCAAATTTTTTTATTCCAATGAAATCAAATATGGTTTTAATTCTATAAATTTTATTTAGATAATTCTTTGATTCCATTTAAGTTAATTAAATAACTTTTATTCCACTTGGGCAAATTCCAATTATTATTTTCTGATGATTCAATTAATCATTTATATTAGGGATTTTGTCTTTATTTAATAGAATGGAATTTGGTTAATGCCATATAATTTTATTTGAATATTCTTTATCCTTTTATTTTAATTGGAATATTTTTATTTCATTTGCTTATGGATTTGGCCAAGTTTTAATTTGGCTTTTAAATATCCTTATTTCTTTCTTTCTTTCTTTCTTTACCTTATAAAATCCATATCTTTTTATTTAAAGATCCAAACTTGGTGATTCCAATTTGTAAAATCTTATTTAATACTTATTTATCCTTTTATATCTCTTTAGGATTATTTTGCTCACAATTTGGTATGGATTTTAGATAGGAGCTTTTATTAGCTTTGGAATTTATTTCCTTTATCTTATTAAATTCATAAGATTTTATCCATGGTTCCAAATGAAATGAAACCAATTTCTATGGTTTTATAATATTTTTTTATTTATCAATATTGATCATTTATAAATGTTTATATAGATCAAATCCATAGTCTGGAAATGATTTTCTTCCATTAAGGTTTTGGTTTATTTTCCAAGTGTTTAAATTTCAAAACACATTATTAATGAATGAATTTCACTTGATTGAAATTTGTTGGATTCCATTTTATTCAAAGTTTGTTCAAGACGGGTTTTAATGTTTCCATTTGGAATCAAAAAGTTTCTTTTCACCCTAAATTTCAACAATTATTTATTTTATTTATTTATTTTTCACATTTCAAAATTTCGAAAATTTTGGGATGTGACAGTCTAAGGGAAGGCTTCTGAAAGATCTTATCTCGATGCATGTCGAGTCTTGTGGGGAAAGTCACCACCTCTCGAGAGAGTAAAATCTAAGTACTTAGACGTGTTCCCGGCAATGGACAATTTGAGCATCAAGACATGGAGGCTATCAAGGATATCCTCATCCCACTTTCTAAGTTAGAATCTTGTGGTTGAACAAGGGTAAGGTTAACCAATTCTATTGGTTGTTCCTTGGGTGATTTGACAAACAAAAACTTAGTGTTTTCAAATGATAAGGAAAATCTATTTTGAGCAAAGCAAGCCTAAACTCCGCTTAGCCAAATGCATATAGATGATAGATACCACTATTCTACCATAGTATCACTTGCCAATTCAATTCAAATGTATTGAACCTTGTGGCTTTAACTTATTATGTTGCAGGTTTGTTTGATGTTAGTGAAGTGTGTTGAATAGGATTACAAGTCTACAACCAACATGATTGCCTGTGGCACTTTGAAGATGAAGGACTCCATGTTATATAGTTATTTCTGCTGCATTGTAATGAGATAGCCAAATGAGCTATGTAAGATGTAATGAATTATTTTATGCCTGGTTATAAAGTTGTATTATGACCTTTGTTTCTTGATATTACATCTTAAACTGTGGATGATAGCTATTGATCCAGGGACTAGCATTGTAAACACAAGGTTCTCTACCTTATCAGGTTGGGACCTCCACATGCTCTCCTATTGCACACTGGGTGGTTGGGGAAAAATGGGAGAGGGGATTGGATTCGTCGATGATTAGATGAGTTGGAAGCCATGCAGGCTGCAGAGGGAGATGGCCGTGGAAGGCGCAACGGAGGACGATGGCATCAGCGGCGGAGGCCTGAACTATCTGGTGGTTCGGATGATGGACCTAGGGCGATGGGCACATGGTGCGGTGGTTCATTGAGATGGTCGTGGAGGATCAGTTTAGCCCGATGTGCGATTTGGTGGGCATCGGACACTGTTTTACTGCAAAACAAGGGTGTGACATGGATCGTTGGATGAGTTTTTGGTGGCCCAGATTTATTGGATTTGTCCCCTTTGTGCCTTTTTATGTTTATTATATTGGTATACATGTACACAGTAGTACAATGTAATAGAGAGAGTAAACGAGTAGTAATACAATATAGTACAATGTGTACTAGTACTACTACTTCTCCCTCCATTTGGGATGCCATTCAGCCAATTTGATATATTAAGACCGAAAAAGTTAATTACAGGTTGGTGTCGAAGACATGCATGTAGTCCTTGGTTTATCCCCTACACCATTGTACACTCTGCACCAGTCCCCAGGATTTTCCGTCTCTCTATAGGAGTATATCTTCTTACCTCTCACATGGATCTATTTTTCTGGTATATAGTACCGTGTGACACCTGCTTTAGTCACTTGTCAACTTTCTGCAGCCTTTTTTTGTTTTGACGAAATAGTGTGAAGCAAGGTGTGGAGTGGTCATAGAGGAAGGGCAAGTTGCCTAGCGTATTGCTGCAAGTATAGTACCAAACTCAATCAGTATTGTCCTCAGCAAACACAACCCGAGTTTCTAGCTGGTGGGCACTACGTCGGCGAGCTGATCTTCCCAAGTGTTTGGCCTGACCATCAGCGCGCTCGGTGTAGCATGCCAATTTTCTAACAATTGTAATGCTACTTGCCTATTCTAGATATTTTTACTTCCTATGTATCATAATTGCATTGCATCATCACTATATCATGCCCATGTCACCATGCCACCTTGCATTTGAGCATCATATAAAACCCCTCTTATTTGGTTTTTATCCCATATGCATTATATTATATCACTTGTATTTCCTTTTTGATATATTTTCGTTGGATTTTGATATATTGCTTGATGCCCAAGTTGAGTTGGGGGCATATCTAACCTAACTCCACAACCTTTTTTTGTCACCACCTTATAATCCCACCATCAAAACTATGTATGAGCATTTCTTGGTATTATGTCTAGCTCATATGTACTAAGATGGATCCACTTATATCCCTACATGCTCACATATATGATCTATGTTGATTTCACAATATGAATTATGGGGAGCCACATGGCCACCTTTGAATGCTTTGTGTGTAGAAATCCTTCTTAAGCTTCCATATGGTTTGAATTTGAATAAATGATCATGATGTAATATAATTGTGGCTATGTGATAGCTAGTGGCTCATACACACAAGCATGGTCCCCATATATTCTTTCATACTCATATATTTAGTCCATATGGGAATAAAGATACCTTTTTATTTGCTCAGTCTTTATTCAAATTTGAAGCATGTTTAAATAAACGCACATGTGTATTCCCATTGTTTTCACAAGTATGAGTGTGGCATTTACTACTCATGCATGTCCCATGCAACTGATGTCTTCTTCCTTCTTCTTGTTTTATTATTTAATTTGTGAGAATATTGTTTGGTTTAGATTCAAAAAAGATGCTTACAAATTCTAGTAAAACCTCCATAGTTCTTTTCCACTTCCCATCTCGCTTCCTTCTTGTTTATTTTGACCATGTTGTTTTTGGGAAGTTTTTGCAAATACTACCTCCGTTTAGAAATATAAGATGTTTTAGGTTTGTGAAGAAAATGTATCTAGACATCTTTTGGTGTGTAGGTTCAAATGAATCTAGACACTAAAAGGTGTCTAGATACATCTTCTTCACCAACCTAAAACATCTTATATTTCGAAACAGAGGGAGTATATTGTTTCCACACAATCAAAACAAAAGCAAATAAAAATAAACAAAGAGAACTATCTATCTAAACCTAATCTACCTAAACCTAAACCTATCTACCTTTCCTGCTTATATTTTTCCTAATCCTTCCCTGGCCATGGGCATGCATGTGGGCATGTGTGACACACATCCACCACTAATACGTCCATTTTGCATCACTATTCTATATCATAATTTGCCTCTATTCATTGATATATTTCATATTAAGAGGTGTTACTTATGTCACTTTCATATATTTTTGCATGTTGGATGATTCGTGGAGGATGGACTGCTGGAGTCAAGATTCTGATGGAAAAATTGGTGTTTTGATGCAATTTCGTGAAGATCAGAAAAATACCAGAAAAGCTATAGAAAATTATATTTTCCAAGAAGACGAAGAATGCCAGAACGGAAGGCGGAGTTGGACCACAGTGGGCCCACACAACCCCAGGCGCGGGCCACCTCTGGTCATGCCTACAGGGGGTGTGGCCACCCTGGATCACCTCTGGATCTGGACTCTCGCCTATATCTTCCCCAAGAAACCCTAAAGTCGGGGAGAGAAACCACAGAAACTACAGAGAGATAAAGAGCTCTCCGGCTGACAGATTTCTGCCGGGGAAATTCCTTCCCGGAGAGGGGAGATCGTTGCCATCAACACCGTCATCAAACTGGACTTCATCGGGATCATCATCATCATCCACACCATCATCTCCACTAGAACCCTCATTACCATCTCATACCGCTGTAACAATTGTGTTGAATCTTGCATAGTTCTTAGGGGAAACTTTCTCGGTGTTGATTACTATTGTAGTTGATGCTTGTGAGTGGAACCATTGAATTATTGTTTATGTTCAGATTGTTATTCATCATCATATCATCTCTGATCTTGATCCATATGATGTCTCATGAGTAGTTCGTTTAGTTCTTGAGGACATGGGAGAAGTCAAGTTGTTAGTAGTGGAATTGTGTTGAGATATTATTCAATGGTTTGATACTTAAGTTGTGGTGCTATTCTTCTAGTGGTGTCATGTGAACGTTGGCTACATGATACTTCACCATTTATGGGCCTAGGGGAATGCCTTGTGTATTTGGCTACTAATTGTGGGGTTGCCGGAGTGACGGAAACCTGAACCCTCGTTAGGAAACCTTTGCATAAGGGAGTATAGGATCTTAGAGTTTAAGGTTGTAGTTGCGGATGCTTGCAATGGGTTTAATCACAAGTATGTATTAGTCCTAGTAAGGTCAATACATTGGCACACGTTCACCCACACAGCACTTAACCAACCAAAGAAGACTACTTAGCTATATGAAGCGAAAGTACTTGGCAGAATTCCAATGTGTCCTCGAGAATGTTTGGTCCTCATAAGTAATATCACCGGCTTGTCCTTTGCTAAGAAAGGATTGGGCCACTTGCTGCGATTATTCTTGTTGTCTTTATTTACTTGCACTTTATTTGTCTGCTTATTAAAAACCCCTAAAAATCCATTTGCTAGTATTTACAGAGAATTCCTGAGCCAGTATCACTAGTCAGCACCTTCTGCTCCTCGTTGGGATCGACACTCCTATTTATCGAAAGTACTACGATACACCCCCTATACTTGTGGGTCATCAAGAATATTTTCTAGCGTCATTGCCGGGGAGTGAAACGCTATTGATGAGTGGAATTGGTAAAGGAAACTTCTACTATGAGTATTGCTTTTATTTTTTGCTTGTTACTTTGTTTCCAATATGGATAACCCGCTTGGTCTTCTATTTGGGAAAACTACTACCACTGTTAGGGCAGTAGATGAACCACCTGTTGAGATAGATCCTTATAAGATACCTACAGGTATTGTTGATCGTGTTATGGATAATTATTATTTTGGAGATGGAACTGTCCATCCTGGTGATCACTTGCTTTTTATCCATGAATTATGCGATTTGTTTAAGTGTTTAGGTATCACGACTGAACAGGTAAAGAAGAAGTTACTCTCTATATCATTGAGAGGAAGAGCTGAAGAATGGTATAAGCTGCTAAAGAATGGACAATCTATGGAATGGGAGGAAATAGTAACTCTCTTTTATTCTAAATTCTATCCTCCCAGTGAGATTCATAAGGATAGGAATCAAATATATAGATTTTGGCCTCGTGATGGAGGAAGTACATCCCAAGTTTGGGGGATATTAAAGTTACTAATGCTTAAATGTCCTATTCATGAACTCCCTAACAATATTATTATTAGTAACTTTTATGCAAGGCTGCCGCTTCATGATAAAGATTTATTAGATGCTTCTTGTGTTGGATCATTCACAGGTATGAAGGAAGAAGCTAAATGGGATCTTCTAGACCGTATTCAAGAAAACAGTGAAGCTTGGGAGAATGACAAAGGAAGAAAGTCAGCAGTTTATGGAGAATCATGAAAGCGAGGTCTTCATGAAGGAAAGAAATGAGATTGATGAGGTTTTCCTTCATCAACCTGAGTTACTTAAGCATAACCTACCTGTGGAAGATTTGGTTACCACACTACCACCTAAAGGGGGTCCTGTTTTTGAATTAAAACCTCTACCTAATGATCTTAAATATGCTTATCTAGAAAATATATCATGTTATTGTTAGTTCTAAACTTTCAGGGAAGGAAGAGGAAATATTATTGGAAAATATTGAAGAAACACCGAGGAGTTATGGGGTATACTCTTGATGATTTAAAAGGGATTTCTCCTACTATATGTCAGCATGCTATTAATATAGAACCTGATGCAAAACTAGTTGTTGAACATCAACGTTGTTTAAATCATAAGATGAAGGATGTGGTAAGAAATGAGGTATTAAAACTCCTTGATGCTGGTATTATTTACCCTATTGTTGATAATCAATGGGTTATCCCTATTCATTGTGTCCCAAAGAAAGGCGGAATAACTATTGTGCCTAGTGAGAATAATGAGCTTATACCTCAAAGAGTAGTGGTTGGTTATAGGATGTGCATTGACTTTAGAAAGGTGAATAAAGTCACTAAGAAAGATCATTATCTTTTGCCTTTTATTGATCAAATGCTAGAAAGGTTGTCTAAGAAGACTCACTTTTGTTTTCTTGATGGTTATTCTAGGTTCTCTCAAATTGTCGTGAGAGCACAAGACCAAGAGAAAACCACTTTCACTTGTCCCTATGGAACTTATGCATATAGGCTTATGCCTTTTGGTTTATGTAATGCTCCTGCTACCTTTCAGAGATGTATGTCTGCTATCTTACATGGTTTTTGTGAAGAAATTGTGGAAGTCTTCATGGACGATTTCTCTTTCTATGGAACTTCTTTTGATAATTGTTTGCACAACCTTGATAAAGTTTTGCAGAGATGTGAAGAAACTAATCTTGTTCTTAATTGGGAGAAATGTCACTTCATGGTTAATGAAGGGATTGTTCTTGGACACAAAATTTCTGAAAGAGGTATTGAAGTAGACAGAGCCAAAATTGAAGCAATTGAGAATATGCCTTGTCCTAGGGATGTAAAAGGTATTCGTAGTATCCTTGGTCATGCTGGTTTCCATAGGACGTTTATTAAAGATTTCTCCAAAATTTCAAAACCCCTTACTAACCTTCTTCAAAAAGATGTACCTTTTTTTAATGATGATTGTAAGGAATCTTTTGAACCTTTTAAGAAAGCTTTGAATACTGCTCCTTTTGTCCAACCACCTGATTGGAATTTACCCTTTGAAATTATGTGTGATGCTAGTGATTTTGTTGTGGGCGTTGTTCTTAGTCAACGAATAGATAAAAAGTTGAATGTTATTCATTATTCTAGCAAGACTCTAGATATGCTCAAAAGAATTATGCTACTACTGAAAAGGAGTTTTTAGCTGTAATCTTTGCTTGTGATAAGTTTAGACCTTATATTGTGGATTCAAAGGTTACCATTCATACTGATCATGTTGCTATTAAATACCTTATGACAAAGAAAGAAGCTAAGCCTAGGATTATTAGATGGGTGTTGCTTTTACAAGAGTTTGATCTGCATATTCTAGATAAGAAAGGTGCTGAAAATCCTGCTGCTGATAATTTATCTCGTTTGGAAAACATTTATTTTGACTCTATGCCTGTTAATGATAGTTTTCCAAATGAAAAGTTGGCTGAAATAAAGGTAAGCCCGCAAGAGAGTCCTTGGTATGCTGATTGTGCTAACTTTATTGTTTCCAAGTATTTGCCTCCAACCTTTACAGCTCATCAAAGGAGGAATTTTTTTATGATCTGAGGCATTACTTTTGGGATGATCCACACTTATATAAAGAAGGATTAAATGGCATTATGCGAAGGTGTGTTCCAGAATATGAACAACAAGAGATATTGAGAAAATGCCATGGCAGTGCTTATGGAGGACACCATGCTAGAGATAGGACCGCAAAAAAGGTTTTACAATCAGGTTTTTATTGTCCTACTCTCTTCAAGGATGCAAGGAGGTTTGTCATATCATGTGATGAATGTCAAAGAGTTGGTAACATTTCTAGACGCAATGAAATGCTTATGAATTACTCTCTTATTATTGAACCTTTTGACTATTGGGGATTTGACTTTATGGGTCCTTTTCATCCTTCAAAGGGGTATACTCATATTATTGTTTGTATTGATTATGTTACAAAGTGGGTAGAAGCCATACCTACAAATAGTACTGATGGTAAGACCTCTTTAAAAATGCATAATTATGTTATTTTTCCTAGGTTTGGTGTGCCTAGATATCTCATTACTGATGGAGGTTCTCATTTTATGCATGGTGGTTTTAGAAAAACTCTTTTTAAATATGATGTTAACCATATGTCGTGGTGGTGGCACACCAGATTGCATGGGTAGGCTTAAGTTGGGGGCCGAATGGGTGCTTGTGGTCACCGGGGAGGGAGTGCATGGTCGAGCCATGCACGAAGAACAAGAAGAACTCTCCAGACTTAGCGATTTGATTGATACCTGAAGGTTACAAGTGCTCCTTGAGCTGCATGAACTAGGGTTTTGTGCACTAGTTCCCTACTTGGTCCAACCTCCCCGTACTACAGCTATGCCCTTCCTTATATAGGCAGTTCTAGATAGCTTATACCCCTTTGGGTTCTAGGGTTTACTGTTTGGATCTTGGTCCCCACAATGTGGGCTGGGTCATGGGCTTGCCCTAAGCCCAATGGCCTAGTCCATAAAGCTTGACAGCTCACGGTCTTCTGGTACGCTGCTTCCTGTTCCTTTTGGCGTCATGTTGTAACTTTGTACGTTAGCGTATGCTTTGGGCGTCACCCGACTCCTTTGTGTCACCGACTCCTTTTGTGTCACCCGGCGTCGCCCTTCTCTTTTGACCATGCTTTACCATGGTCCCTCTTGAACCTTACTCGGAAAGGTGCCACGCGTCCTTCTTTACTCGACCCTTCCTCGGTAGACTCGGCTCGTCGGTTCCTGCAAGAATTACAACTTTGTCTTATGCAGGCCGACATAATTTATATGTCGGCCACTCATGCTTATCTTACCCGGCCGTCCTTACCCATCCTAGTTCTTTATTTACCCGGAGCTAACCAAGCTATACTATGTTTCACCTCTAGTGACCCTACCGGGGGTTATCCCCCCGACATTAGACCCCGAAGCTGGTGAGGGCAGCTCAAGCTGTTAGGCGTCTCCAGGTTCTTTTTATGTGGTTGGAACTTAGTTTTTGTCTATATTTGTCGCAATCTTGCTCCTTGCCGGGTCTGTCTGACAGTTTCCGGATCCTCCTTTTGATTTCCTCGCTCATTTTTGCCTCAAGACGAGTCACTTTGGCCAATTCTGAGTCATTTTCGGCGCGCTTCAGTCAGTGACAGCTGGTAATCATGATTACTTGCCTCAATTTTTGTTCCATGCTCTAGCGGCACAGTGACGGCTCTGCGGTTATTTCCCGTCACTGTGGCAGTCCCATCGGCCTGCGCCTCTTATCCTTCCTTCTATGACATGGCATGGGATTTTTCGTGTATCTCTGGCTACGTGGCGCTTGCTGATTGGCCTACCCGGCCTGGTACACGGCCACACGCTGGCCGCACGGCACCGATGGATCCCACTACTAGGGTTTTTACTGTCCTTAAGTAGGGGTTGGGGGTTTCCACTTCCCCCACGCCCGTTTAGTTCTCCCTTGCCTTTTCTTCTTCCTTGCGCCTGCAAAATCGAACTGCCCCCTTTGCGGTTTCCTCTTCCTCCTGTTCTTGTCTCGCAATCGCCCCTCTTTTCTTTCCATTCCACCACGGGTCCGCGCTATTCCAAACCTCTTCCAACTGCGGAGGACATTGAATCTGCAGAATTCATGGACGCTCGCGGCGGCGCTGATGGTGCTGAGGAGCAGGAGATTCCCGCCGGCGAGCGCGGTGGCTGGGAAGGCTCGGAGGTCTCCACCGAGGAGGTAGAGTGGCTCTGCTCTACCAGGCGCATTCCGCTGCAAGTGGATTGCCGTCTCCCCTCCGGTGAGATCTCTCCTAAACCCGAAGCTAACGAGCGGGTGGGTAGTTTTCCTTTCTCATTTTGAGCACGGTTTCACTCTTCCAGTGAGCACCTTCTTCTCCTCGTTTCTCTCCACCTTCATTTGCAAACCCATCATCTTTCTGCCAATGCGATTGGCTCTCTTTCCTGTTTTATCTCTGCTTGCGAGGCTTACCTCGGAATTTGGCCTACAGTTCTTCTGTGGGCCAAATATTTTAGATTTAGGGTTTAGGTTGTTCCCCAGCCTGGTGCTCCTCATGCCGAGAAGAAGCCGACTCGGTGCGGTGCTGCTAGCATAACGCCCAGGAGAGACTCCATCTTTCCTCGGGTTGCTAGGCTTGATTCTTGCAAGAAGTGGCATAGAACCTTTTTCTATGTCAAAAATAGTGGGTCCACCGATAACATCCGGCTCCCCCCTTTCTCGGATGAGGTCCCCAACAAGAAGCTCTGGCAGCTTGACCCGCGCAACCAAGACGCTGCGGTGAACAAGACTAACGCGATCCTGGAAAGGTTGTTGTCGCTGGATGAAAACTTTCATCTTGCCGACACTGACCTCATGTGCGCCTTCATCTCACGCCGGGTAAGCCCCATCCAAGCGAGGAGCCACAAGATGTGCTTCATGAGTGGCTCCCATGATCCTAGTCGGCACTCCACTAAGGAGCTCACCCATGACTCCATTGCCCACCGAGTAAGCTCAATCTTTAAATTGAACTTGGCGGATGATTGGGCTTGGAGTTGCCCTAAGTTTAGCCGGGTCAGGCCTGTCCCTTGGGTAAGTTTTCCGAGTCGTTTTCCTTGCCGAGTAGGCTTTAGCTCTTTTGCCACTTTCAATTTAGTTTTTTGGTTACTCATTATGTTTGTCTTTCGCAGAATCTCCTTCACCCGGTTGATGACAGTATTGTCCCTCCCTGCGGTTGTAACAGGGATCACTCCGACTCAGATGAAGTCGAGTATGACCTAGAGTGCTTCATGCCCATCCCGCACGATGCGGCTGCTTCAGTTTGGGTAAGAGTCGATATCGCAATCCCTTACAAGATTGGTCTGACGATGATGAGGATGATGATTATACGCTTTTGGAGGTATATGCCTTCTGACCTTAGTCTCTCAACTTATCTGAGTAAGCCTGTTATTTACTTATGCAGCTGGCTAGGTACATGACACTCCTCCTCTCGCCGTGGGCGGAGTCGGCAAGATCCCCGTCGCCAAGCCGAAGCGACGTGGAGCCTCCTCCGGCACTTAGCCGGCCAAGAAAAGCAAGCCCACTCCGCCAGCTCCTGCTGCCTCTGCTGCTGCCACTCTGGCTAAGACCCGCCAACCTGCTGGGCGCCGGGTGACACGCCGAGTCACTTGTGACCCGGTCGTCACCGGGTAAGTTTTTATACTCTGCTTTCTTTGTTCTTTATTTTTTGTCGTTGATGTTCTTTTATAGATGTCTTGTTGTTTTCAGCGTCGCACCTTTGTCGGTGAACCAGGCTGCTTCTAGTATTGCCTCGCCTCTAAGGCCTGCGCCTCCTACAGCTGACTCAGCGGCGCCGAGTCCCGTCCGAGTCGAGGCTCCCACTGTTGAGGCTCACTCCTCTCATTGTCAGTCAGACCCGGTGGGTCAATCGGCTAGCGCCCCTGGCGCTGGCCAGGAACAATTTTCTGATCTTGGTGCCAGTGATTCTGGCGCCGAGAAACCATCCACCACCAGTTCCTCTGGCATCGGCCCTCAGGATGATGTGAATGAATAACTTCCTGATCTTGGAGCCAGCAAAACTGCTGAGCCCAGCCAGCCGGCTCCACTTTCTTCTCCAAATCCCCCTGCTCGCTCTCCAATTCTGTCAAAGGTCTAGACCCAGCCCAAGGCTTCTGGCTCTGCTCGCCCTTCATCCGGCAAATCCACCTCCTCTAAGCAGACAACGCTAGTCTGCGCTACGGGTTCTGCTCCTCCGATCCGGCCTCCGACGTTGGCGACAATGGTCGCTTCAACGGGTAAGGGGGCGAATGCGCGGCTGCCGGGTCAGGTGTGGCTCTAAGGCTGTTACCCTCCATACTTCCGCTGCTGCGACCCGTGCCAATGTGGGAACCACCCTGAAAACGGGTCAAGTTGTCACTCAGACGCTCAGTGGGAAAAGCCTTGGTTCGGCTGAACCTTATTTTGTGGCATGGAATGTAGCTGGCGAGCAGGAGGTCAGCACCCGTGCTGGCAAGAAGCTGAAGCTTGGCCCTAAGGCCATCTTGGACATGACCCAGCAGGCCATTACTCTAATGGCCCGCGCCGACGAAGTGAACAAGGTAAAGTATCTTCTTACTATTTAGTATTGTTGAGTATTTCCTTTATACATATCTCCTAGTCCTCGATGTTACTGCCGAGTAAGGAACTTACTCGGTCGTAAGCTGTCAACACCCGGATTTTTAATCCCAGATGCCAGTTATGCCATACATCACAATCCCAGGATTACCATTTTTGCGAGGCATAACAGATTTGGATATCATAGTACATCATCCATTACAAACCATACATAAGGTCTTACACAAATAAGGATCTCATGATCCAGTTCTTAATACAACTCAAGCAGCGGAATATCGTAATAATAAAGATAGCGTAGGCGAAGCTCCATCTTCGGGGTCACAGGCAATGCTGACGATGGGAGATGATCCTAGTTGTCGTAACCTTCATGTGGTCCATCATCCTAGTACTCCTCTTCATAGTCTAGCCACGGGAATAGCCAGGGACAAGCCATGAGTACTCTTTAAGTACTCGCAAACTAATACTAACAAGTTAAGGGGGTTTTTGTAGTAGGACACTAAGATCTAGGGTTGTTTTGCAAAAATACAGATTTACCTCTACTAAGTTTAGAAGCTAAGAAAACTAGTTGAAGTTTTACAACACCTAAGTGGGAACCTTAATATTCATATCACAACCCTGTTGTGGTCAAGTCAAAATCATAACTCATTTCACAAGTCATTTTGAAAACATCTGACGGGGGAACAGTATGGCCACCTAATCGTCCATAATCAATGACGCGGCTATTCGAATAGTTTGAACTCTGTAGAGATTGTACACTTTGACCACAACATTCGATACATCCGTCAGGAAATAATCCTGAATTCACCATACTCAGTATGCGGATAATCAATCCTAACCTTTCCATTACACGCCCTAGTATAGGCACCTCTCCTGTGAGTTTGGCCTCCCAACCATGATCAATTTTCATCTTGGGTACTGCACAGGTGGACAATCTTCACAAGGTAGCCTCAGCTTAGACCTTGGCCGTGAGGGAACCCATACTAAGGTATATAAATTTCCAGTCAAGCGCTACCCAATTTTCGGGTATTGTGGTTGTACGGTAAAATTGGAATGGTATCGCATCCAAACAACCATCAGTTTTATAATGGGCTAAGGCTCATGCCTCAACATTTTCATCATCAAAATCATCTGGTGTTCGGAAACACATGTCAAAACATTTCAGTAGAATGACTCATCATTCCAAGGTTTTCATAACCATTTTCACCAAGTATTCCCATCTAAAGTTGATCAAGTTTTATGCTTAGCACTAGCATCTACAAGTGGGGTTAAGTACTAATGAGGGGTGATAAAAAAGTGGAGATTAGTTAAGTTCAATATCATGCCTTAGGATGACATCAAGATTATCTACTTAGGCCAAATTGAATGCTCTTTATGCAACCTTCAAATATCTTTCTAGCATCTACACTTTACTATGTAAAGTCTAAGAGAAAGCTTTGATAAAGAAATAAAGTATAAAGCTTGCAAGTTAAACTAGGATGGTTTATCAAGTGGTTATGATCACATATGCTTAAGGCATCTAGTGGTCATGGTAACAAGCAAGTATTAGCTTGCATAAGTAGGGTATCTTGCATGGGTTAGCTTGCATAGGTCAATTTGTGTAGGAAGGCTTGCCTTGAGCAGCGCAATGGTTGAAGTTCTCCTCGGCTTCTTCCTCGTAGTATGCTCCTTCCTCCTCGTATCCTTGGTCGGTACTAGCGTCTATAAATAAATACGAGGTACACAATCACCAAACAATACTTAACTATTTTCAATCATCACACAAAGGTGTACTATAGATGATCTAGCATCATCGCCTATCATTACAAGATTAAAAAATTTGTCTTATTTATTTTAATTTGAGAAAAGTAATTTCTACTCATTGAAAAACTACTTAAGATTTAATATTCTCCAACTCAAACATGGGATCATGTTGACACATGTCATCACCACATATTTTAGTACATGGGAATGTGATTTAAAGTGGTGTCACAATTTAATAAGGTTTAACCTTTTTATTTTAAATAAATAAAGTGACTAGAAATGCCTATGTGGCATTCTTTTGTTATTTGAACATTATTTCTGTAAGTAAACCCAAATGTTTTTATATATTCTGAAATGTATGTCAAATGTGATTTTTGAGAGTTGGAATCAACTCAAAAGCTATTATGGTTAAATTTTGAAAAATGTTTGAATGTAGAAAAGCTTCTGCCTTGTTATTTTTACCAAGGGTGATCTACAGATCCAAATGATTTGAATCCAACGAGCTTGGATTAAGCATTTCAGTACCTTTCTAACAAAATTAGTTTGATGTATTTTGGTTCACTGAATCGAGCTGGGTTGATTTTTGAATCTATGTACATAACTCTGTTTGAATTAAAATAGAAAAACCTAAATTCAAACGGTTGGGTCGCGCGGGAGAGGTTAATGGTCCAGCCTAGTGTCACTCCGCAGCGCGGGGCTCAGCTGACAGGGGGGTTCCACCAGTCAGTGGACCATAACGTGCGAAGCGATACGGGGCTGTGTGGGTCATTGGATTAGAAGAGAGATCGACGGCTAGGGATCGTCGTCGACGACGAACCTATCACCGGCAAGCTCGAACCCTAGCGGCTCAGTGGGGGTGCATAGGGGGCATACTAGGGCTCCAACGGTGACGGCGAGGCGGGAAAACAAACATGTGGTCGACGGCAAGCTCAGGGACGATCGAGGCAGCTTCGGGGGTGGTCGAAATCAACGCCCCCTTCTCCTCCAGAGGCGGCAAGCTCCGGCGCAATTCCGGCGAGCTGCTGCTCCTCGTGCTCCGTCTAGAGAGTGGAACGATCAGTGAGGTGAGAGGAGTGGAATGGTGTGCTGCAAACGGCTGGGGGTGGCCTCCTTTCATAGGCTCGATGGCGAGACCGAGAGGGATGGGCAGGCGACGGTGGCGACATGGCTACGGGCGGCTAGAGGCATGGCTGAGTGTGGCGATCGACGCACGGTCTCCTGGCGATGCTCTAGAACTTGAATGCGCGCTTAGGGGCGGTGTCAATCGGTCAGGAACGTGTGGTGCTCTGTGCGGTACCGACGGCGAACTCTGCGGCGTGCGGTGGCTACGAGGTACGAGCGAGGAAACTATCATGTCTAGTGGTCTCCTGGGACGGTGGGGTTCATGCCGGAGGGCGGCAAGGGCTCGAGGTGGTCGGGTTGAGTGGGAATGGTGCGTGCACGGTGGTGCGCGTCGGCATGGTCGACAACGGCGCAGGCACGGTGTTCCTGGCGGTTCTTGTCTCTGTCTATGAGCTAGGGCTTGTCGAGAGGGGGCGGTGAGGCATGAGAAGCATGCTAGACAAGGTGGGCGCAGCTAGTTCTTCCTCTAGCTTGTTGTCCACCTTGGGGTGGCATGGTGAGGCTCAGCCTGCTCACCATTGATGGCAAGGCAAGCTCATAGTGGTGCTAGAGGTTTACAATTAAGCTAGATGATCTACTAGATGTTTGTTGTGAGCTAGAGAGGAGACAAGGTTGGCCAAATCACTGCTCAAAAATAGTGTTTGTTGTTGGTTTGATTTGAATCTGCAAGGTGTTTGATGAAATGGCCGCAAGAAACTTACTTTTGAATTTTGAAAAGATTTTTGGTGGGTGTGCAAGGCATGTGCAGGAGGTTCTGTAGGTGCTTGGGTTTTGAAAATTGAGCTTGTTTGAGTGGTTTTTGAAATAGTGGGATCTTCCCATATGAGATAGATTCAATTTTAAACTGCCATTCAAACTTAGCATTTGAATGTTTTTGGAAGATCACAAAGTGTTCCTTGTACCTTATTATGAGTACTAACAAGGGGTGCAAAGATCCACAAATGTTTCTGTTAAGTTTTGAATGCTTGGAATAGCCAAAGTAGGCATGAGAGTTAATTTGGCCAAAGTGACCATTCACTTCATTTGTTCATTTTGAGTTGTTTGTCTTTGGGAAAATTTTGGGAATGATTTAGATGATGTTTATTTCACCTAAGAATCATTTTACAAGCAAAGAAACTCAGAACCATGGCAATTCATAAGAATCCAAATTTTAAATACACATACATATGAATGCTCTCACAGGTTTAGATAGGAAAGTTTTTGTTAACCCTAATTTTGATGATTAGCATTTGATGATCCATGTTTAGTATTTTTGGGATGTTACAAACCTTCCCCCCTTAAACAAAATCTCGTCCCGAGATTTGAAAAAGGACGAAAAATATTACCTAGGATTTGAAGAGATCGGGAAACTCCGTCCTGATGTGATCTTCGTGCTCCCAGTTAGCTTCTTCTTCTGTGTGGTTGCTCCACGGAATCTTGAGAAACTTGATGTTTCGGGTTCTGGTAGTTCTAAAAGATTCTTCCAAAATGCGGATGGGCACTTCGGGATAGGTCAGGTCATCGTTGATCTCTATGGTCCGGTGATCAATGTTCTTGAACACTTCAGTCTTCTCCGGAACTTCGAGGCACTTGCGAAGTAATGAGATATGGAACACATTGTGCACGACTAACATCTCTTCGGGTAGTTCCAATTGATACGACACTTCTCCTCGATGGTTCAGAATCTTGAAGGGGCCGATATATCTGGGGGCTCACTTTCCCTTCAGTTGGAAACGCTGCATTCCCTTTAATGGCGACACTTTCAGATACACGAACTCTCCGATGTTGAAGGCGAGGTCTCGATGTCTCTTGTTGGCGTAACTCTTCTGCCTTGACTGGGCGGTCTTGAGGTGCTCACGAATCTTGTGAACTTTCTCTTCTGCTTCTCGTAGGATGTTGGGTCCGAAAATCTGACTCTCTCCTACTTCCGACCAATTCAAAGGGGTGCGACACTTCCTTCCATACATGAACTCAAATGGGGCCATTTGCAAACTAGCTTGATAACTGTTGTTGTATGAAAATTCTGCGAACGGCAGGCAGTCTTCCCATTTAGATCCCTACTCTAACACACATGCTCTCAACATGTCTTCGAGTATTTGATTTACTCGCTCCGTTTGTCCGTCGGTCTGAGAGTGATAAGCTGTGCTGAAATCTAGTCAGGTTCCTAAACCTTCTTGGACATTCTTCCAGAATCTCGAGGTAAACTAAGTTCCTCGATCAGATATAATGTTCTTGGGGACTCCATGCAAACTGACAATTCTAGCAATGTACAACTCTGCTAGCTTCGAACTTTGATAAGTGGTCTTGACTGGTAAGAAATGGGCGACTTTGGACAATTTGTCCACTATGACCCAGATAGAGTCATTTCCCCTACTAGAAGTAGGCAATCCAGTGATAAAGTCCATTCCAACGGAATCCCATTTCCATTCTGGAATCTGCAATGGTTGCAACAATCCTATGGGTCTTTGGTGTCCCGCCTTGACTCGCTGACATATATCACACTTGGCGATATAGCTTCCGATTTCTCTCTTCATCTTATGCCACCAAAATTGTTCCTTCAAATCCTGATACATCTTCGTTCCTCTGGGGTGGATAGAATAAAGAGTATCATGAGCTTCCTTCAGAATAACTTCTTTCAACTCATAATCTGCTGTACACAAAGACGTCCTTTGTACCACAGAACTCCTTCTTCGTCTTCGGTAAATCCGGGTACTTTGCCTGTACCGATACGACGCTTGATTTCGTCGATACTAGCATTTACTTTCTACGCCTCCTTGATCTGACTGATCAAAGTGGGTTGAAGTTCTATGCTAGCCAAAAATCCTCTACTCACTAGTTCCATTCGGAAATCTTCCATCTCCTTGTGCAAACTTGGTTGTTGCTTCAAAATCATGGAGTTCAAGTGGCACAGCAATCTGCTAAGGGCATCTGCTACCACATTGGCTTAACCCGGGTGATAGTGAATGTCTAGATCGTAATCCTTGATTACCTCAATCCATCTTCTCTATCTCATATTCAGCTCCTTCTGAGTGAATATATACTACAGGCTTTTGTGATCCGAATAGATCTCACAACGATTTCCCATCAGGTAATGCCTCCATGTCTTCAGGGCTAGAACTACGGCGGCGAGCTCGAGGTCATGGGTTGGGTAGTTTTTCTCATGTTGTTTTAGTTGTCGAGATAGATAGGATATAACTTTTCCTTCTTGCATTAGCACACATCCGAGACCGATCTTGGATGCATCACAATACACGTCAAAGGGCTTCGTGATATCCGGCATGATCAAGATTGGGGATGAAATCAATCTTCTCTTGAGTTCTTGAAAACTTGCTTCACATTTGTCGGTCCATTCAAACTTCTCGTCCTTCTTCAGCAATTGGGTCATGGGTCTGGCGATACTCGAGAATCCTTCTACGAACTTGTGGTAGTATCCCGCCAATCCGAGAAATGCATGAACTTGGGTTTGAGTGGTTGGGGCTTGCCAATCTTCGACATCTTTCACCTTTGCAGGGTCAACGGAAATTCCTCCGGCTGATACAATGTGACCGAGGAATACTACCTCCTGTAACCAGAATTCAGATTAGCTAAACTTGGCATACAATTGATGCTCTCTGAGGGTTCCAAGAATGTTCCTTAGGTGTAGCTCAGGTTCTTCTTCTGATTTGGAATAAATCAGAATGTCATCGATGAAAACAACGACAAACTTATCCAGGAAGTCCATGAAAATCTTATTCATGAGATTCATGAAATAAGCGGGGGCATTGGTTAATCCAAAAGACATGACAGTATACTCGTATAATCCATATCTGGTGGTAAAGGCAGTCTTGGGAATATCCTCTGCGTGAATCTTCAATGATGATAGCCAGTTCCAAGATCAATCTTAGAAAACACTTTGGCACCAGTCAACTGGTCAAACAAATCTTCTATCTTGGGCAACGGGTATTTGTTCTTGATAGTGACATCATTCAACTTCCGGTAATCCGTACAAAAACGGTTACCTCCATCCTTCTTGTCCACAAACAAGACAGGTGATCTCCATGGTGACGCACTTGGTTGAATCAATCCAATTTCTAGCATGGCATCAAGTTGCTTCTTTAGTTCTGCTAGTTCAGACGGGTTCATACTATATGGTCTCTGGGCTATGGGTCCTGTTCCGAGGATTAGTTCAATGATAAACTCGATATCCCGATCTGGGGGCATACCGGGCAAAACATCTGGAAATACATCAGGGTATTCATAGACTATCCGGACTTGGTCAATGGTAGGTTAGGCTATACTCTTTTTGCACTTGAATTGACGAGGTAAGGTTTTAGATACTTGCTCGACTGCTATTTCGGCTGTACTGGTCATGGTTATGGCTTTCTTGGCATAGTCAATTAATCCTTTATGTTTCGACATCCAATCCATTCCTAGTACTACTTCCAAACCTTTAGATCCAAGTACTATCAAGTTAGCATAAAAATCTATGCCATGGATTCAGATAGGGACGACTTTGCAAATTTGCCTAGCTTTGGTGGTTGATCCGGGGATTTGAACAATCATAACATGCTTCAGTTTGGTTGGTTGAATGTTACTAGTGCATGCAAATTCTTCGGTGACAAATGAGTGCGATGAACCAGAATCAAACAACACTCTTGCAAGTACTGAATTAACATAAAACATACCCAGTACGACATCTGGCGCTTCCTGGGCTTCTTCAGCATGCATGAGAAAACGACGGCCGCTGCGGTTGAGCGAATTCCCTAGGGCAAACCTTCTTCCTGGCTGAACACGACGCTGCTGCTGAGCTGGGGCATTTGCATTGGGGGCTACGACATTCTTCTTGGGGCACTCATTGGAGTAGTGACCCTTATTTTCACAGTCATAACAAGTCACTTGCGACTTGTCCTTTGCTGCAACAAGCATAGCATTGCTTCCAGTCCTCAGGGCAGTGTTGGTGTTGGCGGTAGCATTGTTGTTGTGGAACTTGGGTGGTGCACGGTTGAAATTGCCAGAGTTTCCGGGGTTGTTGTGATTTCCTCCGGGCCTTGGGTTTCCACGGTTGGGATAGGTCGGACGGTTCATCGGGGGTCTGTTGGTTCTCGGGGCAAATCCTGGAGATGGGTTGGGGCGATACTTTGGTGTATGATGGGTTCCTGGCTGATGCATCATGCGACGCTTGCGGTTCTCATTGGCTTGGTTGATCTTTCCTTCCATATGAATGGCAGAGTCGACGAGGGCTTCAATATCAGCAAAGGGGATATTGACCAACACCGTCTGCATCTCATCGTGCAGACCATTCAAGAATCTTTCTTTCTTCTTGGCTTTAGTATCGATCTCATCTAGGGCATACCTTGCTAATGACAAGAATTTGTCACGGTATTCCACTACGGTCATTCCTTGCTTCAGTTCTCTGAACTCATCTCTCATTCTCTTGATCAAACCCGGTGGCACATGGGTTCTGCTGAACTTGACCTTGAATTCCTCCCAGGTCATCATTTGTACTCCGGTCATTACACGAACGCTGCTCCACCATGCTCTTGCATCTCCGGCTAGATAGTGGGTGGCGAACAGAACTTTCTCGTCAGCTTCCACTCCGGTGACTTCCAGGTTGTTTTCCATGGTTTGCAGCCAATCATCTACATCTAGGGGCTCTTCCGACTTAGTGAAAACAGGTGGGTTGGTGTTCTGGAATTTTTTTAGCTTAGATCCATGGTTGTCCTGGTTTCCTTGGCCTTGGTTGTTGTGGGCCAGCTGAGCTATCTGCTGAAGGGTGGCTAAATTGGCTTGACGTTCTGCTCTTTCAGCTTCGCGGTCAGAAACCAACATTTGCAGGATCTGCAACATCGGGTCCGGGGATGAACCACTTCCTCCGCGAGGCATCTGAAGATTGAGATAGATCATGAGAAAAGAGGGAAATTTCTAAGGTTCAGGGACTTTGAAAAGTTTTTAAAGTTTGACTCAGATTTTCTAGCAACATGCTTTTCATTCATTCATCCATAGCACACGATACAACACACACCACAACAAAGGAAAACATATGGTTTTAAGAACCATTCTGGAAACTATGATATAGTGGGACCGAATAAAGCTCACTAACGCTAGTGCTCAAGTGCTACTACTCCTCAGAGTCTATGTAATCATCATCCTCATCCTCATCATCGTCATCGATGAAGGCGAAATCCTCCTCATCGGTGAAGAAGTCCATGGCCTGATCCTCCAGAAAATCATCATCATCACTGAGATAGGAGTAGGGGTCTCCATGAAGATCTTCTCCGGCATTCTCCCTTCCTCCAACTTCATGTCTCTCTCGTGGATGGTCTCCTCCAAATCCGTGATACGATGGCGAAGACGGTAAATGATGCGCTCCTTCTTGTCAAGCTGACGGCGACAAGACTTGCGATCCTTCACTAGCATGGCGATGGTCTGATCCTTCGTCTTGATGATGGCGGACTTGTTATTGGAGTATTCACAGGCATTGTCTAGTTCCTGCTGACGATCATACACCATGAAGCTAAGGTGATCCAACAGAGTCTTCAGCTCGTGGTGGTATGGGGCTTCCAGTGGTTTCCCATAGCATCATGCCTTGGAAAGAACTCAAAGCGGGTACCCTTGATCTGATTGATACTATGCCCACATAGACGGGCAAGAGCTTCCTGCATAGCCCTGGCAAGTCCATCGAGCCAGTTGTTCTCTCTTAAGGTGAACTAAATTCCCTCGGCAGTGGGAGGTTCAATCTTTCCTCGGAGACTTGCAACAACTAGCCACTGCAGATATTCTCCTCCTTGATCATTGAGCTGAGATCCAAAGAACTCGGGGTGTGGACGCTCCAGAAGTTCCAAAAGCTGGTCCAAGTCCCTCTCAAAGATGAGGTCTCCTCCATTCCCCAACTGATAAAACTTGATGCACTTCACGTCCATCTATAAGAATATAGGATGAGTAAGTTAGTAGAATGATCAAGTGTGTCAAATTTCAGGTCAAAAAAAAGTGTGTCAAATTTTAGGTATTTTGCAAAAAAATTTGAGGAACATGAATTTTTCATGAAAGAATCAAAGTGATAAGAATGGGAATAAGTTTTTTGTAAATACTCACTTCCTTAGGTTTTGAAACTCAGTTTTTGATTCAAACATCCATTCTAACTAGGGTCTCCTATGGTCAGGATGGCTCTGATACCAACTTGTCAACACCCGGATTTTTAATCCCAGATGCATATTATGCCATACATCGCAATCCCAGGATTACCATTTTTGCGAGACATAACAGATTTGGATATCATAGTACATCTTTGGGGTCTCATGATCTCATACATAAGGTCTTACACAAATAAGGATCTCATGATCCAGTTCTTAATACAACTCAAGCAACGGAATAACGTAATAATAAAGATAGCATACGCGAAGCTCCATCTTCGGGGTCACAGGCAATGCTGACGATGGGAGATGATCCTAGTTGTCGTAACCTTCCCGCGATCCATCATCCTGGTACTCCTGTTCATAGTCTGGCCACGGGAATAGCCAGGGACAAGCCATGAGTACTCTTTAAGTTCTCGCAGACTAATACTAACAAGTTAAAGGGGGTTTTGTAGTAGGACACTAAGCTCTAGGGTTGATTTGCAAAAATCCAGATTTACCTCTACTAAGTTCAGAAGCAAAGAAAACTAGTTGAAGTTTTACAACACCTAAGTGGGAACCTGAATATTCATATCACAACCCTGTTGTGGTCAAGTCAAAATCATAACTCATTTCACAAGTCATTTTGAAAACATCTGACGAGGGAACAGTATGGCCACTCCAACTGTCCATAACCGCGGACGCGGCTATTCGAATAGTTTGACAGTCTACGGAGATTGTACACTTTGACCACAACATTCGATACATCCGTCAGGAACAAATCCTTAATTCACCATACTTAGTATGCGGATAATCAATCCTAACCTTTCCATTACACGCCCTAGTATAGGCACCTCTCCTGTGAGTTTGGCCTCCCAACCATGATCAATTGTCATCTTGGGTACTGCACAGGTGGACAATCTTCACAAGGTAGCCTCAGCTCAGACCTTGGCCGCGAGGGAACCCATACTAAGGTATATAAATTTCCAGTCAAGGCCTACCCAATTTTCGGGTATTGTGGTTGTACGGAAAAATTGGAATGGCATCGCATCCAGACAACCATCAGTTTAATAAAGGGCTAAGGCTCATGCCTCAACATTTTCATCATCAAAATCATCTGGTGTTCGGAAACACATGTCAAAACATTTCAGTAGAATGACTCATCATTCCAAGGTTTTCATAACCATTTTCACCAAGTATTCCCATCTAAAGTTGATCAAGTTTTATGCTTAGCACTAGCATCTACTAGTGGGGTTAAGTACTAATGAGGGGTGATAAACAAGTGGAGATTAGTTAAGTTCAATCTCATGCCTTAGGATGACATCAAGATTATCTACTTAGGCCAAATTTAATGCTCTTATATGCAACCTTCAAATATCTTTCTAGCATCTACAATTTACTTTGTAAACTCTAAGAGAAAGCTTTGATAAAGAAATAAAGTATAAAGCTTGAAAGTAAAACTAGGATGGTTTATCAAGTGGATATGATCACATATGCTTAAGTCATCTAGTGGTCATGGTAACAAGCAAGTATTAGCTTGCATAAGTAGGGTATCTTGCATGGGTAAGCTTGCATAGGTCATTTGTGTAGGAAGGCTTGCCTTGAGCAGCGCCGTGGTTGAAGTTCTCCTCGGCTTCTTCCTCGTAGTATCCTCCTTCCTCCTTGTATCATTGGTCGGTACTAGCGTCTATAAATAAATACGAGGTACACAATCACCAAACAATACTTAACTATTTTCAATCATCACACAAAGGTTTACTATAGATGATCTAGCATCATCACCTATCATTACAAGATTAAAACATTTGTCTTATTTATTTTAATTTGAGAAAAGTAATTTCTACTCATTGAAAAACTACTTAAGATTTAATATTCTCCAACTCAAACATGGGATCATGTTGACACATGTCATCACCACATATTTTAGTACATGGGAATGTGATTTAAAGTGGTGTAACAATTTAATAAGGTTTAACCTTTTTATTTTAAATAAATAAAGTGACTAGAAATGCCTATGTGGCATTCTTTTGTTATTTGAACATTATTTCTGTAAGTAAACCCAAATGTTTTTATATATTCTGCAAGTTATGATCAAATGTGATTTTTGAGAGTTGGAATCAACTCAAAAGCTATTATGGTTAAATTTTGAAAAATGTTTGAATGTAGAAAAGCTTCTGCCTTGTTATTTTTACCAAGGGTGATCTACAGATCCAAATGATTTGAATCCAACGGGCTTGGATTAAGCATTTTAGTACCTTTCTAACAAAATTAGTTTCATGTATTTTGGTTCAATGAATCGAGCTGGGTTGATCTTTGAATCTATGTACAGAACTATGTTTGAATTAAAATAGAAAAACCTAAATTTAAACGGTTGGGTCGCGCAGGAGAGGTTAATGGGCCGGCCCAGTGTCACTCTACAGCGCGGGGCTTAGCTGCCAGGGGGGTTCCACCTATCAGTGGCTCATAACTCACGAAGCGGTACGGGGTTGTGTGGGTCGTTGGATTAGAAGAGAGATCGACGGCTGGGATCGTCGTCGACGATGAACCTGTCACCGGCGAGCTCGAACCCTAGCGGCTCAGTGGGGGTGCATAGGGGGCATACCCGGGCTCCAGCGACAATGGCGAGGCGGGCAAACGAACAAGTGGTCAATGGCGAGCTCAGGGACGGTCAAGGCAGCTCCGGCGGTGGTCGAAGTCAATGGTCCCCTTCTCCTCCATTGGAGGCCTGCTCCGGCGCAATTCCGGCGAGCTGCTGCTCCTCGTGCTCCGGCTAGAGGGTGGAACGACCAGTCAGGTGAGGGGAGTGCAATGGTGTGCTTCAAACGGCTGGGGTGGCCTCCTTTTATAGGCTCGATGGCGAGACCGAGAGGGATGGGCAGGCTACGTTGACGACATGGCTACGGGCGGCTAGAGGCCTGGCTGAGTGTGGCGATCGATGCGCGGTCTCCTGGCGATGCTATAAAACTTGAATGCGCGCTTAGGGGCGGTGGAAATCGGTCGGGAACGTGCGGTGCTCTGCGCGGTACCAATGGCGAACTCCGCGGCATGCGGTGGCTACGGGGTACGGGCGAGGAAACGATCATGTCTAGTGGTCTCCTGGGACGGTGGGGTTCATGCTGGCGGGCGGAAAGGGCTCGAGGTGGTCGGGTTGAGTGGGAATGGCGCGTGCCCGGTGGTGCGCGTCGGCATGGTCGACAGCGGCGTGCGCACGGTGTTCCTGGCGGTTCTTGTCTCTGTCTATGAGCTAGGGCTGGTTAAGAAGGGGGCGGTGAGGCATGGGCAGCATGCTAGACAAGGTGGGCGTAGGTAGTTCTTCCTCTAGCTTGCTGTCCACCTTGGGGTGGCATGGTGAGGCTCGGCCTGCTCACCATTGATGGCAAGGCAAGCTCACAGTGGTGCTAGAGGTTTACAATTAATCTAGATGATCTATTAGATGTTTGCTGTGAGCTAGAGAGGAGACAAGGTTGGCCAAATCACTGCTCAAAAATAGTGTTTGTTGTTGGTTTGATTTGAATATGCAAGGTGTTTGATGAAATGGCCGCAAGAAACTTACTTTTGAATTTTGAAAAGATTTTTGGTGGGTGTGCTAGGCACGTGCTGGAGGTTCTGTAGGTGCTTGGGTTTTGAAAATTGAGCTTGTTTGAGTGGTTTTTGAAATAGTGGGATCTTCCCATATGAGATAGATTGAAATTTTAAACTGTCATTTAAACTTAGCATTTGAATATGCAAGGTGTTTGATGAAATGGCCGCAAGAAACTTACTTTTGAATTTTGAAAAGATTTTTGGTGGGTGTGCTAGGCACGTGCTGGAGGTTCTGTAGGTGCTTGGGTTTTGAAAATTGAGCTTGTTTGAGTGGTTTTTGAAATAGTGGGATCTTCCCATATGAGATAGATTGAAATTTTAAACTGTCATTTAAACTTAACATATTAATTTGGCCAAAGTGACCATTCACTTCATTTGTTCATTTTGAGTTGTTTGTCTTTGGGAAAAGTTTGGGAATTATTTAGATGATGTTTATTTCACCTAAGAATCATTTTACAAGCAAAGAAACACAGAACCATGGCAATTCAAAAGAATCCAAATTTTAAATATACCTACATATGAATGCTCTCATAGGTTTAGATAGGAAAGTTTTTGTTAACCCTAATTTTCATGATTAGCATTTGATGATCCATGTTTAATATTTTTGGGATGTTACATAATCTCTCAATAATCACTTAGTCTTTAAATTCTTCACCCCAAGCTTGCATGTTAGAGCTTCGATCCCTAGCCATCGAGTTTATTGTTGAGTGAGGAACTTACTCGGCTGTAAGCTCTTAAACTCTTTCATTTCCTTATGCCAAATTCATGTTAGAGCTTTGATACCTAGCCCTCGAGGTTACTGTCGAGTAAGGAACTTGCTCAGCTGTAAGCTCTTAAGCTTTTTAATTTCTTACGCCAAATTAATATGTTAGAGCTTCGATCCCTAGCCCTCGAGGTTACTATCGAGTAAGGAACTTACTCGGCTATAATCTCTTAAGATTTTTTATCCGGCAGGCTGCTTGACTTGACCTTTCCTTACTATCCGTCTTCTTTGTTCATCTCACGCATAACGAGCGCACCAAGGTGCACCAAGCTCTCGTTCTGGCACATCGCAAGCTCGAACTTGCGTATGAAAAGCTGCAGACTGATACCCAAGTCCAAGGTAACATCCTTAGTCGTCCTTTCTCTATTCGGTGTAATTTTCTTTGGTTCATGGTCTCAATTTTTTCTCGCTCTTTTTTCGCAGCCTCTGCTCAGTCCACCATCGATGCTCTTCACTCGCAGATCAGCGAGCCTGAGAGTAAGTTTCTTGCCTCACTAATTCGATAGCTGAAGGTTTATGTTGGTGCTGACAAGTAATTTGTTCCGAATAAGCAGAGAAGCACCAAACCGAGCTCCAGAAGGAGCGAGATGAGGTGACTCGGCTGAAGAAGCTGATGGCCGAGACGGAGCAGAAGCACTTGGCCGAGGTGGAAGGATTGAAGGAGGAGCTTGCCGAGAAAAATGAGCAGCAGGCCACCAGCGCCGAGAAGACCAAGAGGCTGCTCGACGAGGCCGAGTGATCGGTCGAGTCACCAAATCTGAACTTTGAGGCCCTCCAAGACAAGGACAAAACTTGGCATAGCAAGCTCGCACTGTATAGGTCACTCTGGACTTCTTCCATCTACTTTTGTTAATTTGCTAACTTTCTCTTTTTTCTTGCGAAAAGTTTCCCTGAGGCCAATATGTTTGCCATCCGAGCCATGAGGAAGGTGAGGGCCGAAGATGGTGCTCCTGTCGACGACGAGGTGTCCATGGAGGATCTTCTCGAAGCGGTGTCCGAACGGGTCAGGACTCTGAAGTCTTGTGGTGTGGACCTGCTTAAGTCGGCTATTCATGCGTTTTGCATGCTCTGGCCGGATGAAGACCCACCTAAACTCATCGAGCCACTTGCTGAGAGATTGATCCTTACTGAAGACCGGCTGGACCAATGGCGTGAGTCGGCCGGCCGAGCTGCAGCGGACAAGGCTCTCTCCTTCGTGCTTTCATGGTACGATGACATCAACCTTGATGTTCTTGCTTGCGTAAGAGGGGATGGCAAATGGCTGAATGAACCAGAGCTGATCAAGAAGCGCCAGGAGCGATCTTACGCCATGATCGAGTACACCATGGTGCACGCTTGGTGTGATGGGCCCAGCTTCCTTGACCTTGGCGACCCGCTCGTCAAAGTTGCTGATGAAGAGGGTTGCGACAGCGAAGCAACCAAGTCAGATAGTCCGGATGACCCGGCCACAGATGCCCCTCACTCGGCCGATGCTCCAAGCAATGCTCCTGGCTTCGAGAGTGCTCGTCCGAGTCCTTCTACTTCTTAGGCTAACAAATACTCGAACTTTTATTAGATCCCCGGTATGACGGGTATAGATGTAACATACATTGCACTTTAAGTTTGATTATTCGCCTTTTGAAAGGCTTTATATATTTGCGTTATGTTCTAAGTGTGAATCATTCAAGGGCAAGTCCCTGAGTTTCATTTTTCCGTGTCACATTTCCTTGACTTTGGCCCCTATCTACCTTTTTCGTTATTCGACATTAGAGTCTCAAAGTACTAAGGATATAGTTAGCGGGTATGAAGCTTGGATCACTTGGCCGAGATTACTCGACACGTAGTATAACGTGACCTGTAGAGAGTTAGGAAAAAATCTGAAGACGTCTCGCGTTTCTCCTTTGTACTTATCCGGCGTTCGTGTTTTCCCGTCATACATCCTTTTCTCTTGCTTGCTATGAAGCCGTGTTTTTGGACAACAACATAGTCGAAGAGTTGATTTCTTCCGAGTAAACACTACTTGTTTCGAGATAAATTTCGGGTGTCACGCCATCCGACATAAAATAATTGAGAGGGAAAACTTAAGGGGTAGTCCCTGAGTCAGTTTTTCGAATCATACCATTTTATTATCAGCATATAGCCGGCACACACGTCCGACATATGAGAGTTTGAGTGATACATGCATTGCTTCTCCTAAGTATAGAAGGGACGAATTAGCACCACATTCCATGGCCTTTTGGTCTCATCTCCTGACATGTCCGCCTTGTTCTTTTGCGCTTCACGAGCGTCTATGAGATAATGGGAATCATTGTGCAATGCTTTGCTTACAATGAATGGTCCTTCCCATGGGGGTGATAACTTATGCATTCCCTCTGTGCGTTGCACCAGCCTTAGCACCATATCACCTTCTCGAAAAACACGAGGTTACACTTTCCGGCTATGGTAGCGTCGGAGATTCTATTGATATATAACAGATCTGGATAATGCTAGTTCCCTTGCTTCTTCGAGTAAGTCTACGCCATCTTCCCGAGCCTCTTTTTCCTCGGCTTCTGAGTATTGCCTTATTCTTGGCGAGTCATATTCTACGTCGGGAGGCAAAACTGCTTCTGCCCCATATACGAGAAAAAATGGCGTATAACCCGTTGATCGATTCGGAGTTGTTCTTAGGCTCCATATCACTGAGGGTAGTTCCTCTATCCAACAACCAGGTGACCTCTGGAGTGGTTCCATTAAGCGGGGTTTTATCCCTGATAGAACTAAGCCGTTAGCCCATTCAACTTATCCATTTGATTCTGGATGGGCGATTGATGCCACATCGAGTTTTATTCGGTGTTTCCCGCATAAACGAGCAAAAGCTCCTTCGGCAAAGTTCGTGCCATTATCAGTGATTACACTGTGTGGGTAACCATACCTGAGGATTATATCCCTTAAGAATGTGACAGTTGTTTTACCGTCCAACTTTTTGATTGGTTTCACTTCTATCCACTTTGTGAACTTATCAATCATGACCAAAATATGAGTCATGCCTCCCCTTGCTGGTTTGAATGGTCCTACCATATCTACGCACCAAACTGCAAAAGGCCAAGTGATTGTTATAGTCTTTAATTCAGACGCTGGTAGATGTGACTTGGACGCATAGTTTTGACAACCACTGCATTTTCCGACTAACTCTTGCGCTTGTGCCAATGCGCTTGGCCAATAGAATCCATGTCGGAATGCCTTGGGCACCAACGCTCTTAATGACGCATGGTGCCCACATTCTCATTGATGAATATCTAATAAGGTCTCTTGGTCTTTCTCTGGACTGATACAACGCTGCAGTACACTCATCACACTTCGCTTGTACAATTCCTTGTTGATTATGGTGTATGCTTTTGCTCTTCGTACTGTTTGCATTGCCAATGTTTCATCACTCGGCAAGGTCCCATCTTTTAAATGATCGAATATTGGCTATGCCCATACTGGTATTAGTGGTTCCGGGTCTTCTTCAGTATCAATGTTCATTGGCTCCGCCGACATATGCTCTGCCGACATGACCTGAGGAACCCCCGAGTGTGATTCGGTAGCCCTTGAATTGAGTCGATCAGTCCCCGAGTGATTCGAAGCTACCCCTGAGTCGATATCCATTGGTACCACATCTGACTCCTGACTCGCCGGGGTGACCCTGATTGAGTCGGACTCTGGTGACGGCTTGATCGATGGTTTCCTGAGGTGCTCCAGTGCTACCCCTGGTGGTATTGCTTGCCGAGATGACCCTAATTTGGATAGTACATCTGCTGCCTCATTTTCTGCTCTAGGAACATGATGGAATTCGCATCCGTCAAAGTATCCCAAAATTTGTTGCACATGGAAACGATATAATGCCATGTTTGCGTCCAACGCATCCCAATGTCTAGACACTTGCTGAATCACCAAATCCGAATCGCCAAAACACATGATCCTTTTGATACCAATTTCCTTGGCTACTTTGATGCCATGGACAAGTGCTTCATACTCGGCAACGTTGTTGGAAGCCGCAAAATGAATCTGTAACACGTACCTCAGTTGATCCCTCTTTGGAGATGTGAGCACTATCCCGGCGCCCAGACCCATTTTCGTCTTGGACCTGTCAAAATGAATTTTCCAGTAGTTCGGATCTGGCAGTGGTGGTTCGTACTGCATTTCCACCCAGTCTACAAAGAAATCTGCAATAGCCTGAGACTTTATTGCATCTCTTCTATCATATTGTGGAGTATACGATGTCAGTTCTATGGCCCATTTTGCAACTCGGCCACTGGCATCTTTGCTTCCCAATATATCCGAGATAGGTGCCTCGCATATTACCCGGATTGGGTGTTCTTGAAAATAATGTTCTAGCTTCTTTGCTACCATATATACCCCATATGTCATCTTCTGATAATGCGGGTAATTCTGTTTCGAGACAGAGAGCACTTCGCTCAAGTAATAAACTGGTCTTTGGACTAATTTGCCCCTTCTTCACGTTCAACCACTATTACTGCACTTACAACTCTGTTGGTTGCGGCGACATAGAGCAACATTGGCTCTTTGGATAGTGGTGATGCTAATATTGGTGCTATTGCCAACATTTTCTTTAATTCATGGAAAGCGCTATCAGCTTGCTGTGTCCACGTGAATTTGTCTGATTTCTTCATCAGTTGATATAGTGGTAGGTCCTTTTCACCTAGCCGACTAACAAACCTGCTCAACGAGGCCAGGCATCCAGTAAACTTCTGGACATCGTTGAGGGTTTTTGGTAATTCCATTCTTTCAATGGCACTGATTTTTGTTGGGTTAGCCTCAATTCCTCGGCTGGATACAAGGAATCCGAGTAACTTTCCAGCCGGGACACCAAATGTGCATTTTCACGGGTTAAGCTTCATCCGGAATCTTCTTAAGTTCGCGAATTTTTGACACAAGTCCTCAATTAGAGTATGACTTTGTTTGGTTTTTATTACCACGTCGTCGACGTATACTTGAACATTTTTGTCCAATTGGTATTGTATGCATTTTTGCATGCATCTTTGATATGTTGCACCTGCATTTCTCAACCCAAATGGCATGGTACGATAGCAATAAGCCCCGTACGGGGTGATAAAAGCCGTCTTTATTTGATCATTCGGATTCAGTGCTATCTGATGGAATCCAGAATACGCATCCACAAACGACAACAACTCACACCCAGCAGTAGAATCTATGACTTGGTCGATCCGTGGCAGGGGAAATGGATATTTTGGACACGCCTTATTGAGGTTTGTGTAATCAATACACATGCGCCATACCACTGCCACGTTCGGGTCATCTTTCTTCTTCTCGACCAAGACTGGATTTGATAACCAATACGGGTGCAGTACTTCCATGATGAATCCAGCAGCTAAAAGTCTGGCAATCTTGGCAGCTATTACTTTCCTCCTATCTTCGGCGAAGCGGTGGAGGGGTTGCATCACCGGCTTGGCATATGGTCTTACATGAAGAGAGTGCTCAGCCAGCTCCCTCGAAACTCCTTGCAGATCTTGAGTGGACCATGCAAAGATATCTTGATTCTCACGGAGGAAGCTGGTGAGCTCGTTTTCCTATTTGTCTGTGAGGCCAGCCCCAATGGTAACTGTGCGCTCCGGGAAAGTCTCATCCACCTGTACCTTCTTGGTTTCTTTGGTATCTTGAAATGACACATTGCCATGCGGGTTGGTGAGTGCCGACATGGACATTTGTGCTGCTTTGGCCAATGCTGCCACTTCCAACATTTGATTCTTTTCTTGTGCTATGACGAGTGACTCGGCCAGTGAAGATCCGGCTGAGGCACAAGCAATAGATCTTTTGTAATCGCCTTCAACTATAATTACCCCACATGGGCCTGGTAGCTTCATGTTTAAGTAAGCAATGTGTGTAGTATCCATGAATCTTGCCATACTCGTCCTGCCGAGTAAGGCGTGATATGAGATGACCAAATCCACTACCTCGAACTCTATGGCCTCAGTGCAACAGTTCTCTCTGTTGCCGAATACGACGTCGACCCAGATCTTGCCAATTGGCTCACAGGACAATCCTGGCACAATACCATGGAAAGTGGTCTTAGTCGGCTCCAGCATGTTCATGGTAATGCCTAACTTGAGCATAGTATCCTTGTACATGATGTTGATGCTACTGCCATCATCAATCAGCACTTTTGAAAACTTGACATTGATATCTGGGCCCATGAATGTTGGATCCAAAACTAGAGCATATCCTCCTGGGGTTGGCATGATCCTAGGGTGATCTTTTATGATCCAAGTTATTTCTTGCTCAGACCAATGCATGTACTTGGGAATTGCCGGCATCGTGGCATTAACCTCCATCATTCGTCGCTGTTGGCTCTTTTGGTCATTCGGCTCTATGACAAAGACGACATAACTCTGGTGATGTTCTCTGTACTCATTTCTAGTTCCGTGGCCGACATGAGCATCATCACCTCTTGGGTTGTGCACCTGGTGCACAGTTTCTCTTCTTTCTTGATTCTGAGACCTCGGCTGCCTGTTTTCGTATCTGTTATCTGTTCCCACTGTCTGAGCATTTCCTCCTCTTAGTGGTGGAGGTGGAGGTGGTGGAAGCTGCTTATTCGGCGAATCCACTCTATCTCCTTTCTAAAACCAAGTGCATTGCCTTGTTGTGTGATTGGCCGGTTTACTCGGAATAGGCGTGTGAAAATTACACGACTGGTCCAGCATCATCTCATAGGTATATTTCTATCGGTCCTGATATTGCTTCCTCTGATCGTATGGCCTTTTGCCATCATTCTTTGGCACCCATTGTTGTTGTCCACTTATCCTTTAACGCTGACTACTTCCAGCATCTGGATGATCCTGACTCACGGCCGCAACCTGAGTCGAACCATACCTGTAGTTTGTCCTCTCGTCTCTTCTCTTTCTTCTGTATTCAGATCTTTCCTGGCGCCTTTGTGACCCATCAACATCATAGATCTGAGTCTCAGTCATCCCGTCTGCCGACATAAGCAGCAGCTGAGACGGATCTCCTAACGCATACGAATCAACAATTCTTATTGTTTCCGCCAGACTTGCCGGCATATCTCTCTGTAACCTTTGCCATAACACACTTCCATGTCTGCATCCTTCTGCAAACCAAGCGATTGCCTGTGACTCGATTACACTTTCACAAGAGTTGCGCATTGTACACCACCTTGTGAGGAATTCCCTATCCGTCTCATTCGGTCTTTGCTTGCACATTGCCAGTTGCCGTGGGCGATTTGGCCTCTTGTAAGTGCTCATGAAATTGCTCACAAAAGCATCGTGAAAATCGATCCAGCTGTTAGTGCTTCCGGGTGGCAAATTGTTCAACCATACCCGACCTGGTGCTTCCAGCATTTGTGGTACATAACATACTGCCCATCTCAAAACTCCATGCGCGATCTTCACAGCAGTTCCATAATCTGGTGGCTCCTTGGGCCAAAGCATGGTGGACCCTGCGGACCTTGTGATTCAATTAGCTCTGCCATTTTTATTCGGTCAAGATTCAGCCTTGCATCATCCGGCTGAAGGTTCTTGCCTCCGAGTCTTGATCTCATTGCTTGATATGCGTGATCCGGCAACTCATATCCGTCATTCACCATAGCCGAGTAACCATCATTATACTTATTTGTGTTCAGGTCAGCAGGCTGTTGAGCTGCCTTTCCCGCACTTTGCTGTCTTCTTTCAGGTTGAGTTGGCGCATTATTCGGTGCTGGATTTCCTTCTCCTGCCGAGTGAGTTCTACACCTAGCTTGAGGTGCAAAATTTTGCCCTCTGTTGTCATTTCTTTGCCCTGCTTGCCTTTCTCGGCCTGCATTCTCATGGTTTTCATTTCCTTGGGCATTATTTCTTCTCGCCCCCTGCGCATGTGTCGGGTTTCCTTGAACCACTGTCGGATCATAGGCGACCATCTGCTTGTTTCTTCCAGAATCCACACTCTTTTATTTTCTCGGCCTAGGCGCTGCTCTGGGTGAGGATGCCGTGTGCCCAGCCGATCACGCCGGGACAGGAGTCGCCGAGTGAACCAGCTGTGACCTTCCTGCTATACCCGGATTTTCTCTGTAATACGCTTCATTCAGCATGCTAGCTGCTCTTACTAGTTCATTGACTCGTTCTTGTTGCCTTTTCTTTGCTTCTCCCTCCAAATGGGGTAACTCTGCCATTGCTGCCTCTGCTGCTCACAGATTAGCTGCTGCTGTGTTATATGTTGGCCGCATGGCTGTTTCGTTGCTGTTCTCTGGCGTTATTTTTGACGTTTCATCTGCCAGCTCTTCATTGAGGTTTCTTCCTCTCAACCTCGTCGCATCAAGCCGGGTCTTTGCGCCCTTGACTCGATTTTCCGAGTTGAGCTCTCGGATCGTGATATCCACATCCTGCTGTAACTGCGCTAATTCCTTGGCTTTCTCCAAAACTTTTATCCTGGCCTCCTCCAACTCGGCTTGCACACGTGCCGGGTCAGTTGCATGTGCTACTGGCTCTGCCAACTTGTCTACCGCTTCCTGCAACTCCTTAGCCCTTCTACTCCTAGCTATGTTTTTTGTTTTTTCTAGTGGTGCCTTTGCTGTTCTTGCAGCCATTGGTGTTTCCTCATGATTTCCTCCCTCAGCATTCTCATTCAGTACTGGAACTATCGGCGGAGCCGCGGGGTTTGGCACTGTCATCATTACCTCCATGGAGACGAGTTGGTGAAGCTTCCCAGCGACAGGAATCGCTGGCGGATCCGGCGCCAGGACGACACGCTCAAGATATGCGCGCTCCACGCGCACCGCGATGTAGACCTGGTGCTCGCCGAACTTGATGAAGCGACCGCCCCTAGGGAACGGCTGGGTCCCGAAGCAGCCCGCGTTGTCGCTGACGAAGATGAGCACTACAAACCTCTGGATGAGGCCGGAGTAGACGCGCTCGCCGGTCTTGGCGATGAGGTTGCCCATCCGGATGAAGACTCCATCAAGCACCTGCTTCTGCCCCACGGTGGGCGCCAACTGTCGTGGTGGTGGCACGGCAGATGCCATGGGTAGGCTTAAGTTGGGGGCCGAATGGGTGCTTGTGGTCACCGGGGAGGGAGTGCACGGTCGAGCCATGCACGAAGAACAAGAAGAACTCTCTAGACTTAGCGATTTGATTGATACCTGAAGGTTGCAAGTGCTCCTTGAGCTGTATGAACTAGGGTTTTGTGCACTAGTTCCCGACTTGGTCCAACCTCCCTGTACTACAGCTATGCCCTTCCTTATATAGGTAGTGCTAGATAGCTTATACCCCTTCGGGTTCTAGGGTTTACTGTTTGGATCTTGGTCCCTACAATGTGGGACAGGTCATGGGCTTGCTGTAACATCCCTAAAATCATGTTTTCAAAGATTGCATATCATCCATGCATGCATATCATTCAGGGATCAAATATCAAACTCATTTCAAGAAAACAGAAGCACTTAGTGCTATTATTTTATGTGAGCATGCATTAATCTAATGCCACTCTCAAATGAGAGTATAATTGTTTTAAACCAAGCATTGATTGCTCTCATGTTGTTTTGGTTGAATGTTAGTGCTTGGACCAAAAATTTACAAAACAAAAATGGTTTTAAAACCATCTTCAAAACATATTCAAATCAAATGCTATGGCACTTTTTATTTTGATTTTTCCAATAAGACCAAACAAGTCCAATGGTACAACAAGGTTTTATGTCTGATTTTATGAAGGTTACACTTTACAAAAACCCAGAAAAGTTTTGAATTCAATTGCTTTTGAATTTGTTTGAAAATGATTCCTGAAAATCAACTTAGAAAAAGAAAAGGAAATAGAAAACCCAACTGGGACGGCGCCAGCTATTCAGCCCAACAGCCAAAGCAGCCCACCCGAGGTCCCCCTTCCCTCTGTTTCTCTCACCCGCACCGAACCAACCCACACCATCGCTGACTGGTGGCCCCTCTCCACGTCAGCACCTTCTTTCCCAAACTTCGCGCGCAGACGCCGTCGCCGCCCGTTTCCTCCCCCTTCACTGCCGCAACTTTAATCTGCTTAATTGGTGATGAATGCGTGCGTAATCCCTGCCCCTGCTCCGGCTATAAGATCTCCTCCCCTCTCCGCTCATTTCTCCTCGCTCAGCACACTCACCTCGCCACCAGGCTGCGCGCAATCAATCTCGGAACCCCGCAGCACCGACGACCTCCGGCGACCAATTCGGGTGAGCATCGTCCACCCCACTCTGTCTCGTTCATGCTAGCATGCTTCCCTTGACCATGCGACTCACGTCATGCGTTTTCTTTGTCTGCTCGTGACCTAGATCGATGGATTCGACAACCATTGCAAGTGCCCGACGCCTTCCTCAACTCCGGTGAGAAATCACGGTATGAATCGAGCGCCCCTTGTCTTCTCCTTGAAACTATCTTGCTCCCCATGACCTTGCGCATCCCCTGATACATCTTGTTCGTGCTAGGATGCCCCAGAACCTCGGCAACATTGACATTTGCAACCACCCGACGCCGCGCACAACTCCGATGAGCTGCACCGACATCCACGGTGCGCCCCTTCGCCAACGAAGCCTACCTTGAGCATCAGGAGCACACGGCGAGCACAGTAAGCCCCTTCTCCCTCTCCCGTGCGACCTAGAACATCGGCAACGTCTCGGACAGAGCCGCCGCTGCCACTCGCCGCCGCTAGCGCCGCCAGGCTTTGGTCGCTTGATCGGGAGCCGTTAGATCTACATCCAATGTGTAGGATAGATCACTTAACGAAGGGGTACGGAGTAGATCTGACCGTACGATTTAAGTTAGATCTGGAGTTCCACATTAGTCGATCCGCACGAAACGGTATGAACCAATCACAACACGCCACGTGTCTGTAGGTTTGATTTAAAATCAGAATTTAGATCTATTAGATGTTTAAACTTGTAAAATTCATAACTTTTGATTCCCACGTCCAAATTTGACAAATTTTATATGATTGGAATCAGGAGAGAAAATCCTTTCCATTTATGTAATGTGTTTAATGTTTTGCCTCTGTAAAAATGGTTGTTTTTACAGAAATATTTGTAGGTATATTTTGTGTATAGAAATTATTTGAAAAATGTTTTGTTGATCAAATAAAGTTTATTTGGAATGTTTTGAACTTGTTTATGATTCAGTACTGTGCACTTGTCTTGTTTGGTGTAGAAAATCATCACATGGCATTTTGCATGCATTCATATATTTTTGTTTGTATATATTTTGTATGTGATTTGGTGCCATTATTTTATGTGTAGATTTTTGGTGCAAATAGTGATTGTGAGGATTGTTGCTACTCCCCAAACTAACAAGGCAAGTTGTGCTTCATGATTTTATTCCTATGTTTTTCAACTATGCACTAGAAATATTTTGCTAGACTTGCATGATTATTTTGATCTATATGCTATACTTGGGAAATCCTAGTAGTTGTAGAATTGATTGAAAATTCTAAGTTAAGATGCTTATCAATGCCATGCTTAGCCTAGCTAGTAGCAACCAAGGGTGCTTATATATTCATGCTATGAGAAAATATTTCTAAGTCTTTGGACTTATGTTTTACTTAATAAAACAACTAAGTGAATGAAACACCTGGGTGGAATGGAAGGAATGGTTTATGTTGATTGGTTACACAAGGCCCATTTCTATGGTTTACCTTGTGTATCTCACTTGTGGAAAGCCACCCAGGAACAAAGGGATTTGAGAGGCCAAATGTTAAGAAGCTTCTAGTGCAGCCACATGGCAATATGGGCTCTGCCTGGATCACATAGGTTGCAATAACTTAGCCATTTGGACAGTTGGTGGTAGTGGGATGATAGGTTGGAACGTGTCCATTTGGTCTAAGGGAAGGCTTCTGAAAGGTCCTGTCTTGGTGAAAATCAAGTCTTGTGGGGAAAGTGCACAACCTCTGCAGATGGAAGAATCTAAGTACTGGTGTTGGACAACTTGAGCATCAAGACATGGAAGCTATAAAGAATCTCCTCATCCCAATTTCTAAGTTAAAACTTGTGGGTGAACAAGGGTGAAGGTTCACCAATTTCTATTGGTGTTTCCTTGGGAAAAGTTTTGTCAAAGAAAAACTTAGAGTTTTCAACTGATAGGTAAAACCTATTTTGAGCAAACCAAGCCTAAGCCACACTTAGCCAAAATGCATATAGTATCTAGTCTATGAATATTCTACTAAGGTATCACTTGCCAATACTATTCCAATGTATTGACCCACTATGGTTGTAACTTGTGAAGTTGCAGGTTATTCTGATGATGATTAGGGGTTATAAGTCTACACTCAACATGCTTGCCTGTGGCACATGAAGATGAAGACTTATTTATCTTATTATATGTTGAACTCTTGTATTTGGCCTGTGGCCATGGAGTATGTAAAAGACTATGTTGTCTCTGGAATGATATGTAATAATGACCTTTGTTTCTGTGTACTTCATCTTAAACTGTGGATGCTAGCATTGATCGAGGGACTAGCATTGCAATCACAGGGATCCTTACCTTTGTAAACGGAGGGATCTTACAGATGGTATCAGAGCACTGTGTTGCCTGTAGGATTATGACCCTAGGATTGGAAACCACTAAGGAAAATTTTCAACAACTTCCTCACTTGTCTTTCTTCTCGTAAACTTTTCTAATCTTCTTTCTCATCTCTATTTGTAGATGAACTCCATCAACGAAGCCGTGAGGAAGGGACCACTCATGACTATGACTTTGGAATGTGAGACAGAATTCCCCAAGGCTCTCAAGGATCTCATGGTTGCCATGGGAATACATGGTGCAGTTGTATCCAAAGGTTTTCCTGTGATGGATGAAGGAGTTGAGTACTGGTGGGTGCAACTTCACTTGTATAAAAACAAGGAAGACAACCATAAAGAGTCAGGATTCTGCATGGTCACCAACTCAGTGATGCACACTACATTATTTGATTCAGCAAGGGATGTATCTTGGAAGGCCATCAAAGAGCTTGGTGATAGGATCAAGTGCAGAATGCTAAACACCCAGAATGACCTTAGGGAAGAAAAGAAGCGTACCCAAGAGTTAGAGGCTACCAACCAACGTTTAAGAAAGGACATCATAGACTTAGCCATTGAGTCATGTGATCAAGATCGACATATTACGTCTAGGGATGCCCTGTTAGCCAACTTGGCAAGTGAGATGGGATTGTAACGTACTTCATTAGTTGGACCACCACACTTATCATTTTATTTCCCAAATGTTGTTTAAAATAAGTTTAACCTTGGATGTTTGTAATGGTTTTATGTATGCCATACCTTGTGTGTTTTGATTTCCAAAGATATGCATGTGATGCCTTGTCTTGTGATTTATCTTTAATTGTGTTGATTCTAACTTTTTCTATGTTATAAAATAGATGCCTAATGTTACTATCAGCACGGCTGAAGAGTTCAAGGGAACTCGTTTTGGCACTGGTATTATTGATCTCACTAGTTTGCTCAATCTCCCACTACCTACCATCATGATGCTTCCCTTCACCAAGTTTTAGAGGAAGGACCTTTGGGGCTTCAAGGTTACTCAGCCAGGACGCCAGACTGAGCCAGCCACGGAGGCCATCACCTTCAAGCTCATGCATGATGACAAGGAGAGAGGCCTAGAGGTAGTCATGCAGGATTTGCTTGGACTCTTGTTAGGGAGACACTCTCGGGAGATTAGAGGTACTCACTTCCATGCCTTCGGTAGACGTGATGAGGATGGTGAGGCCATTGACTTCGAGGATACTACTAGAGAGACGGCAGAGCCTATTCGTCTTTACCTCCAAGACTTAGAGGTTCTTCTTAGGCACCTAGATACTGATAGGACCAACGTCATGCTTAGCAATGACGAACTCCAGGTGCAGCTTCGTGAGAAGGACAAGCTCTTCGCGGAGAAAGATGAGATAGTCAAAGAAATGGAGGCCAAGTTTGAGAGTCAGGATAGAAAGTTCAAGTGTCAAGAGAAGAGAGTCTAAGATAGGAACAAAAGGATTCGAGACATGACTGCAGAACTAGAGGCCAAGGATTTCGAGCTCGAGCATCAGCAAGGTGTGATTGAGAGACTTCGTTCACAGAAGAGGGCTCTCAAAGCCAAAATAGAGACCTTGACCACCAATGTCGAGGAGTACAAGACCGCTATGGAGAATGCAGGTCTTACACTTGATGATGAGGAGGTTGATGTAGAGGAGTAGTGATGACTACTCATTTACCTTTAATTTACCATGCTTTTGATTATTGAGTTGCAATGACCATCCAACATGTGGATGGCTTGCCATTGGTGTGTTTACTTTTCAAAAGTTGTTGTCTATGTTGTTGAACTTTTACTACTATGATGCATGTTTGGTGATTGTTTATGTGATGTATTGTGCATGTTAGCATCTATGGGTATCTAATTCTTATCTCTATTGAAAAACCACAGATGCCTCCCCGACGTGCCAATCCCAACCCTAACAACAACAACAATATCACCCCCGAGATGCAGCAGATGATGACAGCTCAGACGCAGATGATGCAGATGATGACCACATTCATACAGAATCAGAATAACAACAACAACAACAATAATAATAACAACAAAAACAATCAGAACAACCCACCGGGTTTTGACATGCTTACCAGATTCTTAAGACTGAGGCCAGCAAAGTTCTCAGGAACTACTGATCCTATGGTGGCCAATGATTGGCTACGCTCTGTGAACAAGGACTTGGTAATGCTATTGTCTTGATGAAGAGAAGGTCAGATTTGCAGCACACTTGTTGGAAGGACCAGCAGCCACTTGGTGGGATAACTTCCAGATCAGCACTCCCATTGAGGATTTGACATGGGCTATCTTTGAAGATGGTTTCCGTACTGCTCACATCTCATCCGGAGTTATGAGTTTGAAGAAGAGGGAATTTCATAACTTGATGCAACGCCACCGCAACATGGCTAAATATATTGAGGAGTTCAACAATCTGGCGCGTTATGCACCGAATGAAGTTGACACTGATGCTAAGAGGAAAGAAAAGTTCCTCGAAGGATTGAATGATGAATAGAACCTTCAATTAGCTGTGGCCTATGTCCCCACTTACCAGTCACTTCGTGACAAGGCCGCTATTTTGGAGAGCAAGATGAAACAGGTTGAAAGCAGGAAGAGGAAGCACTCTGACAAGCACAGCTCGGGATCGTCTCACAAGTGTTCCCATTATGATGACAGTGGGAATTCTGGATCCCACAAGCATGGAAAGTACAACAAGCACCACAACCACAACCGTCATTATGACAACAAGCACCACCGTAGTCATGACAATGACAAGTACAAGAATCACAAGAGTGGATATAAGAGCCACCACAATGGAAGTGGAAGTGGTAGTGGAAGCCAGCCTGTCAAGAAGGATCTCAGTCAGGTTGAATGTTTCAAGTGCAAGAAGATGGGGCATTATGCAAATGAATGCCCAGAAAAGAAAGTTGAAGGACCCAAAACAAGCCCAACCCATTCCAAAAGGGACATGTGAACCACATCAATGTGGAAGAGATCTATGAGGAACCTGATGTTGTTGCTGGTAAGTTAAAACTCAATTCTGTTCCAGCATTTGTTCTCTTTGATACTAGTGCATCTCATTCATTCATATCAAGAGCATTTGTTGAAAGAAATGAACTACCGGTAGAAACTATTGGGTGTCCTATAAAAGTAAGTTCTCCTAGCGGAGAAATGATAGTGAACTCAGGATGTCATGATCTAGTCATAGAGTTTGGGAAGTATAAGTTTCCTGTTAATCTGATAATCCTAAATTCCCAAGGATTGGATGTCATTTTGGGAATGGACTGGATGACTAAGCACAAGGGAGTGCTAGATTGTGCCAACCACACTGTCTCACTCACAACTCCAGAAAACAAAAGGATTAGATTCAAGACCAACTTTGAATCGAAAAGGAATAAGCTAAATTCTCTTAAGGGGGTTAGCATAGACAGTGTGCCTATTGTGAGTGAATATACGGATGTGTTTCCGGAAGAATGGCCGGGAATGGCACCAGATAGAGATGTGGAGTTTCTTATTGACTTGCTACCAGGATCTGGACCAATAGCAAAGAGACCGTACAAGATGTCGGTTGATGAGTTGAAAGAACTCAAGAAACAACTTGGAGAACAGTTACAGAAAGGATTTATTCAACCAAGTTCTTCATCTTGGGGAGCACTAGTTTTGTTTGTGGAAAAGAAAGATAGAAGTCAAAGGTTATGCATAGATTACCGCTCACTCAATGAGGTGACTATAAAGAACAAATACCCTTTGCCTAGAATCAATGACTTGTTTGATCAGCTAGAAGGAGCCTGTGTGTTCTCAAAAATTGATCTACGATCAGGATATTTCCAACTCAAAATAACGGAACAAGACATACCTAAGACAACTTTCACCACTAGGTATGGATTGTATGAGTACACCGTGATGCCTTTTGGTTTGACCAATGCCCCAGCTTATTTCATGAACATGATGAAGAAGGTGTTCATGGAGTTCCTTGACAAGTTCGTTGTTGTATTCATCGATGACATTTTAATCTACTCCAAGAGCAAAGAAGAGCATGACGGACATTTGCGTTTGATACTTGAGAAGCTTAGAGAGCATAAGCTATATGCCAAATTTAGTAAGTGTGAGTTTTGGTTGAATGAAGTTGGATTTCTTGGACACGTTGTGTCAGGAGATGGTGTAATAGTTGATCCCGCTAAAGTTTCAGCTGTAACTGAATGGGAATCTCCTAAGTCAGTGAAAGAGGTTCGTAGTTTCCTTGGCTTGGCAGGATACTACAGAAGGTTCATTGAGAATTTCTCCAAGATAGCTAAGCCAATTACAAAGTTACTAAAGAAAGACAAGAAATTTGCTTGGTCTGAAGGATGTGAACTCAGTTTCCAAGAGTTGAAGAAGAGGCTAGTGACAGCACCAGTCTTATGTCTGCCGGATTTAGAGAAGGATTTCCAAGTGTATTGTGATGCATCTCATCATGGATTAGGTGCAGTACTTATGCAAGAAGGGAAAGTTGTGGCTTATCCCTCGAGACAACTCAAAACTCATGAGATAAACTACCCTACTCATTATTTAGAGTTAGCCTCTGTTGTCCATGCACTCAAAACATGGAGACACTATCTTTTGGGAAAGCGATGTGAAGTGTTCACATATCACAAAAGTTTGAAGTATATCTTCACCCAGAAAGAAATCAACATGAGACAAAGAAGATGGCTAGAACTCATCAAGGACTATGACTTGAGTTTGCAATACCACCCCGGTAAAGCAAATGTTGTAGCGGATGCTCTAAGCCGTAAGGTTTTTGTGAATGGCCTTACTAAGGGAGAATTGCCAGATGATCTGTGTGCCCAATTTAGAGATCTCAGATTGGAGATTGTGCCTGAAGGACATCTCATGTCGTTGGATGTTCAACCCACTTTGTTGGACAAAATCGAAGAAGCCCAAAAGACAGATAAGGAAATTGAAGAGATTAAGGAAAAGATTGGCAAGGGAAAAGCCAAAATATTCCATGAAGATGAACAGGGTACTTTATGGTATGGAAAACGTATCTGTGTTCCACAAGATCCGGAACTTCGGAAACTGATTTTACAAGAAGCACACAACTCACCGTATTACATTCATCCGGGTAACACCAAAATGTACATGGATATGAAAGGAAGATTTTGGTGGAATAATGTCAAGAAGGACACGCCGAACATATTGCTTTGTGTGATGTATGTAGTAGAGTGAAAGCGGAACATCAGAAACCAGCAGGATTACTACAACCACTACCTATTCCTAATTGGAAGTGGGACAAGATTGGCATGGATTTCATCACCGGATTGCCAAGGACCCGGTCAGGATATGGTTCTATTTGGGTAATAGTGGATCGCTTAACTAAAGGGGCTCATTTTATACCCGTGAAGACAACCTACACAAGTGCTAAGTTAGCCAAGATCTATATGAGTAGAATTGTATGTCTACATGGAGTACCCAAGAGTATTGTGTCTGATAGGGGAACTCAATTCACTCCCTATTTTTGGAGACAACTACATGAGTCATTGGGAACAAGGTTGGAATTTAGCACTGCCTTTCATCCTCAGGCTGATGGACAAACAGAAAAGACCAACCAGATTCTTGAAGATATGTTGAGGGCATGTGCCCTAGACTATGGAGCCAGTTGGGATGAAAGTCTGCCTTACGCAGAATTCTCTTACAATAACAGCTATCAAGCCACTATTGAGATGGCACCATTTGAGTTTCTCTATGGGAGAAAGTGTACCACCCCATTGCTATGGAATGGTGTAGGAGAAAGAAGTTTGTTCGGACCAGAACTAATCAAAGAGGCTGAAGAGAAAGTCAAGCTAGTTAAGGACAGATTGAAGATAGCACAGTCCCGACAGAAGAGCTACGCAGATCCTAAGCGTAGAGAAGTCACCTATGAAGTGGGTGATAGAGCTTATCTTAGAGTGTCACCACTTCGTGGAGTGAAGAGATTTGGAGTCAAAGGAAAATTGGCCCCAAGGTATGTTGGGCCATTCAAGATTCTGAGTCGTAAAGGAGAAGTAGCTTATGAGTCGTAAAGGAGAAGTAGCTTATGAGATTGAACTGCCAGAATCTTTTTCTACCATTCACAATGTGTTTCATGTGAGTCAGCTTAAGAAGTGCCATCCAGAGATGGAAGAGACTTCTTTGAAGGATACCATACCTTTGGAGGAAGTTCAATTGGAAAGTGATCTCACTTACGAAGAGAAACCTATCAAGATTCTTGAGACTGCAGAAAGAGTTACTCGGACTAAGACCATCAAATTCTGCAAAGTTCAGTGGAACCATCATTCCGAAGAAGAAGCAACATGGGAAAGATAAGATGATCTTCGGAAAGACCACCCTCACCTATTTGCTAGCCAATCCGAATATCGAGGGCGAGATTCACCTTAAGGGGGTTAGGTTTGTAACATCCCTAAAATCATGTTTTCAAAGACTGCATATCATCCATGCATGCATATCATTTAGGGATCAAATATCAAACTCATTTCAAGAAAACAGAAGCACTTAGTGCTATTATTTTATGTGAGTATGCATTGATCTAATGCCACTCTCAAATGAGAGTATATTAGTTTTAAACCAAGATTTGATTGCTCTCATGTTGTTTTGGTTGAATGTTAGTGCTTGGACCAAAAATTTACAAAACAAAAATGGTTTTAAAACCATCTTCAAAACATATTCAAGTCAAATGCTATGGCACTGTTTATTTTGATTTTTCCAATAAGACCAAGCAAGTCCAATGATACAACAAGGTTTTATGTCTGATTTTATGAAGGTTACACTTTACAAAAACCCAGAGAAGTTTTGAATTCAATTGCTTTTGAATTTGTTTGAAAATGATTCCTGAAAATCAACTTGGAAAAAAGAAAAGGAAATAGAAAACCCAACTGGGCCGGCGCCAGCTATTCAGCCCAACAGCCAAAGCAGCCCACCCGGGGTCCCCCTTCCGTCCTCTCACCCGCACCGAACCAACCGACACCGTCGCTGACTGGTGGCCCCTCTCCACGTCAGCACCTTCTTCCCCAAACTCCGCGCGTAGGCGCCGTCGCCGCCTGTTTCCTCCCCCTTCACTGCCGCGACTTTAATCTGCTTAATTGGCGATGAATGCGTGCGTAATCCCCATCCCTGCTCCATCTATAAGATCTCCTCCCCTCTCCGCTCATTTCCCCTCGCTCAGCACACTCACCTCATCACCAGGCTGCGCGCAATCAAGCTCGAAACCCCGCAGCACCGACGACCTCCGGCGACCAATTCCGGTGAGAACCGTCCACCCCACTCTGTCTCGCTCACGCTAGCATGCTTCCCTTGACCACGCAACTCACATCATGCATTTTCTTTGTCTGCTCGTGACCTAGATCGACGGATTCGACAACCACTGCAAGTGCCCGACGCCTTCCTCAACTCCGGTGACAAATCACGGTATGAATCGAGCGCCCCTTGTCTTCTCCTTGAAACTATCTTGCTCCCCGTGACCTTGCGCATCCCCTAATACATCTTGTTCGTGCTAGGACGCCCCAGAACCTCGGCAACATTGACATATGCAACCACCCGACGCCGCGCCCAACTCCGACGAGCTGCAGCGACATCCACGGTGCGCCCCTTCGCCAACAAAGCCTACCTTGATCATCAGCAGCACACGGCGAGCATAGTAAGCCCCTTCTTCCTCTCCCGTGCGACCTAGAACGTCGGCAACGTCTCGGACAGAGCTACCGCCTCCACTCGCCGCCGCTAGCGCCGCCAGACTTTGGTCGCTTGATCGCGAGCCGTTAGATCTAGATCCAACGTGTAGGATAGATCACTTAACGAAGGGGTACGGAGTAGATCTGACCGTACGATTTAAGTTAGATCTGGCGGTCCATGTTAGTCGATCCGCACGAAACGGTATCAACCAGTCAGAACATGCCGCGTGTCTGTAGGTTTGATTTAAAATCAGAATTTAGATCTATTAGATGTTTAAACTTGTAAAATTCATAACTTTTGATTCCCACGTCCAAATTTGACAAATTTTATATCATTGGAATCAGGAGAGAAAATCCTTTCCATTTATGCAATGTTTTTAATGTTTTTCCTCTGTAAAAATGGTTGTTTTTACAGAAACATTTGTAGGTATATTTTGTGTATAGAAATTATTTGAAAAATGTTTTGTTGATCAAATAAAGTTTATTTGGCATGTTTTGAACTTTTCTATGATTCAGTACTGTGAACTTGTCTTGTTTGGTGTAGAAAATCATCACATGGCATTTTGCATGCATTCATATATTTTTGTTTGTATATATTTTGTATGTGATTTGGTGCCATTATTTTATGTGTAGATTTTTGGTGCAAATAGTGATTGTGAGGATTGTTGCTACTCCCAAAAATACCAAGGCAAGTGGTGCTTCATGATTTTATTCCTATGTTTTTCAACTATGCACTAGAAATATTTTGCTACACTTGCATGATTATTTTGATCTATATGTTATACTTGGGAAATCCTAGTAGTTGTAGAATTGCTAGAAATTTCTAAGTTAAGATGCTTATCAATGCCATGCTTAGCCTAGCTAGTAGCAACCAAGGGTGGTTATATATTCATTCTATGAGAAAATATTTCTAAGTCTTTGGACTTATGTTTTGCTTAATAAAACAACTAAGTGAATGAAACACCTGGGTGGAATGGAAAGAATGGTTTATGTTGAGTGGTTACACAAGGCCCATTTCTATGGTTTACCTTGTGTATCTCACTTGTGGAAAACCACCCAGGAACAAAGGTATTTGAGAGGCCAAATGTTAAGAAGCTTCTAGTGCAGCCACATGGCAATATGGGCTCTACCTGGATCACATAGGTTGCAATAACTTAGCCATTTGGACAGTTGGTGGTAGTGGGATGATAGGTTGGAACGCGTCCATTTGGTCTAAGGGAAAGCTTCTGAAAGTTCCTGTCTTGGTAAAAATCAAGTCTTGTGGGGAAAGTGCACAACCTCTACAGATGGAAGAATCTAAGTACTTAGTCATGTCCCTGGTATTGGACAACTTGAGCATCAAGACATGGAAGCTATCAAGAATCTCCTCATCCTAATTTATAAGTTAAAACTTGTGGGTGAACAAGGGTGAAGGTTCACCAATTTCTATTGGTGTTTCCTTGGGAAAAGTTTTGTCAAAGAAAAACTTAGAGTTTTCAACTGATAGTAAAACCTATGTTGAGCAAAGCAAGCCTAAGCCACACTTAGCCAAAAATGCATATAGTATCTAGTCTATGAATATTCTACTAAGGTATCACTTGCCAATACTATTCCAATGTATTGACCCACTGTGGCTGTAACTTGTGATGTTGCAGGTTATTCTGATGATGATTAGGGGTTATAAGTCTAGACTCAACATGCTTGCCTGTGGCACATGAAGATGAAGACTTATTTATCTTATTATATGTTAAACTCTTGTATTAGACCTGTGGCCATGGAGTTTGTAAAAGACTATGTTGTCTCTAGAATGACATGTAATAATGACCTTTGTTTTCGTGTACTTCATCTTAAATTGTGGATGCTAGCATTGATCCAGGGACTAGCATTGCAATCACAGGGATCCTTACCTTTGTAAAGGGAGGGATCTTACACTTGCCCTAAGCCCAATGGCCCAGTCCATAAAGCTTGACAGCTAACGGTCTTCTAGTAGGGTGCTTCCTGTTCCTTTTTGCGTCATGCTGTAACTTTGTACGTCAGCGTATGCTTTGGGCATCACCCGACTCCTTTTGTGTCACCCGGCGTCGCCCTTCTCTTTTGACCATGCTTTACAATGATCCCTCCTGAACCTTACTCGGAAAGGTGCCACGCATCCTTCTTGACTCGTCCCTTCCTCGGTAGACTCGGCTAGTCGGTCCCTGCAAGAATTACAACTTTGTCTTATGCGGGCCGACATAATTTATATGTCAGCCGCTCATGCTTATCTTACCCGGCCGTTCTTACCCGGCCTGGTTCTTTCTTTACCCGGAGCTAACCAAGCTGTACTATGTTTCACCTCTCGTGACCCTACCGGGGGTTATCCCCCCGACACCATAGAATTGAATCAGCTTATCACCCCCAAACCAGTGGGCAAGTAGAACTTTCAAATAGATAAATTAAGTATATCTTGCAAAAGACTATTAATAAATCTAGGAAACATTGGGCTAAAAAGTTGAATGACGCTTTATGGCCGTATGGAACTGCTTATAAAAATCCTATGGGAATGTCTCCTTACAAAATGTTTTATGGTAAAGATTGTCACTTGCCTCTAGAATTAGAACACAAAGCTTACTGGGCAGTGAAAGAACTGAGTAGAGATTTTAAACTTGCTAGAGAGAAAATATTTCTTGACTTAAGTACCTTAGATGAGTGGAGGAGTGAAGCTTATGAAAATGCTAGAGTCTTTAAGGAAAAATTAAAAATATGGCATGATAGGAGAATTCTCAAAAGGGAGTTCCATTTTGGTGAGAAAGTTCTTTTGTATAGGTCTCGTCTAAGATTTTTTGTAGGGAAACTACACTCAAAATGGGAAGGACCTTTTGTTATTGTGGAGGTGTATCGTTCATGGGCTATTAAAATATCTTCTTTAAAGGACAACACTACACAGGTGGTGAATGGTCCAAGGCTCAAAGATTATATTTTTGGAGATTCTTATAATGAAGATGTTGATATTATTCAAATGGTGACTCTGGAAGAATTTATTAGAAACCAAACTCTAGAATTTGCAGAGTCCATCTGCGAATAGGTAAAAGTGTTGAAAAATAAAGGTTCGCAAAAAAATCTTTTCTTTATATTTTTGCTGTTTTTATTACATATGGAAGGTTACGAGATGAAACAGAAGAGGAAACGGAGCTCAGGTGGGCCACACCAACCAGTGGCGCAGGCCCCAGCTGGTCGCGCTACCAGGGGGTGTGAGCCCCCTGGAGTCCGTCTCCGCCCCTTTTTCGCACCGTACCATTCCTTATGTTGTAAAACTTCGTAATATATAATCACCCAGACCCCCCAAGGTTCGTATATCGTGTTCTCATTGTGTGTTTGTTTTGATCTGTTTCTGTCAGGCAGATTCTCAGTTTTAGAGGCTCAATGTCTTCCTCCGCATCACCCAATGAGGACTCTTTCGCGGTAATCATCAAACCGTACATGTATGAGTTGAAGATTCACCCCAAGGAGACGCTTATCAAGGATGGGAAGGTGCAGATGAAAGAAGTTCAGGGTCCTAAAGGAGAAGGAAGTCTAGAAGAAAGGATGGAAGCATTGGAGCACGAGGTTTTCAGGTATAAGAAAATAGCAGAACACAAAGTGGACGTCATCCATAAGATAAGTTCAGAACTCATCGCCAAGCAAAGGGAGGAGAATTCCAAGCTTCGTCATGAGATCCTCTCACTCCATCAGACCACCAACCAACTGCAAGTGCAACTCTTCGACATACAAAATCAAAACTGTGAATATGAGGCCAGGTTTAAACGCATAATCTCTGCTGCTAGTTTCAGGATTGTGGAAACCGAGACATCCTTTGTGGATGGGGAGCGTTTACCTTGGAAGTCTGACAATGACAACAGAATACTACCACCACCGAAGGAGTGATTCGTCATCAGGTTTTGACATCCCCTTAGCTTGTTCCAAGCTTGGGGGGAGTGCCGCGGTATCACATCATTATCTTTCATATTTTTACCTTTTTAGTAGATTCATATCTTGTTTAGAGAAGTTATCATATAGGATGGTTTGCATTGTGGAAGTATCTCTCTTTTAGTTGGTTATCTATGTATCCCTTGGTGTGAGTGCCTTTATTGGAATATTAATGAGAAGTTTCATCTTTTACTTTTTGCACTTCTTATTTTAGTTTGTAATCTATATTATGTGATGGATCTTGTTGATTAGTACTAGTATCACTTTGGGAGCATCAAGTAAATCTAAATTGGTTTTGCAAACCAAGATCTGGTCAGTAGCAACACTTTTTGAGGTTTGAAAAGAAAAGAGAAAAGCTCTTACAGGTATTTTGTATCATTTATTTTCTTTCTTGATTGGCTCATAAACTTAGTATTCTTTATTTAAGATCTTTTGTGTCTTCAAGGAATATTGGATGTTTGACTTTATCACTTGTATGTTTGCTTGTTTCCTTCAACTCTTTTGCTTGCTGCCCAGCCTTGCTATCCAAAAACCTGTTTTGAGAGGGAACACTTCTCATGCATCCATTCCTTTAAACCAAAACCTATGTCATTTGTGTCCACCATATCTACCTATTAGCATTATTGCTATTCCAAATAAATTCTCAAGCTTCATCTATCTTTCAAATTAATAATTATTTTGTTATGTGAAAACTAGTTAGTAAAGCTCTCAGGAACTTGATGGCACAACTTATTTTCCTGTCCCTAATAAACTTGAACCATTGTGTCATCGAAGTTATATATGCTTGCATCTATACTTTGGGGTTAGCAGAACCGTGCTGTCATGGGGAACGCTTTAAACACTTGTAAATACATACCTAGTTGATATCATGCTCTTTTTTGCGGATGTCGTTGGTGTGAAATAAAAGGGGAGCTTGTAAGTCCATGGAGTTATGTATATTGTGTTAGAGAAACGCCTTGGCCGCTAGCCTAAGCTATTCCTAATCATGGTGGAAACTTGCAACATCACCATAGTGAGCTATCTATGAAGCATTCTTATAAAAAAGAGATATGAGATTCAGAAAAAGAAAAAAAAGTGATGAGAAAAGAGGAAAGAGAGAAAAAAGCACCATATTCCCATGGTAAATAAGAAGATTGTTGAGATGCTCATTGTCTTCTTTCCTTGTCATTGTGATATGGGAAAGATCATGTGTCATGTGCAAGGGGTACCCCGTTGGTGGTACTCTATGATACGCATGTATTTACTATGACAAGAACTTGAAAGTAACTAAAGTTGAGTAGCATGAGGAGCAGCCCTCCTACTCAAGGGACATGAGATTGCCAACTTTTATTTCGTCAAGCATATACTCCAGGTTTGTTCACTTTAACCTTAATCACCTCAATATGCTTATGATAGGGGCAATGAGAGCTCAAAGCTCGTAAGTACCATAATATTTTGAAAGCTCTTTATGAACTTGAAATCCCTGCTTCCCTCTATAAAGGGCCTTTCTTTTACTTCCTAGTTGAGTCAGTAAACCTATTCCTCTCTATCTCCAGCAAGTATTTGAGTTGTTGTGTTTCAAGCATTCATATGATGATTTATTCAATCATGTTCTTTATCTTTCTTGTTTGCACAAGACTCTTATTTAAATGAATATTACTTTGAAAGCCTTCATTTTGAAAAGTTTTTATGTTTGAGCAAAAAGGACTCCTGTTATAAACTTCCTTACAAAAAGTTTTGCTTAAAATCCTGTTTATCAACTGTTCTCTGACAAGAACAAAGTTTGCCAGTCCTAATGATGATTTGTCTTTATGCATCTTTATTATGACTCCCATACTCTTTGCAAGTTAAGTTATACTAGTTGAATGCCCGTGCGCTACTACGGGCCGTCAGGTTTCTTCCCGTCATATACGCGAACATATTTTCTAAGAACCCACTTCATATTGTATTTGTGTGTTGGTACAGATAAATCAAGTAAACATGAGTGAACAATCTGATAAAGTTTATACAAAAGGTCAGCTGGATTACGACCGTTTCTTTGGTACCATTGGCTGGCAAGAGAGAGTGATAGACCATATGCACATACTACGACAGATCATGTGCACCTACTATAATGACATTTATTTCATATTATATTTTCGGGCATCTTCCAACAACAACCCGTTGTGTTTTATGTTGATTCTTCATTTCAAAACATCAGAAATATTTATTTCTATTCTATTCATGTATAAAAGTTTATAGAACAAAGTGTGGCAATTTCTTTAATTATGTAAAATACCGAGTTTTTCGTTCCACTCAAACATGATGGCATCGGACCTATTATTCTTAGAAACAATTTTGTTCTTGAAAAGGAAACACATTTTAGAAGGTTAAAATTTTATATTACTGTATTTCTACCGTAGAATGGAGTCCAAAAAAATTAACAAAATTATGGAGTGACATCATACGCCTGGATGTTATTATCTTGAATTTGACTCCGCTAGATGCATTGGCTAGTTTTAAAAAAATAGCACAAATACCCGTGCATTGCTATGGATTGACTCTTACTATTTGAGTACACCGTGTAACCTCGGAGCCGTTTATGTCTCCCCTGATGGCTAGTGCCTTCATGGTAACATCCTTGGTCGCATGACCATTGTGGACATGTATACGTGGTCACTATCAACCGGCCAGGGCTCCTTCGCATCTGCATTTGACTCGCAATGCATGCCAGTGATATCTCATCCGCGGCCATCAATATGTGTGGGTGGCGCGACAATGTCCATCGACAAAATTTTCACATATATCTAGAGATGAACATTATAGTTACCAATCAGATTGCTGTTTTTCTATAAGACAATCCTTTTGATTGTGTTCAAAGAGACACGACCATTAAACTCATTGATGTGTGGGTCTGGGTTTAAATTATCCAAAATGTGCCTTGGTTAAAACGAAAAATATTTACTTGTTGGTTCCTAGTGTTAAGGTAAATTTAGCAAATAGCAAAATCTCCTAGTAGTACTCTTTACATTAAATGTAGCGTAACATATTTAATCGTTAATTAGAGGAACACTTACTAATAAGAGAAGTTATATCAACAAGTTTAAGTTAAACTATACATAAATTCCTATGCACTCCAAAAATATGAAGAGGCGTGCTCATGAGATACAGGAAACATGCACATTAATTGAATCACAAACAACTTAACATCAGTTCCTAGTATAAGCGTATATAGTCGATCTACAAGCATGCTACAGCTCTTCTCATATCAGTGCTTGTACTCCCAGAATGAACGCTGGACCTCTAATCTGATGCTTTGCTCAGTCCCCTATCACAAAATCACATAGCTCAATCGAAGCAAGCAGGAGCCGCCACGGTGATTTGATTCCACTGAGCAAAATCACATGGTTCAATATGATCCATGTATGCAATCAGCGGACTGAGAACCTTTCGCATGAGAATCATATTGGACTGAAAGAATATAGTGCATCTCGAACAAGCAAAAAGGGCGCACCACACTGCTGTCAGAGTCGTCTCCGCCGGCGAGAACCCAGTTGCCGCATCACCCCTCAGCTCCGGATTCCGTCCGGTCCCGCGCCGCCCCGCCTGCATCTTCGCTGCACACCATCATCATCTATGCCCGTGCGTCGAGCAGCAGCCGCGGCCAGCACAGACGTTCCTCTCGATCCTGCCCTTAAGCAGCAGCAGCAGACAAATTCCCCCATCCCGACCTCCTGCTCGACCATTCTCTCAAGCCGTGCGACTGGCTGATTCCTAGCGGGCGGCGACTGGCTTGCGCGGCGACGAGCGGCCAGCCAGGCCAGCACTGGAGCTTGCCCATCCATGGCGCCCCGCCTCTACATACTCGGTCGCCAGCGATGCATATGCCATTCAGGATGGGCCGGCGCTGCAGCTTGCCTTGCAGGGCGACTGGCGGCCAGCCACGCCTATGTTGGAGCTTCCCCAACCACGGCACCCCCCGTCTATGCCAATGCCATTCAGGGCGGGCCGGCGCTGCAGCTTGCCTTGCGCTTTGAGACGGGCGGCCACCCATGCCGGAGCTTGAGCTTGCCGATGCAGCCGCGATTCCGCTCGGCGCATCGGAGGTGGAGCTGGAGATGGAGACGGTGAGCAGCCACCAGATTCCGTTTCCCCGAGCTCTCCTGGAGACCCTGCATCCCTGACGGCGCCCCTGCTTAGAGAGCTCATGTCGCCCCGGTTGCCGCGCTCGACCCCAGTCAACCCCCGCCTCCTGCTTCAACCCTGCCGCCAGATCGAGCTCCCTACTTTCGGCCCAAGCTCTGCTGCCTCGTCATCCCGAGATGGAGAGGGCGAGCGGTCACCAGATTCCGCCGTGACGTGAGCTGAGCCTGCACGCCGGTCGTCGTCGTGGAACGCCATTGTTCCAGATCGGCATAATTGCCTGGAGGGTGGCGATGGGGAATTGCAGGGGAGTCAACCCCTGCCTCCTGCTTCAACCCCGCCGTCGGATCGACCCCAGTTTCCGGTGTCATCACGCCCCCAATCCAGGCGGGCGCCGCGGGATCCCCTGGCGAGGTGTCGATCCAGATCATGGGGGCCGACAAGCAGCAGGGTTGGGGGAGGTTCCGAGGTCGGGGAGTTGCGGGGTGGGTGGTCGGCGGCGTGGTTGTGCCCGAGAGGGATGCTGCGCTCGGGGATGGAGAGGGAGAGTCAGACCCAGGCGACTGACTGTTTTTTCTATTTTTCAGGATACTCCACTTGGCGGTGGCAAGTGCTGTAATAACACCAAACCGTCAGGGGCAAAACCGGAAAAAAAAGGTGAACGGAAATTGAGGAGGACGTACCTACCTCAGCTTAAATTAGTAGATAGATAGATAATGGTGAGTTTCTTTCTACTATGAGTTGTGAATTGGTAAGCGTGATGGTTCTTGTCTGTATTCTTTTTATCGACACTTCACTCCATAAACCTGTGGACATGTTTATTGAGCTCAGTTTCGCTTAGGGACAAGCGACGTCTAAGCTTGGGGGGAGTTGATACGTCCATTTTGCATCACTATTCTATATCATAATTTGCCTCTATTCATTGATATATTTCATATTAATAGGTGTTACTTATGTCACTTTCATATTTTTTGCATGTTGGATGATTTTTGGAGGATGGACTGCTAGAGTTAGGATTCTGATGGAAAAAACTGTGTTTTGATGCAATTTCGCGAAGATCAAAAAAATACCATAAAAACAACAGAAAATTATATTTTTCTGGAAGACGAAGAATGCTAGAAGGGGAGGCGGAGTTGGGCCACAGGGGGCCCACCCCCTAGGCGCGGGCCACCCCTGGCCGCGCCTACAGGGGTGTGGCCACCCTGGCCCACCTCTAGTTCCACCCTCTCACCTATATCTTCTCCACGAAACCCTAAAGTCGGGGGGTGTAACAGCCCAAGTTTGTAATATATGTAAATAGTACTCAAGCATGGCATGTATCTGTTTAAATCGATACAATATTTGCATGTGAGCATGTGTTGAAGTAAATGCAAATTCAAAACCCTAATTCCCCTCTCTCTTTGAAACTACATTCAAATGGTGTTTGGATTTTGAAAACTACAAAATAATGGAGCCCAAATTGAATACAAGGGCTCTGCAATATTTTAGATGTTTTATACACTCTCTGGTAATTTTGAAATATTAAAAAATAGATTTGAAAGTGAATTAGAAAAGAGGAAGCAAAATCAGAATTAAAAGGATTTCTAAAAAAATAGACAGGAGAGAGAACCAGGCCGCAGCCCACTCCCCTCCTCCCCTCCTGGAACTTCTCCGCGGACCAGCCTCAGCCCACCCGAGGCCCAGGAGCCGGCCCGATACCCCTTCGCCTCTATTCCCCTTTCTTCTTCCTCGGTGACAGAAGGACGATGACGGTAAAGCTTCTGCGTGTCGCCGCCTCCATCGATCGCCGGTGTTGCGATGCCCGCCGTGCATCAAGATCCTCGCTACTGACGCCACCGATGTCTATAAGACCCCCTGCCACCGCTAGACGATCCTTATCTTCTCCATATCCCCAATTTCCACCTCCGGCCGAACCCTAGCTCACGGGAGCTCCGGCTCGCCGTCGTTTCTCGCCTCCCCTCGTCGTTTTAAGCTCACAAGCATGACCGCCGAGGTCGACTCCGTCGATTGCCCCCACCCGCTTGAGCCGGCATGCTCCGAGAAGTTCCAATCGAGACATCGGTCTCCGATGAACTCCGCCGCCGTCCCCAACGATTCCGGCCACTCCAAGCCTCTCCGTCGAGCCCAGCTTGCTCCTGGTGAGCTAACGGTCCCAGTGGACCTCTCCAACCTCTTCTTCCCCCTCTGGTTCCACCCTGCACCACGCCTCTGGTGACCATTTAGCAGCGGCGCCGCCACTAATAGGTAGCCGCGATGCCCTTGTTCTAGCGCTCCTAGTATCGCAAGCACGCGCCCCCCCTCCGCCGTCTATCGCCGCCGTTTGGCCGTTCTCCGACGAGTCAGACGTGGCAACATGGTGGAAACCGACCTGGCCCAGGCGCCACCTGGCAGCCGCAGTGGCTAGAGCCAGCCCCAGTTAGAAATGTCGTGACCCCACTTTGTGCGTGTGGCTGCTGATGTGGCTTTGGCCCCAATGGTCAGTCACTGTGGGTAGGATCAGGCGTGGTAACAAAAGTTCTGGGTTGTGTTATGACGTCAGCCTGATGCAATAAAGGTTTAAATAATCCAAAAAAGATATAAATTTTTAAATTTAATAACTTATTATTTATAAGTCAGAAAATATGTATAATATATCAAAATGTTCAGAAAAATGAGATTTACCTAATTACACTATAATCATGCATTGCTAATCAACTTTCATGACAAGTTTAATTAGAACAACATAGTAACCCCTCACAGGTGTTTCCGTAGTTTCCCCGAGTTAGGGTTTTCAACCCTCGGAACCCCGTTTAAACTGTCAAGCATGCCTTAGGGTTTCATTTCAATGCAACTCAACTTGTCATATCATCCATATTGATTGCGCATTGAATTATTCCATGTATTGAATGTTGGTTCCCCTTTTCTGGTATTTGGTTCTTCGCGAATAGGAACTGTACCCGAGGTTGAAGTTAACAACACCGAAGATCCATACCTGTCTACTGACGGACAAGGCAAGCGTAGCCTCTCATTCTGAACCTACTTTTACAAAGTATATTACTTTCTCGCTATAATGCACACGATTCTAATGTGGTCTTTTGTCAGTGGTTAGTGTTACCTATCTGCTGCATAGTTTCCCTATTGTAGACTTATACTCCTGATCTACTGCTCCTAGCATACCTAGGTCTATCATTTGAGCGTTGCTAGAGCTTCTGTGATCAACAGCTTAGCCATTCTTAGTAACAACGTCTGATCTATTCGAATGATGAATCAGAGATGCCGGAGAATCTAGAAAGGTAGGAGACGGTAACATCAAATAAGGAGTTAACTAAACATTCTAAGGCTTGTATGGGAGGCCACGTTGGGTGTGGTTTTTGTAGTCCCATGCTCGCCACCACTAGGAACTGAGTTCTTTCCTTTGGAACCGAGACGAGCGTAAAATCACATGGGGCCTGGACAACCCCTCGACTAACTTACTTGCCTAGTAGATTCCATGAGTCACATAGTTCGAGCTTTCCATTTGGCATACGCATTGAAAATGTTTTCGAAAGGGGAGGTGAAGGAGGTTCATCATAACAGGTAGGGAAGCCTGGACCGAGTTGCCTGGGGTCGATGGAGCCCCTGGTGAACCAACCTCACCTCACATCTTTAAGTACCGGCTTCGGGATTTGACCCGTTACGGCGGAACCATACTTATTGCGTGACTCATGGTCTCGGCGAAAGCAAGGTAAAGGTCATGGTCAACCACCCTCTGCCGGCCCTCCAAGGAAGAGGGCTAATAATATTTGGCATTAAGAGTCGGCTGGTACGTGTGGGTAAAGTTGTACACCCCTGTAGGGTTAAATCTTTTCGAAAATCCGTGTTCACGGTTATGAACGCTTGGTGACCAGATTCTAAGATCATAGATAACTTTAACCATTATAAAACTTGTTGATCCACGTGTGCTTAAGGATGCTTCCTCTGGGTCGAGGGGGTGATCCTGGATAGGACGTTCTGATGAAGCCGATGGTTATCAAGATGTGATGAACAAGATGAAGAAGTGGTTATCTTATCCCTTTTAAAAGATTCTAAGTAGACGAGCCTCCTCTCTTGTTTACAAATAAAGATTCCTTTCTGCAAAAGTAAATCTAGAGATAGCCTTTCTAGCCAGAGCATGTAGATACTAGATTATCTAAGTCTTGCGGAGTACATTCTCGTACTCAGCCTTGCGCCATTGTTGTTTTTCTATAGAGGATCTGGTTGCAACTGAAGGTGGCTTCTACGTTGACATCGACGAGTAGTTGGGGGTCCCAGGTAGCAGCCTGAGGACTATGAGATGGATGTCGCTTTTGTTAATGGCCTCTTAGGCCTTTTGCTAAGTTGTTGTGTAGAACAACATATTTGCTTTCACTGTGTGATGTAATGTCTTTGACCTCTGGTTTGTAATAACTCTAATATCTTACTCTGTTAAGAGTTTGAACTTATGCTGTTGAATCCCTGTGTTCTGTAATGTTACCGAATCATACTGTGATCTTCCGTGTTTGGAGTTGTACTTATCTTAGATGTTGATCTGAGGTTAGTTTAACCATAATCCCGGGGGTGCTACAGGTTTTGGTATCAGAGCAGGACTGCCTGTAGGAAACGATTTTCTTGGTCGATGTTGAGTCTAGAAGTTGACAAAACTATTTGAAAGATAACACTATTTGCAGAAACTCTGATTAGGATTCTTTTTATTCCTTCTCTGGTGTGTTTCTGTTGCTGGAGTCTTTCTTACCCTATTTGGTTCGAAAAGGTTTTCATTCCTTACCTCCTATCTCAAAACTTTTGGGATCGTGGTTCTGGGGTTGTTTTTCTAAAGTATTCCGTACTTGGTTGCTATTCTCAGAGTTCCAAGAAATCTCCGTTTTTCTTCGTGTGTAACATCTTAGCATTCCATTGTTATGGTTTGTAAGTAAGCTGGTTAGTGTATACATTAGTATGCTTTGTTACTACAATGCTTGATAACATGATACGTTTATATCAAGTACTCTTTGTTCATCTTTCCATCTTGTTCCTTTGGATCTCTTGTCTAACATTCTTCTTGTTCTTTCAGGATGGGTGATACCTCTTGTGCCCATACCCGTGCTCATGCTCGTGGTGCTGCAAATGAGGGTGAATCTTCCAACCATCCTCCACCACCGTCCATGGTTCAACTCATGGACATGTACGAAACCAATCGTGCTGACAACATGAGGCTCCTTGAAAGGATTGAGCGCAACACCGCTCAACGCCAGAACAATCAAGTTGGAATCAAGGACTTCACACGTCTCACTCCACCAGTTTTCAACTATTCCACTGAGCCACTTGATGCGGACTACTGGCTTCGCACCATGGAGCGCAAAATTCAGGTTGGTCATGTTGCTCAAGCTGATTGGGTGACTTTTGCTGCCTATCATCTGGAGGGAGCAGCTAACTCCTGGTGGGAAAATTTCTTGGCTATGCAAGAATCTCAACATGTTGTTACATGGCAAGAGTTCACTGAAGCCTTCTGTGCTTATCATATTCCAGAGGGTCTGATGGATCAGAAGAGGGAGGAGTTCCTCAAGCTAAAGTAGGGCACTGGTTTTGTGTGTGATTACCAGCGCAACTCAATCATCTTTCCTGCTATGCTACTGAAGAGGTCTCCACTGATGCTAAGAAGCAAGCTCTGTTCTGCAAGGGACTGGATCCTGAGGTTCATCGTGATATCCACCTCATGGACTTTGGTAACTTCCAAGGTCTCGTTAAAAAGGCTATGAAAGCCGAGAGTGGAAATGTAACATCCCTAAAATCATGTTTTCAAAGATTGCATATCATCCATGCATCCATGATCATTTAGGGTTCCTTTTCAAAACCATTTAAAAAACAGGAGCATCTGATGCTCATTATTTTATGTAAGCCAGCTATGGTTTATTACCACCTTCTAATAAGAAAGATACTATTTTGATCAGTAATGTTGAGCTTGAGCTTGGGTGATGCTTCTAAAGTTTGGTCAAAGTTTCAAAAACAAATTATGATTTGAAAACCATTTCATCACTACTTATAAATATTTAACTAAAGCTTGTTTAAATTATTTTCCAAATCCTTTTTGTTTTTCCCTCAAGTATGAACAGTTGTGTTACACCTCCTAGGAGACAAGGATCAGCAAACTCTTGTTTGGAGAAGGTTTCATTTAAAACAGATTTGAATTGAGCTTTCATATTCAAACCAGAAATCCATTCAGAAAAAGGAAAAAGAATAAAGGAGGAAAAAATAAAACAAACCAGCCAATCTGGCCCAACTCAGCTGCTTAGCCCATTTAGCCTAGCAACCTCTCCCGCGAGGAAAATAATTCACACCGTTTGTTCGACCCGCCCCCTCACTGACATCTGGCCCCATCTCCTCTCTTTTTCTCTCACTGACAACAACGGCCCACGCGTCAGTCGTCGTCTCCACCCCAGCGACCAGTTCCTCCCCCTAATTCCTCCGGCCGTTTCCTGTATGATTTCGCGGCTTCAATTCCCGTTGAATGCTAGAGTAAATCCCGCCCACTTCCATGCGTACTTAATCGCCATACTTCCATTCTCCTTCCCCCAATCCTCACTCCACCAGAGCCACCAGGCTGCTCGGAATCTTCTCGGGACCTCCCTCTGCTCCGACGAGCTCCAACTCCGATTCTGGCCAGCACCCCCAGCCCCGCAAGCCTTGCTTCACGCGAGCGTGATCCCCATCGCCCCTGCACCTCTCAGCATCCTTGGCTTGCCCGCGCAAGCACCGTAGCCGCGACTACGACATCGGCAAAACTCCGCTGCCGTCTGCCTCTTCTCCGACGACTATCAGTGGTAAATACTGACCGCCCCTCTCTCCCTCGTGGACACACGCATAACCAGGGTCATCGTACGCATATAATGGACTAACTCTCTTGCCTTTCCGAGCCCTGTAGCATCGCCAACATCGTCCGCCAGAGCACACTGTCGCCAGGAACTTCTCCGACGAGCAATCCACATCGACCCCGAGCGCCCCTTCGACAACTGCGGCATCGTTGAGCATCAGCACGCCGCGACGACCTCGGTGAGCCTTTCCTCTACCCTTTTTGCTTCGTGCATCGCCGGCTCCGCCGCTGACTGACCACGCCGCCACCAGTCGACGCCGCTAGCGCCGCCCGTTTTGAGTTAGTCAGTTTAGGCCGTTAGATTTAGATCCGAGCGTCACGATAGATTCATAATCGAAGGGGTAAGTTTTGTTCTGTACCGTGTGATGCGCATTAGATCTAACGACTGTCCTCTGTCGATCCGCATGAACCGTTATCACCCAATGAGAAGCAGCCACGTGGCCTTGTCTGTTTAATAAAAATCAGAATTTAGATCTATTAGATGTTTAAACTTCTAAAATTCATAACTTTTGATTCCCACGTCCAAATTTGACAAATTTTAAATCATTGAAATCAGGAGAGAAAATCCTTTCCATTTAAGCAATGTGTTTAATGTTTTGTTTTTACAGAAACATTTGTAGGCATATTTTGTGTATAGTAATTATTTGAAATATGTTTTATTATTCAAATAAAGTTTAATTGGCAAGTTTTGAACTTGTTAAAGATTCAGTACTGTGCACTTGTCTTGTTTGGTGTAAAAAATCATCACATGGCATTTTGCATGCATTCATATATTTTTGTTTGTATATATTTTGTATGTGATTTGGTGCCATTATTTCATGTGTAGATTTTGGTGCAAATAGTGATTGTGATTGTGAGGATTGTTTCTACTCCCCAAACTACCAAGGCCAGTGGTACTTCATGATTTTATTCCTATGGTTTTCAACTATGCACTAGAAATATTTTGCTAGACTTGCATGAATATTTTGGTATATATGCTATGCTTGGGAAATCCTAGTAGTTGTAGAATTGCTAGAAGTTTCTAAGTTAAGATGCTTATCAATGCCATGCTTAGCCTAGCTAGTAGCAACCAAGGGTGGTTATATATTCATGCTATGAGAAAATATTTCTAAGTCTTTGGACTTATGTTTTTGCTTAATAAAACAACTAAGTGAATGAAACACCTAGGTGGAATGGAAAGAATGGTTTATGTTGAGTGGTTACACAAGGCCAATTTCTATGGATTACCTTGTGTATCTCACTTGTGGAAAGCCACCTAGGAACAAAGGGATTTGAGAGGCCAAATGTTAAGAAGCTTCTAGTGCAGCCACATGGCAATATGGGCTCTGCCTGGATCACATAGGTTGCAATAACTTAGTCATTTGGACAGTTGGTGGTAGTGGGATGATAGGTTGGAAACCGTCCATTTGGTCTAAGGGAAGGCTTCTGAAAGGTCCTGTCTTGTTGAAAATCAAGTCTTGTGGGAAAAGTGCACAACCTCTGCAGATGGAAGAATCTAAGTACTTAGCCAAGTCCCTGGTATTGGACAACTTGAGAATCAAGACATGGAAGCTATCAAGAATCTCCTCATCCCAATTTCTAAGTAAAAACTTGTGGTTGAACAAGGGTGAAGGTTCACCAATTTCTATTGGTGGTTCCTTGGGAAAGTTTTGTCAAAGAAAAACTTAGTGCTTTCAACTGATAGATAAAACCTATTTTGAGCAAAGAAGCCTAAGCTACACTTAGCCAAAAATGCATATAGTGTTTAGACTACTAATATTATACTAAGGTATCACTTGCCAATACTATTCCAATGTATTGACCCACTATGGCTGTAACTTGTGATGTTGCAAGTTATTCTGATGGTGATTAGGGGTTATGAGTCTACACTCAACATGCTTGCCTGTGGCACATGAAGATGAAGACTTATTTATCTTATTATATATTTGAACTCTTGTATTAGGCCTGTGGCCATGGAGTTTGTAAAAGACTATGTTTGTCTCTGGAATGATATGTAATAATTACCTTTGTTTCTGTGTACTTCATCTTAAACTGTGGATGCTAGCATTGATCCAGGGACTAGCATTGCAATCACAGGGATCTTATAAAGGGAGGGATCTTACAGATGGTATCAGAGCACTGTGTTGCCTATAGGATTATGACCCTAGGAATGGATTAGAAACCACTAAGGAAAAAAATTTCAACAACTTCCACACTTGTCTTATTCTTCTAGTAAACTTTTCTAATCTTCTTTCTCATCTCTTTTGATAGAAAGATGTATTGTGACTTATTAGTTGGACCACCACACTCATCATTATATTTCCAAAATTTTGACTAAGTTACATTGAATCTAGGTTGCTTGTATTATGTATGCCATGACTTGTGTGTTGCTTGCCAATGATATGCTTGTGCCACTTGTCTTGTGTACTTTTAGTAATGTTGTTTCTAACTTTTCTCTATCTTATAAAATAGATGCCAAATGTTACTATCAGCACGGCTGAAGAGTTCAAGGGAACTCGTTTTGGCACTCGTCTTATTGAGCTCACTAGTGTGCTCAATCTTCCACTTTCTACCATCATGATGCTTACCCTCACCAAGTTCGAGAGGAAGGACCTTTGGAGCTTCAAGGTTACTCAGCCAGGACGCCAGACTGAGCCAGCCACGGAGGCCATCACCTTCAAGCTCATGCATGATGATAAGGAGAGAGGCCTAGAGGTAGTCATGCAGGATTTACTTGGACGTTTGCTAGGGAGACACTCTCGGGAGATTAGAGGTACTCACTTCCACGCCTTTGGTAGACGTGATGAGGATGGTGAGGCCATTGACTTCGAGGATATTGCTAGAGAGACGGCAGAGCCGATTCGTCTGTACCTCCAGGACTTAGAGGTTCTTCTTAGGCACCTAGATACCAATAGGACCAACGTCATGCTTAGCAATGACGAACTCCAGGTGCAGCTTCGTGAGAAGGACAAGCTCTTCGTGGAGCAAGATGAAATAGTCAAGGAGATGGAGGCCAAGTTTGAGAGTCAGGATAGAAAGTTCAAGAGTCAAGAGAAAAGAGTCCAAGATAGGAACAAGAGGATTCGAGACATGGCTGCAGAACTAGAAGCCAAGGACTTTGAGATCCAGCATCAGCAGGTGGTGATTGAGAGACTTTGTTCATAGAAGAGGGCTCTCAAAGCCAATATAGAGACCTTGACCACCAATGTCGAGGAGTACAAGACCGCTATGGAGAATGCAGGTCTTACACTTGTCGATGATGAGGTTGATGCATAGGAGTAGTGGTGACTACTCATTTACCTTATATTTATCATGTTTTTGATTATTGAGTCGCAATGACCATCCAACATGTGGATGGCTTGCTATTGGTGTGTTTACTTTTCAAAACTTGTTGTTTATGTTGTTGAACTTTTGCTATTTTGATGCATGCTTGGTGATTGTCTATGTGATGTATTGTGCATGTTAAGAATATATGGGTATCTTATTCTTATCCTTATTGAAAACCACAGATGCCTCCCCGACGTGCCAATGCCAACCCTAACAACAACAATATCACCCCTGAGATGCAGCAGATGATGACAGCTCAGACACAGCTGATGCAGATGATGACCACGTACATACAGAATCATAACAACAACAACAACAATAACAACAACAAAAACAACAACAATCAGAACAACCCACCGGGTTTTGACATGCTTACCAGATTCTTAAGACTGAGGCCAGCAAAGTTCTCAGGAACTACTGATCCCATGGTGGCCAATGATTGGCTACGCTCAGTGAACAAAGGTTTGGTAACTGTTGGCTGTACTAATGAAGAGAAAGTCAGATTTGCAGCACATTTGTTGGAAGGACCAGCAACTACTTGGTGTGATAACTTCCAGATCACCACTCCCATTGAGGATGTGACATGGGCTATCTTTGAAGATGGTTTCCGTACTGCTCACATCTCATCCGGAGTGATGAGTTTGAAGAAGAGGGAATTTCATAACTTGAAGCAGCGCCACCTCAGCGTGGCTGAATATATTGAGGAGTTCAACAATCTGGCGCGTTATGCACCGGATGAAGTTGACACTGATGCTAAGAGGAAAGAGAAGTTCCTTGAAGGATTGAACGACGAATTGAACCTGCAGTTAGTTGTGGCCTATGTCCCCACATATCAGTCTCTTTGTGACAAGGCTGCCATCTTGGAGAGCAAGATGAAACAAGTTGAAAGCAGGAAGAGGAAGCACTCTGACAAGCACAGCTCGGGATCGTCTCACAAGCGTTCCCATTATGATGATAGTGAGAATTCTGGATCCCACAAGCATGGGAAGTACAACAAACACCACAGCCACAACCGTCATCATGACAACAAGCATCACCGTAGTGATGACAATGACAAGTACAAAAATCACAAGAGTGGTTACAAGAACCACCACAATGGAAGTGGAAGTGGTAGTGGAAGCCAGCCTGTCAAGAAGGATCTTAGTCAGGTTGAATGTTTTAAGTGCAAGAAGATGGGGCATTATGCAAATGAGTGCCCAGAAAAGAAAGTTGAAGGACCCAACAAGCCCAACCCTTTCCAAAAGGGACAACTGAATCACATCAATGTGGAAGAGACTATGAGGAACCTGATGCTGTTGCTGGTAAGTTCAAACTCAATTCTGTTCCAGCATTTGTTCTCTTTGATACTGGTGCATCTCATTCATTCATATCAAGAGCATTTGTTGAAAGAAATGAACTACCGGTAGAAACTATTAGGTGCCCTATAAAATTAAGTTCTCCCGGCGAAGAAATGATAGTGAACTCAGGATGTCATGATCTAGTCATAGAGTTTGGGAAGTATAAGTTTCCCGTTAATCTGAAAATCCTAAACTCCAAAGGATTGGATGTCATTTTGGGAATGGACTGGATGACTAAGCACAGGGGAATGATAGATTGTGCCAACCATACAGTCTCACTCACAACTCCAGAAAACAAAAGGATTAGATTCAAGACCAACTTTGAATCGAAAAGGAGTAAGCTAAATTCTCTTAAGGGGGTTAGCATAGACAGTGTGCCAATTGTGAGTGAATATCCGGATGTGTTTCCGGAAGAATTGCCGGGAATGCCACCAGATAGAGATGTGGAGTTTCTTATTGATTTGCTACCAGGATCTGGACCAATAGCAAAGAGACCGTACAAGATGTTCGTTGATGAGTTGAAAGAACTCAAGAAACAACTTGGAGAACAGTTGCAGAAAGGATTTATTTAACCAAGTTCTTCATCTTGGGGAGCACCAGTTTTGTTTGTGGAAAAGAAAGATAGAAGTCAAAGGTTATGCATAGATTACCGCTCACTCAATGAGGTGACTATCAAGAACAAATACCCTTTGCCTAGAATCAATGATTTGTTTGATCAGTTAGAAGGAGCTTGTGTGTTCTCAAAGATTGATCTCCGATCAGGTTATTTTCAGCTTAAGATAAGGGAACAAGACATACCTAAGACAGCTTTCACCACTAGGTATGGATTGTATGAGTATACCGTGATGCCATTTGGTTTGACCAATGCACCAGCATACTTTATGAATATGATGAACAAGGTGTTCATGGAATTCCTTGACAAGTTTGTTGTCGTTTTCATCGATGACATTTTGATATACTCCAAGAGCAAAGAAGAGCATGAAGCACATTTGCGTATGATACTTGAGAAGCTTAGAGAGCATAAGTTGTGTGCCTAATTCAGCAAGCGTGAGTTTTGGTTGAATGAAGTCGGATTTCTTGGACACGTCGTGTCAGGAGATGGTGTAGCAGTTGATCCTGCTAAAGTTTCAGCTGTAACTGAATGGGAATCCCTAAGTCAGTGAAAGAGGTTCGTAGTTTTCTTCGCTTGGCAGGATACTACAGAAGGTTCATTGGGAATTTCTCCAAGATAGCTAAGCCAATGACTGAGTTACTAAATAAAGACAAGAAATTTGCTTGGTCTGAGGGATGTGAACTCAGTTTTCAAGAATTGAAGAAGAGACTAGTGACAACACCAGTCTTATGTCTGCCGGATTTAGAGAAGGATTTCCAAGTGTATTGTGATGCATCTCATCATGGATTAGGTGTAGTACTTATGCAAGAAGGGAAAGTTGTGGCTTATGCCTCGAGACAACTCAAAACTCATGAGGTAAATTACCGTACTCATGATTTAGAGTTAGCCTCTGTTGTCCATGCACTCAAAACATGGAGACACTATCTTTTGGGAAAGCGATGTGAAGTGTTCACAGATCACAAAAGTTTGAAGTATATCTTCACCCAGAAAGAAATTAACATGAGACAAAGAAGATGGCTAGAAATTATCAAGGACTATGACTTAAGTTTGCAATACCACCCCGGTAAAGCAAATGTTGTAGCGGATGCTCTAAGCCGTAAGGTTTTTGTGAATGGCCTTACTAAGGGAGAATTACCAGATGATCTGTGTGCCCAATTTAGAGATCTCAGATTGGAGATTGTGCCTGAAGGACATGTCATGTCATTGGATGTTCAACCCACCTTGTTGGACAAAATCAAAGAAGCCCAAAAGACAGAGAAGGAAATTGAAGAGATTAAGGAAAAGATTTCCAAGGGAAAAGCCAAAGAATTCCATGAAGATGAATAGGGTACTTTATTGCATAGAAAACGTATCCGTGTTCCACAAGATCTGGAACTTCGGAAACTGATTTTACAAGAAGCACACAACTAACCGTATTCCATTCATCCGGGTAACACCAAAATGTACATGGATATGAAAGAAAGATTTTGGTGGAATAATCTCAAGAAAGACATCGCCGAACATATTGCTTTGTGTGGTGTATGTAGTAGAGTGAAAGCGGAACATTAGAAACCAGTAGGATTGCCACAACCACTACCTATTCCTGATTGGAAGTCGGACAAGATTGGCATGGATTTCATCACCGGATTGCCGAGGACCAGGTCAGGATATGATTCTATTTGGGTAGTAGTGGATCGCCTAACTAAAGTGGCTCATTTCATACCTGTGAAGACAACCTATACAAGTGCTAAATTAGCCAAGATCTATATGAGTAGGATTGTATGTCTACATGGAGTACCCAAGAGTATTGTGTCTGACAGGGGAACTCAATTCACCTCTCATTTTTGGAGGCAACTACATGAGTCATTGGGAACGAGGTTGGAATTCAGCACTGCTTTTCATCCTCAGACTGATGGACAAACACAAAGAACCAACCAGATTCTTGAAGATATGTTGAGGGCATGCGCCAGAGACTATGGAGCCAGTTGGGATGAAAGTCTGCCTTACGCAGAATTCTCTTACAATAACAGCTATCAAGCCAGCATTGAGATGGCACCATTTGAATTTCTCTATGGGAGAAAGTGTACCACCCCATTGCTATGGAATTGTGTGGGAGAAAGAATTTTGTGCGGACCAGAACTAATCAAGGAGGCTGAAGAAAAAGTCAAGCTAGTTAAGGATAGATTGAAGATAGCACAGTCCCGACAGAAGAGCTACGCAGATCCTAAACATAGAAAAGTCACCTGTGAAGTGGGTGATAGAGCTTATCTTAGAGTGTCACCACTTCGTGGAGTGAAGAGATTTGGAGTCAAAGGAAAATTGGCCCCAAGATATGTTGGACCATTCAAGATTCGGAGTCGTAAAGGAGAAGTAGCTTATGAGATTGAATTGCCAGAATCATTGTCTGCTGTTCACAATGTGTTTCATGTGAGTCAACTAAAGAAATGCCATCCAGAAATGGAAGACTTCTTTGAAGGATACTATACCTTTGGAAGAGGTCCAATTGGAGAGTGACCTCACTTATGAGGAGAAACCTATCAAGATTCTTGAGACTGCAGAAAGAGTTACTCGGACTAAGACTATCAAATTCTGCAAAGTTCAATGGAACCATCATTCCGAAGAAGAAGCAACATGGGAAAGAGAAGATGATCTTCGGAAGGAGCACCCTCACCTATTTGCTAGCCAACCTGAATCTCGAGGGCGAGATTCACCTTAAGGGGGTTAGATTTGTAACATCCCTAAAATCATGTTTTCAAAGATTGCATATCATCCATGCAGCCATGATCATTTAGGGTTCCTTTTCAAAACCATTTAAAAAACAGGAGCATCTGATGCTCATTATTTTATGTAAGCCAGCTATGGTTTATTACCTCCTTCTAATAAGAAAGATACTATTTTGATCAGTAATGTTGAGCTTGAGCTTGGGTGATGCTTCTAAAGTTTGGTCAAAGTTTCAAAAACAAATTATGATTTGAAAACCATTTCATCACTACTTATAAATATTTAACTAAAGCTTGTTTAAATTCTTTTCCAAACCCTTTTTGTTTTTCCCTCAAGTATGAACTACACCTCCTAGGAGATAAGGATCAGGAAACTCTTGTTTGGAGAAGGTTTCATTTAAAACAGATTTGAATTAAGCTTTCAAATTCAAACCAGAAATCCATTCAGAAAAAGGAAAAAGAATAAAGGAAGAAAAAATAAAACAGACCAGCCAATCTGGCCCAACTCAGCCGCTTAGCCCATTTAGCCCAGCAACCTCTCCCGCGAGGAAAACAATTTACATTGTTTGTTCGACCTGCCCCCTCACTGAAATCTGGCCCCACCTCCTCTCTTTTTCTCCCGCTGACAACAACGGCCCACGCGTCAGTCGTCGTCTCCACCCCAGCGACCAGTTCGTCCCCCTAATTCCCCCGGCCGTTTCTTGTATGATTTTGCGGCTTCAATTCCCGTTGAATGCTCGAGTAAATCCCGCCCACGTCCACGCGTACTTAATCGCCATACTTACCTTCTCCTTTTCCCCCAATCCTCACTCCACCAGAGCCACCAGGCTGCTCGGAATCTTCTCGGGACCTCCCTCTGCTCCGACGAGCTCCAAGTCCGATTCCGGCCAGCACCCTCAGCCCCGCGAGCCTTGCTTCACCCGAGCGTGATCCCCATCGCCCCTGCACCTCTCAGCATCCTTGGCTTGCCCGCGCAAGCACCGTACCCGCGACTACGACATCGGCAAAACTCTGCCGCCGTCTGCCTCTTCTCCGACGACTATCAGTGGTAAATACCGACCGCCCCTCTCTCCCTAGTGGACACAAGCATAACCAGGGTCATCGTATGCATCTAATTTACTAACTCTCTTGCCTTTCCGAGCCCTGTAGCATCGCCAACATCGTCCGCCCGAGCACACCGTCGTCAGGAACTTCTCCGACGAGCAATCCACATCGACCCCGAGCGCCCCTTCGACAACTGCGGCATCGTTGAGTATCAGATGCCGCGACGACCTCGGTGAGCCTTTCCTCTACCCTTTTTGCTTCCTGCATCGCCGGCTCCGCCGCTGACTAACCACGCCGCCACCAGTCGCCGCCGCTAGCGCCGCCCGTTTTGAGTTAGTCAGTTTAGGCCGTTAGATTTAGATCCGAGCGTCACGATAGATTCATAATCGAAGGGATAAGTTTTGTTCTGTACCGTGTGATGCGCATTAGATCTAACGGCTGTCCCCTGTCGATCCGAACGAACCGTTATCACCCAATGAGAAGCAGCCACGTGGCCATGTCTGTTTAATAAAAATCAGAATTTAGATCTATTAGATGTTTAAACTTCTAAAATTCATAACTTTTGATTCCCACGTCCAAATTTGACAAATTTTATATCATTGGAATCAGGAGAGAAAATCCTTCCCATTCAAGCAATGTGTTTAATGTTTTGCCTCTGTTAAAATGATTGTTTTTACAGAAACATTTGTAGGCATATTTTGTGTATTGTAATTATTTGAAATATGTTTTATTATTCAAATAAAGTTTAATTGGCAAGTTTTGAACTTGTTAAAGATTAAGTACTGTGCACTTGTCTTGTTTGGTGTAAAAAATCATCACATGGCATTTTGCATGCATTCATATATTTTTGTTTGTATATATTTTGTATGTGATTTGGTGCCATTATTTCATGTGTAGATTTTGGTGCAAATAGTGATTGTGATTGTGAGGATTGTTGCTACTCCCCAAACTACCAAGGCAAGTGGTGCTTCATGATTTTATTCCTATGTTTTTCAACTATGCACTAGAAATATTTTGCTAGACTTGCATGAATATTTTGGTATATATGCTATGCTTGGGAAATCCTAGTAGTTGTAGAATTGCTAGAAATTTCTAAGTTAAGATGCTTATCAATGCCATGCTTCGCCTAGCTAGTAGCAACCAAGGGTGGTTATATATTCATGGTATGAGAAAATATTTCTAAGTCTTTGGACTTATGTTTTGCTTAATAAAACAACTAAGTGAATGAAACACCTGGGTGGAATGGAAGGAATGGTTTATGTTGAGTGGTTACACAAGGCCCATTTCTATGGCTTACCTTGTGTATCTCACTTGTGGAAAGCCACCCAGGAACAAAGGGATTTGAGAGGCCAAATGTTAAGAAGCTTCTAGTGCAGCCACATGGCAATATGGGCTCTGCCTGGATCACATAGGTTGCAATAACTTAGCCATTTGGACAGTTGGTGGTAGTGGGATGATAGGTTGGAACGCGTCCATTTGGTCTAAGGGAAGGCTTCCGAAAGGTCCTGTCTTGGTGAAAATCAAGTCTTGTGGGAAAAGTGCACAACCTCTGCAGATGGAAGAATCTAAGTACTTAGCCAAGTCCCTGGTATTGGACAACTTGAGCATCAAGACATGGAATCTATCAAGAATCTCCTCATCCCAATTTCTAAGTAAAAACTTGTGGTTGAACAAGGTTGAAGGTTCACCAATTTCTATTGGTGGTTCCTTGGGAAAGTTTTGTCAAATAAAAACTTAGTGCTTTCAACTGATAGATAAAACCTATTTTGAGCAAAGCAAGCCTAAGCTACACTTATCCAAAAATGCATATAGTATTTAGACTACTAATATTATACTAAGGTATCACTTGCCAATACTATTCCAATGTATTGACCCACTGTGGCTATAACTTGTGATGTTGCAGGTTATTCTGATGGTGATTAGGGGTTATGAGTCTACACTCATCATGCTTGCCTGTGGCACATGAAGATGAAGACTTATTTATCTTATTATATATTTGAACTCTTGTATTAGGCCTGTGGCCATGGAGTTTGTAAAAGACTATGTTTGTCTCTAGAATGATATGTAATAATGACCCTTGTTTCTGTGTACTTCATCTTAAACTGTGGATGCTAGCATTGATCCAGGGACTAGCATTGAAATCACAGGGATCCTTACCTTATAAAGGGAGGGATCTTACAGGAAAGGTGGAGTATGAAGAAACCCGTAAGCGTCCTCAGGAGGGGTACAATAAGGCCGGTTCTAGCAATAAGAAGCGCCGTGTCTTTGTGCCTTATAGTGTTGTCCCACGTGCTCCATATACTCCAAGGTCTTCTGGATATGTCCCTAGTCCGAATGCTACCTCAAACAATGCTGGTGGATCAAACTATCCTTCTGCTAGCAATGCATCAGGTTTTATATGTTTCAATTGTCGCCAGCCTGGCCACTATGCAAAGGAGTGTCCTCAAAAGAGTGCTGCTGAGAAGGCACAATCACCAAAGAAGAATGATAAGTACCAAGGTGCTGGAAGAGGTCGCCTGAACCATATCTCTACTGAGGAGGCTCAGGAAGATCGAAGTGTCATCATGGGTACGCTTCGTATCAATCAAATTCCAGCTAAAGTTTTGTTTGATTCTGGAGCATCGCATTCATTCCTATCACAAGCTTTTGCTCAAATGCATGGGATAAGTTTTGAGGGGCTATCTGTTCCTCTGATAGTTCAGTCTCCTGGTTCTAGGTGGTGTTCCACTATGGTTAGTCATGGGAATCTAATCAAAGTTGCATTCCAACTTTTCCCCACTTCTTTAATCGCCCTCAAGTCAACTTACATTGACATCATTTTGGGCATGGACTGGTTGACCCGTTATCAAGCCATTCTCGATTGTACAACCAAGTCTATGACTCTGAATAGTCCTGCTGGCATAACAGTCAAGAATTGGACCATAGGGTCACTATCCCCTTCAGCTGTTTATATTCCTGAAGCAGAGTTGTATGCTCTTGAAGTTCTACCTCCGTTAGAGATCCAAGATGTTTACGTGGTCTGTGAATTCCCGGATGTCTTTCCTGAGGAGTTGCCTGGCATGCCACCTGATCGAAGTGTGGAGTTTGTCATAGAGTTAGTTCCTGGAACTGCTCCTGTTTCTAAAAGACCCTATCGTATGCCTCCTCATGAGCTTGTGGAGTTGAAGAAGCAATTAGAGGAGTTATAAGGAAAAGAATACATTCAGCCCAACACATCTTCTTGGGGATGTCCTACCATCTTTGTCAAGAAGCGGGATACCAATATACCGCGTCTGGTTGTGGATTATCACCCACTCAATGTTGTGACTATCAAGAACAAGTATCCGCTCCCTAGGATCAACGATCTCTTTGATCCGTTAAGTGGTGCCACTGTCTTTTCCAAAATGGATTTAAGGTCAGGGTATCATCAGATAAAGATCCGTAAGGAAGACATTCCAAAGTCTGCTTTCACCACTCGTTATGGTCTTTACGAGTACACAGTCATGTCATTTGGTCTTACCAATGCTCTAGCCACTTTTATGCAGCTTATGAACTTTGTCTTCATGGAGTATCTTGACAAGTTCGTTGTGGTTTACATCGATGATATTCTGGTCTATTCCAAGACTGAAGAAGAGCAGGCTGAGCATCTTCGTTTGGTGTTAACAAAACTCCGAGAACATCGTCTCTATGCCAAGTTTTCCAAATGTGAGTTCTGGTTACAATAGCTCGTATTCCTTGGTCATGTTGTTTCCGCCAAAGGGGTTGATGTTATCCCAGATAAGGTCCAAACTATCCTCGACTGGGAGTCTCCCAAATCCGCTAAGGATGTACGAAGTTTTCTCGGGATGGCTGGTTATTACCGTCGATTCATCGAGAACTTCTCTAGGATTGCAAAGCCGATGACTAATCTTCTTAAGAAGGATAAGAAGTTCGAATGGTCTGATAAGGCTGAGGAAAGCTTCTAGATGTTGAAAACCAAGTTAACCACTGCTCCGGTGTTAGTTCTCCCAGACACTAACAAAGACATTGTTGTCTTCTGTGATGCTTCCCACCAAGGTCTCGGACGTGTGTTGATGCAAGATGGGCATGTGGTGGCTTATGCCTCCCGTCAGCTAAAACCACATGAGAACAACTACCCAACTCATAATATTGAACTTGCAGCTGTTTTTCATGCTCTTAAGCAATGGTGACATTACTTTCTTGGTAGTCGTTGCGAGTTATACTCGGATCATCAGAGTCTGAAGTATCTTTTCACACAACCTGATCTGAATCTCAGGGAAAGAAGATGGTTGGAACTCATCAAGGACTATGATTTGGGTCTCAACTATTAACCTGGCAAGGCCAATGTCGTTGCTGATGCGCTGAGCCGTAAATCTTATTGCAACACCCTGTTTATCAAACAATCTCAACCTTCTATTCATGAGGAATTTTCTCGATTGAATCTTGAAGTAGTTCCTCGTGGATTCCTTTCTACCCTTGAAGTGAAGTCTTCTATAGAGGATGAAATCAAGCTTGCTCAGAAATATGATTCTGAAATTGCTGAGATCAAAGGGAACATTGCTAGCGGAGTTGCTAAGTGTTTCTCTATTGATAATCAAGGCATCGTCTACTTTGGTAACCATCTGGTACTGCCAAAGAGGACAATGTTGAGGGATTTAACTCTTCGAGAGGCTCATGAATCACCTCTTTCTATCCATTCTGGAGATACCAAGATGTATTGGGATCTTCGTCAAAGATTCTGGTGGTCTGACATGAAGCAAGATATCGCTTGTTTTGTCGCTGAGTGACGTTTGCCATCGCGTCAAAGCTGAGCACCAAAGACCTGCTAGTCTCCTGCAACCACATAAAATCCCTGAGTGGAAATGGGATGAAGTTGTTATGGATTTCATTACTGGTCTTCCTAAGACTCAAAAGGGAAATGATGCCATCTGGGTAATCGTTGATTCTTGTCCAAGGTTGCTCACTTTCTACCTGTTCGCGAGAGCATTACTGCTAATCAATTGGCTGATCTGTATATCTCTCGAATAGTTGTCCATCATGGGGTACCAAAGAAAATAGTCTCTGATCGAGGGAGTTTGTTTACCTCAAGGTTCTGGGCAAGTTTCCAACAAGCTATGGGAACTTGTTTGTCCTTCAGTACAACTTATCATCCTAGCACCGGTGGTCAAACCGAAAGAGTGAATCAAATCCTTGAAGACATGCTAAGAGCGTGTGTCATATCTTTTGGTAAGGACTGGGAGAAATGCGTTCCTTTTGCTGAATTCTCCTACAACAACAGTTATCAGTCCAGTATAGAAATGGCACCTTTCCAGTTATTATATGGAAGAACCTACCGCACTCCTTTGAACTGGTCAGAAACCGGCAAAAGAAAGTTGTTTGGACCGGATATGATCCAGGAAGCAGAAGATCAAGTTCCTATCATTCGAGATTGTTTGAAAACTGCTCAGTCTTGCTAGAAAAGCTATCATGATCGTCACCATCAACATGTTGAATATGAAGTTGGTGATCAAGCTTATCTTCGGGTCACTCCTTTAAAGGGTGTCCATTGTTTTGGCATAAGAGGCAAACTAGCTCCTCGCTATGTTGGTCCTTTTCGCGTTCTTTCCAGGCAAGGTAAACTCGCATATCAATTGGTGTTGCCTGCAAACTTCCCTGAGGTGCATGACATCTTTCATGTATCTCAACTCAAGCGTTGTTTCAAAGATCCTGTCCGTGGTGTTGATCACCAAACTCTTGATCTCCGGAAGGATCTGACCTACCGTGAGTATCCTGTTTGTATCCTTGATGAAACCGAGTGCAAAACTTGTCGTCAAAACATCAAGTTCCTGAAAGTTCAGTGGTCTCATCAGTCTGATGATGAACCAACCTGGGAACTAGAAGATCGTCTTCGATCTGAGTACCCTGCCTTCTTTTCCAAAATTTTAGGAATCTCGGGTCAAGATTCTTGTAAGAGGGGTAGAGATATAATAGCCCAAGTTTGTAATATATGTAAATAGTACTTAATCATGGCATGCATCTGTTTAAATCAATACAATATTTTCATGTGAGCATGTGTTGAAGTAAATGCAAATTCAAAACCCTAATTCCCCTCTCTCTTTGAAACTACTTCAAATGGTGTTTGGATTTTGAAAACTACAAAATAATGGAGCCCAAATTGAATACAAGGGCTCTGCAATATTTTAGATGTTTTATACACTCTCTGGTAATTTTGAAATATTAAAAAATAGATTTGAAAGTGAATTAGAAAAGAGGAAGCAAAATCTGAAAAAGAAAAGGATTTCTAAAAAAAATAGACAGGAGAGAGAACCAGGCCGCAGCCCACTCCCCTCCTCCCCTCCTGGAACTTCTCCGCGGCCCAGCTTCAGCCCACCCCGGGACTAGGAGCCGGCCCGATACCCCTTCGCCTCTTTTCCCCTTTCTTCTTCCTCGGTGACAGAAGGACGACGACGGTGAAAATTCTGCGTGTCGTCGCCTCCATCGATCTCCGGCGTTGTGATGCCCGCCGTGCATCAAGATCCTCGCTACCGACGCCGCCAATGTCTATAAGACCCCCTGTCGCTGCTAGACGATCCTTATCTTCTCCCTATCCCCAATTTCCACCTCCGGCCGAACCCTAGCTCACGGGAGCTCCAACTCGCCATCGTTTCTCGCCTCCCCTTGTCGTTCCGAGCTCACAGGCATGACCGCCGAGGTTGATTCTGTCGATTTCCCCCACCCGCTTGAGCCGGCGTGCTCCCAGAAGTTCTAATCGAGACCTCGGTCTCCGATGAACTCCATCATCGTCCCCGACGATTCCGGCCACCCCAAGCCTCTCCGTCGAGCCCTGCTTGCTCCTGGTGAGCTAACGGTCCCAGTGGACCTCTCCAACCTCTTCTTCCCTCACTGGTTTGACCCCGCACCGTTCCTCGCCGTTCGCCGCCGTCGGGCATCGTCACCACCACGCCTTCGGTGACCATTTAGCAGCGGCGCCGCCACTAATAGGTAGCTGTGATGCCCTCGTTCTAGCGTGCCTAGTCTCGCAAGCACGCGACCCCCCCTCCGCCGTCTATCGCTGCCGTCTGGCCGTTCTCCGGCGAGTCAGACGTGGCGCCACGGTGGCAACCGACCTGGCCCAGGCCCCACCTGGCAGCCGCAGTGGCTAGAGCCAGCCCCAGTGAGAAATGCCTTGACCCCACTTTGCGCGTGTGGCTGCTGATGTGGCTTCGGCCCCACCGGTCAGTCACTGTGGGTAGGATCAGGTGTGGTAACAAAAGTTCTGGGTTGTGTTATGACGTCAGCCTGATGCAATAAAGGTTTAAATATTTTAGAAAAAGATATAATTTGTAAATTCAATAACTTATTATTTATAAGTCAGAAAAATATGTATAATATATCAAAATGTTCAGAAAAATGAGATCTACCTAATTACACTATAATCATGCATTGCTAATCAACTTTCATGACAAGTTTAATTAGAACAACATAGTAACCCCTCACAGGTGTTTCCGGAGTTTCCCCGAGTTAGGATTTTCAACCCTCGGAACCCCGTTTAAACTGTCAAGCATGCCTTAGGGTTTCATTTCAGTGCAATTCAACTTGTCATATCATCCATATTGATTGCGCATTGCATTATTCCATGTATTGAATGTTTGTTCCCCTTTTTCGATATTTGGTTCTTCGCGAATAGGAACCGAACCTGAGGTTGAAGTCAACAACACCGAAGATCCATACCTCTCTACTGACGGACAAGGAAAGTGTAGCCTCTCATTCTAAACCTACTTTTACAAAGTATATTACTTTCTCGCTATAATGCACATGATTCCAATGTGGTCTTTTGTCAGTGGTTAGTGTTACCTATCTGCTGCATAGTTTCCCTATTGTAGCCTTATACTCCTGATCCACTTCTCCTAGCATACCTAGGACTGGCATTTGAGCGTTGCTAGAGCTTCTGTGATCGACAGCTTAGCCATGCTTAGTAAGAACGTCTGATCTATCCGAATGATGAATCAGAGATGTCGGAGAATCTAGAAAGGTAGGAGATGGTGACATCAAATAAGGAGTTAACTAAACATGCCAAGGCTTATATGGGAGGCCACGTTGGGTGTGGTTTTTGTAGTCCCATTATCGCCACCAACTGAGTTCTTGCCTTTGGAACCGAGACGAGCATATAGCCACACGGGTCCTGGACAACCCCTCGACTAACTAACTTGCCTAGTAGACTCCATGAGTCACATAGTTCGGGCTTTCCGTTTGGCATACGCATTGAAAACGTTTTCGAAAGAGCAGGTGAAGGAGGTGCATCATAATAGGTAGGGAATCATGGACCGGGTTGCTGGGGTCGATGGAGCCCCTGGTGAACCAACCTTGCCTCACATCTTTAAGTACCGGCTTCGGGATTCTGAGTAGACGAGCCTCCTCTATTGTTTACAAATAAAGATTGTTTTCTACACAAGTAAATCCAGAGACAGCCTTTCTAGCCAGAGCATGTAGATACTAGATTATCTAAGTCATGCGGAGTACATTCTCGTACTCAGCCTTGCGCCAGTGATGTTTTTCTACAAAGGATCTGGCTGCAACTGAAGGTGGCTTCTACGTTGACATCGACGAGTAGTTGGGGGTCCCAGGTAGCAGCCTGAGGACTATGGGATGGACGTCGCTTTTGTTAATGGCCTCTTAGGCCTTTTACTAAGTTTTTGTGTAGAAAAACATATTTTCTTTCGCTGTGTGATGTAATGTTGGGTCTTTGACCTCTGGTTTGTAATAACTCTAATATCTTACTCTGTTAAGAGTTTAAACTTATGCTGTTGAATCCATGTGTTTTGTAATGTTACCGAATCATACTGTGATCTTCTGTGTTTGGAGTTGAACTTATCTTAGATGGTGATCTGAGGTTAGTTTAACCCTAATCCCGGGGGTGCTACAGGGAGTGACCATAGAAAGATTCCGCCGCCTCTACGGGGCGGAAACTACAAAGAGAGAAAGAGCTCTCTGGCAGACAGATTTCTATCGGGGCAATTCCTTCCCGAAGAGGGGAGATCGTCGCCATCAACACCGTCATCAAGCTAGACTTCATCGGGTTCATCATAATCATCCACACCATCATCTCCACCAGCACCCTCATTACCATCTCTTACCACTATAACAATTGTGTTGAATCTTGCATAGTTCTTAAGGGAAACTTTGCCGATATTGATTCCTATTGTAGTTGATGCTTTTGAGTGGAACCATTGAATTATTTTTTATGTTATGATTTTTATTCATCATCATATCATCTCTAATCTTGATCCATATGATGTCTTGTGAGCAGTTCGTTTAGTTCTTGAGGACACGCGAGAAGTCATGTTGTTAGTAGTGGACTTGTTTTTAGATATTATTCAATGGTTTGATACTTAAGTTGTGGTGCTATTCTTCTAGTGGTGTCATGTGAACGTCGACTACATGATACTTCACCATTTATGGGCCTAGGGGAATGCATTGTGTATTTTCCTACTAATTGTGGGGTTGCCGGAGTGACAGAAACCTGAACCCCCGTCAGGAAACCTTTGCACAGGAGAGTGTAGGATCTCAGAGTTTAAGGTTGTGGTTAGGTTTTTTATCTTAATTGCTTTCTTGTAGTTGCGGACGCTTGCAAGGGTTTTAATCTCAAGTATGTATTTGTCCAAGTAAGGTCAGTACATTAGCACAGATTCACCTACACAACACTTAGCCAACCAAGGAAGACTACTCAGCTATATGAAGCGAAAGCACTTGGTAGAATTCTCATGTGTCCTCGAAAACGTTTGGTCCTCATAAGTAATATCACCGGCTTGTCCTTAGCTAAGAAAGGATTGGGCCACTTGATGCAATTATTCTTGTTGTATTTATTTACTTGCACTTTATTTGTCTGCTTATCAAAAACCCCTAAAAATCTGTTTGCTAGTACTTACAGAGAATTCTGGAGCCAGTATCACTAGTCAGCACCTTCTGCTCCTCGTTGGGATTGACACTCCTATTTATCAAAAGTACTACGATACACCCCCTATACTTATGGGTCATCAACCACACTCCCCTTTTCTTGTCTTGCAAAAATACCAAGATCAGCCCCACCACGCCACATTCCCTCCCCTGTTCCTCCTCTCCTCCCTCTTTTTGCAAGAAAGCAAGAAAAAAAGAGATAACCCTAGCTCTACCCGAGACCACCTCCCCCTCCTCACATTTTTGCCTAGCCACCACCACCCATGTGCACTCTTCCCTATCCCTTATCCCCTCAACCCCCCTCTCCATCTCAGATCCCATCTAGAAGGCGCCAGGTTCCTCCCACTCTCCTTCTTCCTCCCTGCCATGGATGTATTCCTGTAAACCCTAGATTTTCCCCACGGTCACTTCCTCTTCCTGATGTTCTGTAGCACATCAATGTCAACCCGCAGCACCAACGGGCTCTCCTGCTTCCCCTTCATTGGCCTGTACATGAAGCCCCACCAGAGAAAGCCGTAGAAGTCGTTGTGCTGCTGTAGACGCCATGAAACCGGAGCATTTGGCCGTGAGCCCCGCCGAAGATTGTGACCACCTCAAGCCTGCATGCCTGCACCATCCAGTCGCCGATGAGTCTGTCCTCCTCCCTGACCTGTCCCATGGCCGGTTTGCTTCATGTTTCACCATCACTTTCCATCGAGCACCTTCGATGTGCTATCGTAGTTCCCATAGCCTCGTTCTCCCTGCCTCTGTTTTGCAGCAAGCCCTTTTCATCCACCATCTGAACCCGTCATCACCGATGAAGCTCTGATGTAGCCCACACTTCCAGCTTCCCGTAGCCACCGGCCGCGTCCTTTCTGGTCTACCACAGTCCCCGCCTGCGTCGCTGGAAGGAAGCCCCGCCGTCGCCTAACGCTGTCGAAATTCAGAGCGCCTCGTAGAGTTCGGTTTCGTTAGTTACCGTGTGCCTGTTTTGTAAAAAGAACCCTATGGCTTGTGAGCTTCAACCCGCAGCCTAGTCGGTCGTACCTTTAATGGCAGGTACGCCTCCTTTTATAGCCTCAGCCCGGCGTCCCCGTAGCACCGGCATCACCTAGTGTCGTCACCTTGTGCGTGGCGCATGCGTGTGGCCCCATAGGGTACCTAGCCATGCCTGTCATCCTGTGTGTATAGAGCTCCTGTGTAGCAAAAGTCCAAAAATATTTTGAACTTCAAATTCAAATCTTTTGTAATTTGTTTGAATACAAATCTGCTCATAACTTTTAAATAAATTTGAATCTGACTAAAAGTTTAATATGAAACTTGATTATTTCCGTATATGAATTCATTTGTAAATTCAAATATTTTTACAAATAATTCAAATGTTTTGAAAACTAATTCAAACTATTCAAACCAATAACATTTGACCACTTATAATATAAATGATTTAAATATTGTTTAAAATTGATAATTCCAAATATTAAGTATGATATATGTTTTTGAATCATAAAAAACATGAGGAATCTATTTATGTTATTTAAAATATCATTTGGGAAATTTGAACTTTCGAAATAATATAATTGCTAATAAATGTCATTTCTTAATAAATGCGTAACTTTAATTCTGTAACTTCGAATTCGACAAATGATATGTCTAAATACATTAGCTCGACAAGCCCATTCTAACTATGCATTCCATTATATTAACTGAAGCATGCATCATATAAATATTAAACGTCCAGCAAGGTTTATGAGAGCAAAACATGACTAAAACTATATCAAATGCTTTACTCTTGTACCCCACACTCCACCCATGCCATACCATGTAAATTGTGCATGATTCCATCATGGCGTACCTTGTTTTCTTGTTTCATATAATTTATATGATTGTGCAATGTATTTATTTCATCCCCTTGTGTGTTTGGTTTTAATCGGGAAAGACGCTGAGCAAGGAGAATATCAAGAGCCTTAAGAGTATTTACCAGATCCTTCCTATTCTCCAACTGAGCTACTAGGCAAGAAATTTTTTGGGGATATACTACAAGGGTATCCTCATAGCATGTCTCTAATCCGGATAACCCGGATGGCCCACAGTTGGTAGCAAGGCCCATGGCCTAATGGGCAGCCCGGTTAGATTGGTCCAGAAGGGAGGCCCATGCCGGAAAAAGGAAGGCTACAGAGGAGTCACCGGCGTACCCGGAGCATTGGAGTGCAAGACACGTTAGACTAGTTGTGTACCGTGTAGGACTCTATAACCTATTCGGCTAGGATTTTGCCTGTACCCTATGATCTGGCAACTATATAAGTCGGTCCTATGGGAGCCTTTAGGGAATGACAAGTTAGATAACTCAACTCATATCGCGCACAGCGAACCGATCCCTAGAACTCGGCGTATTGCCATTATAGTAATTTATAGCAGGAGTAGGATCCCTCCACCATCGTGGGATCAGAACCTGGGTAAGTTATGTTACCTCGTATCCGCTAACCTTCCGCCATACCCCACGTCCCTAAACACACTCTATGAGGTCCCCTCCTTGGTGTACTCGTCGACAATACAACGACAGTTGGCTCCCACCATGGGGAAAGAGGCACTTCAGGCTCTTCAATGGACAATAACCAAGATCTTCGCGGGAATCAGCGAAACCGTAGCCATCGATCGTGTTCTCTTCTCCGGTAACGTTCCGATTGTACCTCCCGACGAGTTCTAGATCCCGGCGAAGACGAACCCCATCCGCTGCTCGATTGTTCCAATCGGGGACATCCACCTCTTCATCGACGAAACCGACTCGGGCTCTAGTTCCCTGGAAGTCGGAGGAGCATCAAGGCCCGCACGGACCGCCTACGGCCAGGACACGTTGGAAGAAGGATCGAGTCGGATCTCTCTTTGGAGTTTGCCTACATAGATAGGAAAAATTCAAGGCCCACCCAAACCACCCCTGTGCAGGATATAATGGTGGAAGATCGCTACAAGTCCGCCGGCTTCAACCATGCGTCTGGATAGCAGAGATCCAAGTTCGTTGGCGTGATGACTATCTTCGATCTAGTGCATTGCATTCAGAGAGAGGGTGGAAACCCCCACGATTACCTAGCCAGTTGGCTCCATATAGGGGCCGATCTAGAGCATTACCCAATGATAATGCCATGTATCACTTTGTGGAAGGACTAGACCGTGGTACACTTCTCCGACATAAGTTAAGGCGGATGCAGGCTTCGGGACGAATTACTTTTGAAGGCATGGTGAGCACCGTCAACAACTTTGTGGCCGCTGATGCAGAGGCACAGTCAACACTCGCGGTCATACCCGTCCCCCCTCTGCCTCAGCCGCCGCCACCACCACCTCCCGTCGTCGTCGCACCACCTCCTCCAGTCATCGCCGTTGATGTTGTACCACCCCCACCCATCATCGAGGAAGCCCCGGGACCCTCCGACTCCGTCTTGGATGCGCTCTACGCTGACATCAACATGGACTAGGAGGAGATAGATTTTAGCCCGGACGAACTCGACTCTGCCATGAAGGAGATGGATGAGGACATTAGACGCAACGAGCAAGTCGACAAGGCCATCACATCCCGAGAGGTGTTTATCGCCATTCGGACCGTGATGGAGGAAGACCAAATCGGACAAGCTCCGCCTTAAGCGCTGGACAAGGGGAAGGGGCGACCTGTTGCTGCCGACAAGGATTATGAAAAGTCCATGCCTCCTCCTCCTAACCCAGTGCAGTAGCCGCAGGAACTCAACGATGGTCTGGGAAACAACAACACCGCAAACCCGTCGCCTCCAACATCTACGTCTGTAGCTGCCCAAATCACTCCAGCTGATAGAGTGATGTATGGTGACCTACTCCATGACTGTGGCTCATATCCAAAACATAGTCCATCTTGACGAGAAGCGCCAGCAGCTGCTGGAGGAAGCGCAGGCAATCACGGAGCAAGGCACAAAGCTGGATCAAGCTCTAGCCAATGCATATAAGTTAATAGAGAAAGCTAGAGCCATGGAGGCCGAGTACAAGACTCTGCTCAAGCAGCAGAAGGCTAAGAAAGCTCTGCCTCGCATCATCAACGATCCTGGTGTAGGGCGAAACCTAGGATGGGCTCCCTCGAAGCCGCCACAAGCCAAGCCATACATTGACATCGAAGGCAGGCAGGTCATACCCACTCCTATTCTCAACTTAGCCGTCGCCAAGACCCTTCTGGAGAAGGATAGATCACCCGCAGCTGTGGAACAGGTCTATGACCTTGTGGCAAAGGCGGTAAAACAGCAGGAAAAGGCCACCTCTCAGAGGCTTGAGTCTGACCCAGCATATTCTCAGTCAAGCAATCCTAAGCCGCCAAGGGAACGATCTCCTCAGGATGCCGGGTCTCAGAAAGGTTCATCATAACGAAGACGGAGGGATGAGCGCAATAGGAAGGACGCTATCCCCATATCCTCCGACCATGGAGGCAAGGCTCATCCTCGTCGCCCATCTCCATCGCCCCGGTCTCCTCGACATCGTGAAGACCCCAAGGCTCACAAACGCACGGACATGCCTCCGCCAAGGGAAAGCGGCATTGTCATCTGCCACAATGCGGAGCAGCCCCGACACGATGGAGAGCGCAACAGAGGACACAAGAGCAGGTCGCGTCATGACCCTCCACGTCCGACAAGCAACCATGACAAGCGTGAGGCGTCGCAGGAGGGTAATAGCAAGAAGGCTAACCCACCGCCACCTCCGCCTCCATCACCACCTAGCAGCCACCATGGCGGAGGAGGCCCGCGTCATTCACGCATCCCATCCCCTGATGGCAAGAAGGAAAGAACAAGCCCGGAGCCATACGACACACGTTCACGTCTGAAAAAAATTCACGAGGCCCGGGAAGGACCATACCTAGGACCATGTTGATTTGGACCTGTAATACGGACCGCAACTTACCCCAAGGGTTTCTGGATAGACAAGACCATCAATCCCTATGATGGTACTGTTGGGAATATGCCCTAGAGGCAATCATGTATGATGAGATCCCATTGTATTCATAAAGATATTAAGTAGTCCCTGTATAAACATCTGATGTGTATCATTGAATATGTGATTCTATTGTGGAACTATACATTCATGTTGTTTGTACTAAATATCCTTGGTAATTGAGGTTGTGCTGGACACACAACTTAGACCAATGTGAAAGTTGGCTTGATGACTCGGTTCCACTTGTCATGGGCATGGAGATGCTATTCCAACTTACACAGATTCGGCTAAAGAGTTTAGCGAGTCGGATTGACCCATATTGAGGTACAACGAACAAGTTGTCATTTGTATATCTCAATCAATGTAATCCTTAGACCTGAGGTTATTGCATAGTCCGAGTTGAGGATCGCCGACTTAGGTTCTGTCAAACGCTGATCCGTGACTAGGCAGTGATAAAGGCAGAGTTCGGGTCGACTGAGAATCCAGCTGCGTGATGTGAATAACCAAGATGGGATTTTCCCCCTCCACTTGGAGAGATATTCTCTGGGCCCTCTTGTGAGATATGATTCGGAAAGCATGGCCATGCACGACTCGGTTAAGTGTTAACCGAGGCGATCGACTAAGAGTTAGTTGGGTGAATCACTTATCTTGGATCGAGAAGAGAGTCGAACTATTAAAGGGATGACAATTATTCGCCTATAGTCTGACAAGGTATATCGTGAGGCAAAAGGGACTCGGACGCAAATCGCATTGGAAAGGCAAGTCATCATGACTCTTTGGTACTTGGGAGTCGGCACCTTCTGCTTGGAGCCGCTACCAACTGATCGATTTAGAGTCGTACTGTAATCGTGTCCAAGTAACCATGAGCCTGTGGGGTCACACACTTAAGAGCGGGAGCAAGTTTGGATTGGATGTGAACTGGAAATCTGGTTGGGTTGGACCCGAGCCTGATTTGGACTGAGTCAGTGAGTTGGACTCACAGGGACTAACATTATATGGGCTTTAGTGAATGTGCCGTGCAAGCAGAGCCCACATTCACTCCCTATATATAGTGGAGCACACCAACCCTGAAGGGTTAATCGTTGTTCGGTTAGGTCATTCCATGTGTTGGAAACCCTAGCTCCACTGCAGTCCTGCCGCCATAACGAATCTAGCAGTTCGCCTCCGGCGCTCCTCCTTGTACGTGTGGATACCGACAGAGGTGTTGTACGATCAGCACTAGGACGATCGGATCGTGAGGACTGCACTGCATCAACTGACGCTTCATCGTAATCCATGGCTGGCGTCTAGTGGTAAACCTCGTGGCCTTCTACCTCAGCTGGATCTTGGGATCACCATGTTAGAGGAAAATTTTGTTTTATCTCCGCGTGGCCCAACAGGTACCGCCAAGCCGGCTACATGGTTGCAGAATTACGGCAACGCTGTGGAGATCGCCGGGGGTAACCCCAACATTGCCGTCAAGTACCTCCCACTGATGTTGACAGGCATGCGTGCCAATGGATCGATGACTTTCCGGAGAAGTCCATCTGCAACTGGTTGGACATGCAAGAAGCATTCACCAAAAACTTCGAGGGTATGTATAAGCGTCCCTGCACTGTTGGCGATCTACAATGGTGCATGCAAGAGAAGGACGAGTCATCTCGCGCCTACCTCTCCCGCTGGCTGGATACGAAGAATTCCTGCGTAGGAGTGCTTCATCGATGGGTTGGAAAAAGGTACTTTGCTCCGACATAAGTTGAAGCACCTGCAGGACAATCACAGGCTCGATCTCAACCAGATGATCCAGCTGGCCAGTGAGTTTGCGGATGCTGACGACGATGCTCGCGGCTCATTGCCGACAGTAGCCATTCCAACCCAAGCTAAGAGGAACAATAGCACAAAGCGGAAGAACCCGCCAGAAGAAAAGAAAACCTCTGACATGGTCGCCATGACTTTTGCAGGACAAGGTGATGGCAGACAGCATGGCCAAGGACGGGGGGCTGGTCGTGGGCATCGGCGAGGTAGTGAAACTACCCCGGGAGCGCTCCGCGTTCCCCAAACGTACGAGGAATATGGTGATATCCCATGACTTGTGCACCTCGACGCCAAAGGGAAAGCCACTCACACCAATCGCCACTGCAAGTTCATCAACAACCTCAAGGAGGACCCAGAGTCCGGATACAAGTGAAGCCGGAAGAACAGACTGCGAAGCAAGGGCAAGGAAAAGAAGAAGGAAGAGGAGTCCACGGATTCAAGTGACATGGAACGAGGATGTTGACACCAAGCACGCCGACAATGGCGATGTTAAGGGCAAGAACCCTTTTGATAAAAAGGCTGCCGTCTACCACACTTTCCTTGGCACCCCTACTGTCCGGCAACAGAAAACCTCCATTAGGATACTGATGGCCACCTTACCCCTAGTTCCCCAGTACCTGCGCTTGTCGGAGATTCCAATCACTTGGGACAGGAAGGATCACCCAGACCTCATTACAACGGAGAACCAGTACACCATGGTCATCAACCCTTTGATTGACGGCAACGAGTTCACCAAATGCATGGTGGACAGTGGAAGCATCATCAACATCATGTAGCTGGATACACTACACAAGATGAACTTGACGAAGGCCAACATAAGGCGGACCAGCACCATGTTCCATGGCGTAGTTCCTGGCCGGGAGGCTCAGTCCCTTGGGCACATCATGCTTTAGGTTGCTTTTGGCAATGTTAATAATTATCATGAAGAACACATGACCTTTTAGGTGGTCCCCTTCAAGAGTGTGTACCACGTCATCTTCGGACGCGACATCTTCCATGCCTTCATGGCCAAGCGATGCTTCGTCTACAACAAGCTCAAGATAACCGGACAAAAGGTGTCATCACCGTATCCGGAATCTTTACCAAGGCAAGGGACTGCGAGATTGGAGAAGCAGCCTTTGCAGAAGCTGTCCTCTACAGCGAAGAATTCAAGGAGATCCAGAGCAAGTTTGATGCCACAGAGATGCCGGCATCGAAGAAGAAGATTTCTGACTCCGATCCCGCCTTCAAGGCAGTCATAGATACCAAGCCGGTGGAACTTGTGGTAGGCGATGCCTCCAAGACCACCGCCATTGGAACAAGCCTGGACCCTAAATAGGAAAGCGCACTCGTCGAGTTCCTCCATGAGAACAGGGACATCTTTGCCTGGTAACCTGCCAACATGAAAGGTGTACCTAGGGAACTTGCCGAGCACACCTTGAATACTAATCCAAAATGCAAACCGGTGGAACAACCTTTACGACGCTTTGGAGACGAGAAGAGACGCGCCATAGGCAAAGAGATAGCTAGGTTACTTAAGGCTAGTTTTATCCGAGAAGACTTCACACCCGATGGGTGGCCAATCTTGTACTTGTCCTCAAAAAGGGAACCAAAGAATTAAGAATGTGTGTTGATTACACCGGCTTGAACAAAGCGTGTCCCAAATATCTGTTTGCTTTGCCTCGCATTGACCAAGTCATGAACTCGACGGCTGGCTCGGAACTTTTATGTTTTCTCGATGCATACTCAGGATACCACCAGATAAACATGAGGAAGTCGGACCAATTGGCCACTTCATTCGCCACACCTTGCTATGTCACGATGCCCTTTGGGCTAAAAACGCAGGTGCTACGTACCAGCGGACTATGCAATGTTGCCTCCATGATCAAATTGGTCGGAACGTTCACGCCTACATGGAAGATATAGTGGTGATGTCTAAAAAGTCAAATGACTTAATCTCTAACTTAAAAGAAACCTTCGATAATCTCCGGAAATACAACATGATGCTTAACCCAAATAAGTGCGTCTTCGGGGTTCCAACCGGCAAATTGTTGGGCTTCATCGTTTCCCAACATGGAATCGAGGTCAACCCGGAGAAGATCAAGGAAATCCTAAACATAAACCGTCTGACATGCCTGGAGGACATACAATGGCTTACAGGTTGCATAGCAGCAGTAAGTCGGTTCGTCAGCCGACTTGGAGAGAAGGCTCTACTGCTGTGCAAGTTGCTGAAGAAAGCGGACAAATTTACATGGACAGACGAGGCACATGCAGCACTTAAGAAGCTAAAGGAGATACTCTCCTCAGCAACTATACTTGCAGCACGCGAGCCAACTGAGCCTATGTTGATTTACATGGCGGCCACCAACCAGGTAATCAGCATCGTTGGCATGGTAGAGCGGAAAGAACTAGGGCATGAGTACGGAGTACAACAACTAGTTGACTATGTAAGCGAGGTGTTGACGGAGTCCAAGCAGCGTTACCCGCACTACCAGAAGCTAGCTTATGGAGTGTTCCTTGCTTCTCGGAAGCTAAGGCACTACTTCCAGGAGTACCCTATCACAGTTGTGAGCAAAGCTCCACTGTCCGACATCATCAACAAAAGCGACGCTAGAGGAAGAGTCGCGAAGTGGGACTTCGAGCTTTCCGCCTTTGATATCACCAAAAAGCGACGCGACACTATCAAATCACAGGTCTTGGTGGATTTCATTGCAGATTGGACGGAGATGCCAGATGCTACCCCTGTACCAGAGCCAGAATAATGGGTGATGCACTTTGACGGATGAAAGCTACTCAACGGCTCGGGGGCTGGTGTACTGCTACAGTGACTAACAGGGGAAAAGGTGCCCTACATTCTACAGATCCACTTTGAGGCTACAAACAACATGGCGGAATCTAAAGCACTCATTCACGGACTTCGCATAGACAAGGATATTGGCATCAAGCGCATAGTTTGTTGTGGAGATTCTGACTTGGTTGCCCAGCAGGTGGCTGGCACGTGGAACACGCAGAACCCTATGATGGCGGCATATCAAGACGAAGTGGACGAGATAGCCAAGAGCTTCTTGGGCTACGAAGTCAAGTATGTCCCTAGGGAGGAAAATGAGGCAGCTGATCTACTATCAAAGCTTGGGTCAGGGCGCAAACAAATTCCGCCTGGCATTTTTCTGGAGCATCTACGGACACCATCCAGGAAGGGAGCAGACCCCGAGAACCCAGATAGAGTTGACTCTTTCGTTCACACAGTGACAAAGGTCCCTCCGTCTTGGACAAAATTGTTCATGGAGTATCTCGTACATGGAACTTTGCCCATCGATGAGGTCGAAAGTCGGAAAATAGTACGTCGAGCAAAGGGCTATACCATAATCAATGGAAAGCTCTATAAAAGAAGAACCACTAGTGTATACCTCAAGTGTGTTTCCCAGCAAGAAGGTATTGAAATCCTGCATGAGATTCATCTCGGAGATTGCGGGCATCACACCCCTCCTTGATCGTTGGTCTCCAAAGCCTTTTGGCAAGGATTCTACTGGCTGACCGTGAAGGCGGACACCGACAAGCTGGTCGAGAGATGCATGAGATGCCAATATTATGCCCAACAACCACATGTTCCAGTTAAAGAAATGTGAACAATACCAATAACTTGGCCGTTTACAGTCTGAGGGCTAGACATGGTTGGTCCATTACAGACGGCACCATGTGGGTTTACGCATCTTCTAGTAGCAGTTGATAAATTCACCAAATGGATAGAATCTAAACCCATTAGAAAGCTAGATGGGGCATCTTCCCTTAGGTTTGTCCGGGATCTAGTGGTGAGATTTGGTCTCCCACATAGCATTATCACCGACAATGGCAGCAACATATCACTCGGAGAAGTGGAAGCCTACTATTGGGAGAAGGGCATCCGACTTGACCTGGCATCTGTGGCAGATCCATAATCCAATGGTCAGGTTGAGCGAGCCAATGGATTAATTCTGCAGGGAATCAAGCCACGTCTTGAGGCACCGATACATAGAGCAGCTGGAGCTTGGGCGGAAAAGTTACCATCTGTTCTGTGGAGTTTAAGAACTATGCCTAACAGATCTACCGGCTACACCCCTTATTTCATGGTATATGGAGCATAAGCCATTCTGCCTTTCGACAACCTTCACGATTCACCAAGAGTTGCCTCCTACGACAAAGATGACACTGAAGAATCCAGACGCCTAGATGTGGGCTTTCTCGAGGAAGAGTGCGTATTGGAATGCCAAAGATCCACCATCTACCAGCATAAGCTACCATAGTCGCTGTGTCTGGCATCGCTCGTTTAAAGAGGGGGATCTAGTGCTCCGACTTAAGCAGAAGAAGTCACACAAATTATCCCCGCCATGGGAAGGATTGTTCATCATAAGCAAGGCGCTACTCAATGGGTATTACTACCTTGTTGACAATCGTGAACTTGAGGATAGACCCAGCGATGATCATAAGCGTAAGCGACGTGACCCGGATGATGACTACCTGGAGCTTGATCGGCCATGGAACATAGCACAACTACGTCCTTTCTACACTTAGCATATTTTTTATCTACTATGTACCTCTTATATGATCAATGAAATAAAGCTCTCTGGTTCACTCATATTCTTGAGCCTTTTACCTCCTTTAGTGTTCATTTTTGGATCATATAAAACCTTTTTGCACAAGCTTTGCATTTTCACTTGTGAAAATTCTTCCTACAGGCGTTAGCTTAAGTTTTCTGGTCTACACGTTCTTTGTTGTTTTTATGTGGATTCTAGAGTAGTTACTTTTGGCACTTGAAGTCGGCGATTTTGTTCTTAGGTTTTGACGATGCCATTGGGCATGATCACTTGAGCGCATGGTTCCGACTACGAGTCTTCTGACTCATGAAAGGTCAAGCATAAAAACCAAAGTAATGGATAAGACAACACTTGCTTAAAAAATATTTACATGCTGGAACTAGTACTTGAGTAGTAGGAAACATACAGCTATTGTTTTTCTGCCTTAAGATTACACGCAATAGTTTTTTCTGGATACATAAATCTAGAGGGAAACAAATATTACATAAGTGTTTTTTCATTCCTCTTGCGTAGGAGACTTCGAGGTGGCATCATCGGCAGCAGGAGAGTCATCCTGGTCATCAACAAAGTCGGTGGTCGTGAGGGACTCGGAGGAGCTGTGATGGTCGCCGTCAATGATCTCAAGAGGCACAAAGACGTTTGGGTCGACCAACTCGCCAACCCTGGTGTCAAAGCTGGCGAGCGATGCCTATATAGCTTTGTGATCTATCTTCTGGCCATCATCGTCTACGTCGGGCAGACCAGAGCTCACCGTGTCGATGTCGAAAATCTCGTAGTGCTCCTTGACCATCGTCAGTGAAATTTGATGGCTCAGTTGATTTGGAGCCTGTTGGGAACCCCAAGATCAAGGTGTGAAGCAGCACATCAGCAAGTCTTCCCTCAGTAATAAACCGAGGTTATCGAACCAGTAGGAGGAAGGAAACGTCACACAGGTGTTGCAAGCAACATGGAAACCTGCACAACACAAATTCAAGACTTTTCCCCAACTAGTAGTGAGGTTGTCAATCTCACCGGTTGCTGTAACAAAGGATTAACTATATGGTGTGGAAGTTAATGGTGGTTTGCAGCAAGTAAACGGTAACAGTGGAAGATGTATCAATGGTTAAGATTGGACCGGGGTCCATAGTTCATTAGAGGTGCTCTCCTTAGATAAACAACATGGCATGAAGGGTAAACAAATTACAGCAGGGCAATTGACAGGAACTGAGCAAGGCATAACAATGCAATACTAGTCAGAAAGATCCTATGAGATTCGATTGGGCAATACAACAAGATACATAGACCGCCATCTAACTGCATCTATGACTACAAGTCCACCTTCAGGTTATCATCCGAACCCCCTCTAGTATTAAGTTGCAAGCAAAAAACAACTGCTTTAAGCAAAGTGTTTAAGGTAAACAATCCACTTGCTCCATGAACAAGAGACCGTTGTTTTCTCCCTAGTGGCAACATCTCACCTACAACCGAAGAGATTTCTATCACTTCCCTTAGAAACTAGAGGCATGAACCCCCTATCGAGCATAAATACCCCCTCTTGGAGTCACTAGCAACTACTCGGCCAAGATAGCTACTAACAACAGAGATCATGCAAGATCACAAACAACACAGACATGATAGAATCATAAAGACAAAACCATTAACCAAACTGACATAATAATCTCAATATCCATTGGATCCCCGCAAACACAACATGCATGATTACAAATAGATTAGATCCTGATCATGAATGGAGCTCACAAGATCTGTACATGAAAGCACAAGGAGGAGATACAACCATCTAGCTACTACATGGACCCGTAGTCCAAGGTGGAACTACTCACGCTTCATACGGCCTCTGGGATGATTTCCCTTCCAGGAGGGAGCCGGGAAGAACTTTAGATCCCCCCGATCTAGGGACTATGGTGGCGGCGTCTATAGACAGTTTCATGGAATATTGATCGGGTACTTAGGGTTTCTGCATCGGGGGCTTCTTATAGGCGAAGAGGCGAGGCTGGGAGGCGGCCAGGGGGGCCACACCCTGCCTAGGCGTGGTCAGGGCTGGCCCGCGCCTAGGGGGGTCTGGCCTACTGGCGCCTCCGTCTCTCTCCGACTCCGTGTATTACGGTAAAATATTGACTAGCTTTTGTCCCGTCAATTCGAGAATATTGATTTTTGCCTTTCGAACCAAAAGCGAAGAAAACAGCAACCTGGCGAATGGCAACTTGTTAATAGGTTAGTTCCAGAAAACATATAAAAACACCTCAAAGTGTAGACAAAGCTATGCAAAGTAGATACTAAACAAGCATGGAACATCAAAAATTATAGATACGTTCCCGACGTATCAAGCATCCCCAAGACTATCTCCTGCTCGTCCTCGAGTAGGTAAGTGATAATAAGAATAATTTTTGAGGTGACATGCACCTTCACAATAAAGATCAAACCATTTGCAAGCATTGAAAGCTGGGATCAAAGAACTCTAAACATGTGCATGAAAGATGGAGTTCTAACAGTAGGAAAAAGCAACTATTGTTGCAACATGACAAGATAGAAACAAAGATCATGAATAGCATGCATTGAAAAACGTTTGTTTGTTTCACATACAGAAAACATAGCATAGTGGCACTCAGCTTGTCCCTCATAGAGTATAAAATAGATGCACAGGACACCTTCAAAGTTCATAAGAGTGAATAGATACAAATATCACAAGAACAAGCAATACAAAAATATGCATCAATCAATAAGTTTTGGGACGACACTACACATAGCACTAAGAATGACCACTATGCTCTCTTAATGGTTCCTAAAGATAGAAGGTGGAGACTCAACGTAACAGTGGAAGAAAGGCCCTTCATAAAGGGAAGCAGGGATTTCAAGTTTCAAAAAGAGCTTCCAGAAAATTTGGTACTTGTTAGCTTTCAGCCCTCATTTCCCCTATCATAAGCATCTTGAAGTGATTAAGGTTAAAGTGAAAAAACTATGGAGTATATGCTTGACAAATTATAAGTTGGCAATCTCAAGTCCCTTGAATATGAGGGCCACACCTCATGCTACTCAACTTCAGTCACATGTAAGTTCTTGTCATAGTAAGTACATGCGTATCATAGAGAACCGCCAACGGGGTACCCCTTGCACATGGTACATGAGCTTTCCCATAACCAAAATGACAAGGCAAGCAGACAATGAGCATCTCAGCGATCTTTTTATTTACTATTTGCATAGCTTTTTATTGAGGATGCTTCACAGATAGCTCGCCATGGTGATACTACAAGTTTCCACCATGATAAGGCATGGCTTAGGTTAGCAGCCCAGGCGTTTATCTAAGACAAAATACATAATTCCATGGACTTACAAGCTCCCTTTTTATTTCACACCAGTGACATCCACAAACAAAAGAGCATGATATCAACTGAGTACGAAGTACAAATGCAATGTTGAAAACGTTCCCCATGACAGCATGGTTCTGCTAATTCTAACGTATAAGTGTAAGCATATACAACATAGACGACACAATGGTTCAAGTTTATTAGGGGCAAAGAATGTAAAGCGTGCCTTCAAGTTCGTGAGGGCTTTAATCACTAAGTTTTCAAGTAAAGAATTATTTTTTAATTGGAAGATAGCTGAAAACAAGAATATACTTGGAATGGTGTAACACACCATGCATAGGATTTTATAGTGGACACTTTGGAATAACTTGGTTTTTTGGGAGTTGGAGGCATGAGTAGAACTTACTCATGCAGAGCGACAAAACAATACTAATCAAAGCAAAAGACCGGGAGCAACCAACTAAGAGAGCAATAATGGACATAATCATGCAGAGCGACAAAACAATACTAATCAAAGCATAGAGTGGTACTACAAGTCAAGGACTCGATGATTATAGAGGCTATGGTGACTTGTTCATAGTCATAACATGGTGTGAGCATGTGCCAAGTCAACCCAAACAAACCTCAAAGGAGTATACCACAATACTATGCTTTTGTATGCTAAAACAACACATGATTTCTTCAAGGCACACTAAGAAATCCCAATGACTTGGAGCAAACCATGCTATAGAAATAATCACTAAGCATAAAGTCAAACCAACACCTAGCATGGCATGATAAAGTCTAAGTCATAGTCCAAGCGAGCTCCTCTTGCACTTCCAAGCAAGAACTTTCTACTCCTTTGCAACACCAATTGACTTATTTGAAACAACACAGCAAGAGCGGGGGTCCAAACTACTCAAGCAAACCAAACAAACTAATCAAAGAAAACGAAAAATAAGACGCTCCAAGAACAACACAACAGTGCATGAAACAATAAAAACGAAGTGTCTAGACAGACCTAAGCTTTTTATTGATGAAGAAGGGGATTCCTTGGGCATCCCCAAGCTTTGACGCTTGTACCTCTTGGATATTTCTTGGGGTGACACCATGGTGGCATCCCCAAGCTTGAGCTTTTGTCCATTCTTCATCTCATTACATCATTTTCTCTCTACACCTGAAATTTTTCCTTCATACAAAACTTCACACAATCCTTATTAGCAACATTAGTGTAATCAAAAGATAATAGACCCTTGGGTTTATCTTTAGAACAGCAAGACTTTCACCAAAAACACAAGCTACTGAAGCAACTTCCTTTAAAAAGCTCAATTCCCAGAAAGAGAACTCAAAAACAAATCGATAAGAAGCAAATGCAAATAATGGCAGAAATCTGTCAAAACAGACCAATAGGTAGAAACCGATTTTTTCGAAAATCTTCTATTGGTCAAATCAAAAAGTGTTGAACTAACGAAAGTTAACTAAAATACTGGAGGATTCATTCGTAAAATATCAGCTCAATCTGAGTTACATAGACTCCTCATGAATTTTTATGGTGGAGGATAGAAACTCCCCAAATCTTACTTCCCTCTCATTAGAGGTCATTCTTGGCACAAAAAAGCAAACAAAAAGGATAAGGAGAGGTCATTACTGAAGTAATAACTTCCAAGACTCAAGGAAACTCTTGGGTTATCTCCCAACAAGTACTTTTCTTTAACTCCTTTAAGTTAGGCACAAGAAGAAAGAAGAATCAAGTATTTTCAAATGAAGAAGCATTAACATCAAACCTTGCTTTCAAAGGAGGAGCAAAACGAAACTTCTCTCTCCTCATAGGTAAGTGTTCAATACCATTCTTGAATGGAAAGTGATATTTAATGGTGCCTTCTTTCATATCAATGATTGCACCAACAGTTATAAGAAAAGGTCTTCCTAAAGTAAATAGGACAAGAATCATTGTATTCAACATCCAAAACATAGAAATCAACAGGGACATAATCATTGTTAACCATAATGAGACCATCGTTACTACTCCCCATGAGTTTCTTCTTAGCATTATCATTAAGTGGGACATCCAAATAACAATCTTCCAAAGGTGGCAAATCAAGCATTTCATAAATCTTCCTAGGCATAATAGAGACACTAGAACTAAGATCACATGAAGCTTTGAGATCAAAGTCATTCACTTGCATATTAATAATGGGTTCCCAACTATCTTCTACTTTCCTACAAATAGAAGCTTTGTGTTTTAACTTCTCTTCCTTAATCTTAACAAGAGCATCTGTAATGTGTTTGGTCAAAGCAACATGCATATCACTAGCATTAGGACTTCTAGCAAGCCTTTGCAAGAACATAATCACTTCAGCAATATTGCAACCATCTATATCAAAATCAAACTTAGCATCACTAGTAGTAGACTCATTGGGCTTAGGCATTGTTGGAGGAGGAATAGGGACTTCTTGTGGTTTAGTGGTGATGGTGCACACACTATTGTTTCTATCAATTTCAGCTTCCCTTTCCCACTTAGCATGAAGTTGGGCTAACAATCTAACATTTTCATCAATAGTAACTTGTATGGCATGAGTAGCAGCAAAGGTACTTTCCATGGTTTCAGGTTTAGCAGCCATTTTATTAATCAAGGAGTAATGTGCCTCTGCAGAGAGGATATATTTTTCTCAGCACTCAAATTTTTTGACTGTAAACTAGGAATTTCTCTATTCAGATTCTCAAGCCGATGACTAATATTTTTCAAGATAACAGATTGTTCTTCCATAGTTTTAGTGAATATCTTGTTTTGCTCATATTGCATCTGCATAAAGTTTTTAATAGATCTTTCAACTTCTAGAATCCTCTCTTCACTAGGCATTCCAGATCTACCATAATAATTGTTTCCATTATTAGGAGGATAAGGCCTATAGTTACTTCCATAGAGGTATTGTTACCAAAATTTTTGTTTCTAACGAAGTTCACATCAACTTGCTCTTCTTGAGCAACCAAAGAGGCTAAGGGAACATTATGAGGGTCTAAAGGACCTTCTTACCATGTAGAGCCCTTTTAGTGTACCATTCAGAGTAGTTAACCATCATATTATCAAGGAGTTTTGTTGCAACACCCAAAGGGATGGTCATAAAGGTACCTCCAGCAGCTGAATCCAACAGGTTTCTTGAAGAGAAGTTCAAACCTGCATAAAAAGTCTGGATAATCATCCAAGTAGTGAGACCATGAGTGCGACAATTCTTAAGCAAAGATTTCATTCTTTCCCAAGCCTGAGCAACATGTTCATTGTCAAGTTGTTTAAATTTCATAATATCACTTCTCATAGATATAATCCTAGCAGGAGGGTAGTACTTTCCAATAAAAGCATCTTTGCACTTAATCCAAGAATCAATAATATTTCTAGGCAAAGATAGCTACCATTCTTTAGCTTTTCCTCTCAAGGAGAAAGGAAACAACTTGAGCTTAATAATATCTCCATCTACATCCTTATACTTTTGCATCTCACAAAGTTCAACAAAGCTATTGAGATGGGCAGCAGTATCATCAGAACTATCACCAACAAATTGCTCTCTCATCACAAGATTCAACAAAGCAGGCTTAATTTCATAAAAGGTAGCATCAGGAGAAGGTGGAGCAATAGGAGTGCTTAGGAAATCATTGTTGTTGGTGCTAGTGAAGTCACACAACTTGGTGTTCTCAGCAGAGTACATTTTGGCAATGGTGGGGCAGGCCAAATTAACAGCTACAACAGCTAGAGCAGGAACTAATTTTTGTGTGTTTTCGAATAAAGAAAGCAAACCAAACTAAACTAATTTTTTTGGAGTTTTTGATAAAAAGAGGTAAACAAAACCAAGCAAAAGAAACTAAGCAAAATAAATACAAAGTAAAGAGAAAGGAAGTGGAGGACTCCCCTTGTGAAGACGTCCTTAGCCTCCCCGGCAACGGTGCTAGAAAACTTTTTGATGGCTCAGTTGATGTGGAGCCTGTTGGGAACCCCAAGATCAAGGTGTGAAGCAGCACAACAAGAAGTCTTCCCTCAGTAAGAAACCGAGGTTATCGAACCCGTAGGAGGAAGGAAACGTCACACAGGTGTTGTAAGCAATGTGGAAACCTACACAACACAAACTCAAGACTTTGCCCCAACTAACAGTGAGGTTGTCAATCTCACCGGTTGTTGTAACAATGGATTAACTATATGGTGTGGAAGGCAATGGTGGTTTGGAGCAAGTAAACAGTAACAGTGGAAGATGTATCAATGCTAAACATTGGACCGGGGTCCATAGTTCACTAGAGGTGCTCTCCTTAGATAAACAACATGGCATGAAGGGTAAACAAATTACAGCAAGGCAATTGACAGGAACTGATCAAGGCATAACAATGTAATACTAGTAAAAAAGATCCTATGAGATTCGATTGGGCAATACAACAAGATACATAGACCACCATCCAACCGCATCTATGACTAGAAGTCCACCTTCAGGTTATCATCCGAACCCCCTCCAATATTAAGTTGCAAGCAACAGACAATTGCTTTAAGCAAAGTGTGTAAGGTAAACAATCCACTTGCTCCATGAACAAGAGACCGTTTTTTTCTCCCTAGCGGCAACAACACATCTACAAACAAAGAGATTTCTGTCACTTCCCTTGGAAACTAGAGGCATGAGCCCACTATCGAGCACAAATACCCCCTCTTGGAGTCACTAGCAACTACTTGGCCAAGATAACTACTAACAATGTAGAGCATGAAAGATCGCAAACAACACAGACATGATAGAATCATAAAGACAAAACTATTAACCAAACTGACATAATAATCTCAATATTCATCGGATCCACTCAAACACAACATGCCTGATTACAAATAGATTATATCTTGATCATGAGCGGAGCTCACAAGATCTATACATGAACGCACAAGGAGGAGATACAACCATCTATCTACTACATGGACCCGTAGTCCAAGGTGGAACTACTCATGCTTCATATCGGAGAAGAAGGCCTCCGGGATGATTTACCCTCTGGCTGGGTGCCGGGAAGAACTTCAGATCCCCCCGATCTAGGGACGATGGTGGCAGTGGCTACAGAAGGTTTCGTGGATATTGATCGGGTACTTAGGGTTTCTGCATCCGGGGCTTCTTATAGGCAAACAGGTGAGGCTGAGAGGTGGCCAGGTGGGCCACACCCTGCCTAGGCGCGGCCAGGGCAGGCCCGCACCTAGGAGGGGTCTGGATGCCTTTTGGCACCTCCTTCTCTCCTCTAGACTCCGTGTTGCCCACGGTAAAATATTGAGTTTGTCTTTTGTCCCGTCCAATTCCGAGAATATTGATTTCCTGCCTTTCTGGAACCAAAAACAGAAGAAAACAGGCAACTGGCACTATGGCAACTTGTTATTAGGTTAATTCCAGAAAACATATAAAAACACCTCAAAGTGTAGACAAAGCAAAGCAACGTAGATACTAAACAAGCATGGAACATAAAAAATTATAGATATGTTTCCGACATATCAACATTCTAGCACCAGCCCGAGTACATGAAGCTTTCCAGCTTATGATACGTTCGGGGGCTTGAAGCAGAATCTCCGAGTATTTCATGATGGAATCCACCACCTTGATGTTGATGTTCAGGGGCTTGGCAATCTCTTTGGCCTGCTTAACGATGGTGCTGATGAAGTTGCCGGCGAGAACCATGCATTCCTTAGGCGGAGGAGGCATATTGGTTAAACCAATAGGAGCTTCATTTTTGACAAGACAAGTGAGTACATGAGTTCAATAATACAAAAAAGTTCAGAGTATCTGGCTTATAGAAGTACAAGATGGAGACGCTTACCAAAGACGCTCTCCTCGGCTTGTTGGAGCGTCTCCGCCATGGAATCTTGTTCTTGTCGGAGGACCTTGTAAGCATCAAGGTTGCGTTGATTCTACTCATCGGTGGCTTTCTTCTGCTCTTTGAGCATCATAATTTCCTCCTTCAAGCGGTTGATCTCCGTATTGGCAGACTCCTACATCGCCGCCATGGACTCTTCATGCATATTTAGAGTGCTAGCCTTCTCCTGCTTAAGGATTTTGTTCTCGCTATCCAGCAGCTCAATGTTCTTGGATTGCTCGACAATATCCTTGGCCTTGGCAATAGCTTATGCATGTCGGAGAAATAACAACACACAATGAGTAGTCGGAGAGTGATGGCACAAGACCAAGTTTGAGTGCAAAATTGAAAGGAAAAATAGACTCTTGCTCTTGGTGATTTGTTCCTTCAAGAAGGCAGTTTTACCCTTTTCAGCTTCCAGTTCAGCACACATCTTGTGGAACCTCTCGTTGGCGTCTCCTCTCCGAGCATTCTCGTTTTGTGGAAAGAAATTCAAAGTTACTTATTCTAGTTGGAACATCTAGCTGGATAAATATCCACCTAGAGGCTTGGGGGCTATAGTAAGAGTTTTTAACTCAGGAAAATGTTTAGTCTTTATTTAAGCATCTAGTCGGAACTAATTCTGTTTCAACTAGAGGCTTGGGGGCTACAGTATTGAAATTTACAAACACTGCGTATGCTACTCTGAAAGTATCTAGTTGGAATAATTCATTCAAACTAAATACTTGGGGGCTAGAGTGTGAAGTTTTCTAACTTAGTCACTCTTAGATCAATCAAATGCAAAGACCAATTGTTTTCCGTCTAAATCCTCGGGGGATATAGTGGGATACTAAATATGAAATGCAAAAGGCACATAAAACTTACAAGTGCGATGATCTTGAGGTTGGTAGCGCTCTCGGCAAATAACTTGCGGAAGGAAATACTATTTCCTCGCAAGATATCCGCCTGCCTGAGCAGCTCCACAAGACCGCAAGTCAGAGAAGTCAGCGCTGCACCAGGAGCCAGAGCTGACCTACTTGGTGTAAGCACCGGGTAGACAATCTTTGGGAGATCTGTTGACATCCTAGGTGCAGTGGCGCCGCCTTCGGCAGTCGTTTCTCCTTCCACCACTGCCATACCACTACTAGTGGCATCCTGAGCTGGAGCTTCAGCCACTTTGGACGCGGTACTTTCTTGTGTCGCCTGATCGCCAACAACAGCAAGATCCGCGATGACACCTGGGTCCACTTCCTTGGCGGAAGGGCTAGATGCTACCTTTGTAGGAGAGCTTGTCGGTGCGGCAGTAGGCTGAATGCTGGGAGTAGTAGGGGCAATGGCGGGAGATGCTTGGTGCAACATATCTCTAATGTTTTTTGAAGCCCCCGATGTTTTGGAGGTCTTCTTCAAACTCAAACTGGCCTTCTTCCTGAAACGTGCAAAAGTATAAGTACAGGAACAAGAAGAGCAAACGACAATGTTGGATGATAAGAAGCTTACACAATGGTTGGTGCTTTGGTAAACAGAATACCAATCATTCTTCTTTTCTCCACCTCCAGGGAGGCAGTGGACTTCTTGGAAGCTCCACCCTCCGTCTTCTTCTTGCCTCCATTGGCAGCATCAGAGGTGGAGCTCTTCCGCTTATGCGCCAGCGTGACCTCTTGATCGGACACGACAATGACTTCCTTCATATTAGGGTCGTAGATTTGGTCAGCCATGCTATCCTCATCTAGTTCCTTCAGCTGTTAAGTGAATCCTGGGGTGTTAGATGCAATAGCAATGGATAGATGGAAGAACTGGAGTATATGTCATACATGGAAAATAAACAAATATCTCTGGGCATGTGCCATCCACGAACATATCGTAGGTGACGGTGAAGACACGCTTCCTATCCTTCACCTTGACGATATCTTTGAGGTGGAGCTTGATGGAGTCACTCGAGAAATTGTCCTCGGAGATGCGGAGGCTATCCTTCTTATCCTTGGTATATTGGCGCATCAGCTTTGTGCGGTGCTGCAGAGGCTGGATCCGCCCGACGAACCAGCACATGGCTAGGTCCAATCCGGTCAAACCAGTCTCTACGAACCACTCAATCTGCCTTATGGCGCGGGAAGCTTCGTTGTCGGAGCGAAGGGTGGCTTGGGATCTCCATGTCGGGGCTTCAACGGCGGCCCCATCAACAAAGTCCGGGTACGTGGCTACTCGGCCAGCCAGAGGGATATCTGGGTCATAGAAGTACGTTCGCTGCAAGTTTTTGCAGGACTCGTGGCCTACAATGTCGGGGAACCGCCGACTAGGCCGGATCTTGAAACTAATGGTTCTGCAGTTTCTGAGCTCGTCCTTGCTTGCTCTGGCTTCCCTCATAGTGGGTAAGCGTGAGGATGCTATTGGGGGATAGGTTCTGAGGTTGAACCCGGTAATGGCTAAGGACAACTAGGAAGAAGTCGGAGATTGGGAGGGAGACGCCGCGTACCATTTGCACTTTGAGGTACACCTTCTCTCCGGCTTGGGGAGAAGGGATAACCTCGTCGGTCGGCACGGCCCGCCAGACCATCCTCTCCGTCGCAGGGAGGTATCCTTCGGCGAGCAGATCCTTGAGATCGCCATCGGAGATATCGAAGCCATGCCACTCTCCTTTATGAGAGTCGCCTTCCTCCTCCAGCGGCTCCAGCGCCACTGGAATATGGTCACCTCCGGTGGATTCCACCACCGCGGTGCGTGGCAACACCAGTCCCTCTGGGGCACCTGGACGGAGCTCATCGGCTTCGCCGCGGCATCGCCCGTTGCCGCCATGGATTGGTTTGTGCTGCTGCTGGACATTGGAGTGGGACGAGAGGTGACTGAGAGATTGGGGAAGAACTAGGGTTTTTCCCGTGCGCGCGGAGAGCTCGAGGAAATGTTTGAAGGAGGAAGAAGATGGCACGGGTGAGAATGAGGTGAAAAATTAAAAACTATCACGGTTGTAATTTATAACCCTCGGTGTCAAGATTCGTGCAAGTTGATCGAATGGTTGCTGCATGGACTGCGCATGCGTGTACGTGCAGGGAAATTTCGCCACGGTCCCACCACCGCCGCAGGAAAAACGAACCAGATTGTGTTCTCATCCGAACCACAAGATACATAGACAGCCATCCAACTGCATCTATGACTAGTAATCCACCTTCAGGTTATCATCCGAACCCCCTCCAGTATTAAGTTGCCAGCAACAGATTACTGCTTTAAGCAAAGTGTGTAAGGTAAACAATCCACTTGTTACATGAACAAGAGACCGTTGTTTTCTTCCTAGTAGCAACAGCACATCTCCAACCTTATATATTTATGTCACTTCCCTTAGATTAAATAGAGGCATAAACCCACCATCGAGCATAAATACTCCCTCTTGGAGTCACTAGCATCTACTCAGCCAAGATAGCTACTAGAAACGGAGAGCATGCAAGATCTCAAACAACACACACTGATAGAATCAATAAGACAAAACCATTAATCAATATGACATAGTAATCTCAATATCCATCGGATCCCCACAAACACAACATGCATGATTACAAATATAGATGATCTTCATCATGAACGGAGCTCACAAGATCTAAACATGGAAGCAAAAAGGAGGAGGTGCAATCATCTAGCTACTACATGGACCCGTAGTACAAGGTGGAACTACTCACGCTTCATACTGGAGGCTGGCATGATAATGAAGAAGGCCTCTAGGATGATCTCCCCTTCGGCAGGGTGCCGGAAAGAGCTTCAGATCCCCCGATCTAGGGATGATGGTAGCGGTGGCTACAGACTGTTTCGTGGAAGATTGATCGGGTACTTAGGGTTTTGGTATCGGGGGGACTTTATAGGCGAAGAGGCGAGGCAGGGGCACCCAGGGTGGCTGCACAGCCCTAGGCTCTGGCTGGGCCCAGCCGCGCCTCCAGGGGTGTGTCCCCCTGGTGCCTCTCTTCCGTCTCGTATCCAGGATTCGTGTTCCCCACGGTAAAATATTGACTCTGGGTTTTGTCCCGTCCAATTCCAAGAATATTGATTTTTTGCCTTTTCTAGAACCAAAAACAGAAGAAAACAGGCAACTGACACTGTGGCAACTTGTTAATAGGTTAGTCTAGAAAAACATATAAAAACACCTCAAAGTAAAGACAAAGCAAAGCAAAGTAGACACAAAACAAGCATGGAGCATCAAAAATTATAGATACGTTTACGACGTATCAGGGGTGGCCCCTGAAATCATTTATGAATCTTGCGAATGCTTTGTCATGATGCCTTGTTGGTTTTTATTTGGTTTTTCTGAGGTTGATCATGCGTGTGTTGCTATTTGTGCACCCCTACAGGGAAAATCTTTCTAAAATCCATGTCCGCGGTTATGGACGACTTGGAGCACAGTTTCTCGATCATAGACAACCATAACTAAAGAATTGCTTTTAATTTACCTAAAACTTGACTAGTAATAGTGCAATATTCATGATTAATAAAACTACCAACGGATGGAATATTGTTCTGCCTTCTCGTTCGGGAACGAGAAGGAGGGCGAGCGATGTTTATTTATGTTGGCATATATATGCTAGGTAGTTAACTATTTTTTATTTAACGAACGTCTGTCTATCATTTGTTAGGAGGATGTTGAAGCGTGTCTGTATAGATTTGGTAGGCTTTATTTTTGATGCAATTGCGTCACCCTCAGGTTGTCACCTTAAGAATCATAAAGTCTTGTTGAGCCTCGTAGGGTATCACACGATGAATATTGTTTATATGGATAGGTATATCCGTAGGAAGGTTACTGGGTCGAGGATACCGATGATGGTGGCAACGACCGTCAGGTGTAGAGATTCCGGGGCATGGAAATCTTGAGATCATGTGGGCAGGATGTGCTTATTTTTAGGGAATCTTATACCAATTTGTCTCTTATCCATACTCGGATCTTGTTTTCTGCTTCCTCTTGATACTCTAATGTGTGATGTATGAGGATGTATCCTAAACTATTATCTCTATCTAGGATATTTGGATCTTACTGTAAGGTGTTGAATATTTCTATTTTTTTATGGTCTATCTTTGATGTACTTTTGTATGTCGTGGACATAAGCACTTGTGTATGTCTATTCTCATACCTGCTTACTACAACGCTCGCACTTGTCATGATGTTCTTGCAAAGTGGATAGGGTGGTTGGCCGGTACCTTGTCCTGTTCCGCTCAGACTGGACCTACACGTGGCTGGCCCTTGGGCCTCATCGGTAGGAAACCTTATGCACTTTGGATTCATTCCTGGCTTGTTTCTTAGAGCATAGTGTCCAAGGTATTACAACTAGTATTAGAGTAATTCCGCCCATCAGGGTCTCAACCAAGATGGTCGTTGTTAGTCTAGCAAATATTTTTGGTAGTGATGTATATTAGGAAAAAACTAAACGTGAGACTAGGACTACTTCCATTTTTCTTATTACCCACCCACCCTTATTAAGAAAGTCATCGTTGAATGTGTGGTAGTCAGTATGGATCTCCAGGTCCCGCTTTTGTTTATTGATCCAAGAGAGGTCTTGATCATATCCACATTATTCGTGAACCGTAGGGTGACACACTTAAGAGACACTGACACCATTTGGAACAAACAGTTTCATGATGAAATGATTAACAAAGCGCAGTAATTTATTTCAGTTGACACCGAAACTGTTTTCGGGTGAAATTGCTAAAAGTGTTTCTTCATGTGAAATGAAATACTAGCAAGGGGTTATATGTAAATGTTTGTCCATTAAAGTAATTTACAAAAAATCCTGAATAAATAAAAGGAGTTTTATTTAAAGAGAGTTTGCATTAAATTTGGTGGAAATTTAATGGGAATTTTTAGTGGGATTTTGAGTGGAGAGATGAAGGGGCTATTTTGTGAGTGTGATCTCCACCCACATGAATGGAGGAGGGGAGGGTGCAGCCCCATGTGCTGGCCACCCCCTTGGGGTGCCGCCTCCCTCCTATATATAGCCCCCCTCTCCCTCTATCTCACTCACACCTCCTCGTGAAGGATCTCTCTCCCCCTCTAGTTGATCCCGCATGGTCTCGGACTAGCGAGATACATGTTCCCGGTGGCTTTTCGGCAAGAAAGAGTTGTTGCTTCTACTGCATCACTGGAGCAAGGACGCGGAAGTTGCTCGATGCCTCAGACGTGTGTGCGAGAACAGATGCGCCGCTGATTTGTGGCGCTAGGACTTCCTCTCGATCTTGAGATCCACAAGCATTCGTCTACATCATCCACGAGTACAACCTCGTTAAACTTTGTCAGTCTTCAAGGGTATGTTCTCTAGGTATGTATATCCGTCTGTTGATTGTATCAAGTAGATAGATCTTGGTACATAGTTGTTCCCATCATAGGAAATTTTGTTTTCTATGTTGCGAATCCCTACAGTGGTATCAGAGCCGAATCTATGCATAGATGCTTTGCACGGGTAGTACACATATGTATATGTGGGCTATGATGATCATGTTTTTGCTTCTCAGTTGTATTTTGGATATTGGTGGCATAGTGAGATGAAGCGGCCTGGACAAACTTTACATGTCCTCGCACATGAGACCTGTTCCACGCTTGACATGCAAATAGTTTTGCATAAGTGGCTAGCGGGTGTCTGTCTCTCCTACTATAGTAAATATCTAATTCTTAACGAGTCTAGTTTAGATTGTTATTGGGGTAGTGTCATGATATGGTGATGTTGTGAGTAAAAGTATAAGTCGATACTCTTACAACACACATAACGTGTAAGTTCCATAGACCTTGGCCTTACAAATAAAGGAATGATGAAGATCATACCACAATGTTCATGATAACGATCAAGTGCAAGGACCATATCATTTCACTTTTCACATAAGATGTTTGTTGCATCTTACATTGCTAGTTTGGCGTTTTATTAGCATAATAAGATGATCCCTCATTTAGATATCAACATAAAAATATGTTCTCCCTTAAGTATGCACCGATTATGTTTCGCTGCTCCAAGCCATCACGTGATGATCGGGTGTTCTTGGATCCACGATAATATTTCGGGTGTAAGACAGTTTTACACACGCAAATACTAAGGTTCTTACTTGGCGGGCCTAGCATGTACAGACATGGCCTCGGAACATGGACCGAAAGGTCAAGCATGAGTCATATGTAGATATTATGCCCATTTATATGCTCGCCTTTGAAGCTACACCGAATCATGTGATGATCGTACTTAGTGTAGTTGATCTGGTTCATGTAATCACCAAAAAGGCACGAGGGATGTCATTTTTGAGTGGGAGTTCATTCTTCATTTTGGATTAGTTGAAATTAATCTATCATAAACTTAGTCTAAACTTTAAAATTTCTGTTGTATATGGCACCACCTTCTTTTAATGTCAATGTGTTCATGGAGAAAGAGAAACTTGCAACGAATGGTAGCAACTTTACCGACTGGGCTATGAATTTGAGGATTCTCCTCACTTCTGCACATAAGCAATACCTGCTAGAAGCGCCGCTAGGCCCCCCACAATTCGATGATGCCCCTGACAAGGAGAAGAATGTCTATCAGACTCGTCAGGAGGACCACAACTTAGTTCATTGCATTGTATTGTATGGGCTAGAGCCAGAACTTCAAAAATGGCAATGCATTTGATACAATGGGTGAGTTGAAAATGATTTTCGACACACATGCAAAAATAGAGAGCTACAATGCTTCAGAAAAGTTCTTTAGCTGCATGATGGAAGAGAACAACTCCGTAAGTGAGCATGTACTCAAGATGTCGGGTTACGCCGATACGCTTGTGTCCATGGAAATAACTGTCACATCCCAAAATTCTCCTAATTTTGTAATGAGAAATAAATAAATAAGTTTGATTGATTGTTTGACTATGTTCAAAATTCTCAAAGAGAAGAAACTTTTTGAATAGAAAATCCTCTCAACCTTGAATTCAAAATCTTATATTCTTTTGTTATGACCTAAGTAGCCATATAGGCACAAGGGCATGGATTGATTATGGATTGTAGAATTGGTGTGCAAGATTTCAAAATCAAAATCATGAAGCATTCATAAGCATTTCATTACATCCATGCAAAGTTCTCACAAACTAAATCCAAATCCTGATATCTAAATCCTATAGTTGATTCGCCCAAATGTTCCTAAGGGTAATTAAATTGAATTATTAAAACCCACTGTTGCTAAGGCATAAATTATTGATAATTATAGCCTAAAGAGATCCAATTAATACTACAAAATTTTAGAAACAAAATTGAGCTCATTTGGAGCTAGTATGAAAAAGTTGCTTTAAAATGCGTACGAATCAGTTTTTAACAAACCTATCTCTACTCAAACTCTCATAACTTTTTATCTACAACTCCAAATCGACTTCCGTTTGTTTCTACTTGTTCCCTACTCCAAGGACTATCTCTACACCTTCCTAAACCTCCATATAAACTCGTGGAGCCACATCAGTACGAGTTTCTCTTCTCGAAATCCCGAATCTACACATGTCCGAATCTTATTTCGCTTTTTAACCCATCTAGACTTCGTTGTTTGCCTTCAGTCAAAAAACCAAAGTTGTAGAACTCGTCGAAGTCTTTCAATCCCGACAAACCTCATCTCTTTTCATCCACCACAGCCGGAGAATTTCGTATCGCAATATTTCAGATCTTATGGTGTAAATCCAAGATGTACTCGCGCTCGTTTATTCAAATCCAAATTCCTTTGGTGAGAAGGTAGGAATAATGATTCCCCACAACTTTCGTGTTCTAAGTTTTTCAATTTGACCTACGGATTTGTCTCTCTAACACAGATCTGTTTCTTGTCTATTCTGAGCCAAAATCGGGTCAATCTCTTCTTCTAGCCACCGGATCCTATCCAGACGGTCGAGATCCAATCAAACCGGTGCGTGCCATGTCGTCATTCCGATCAGCTTCCTCATCAACGCCACGTCAATTTCAGGTCAACATCTAGTCCCAGTCAGCATGCAAAGTCAACCTGTCCAGTCAGCGGAATATTCTCTGGAATATTCCGTTCGAATTTAAAATTGCATATTATAGGTCTAACTTGTAAAATTCATTAGAAATCCATACCACGTCCAACAATTGCGTATAATATATCAAATTGAAGATAATTTTTCGTAGAATCATCTTATCAAAATAGATCCAACTTTTACTGTACGTGGTTACTGCAGTAATTTAATTAGTTTTAATGGTTTTTTAGGTTAATAAATTCATTAGAAATTATCTGTAACTCCGAAAAATATGAACAATATATCAAATTGAAGCTACTGTAATGTACATTAATAATATCTGGTTGGATCTAGCCTTTGCCGATTATTTAACCTGTAGCAATTTAATTAGTTTTAATGGATTTATAAATCATTAAATTCATAGTAAATTAACTGCTTGTCACAAAAATATAAATGATATACCGATGGAAAGCTGGTTCCATGTAGATCATCAGTATGCAATTAGTTCAGCCTTTGACTATAAGGTTTTGCCGTGAAGATTTAAATGTTTTAATGGCTTATTTATAGTAATAAATTCATAAGAAAATAAATACTATTCAGAAAATTACAAATAATATGTCCCTGAAATCAAAATTCCGTGGAGATTACAGATATAATTTTAGTTTGATTTTTATTACAACAGAAACTATATGAATCATTTAAAACCCATTAAACACTATTTAAATCATACAAAAAGATATATAACTCCGATTAGGGTGAATCCAAGTGCTAAGGTTTTGTATTGACAATATATATAAAGAGAAATTGCATGACAAATTATTTGGTACTGTTAAAACAGAAATTCATACAGAAATATTTAAACCAATTGAAATAGTGTTTTAATCATAGGAAAATATCTATAACTCCTTTTTAGGTGATTCAAATTGCCACAGTCTCTAAATTGCATTACCTCTATCCAGTAGCATCTAGTTCACAATTTAATACGACATAAACATATTTAGTTCAATTAAAGTGGTATACACCATATTAAATTGATACAACTTTAGTAATAAAAGCTTTAGTGCATTAAATGACTTTCCACATGCATCATGTAATCTAAATATGTTCAGAACACTAAATGCAACCATTATGACTCATTAAATCGTCATGCATGCATCTGTTCATCATTGTTTTCTTGTAATGTTGCACTGTTGTATGTTTGCAATGTTTTGAATGGTGTTTGTTGTGTTTGCTTCAAAGGTTAGATTGCGAGGAGTGCAACTACTGTGATTGCAACTACTATGATTGCAAGTATTGTGGTTATTACGAAAGAGGCCAATATAATTGTAAGGATTATCTAATCGACTACATCTACAACAAAGGCAAGTGGTGCTATCTTGGTCATAAATGTCCTACTATTTTCCTATGCATTGTAGATGTTTTTGTAGAATTGCATATGTAGGAATTGATGTGTATATGCTATGCTATGTCCCATATTATTCCCTAGTATTCCTTGTTTATGAGCCATCGTATTGGTAGATTGCTTAGCTATGCTATTTAGACGAGGAAGGGAATCATACCATGAAAAGTTATTTGTTTTGAAAGGATTTTATTTTGTGAAATGACAAACCAACATGATTTTATTGAACCACCTGGGCGGAATGGCATTGATTGGGTCATCGAGTGTGGATTATGGTGGGGAATGCTGCCCAGGACACTGAGAAAGGATTGGTTTCTTTATTTGGTAACTTACGTGTAAACCATGTGCCAATAATGAAATAGGCGGTTGGTTGGACTCAGTAGGTTGTGGTAACTCGAACCCACGTATCCAGAGATGTAAGTGTAGGTTGGACCGGTGCGTGTCGGTTTTGGGGAGCTACTTCCCGAACGGTTCCTTCTTGGACTTCTCCCTATCATCACCCAATATGAGAGTGGTGGTACGAGCTGGGCTGGCCAAGTCACATGGGTAAAGTGTACTAACCCCTGCAGGGTGTATAAACTAATCGATTAGCCGTGTCCCCGGTTATGGACAATTTGAGCGACCTGATACTGATGCTATGATATTTCTCACTCATCATTATTTCTTAATTACTTAAAACTTATTGGGTGAATATAATTGGGTAGGAGCACCTGGGAGTGAACCAGAGTGTCCTATTTATCATATTGGAAAACTACTTTGATACAAATGTTAGGATAAAACTGTTGCTTTATGCAAATGAGCCTGAACTCCACTTGGCCAAATAAGCATGTAGTTGATAGATCTGTTGTTAACCACTTTAGCCTACTTGCCATACATTCAATATATTGACCATTCGTGGCTGCAATCTTTCATGTTGCAGGTTATATCGTATCTGCGTGATCGTTCATAGGTCGCGAGACTCCACTCAACAATTGTTCGCCTGTGGCACATTTGGAGGATGGAAATCTACCTTGTATTCGTTTTCTGTTGTGTACTTGAATAAATAATGTAAAATTCTGGATCATATTCGTTGTATTTATGATGCACAGTTATATTTGGTACCATTTTGTAATGTGTGTGCCAGTGAACCGATCCAGGGATTGGCACTATACACATGAACTCAGCCTTATCAGGCGAGGGTGTTACAATAACGATTCCCATTGACTTAGGCATACATCATGTTCTCCAATCTCTGTCACCTAGCTACAAGAGCTTCGTGATGAACTATAACATGCAGGGCATGAAGAAGTCTCTCCCCAAGCTTCTGTCAATGCTTAAGACTGTAGAGGTGGAGATCAAGAAGGAACATCAAGTGTTGATGATCAATAAGACCACCAGTTTCAAGAAAGACAGTGTAAGATCCCTCCCTTTATAAAGGTAAGGATCCCTGTGATTGTAATGCTAGTCCCTGGATCAATGCTAGCATCCACAGTTTAAGATGAAGTACACAGAAACAAAGGTCATTATTACATATCATTCTAGAGACAAACATAGTCTTTTACAAACTCCATGGCCACAGGCCTAATACAAGAGTTTAATATATAATAAGATAAATAAGTCTTCATCTTCATGTGCCGCAGGCAAGCATGTTGAGTGTAGACTCATAACCCCTAATCATCATCAGAATAACCTGCAACATCACAAGTTACAGCCATAGTGGGTCAATACATTGGAATAGTATTGGCAAGTGATACCTTAGTAGAATATTAGTAGGCTAGATACTATATGCATTTTGGCTAAGTGTAGCTTAGGCTTGCTTTGCTCAAAATAGGTTTTACCTATTAGTTGAAAACACTAAGTTTTTCTTTGACAAAACTTTCCCAAGGATCCACCAATAGAAATTGGGGAACCTTCACCCTTGTTCACCCACAAGTTTTAACTTAGAAATTGGGATGAGGATATTCTTGATAGCTTACATGTCTTGATGCTCATGTTGTCCAGTACCAGGGACATGGCTAAGTACTTAGATTCTTCCATCTGCAGAGGTTGTGCACTTTCCCCACAAGACTTGATTTTCACTAAGACAAGACCTTTCAGAAGCCTTCCCTTAGACCAAATGGACGCGCTCCAACCTATCATCCCATTACCACCAACTGTCCAAATGGCTAAGTTATTGCAACCTATATGATCCAGGCAGAGCCCATAATGCCATGTGGTTGCACTAGAAGCTTCTTAACATTTGGCATCTCAAATCCCTTTGTTCCTGGTTGGCTTTCCACAAGTGAGATACACAAGGTAAACCATAGAAATGGGCCTTGTGTAACCACTCAACACAAACCATTCTTTCCATTCCACCCAGGTGATTGATTCACTTAGTTGTTTTATTAAGCTAAAACACAAGTCCAAAGACTTAGAAATATTTTATCATAGCATGAATATATAACCACCCTTGGTTGCTACTAGCTAGGCTAAGCATGGCATTGATAAGCATCTTAACTTAGAAATTTCTAGCAATTCTATAACTACTAGGATTTCTCAAGCATAGCATATAGATCAAAATATTCATGCAAGTCTAGCAAAATATTTCTAGTGCATAGTTGAAAAACATAGGAATAAAATCATGAAGCACCAGTTGCCTTGGTAGTTTGGGGAGTAGCAACAATCTTCACAATCACAATCACTATTTGCACCAAAATCTACACATAAAATAATAGCACCAAATCACATACAAAATTTATACAAACAAAAATATATAAATGCATGCAAAATGCCATGTGATGATTTTCTACACCAAACATGACAAGTGCACAGTACTAAATCTTAAACAAGTTCAAAACATGCCAACTAATCTTTATTTGAACAACAAAACATTTTTCAAATGATTACTATAAACAAATTATGCCTGTAAATGTTTCTGTAAAAACCAGTCATTTTAACATAGGCAAAACATTAAACATATTGCATAAGTGGAAAGTATTTTCTCTCCTAATTCCAAGGATATAAAATTTGTCAAATTTGGACGTGGGAATCAAAAGTTATGAATTTTACAAGTTTAAACATCTAATAGAGCTAAATTCTGATTTTAAATGAAACCTGCAGACACGCGGCGTGTTCTGATTGGTTGATACCGTTTTGCACGGATCGACTAACATGGACCGCACGATCTAAATGAAATCGCACGGCCAGATCTACTCCGTACCCCATCGATAAGTGATTCTATCAAATTCGTTGGATCTAGATCTAACGGTCCTGGACCATGCGACCAAAGTTCGGCGGCGCTGGCGATGCCGCCGCTCTGTCAGCGACGCTCCGGCGAATACAGAGAGGGCTGGGGTGTGTGGAGTGGCTTACCAGACTCGCACGGTCACGAGGAAGCTCAACATGGTCGTTGTTGGCAAAGGGGCGCACCGTGGATGTCGCTGGAGCTCGTCGGAATTGTGCGCGGCGTCGGGTGCTTGCAGACGTCGAAGTTGCCGAGGCTCTGCGTCGCCCTAGCACGAGTCAGTGGTGTCAAAATCTGCGAAAGAACAAGGCGAACTTGACAGTATGCACGTGGGGTCAAGGGGCGCTCGATTCTTACCGCTATTGTTTGTCAGAGTCGAGCGGCGATTCTGGTGGTTGCGGGCGTGAACGAAGACGGCGACCTAGGTCATGAGCAGGCAAACAAGAGACGTTAGCAGATGCATAAGGACGTGGCAGTCACGCTCGTTTGAGCCTGAAGCAGAGGGGCGGTCAGAGCTTACCGGAATCGCTCGCCGGAGTGACTCGGTACAGCGGCGGTGCAAGTGCGATTGTGGGCAGCCTGGTGGCGGAGTGGTGGCGCTAGGTGAGGGGAAATGCTCGCAGTGCATAGGGGGTTAAATAGCCAGGAGGGGGGCGGCGATTACGCGCTGCATCAATGGCAATAACGCGGGCAGTGACTGCAGCGAGGTAACGGCGGAGCGCCTCGGCCGCGTGTTGATTAAGGACGATGCTGACGGGGCATGGTGGGGTCTGGTTGTTAGCAGATGGGTGCACGCGGGCGTGGTGAGAAACAGAGGAGAAAGGGGGAATCCGGGTGGGCTGTTTCTCTTGCTGGGCTGGAATGGTGGCGCCAGGCCCAATTGGGTTTTAAATTTCTTTTTCTTTTTCTGAGTTGATTTTCAGGAATCATTTTCAAATAAATTCAAAAGCTATTGAATTCAAATATTTTCTGGATTTTTGTATAGCGTAACCTTCATAAAATTAGACATAAAGCCTTGCTGTCTCATTGGACTTGCTTGGTCTTATTGGAAAAATCAAAATAAACAGTGCCATAGCATTTGATTTGAATATGTTTTGAAGATGGTTTTAAAACCATTTTTGTTTTGTAAATTTTGGTCCAAGCACTAACATTCAACGAAAACAACCTGAGAGCATCAAAGCTTGGTTTAAAACAATTATACTCTCATTTGAGAGTAGCATTAGATTAGTGCATGCTCACATAAAATAATAGCACTTAGTGCTTCTTTTTTCTTGAAATGAGTTTGATATTTGATCCCTAAATGATATGCATGCATGGATGATATGAAATCTTTGAAAACATGATTTTAGGGATGTTACAAACCTAACCCCCTTAAGGTGAATCTCGCCCTCGAGATCCGGGTTGGCTAGCAAATAGGTGAGGGTGGTCTTTCCGAAGATCATCTTCTCTTTCCCATGTGGCTTCTTCTTCGGAATGATGGTTCCATTGAACTTTGCAGAATTTAATAGTCTTAGTCCGAGTAACTCTTTCTGCAGTCTCAAGAATCTTGATAGGTTTTTCATCATAAGTGAGATCACTTTCCAACTGAACTTCCTCCAATGGTATAGTATCCTTCAAAGAAGTCTCTTCCATTTCTGGATGGAATTTCTTAAGTTGACTCACATGTCACACACTGTGAATGGCAGACAATGATTCTGGCAATTCAATTTCATATGCTACTTCTCCATTATGACTCGGAATCTTAAACGGTCCAACATATCTTGGGGCCAATTTACCTTTGACACCAAACCTCTTCACTCCATGAAGTGGTGACACTCTAAGATAAGCTCTATCACCCACTTCATAGGTGACTTCTCTACGCTTAGGTTCTACGTAGCTCTTCTGTCGGGACTGTGCTATCTTCAATCTGTCCTTAACTAGTTTGACTTTCTCTTTAGCCTCTTTGATTAGTTCTGGTCCGAACAAACTTCTTTCTCCCACACCATTCCATAGCAATGGGGTGGTACACTTTCTTCCATAGAGAAATTCAAATGGTGCCATCTCAATACTGGCTTGATAGCTGTTATGGTAAGAGAATTCTGCGTAAGGCAGACTTTCATCCCAACTGGCTCCATAGTCTAGGGCACATGCCCTTAACATATCTTCAAGGATTTTGTTGGTCCTTTCTGTTTGTCCATCCGTCTGAGGATGAAAAGTAGTGTTGAATTCCAACCTTGTTCCCAATGACTCATGTAGTTGCCTCCAAAAATGAGAAGTGAATTGAGTTCCCCTAACAGACACAATACTCTTGGGTACTCCATGTAGACATACAATCCTACTCATATAGATTTTGGCTAACTTAGCACTTGTATAAGTTGTCTTCACGGGTATAAAATGAGCCACTTTAGTTAGGCGATCCACTACTACCCAAATAGAGTCATATCCTGACCTGGTCCTTGGCAATCCGGTGATGAAATCCATGCCAATGTTGTCCCACTTCCAATCAGGAATAGGTAGTGGTTGTAACAATACTGCTGGTTTCTGATGTTCCGCTTTCACTCTACTACATACATCACACAAAGCAATATGTTCGGCAATATGTTCGGCAATCTTTCTTTCATATCCATGTACATTTTGGTGTTACCCGGATGAATGGAATATGGTGAATTGTGTGCTTCTTGTAAAATTAGTTTCCGAAGTTCCGGATCTTGTGGAACACAGATACGTTTTCCATGCCATAAAGTACCCTGTTCGTCTTCATGGAATCCTTTGGCTTTTCCTTTGCCAATCTTTTCCTTAATCTCTTCAATTTCCTTGTCTGTCTTTTGGGCTTATTTAATTTTGTCCAACAAAGTGGGTTGAACATCCAATGACATAAGATGTCCTTCAGGCACAATCTCCAATTTAAGATCTCTAAATTGGGCACACAGATCATCTGGCAATTCTCCCTTAGTAAGGCCATTCACAAAAACCTTACGGCTTAGAGCATCCTCTACAACATTTGCTTTACCGGGGTGGTATTGCAAACTCAAGTCATAGTCCTTGATGAGTTCTATCCATCTTCTTTATCTCATGTTAATTTCTTTCTGGGTGAAGATATACTTCAAACTTTTGTGATCTGTGAACACTTCACATCGTTTTCCCAAAAAATAGTGTCTCCATGTTTTGAGTGCATGGACAACAGAGGCTAACTCTAAATCATGAGTAGGGTAATTTACCTCATGAGTTTTGAGTTGTCTCGAGGCATAAGCCACAAGTTTCCCTTCTTGCATTAGTACTGCACCTAATCCATGATGAGATGCATCACAATACACTTGGAAATCCTTCTCCAAATCTGGCAGACATAAGCCTAGTACTGTCACTAGTCTCTTCTTCAATTCTTGGAAACTGAGATCACATCCTTCAGACCAAGCAAATTTCTTGTCTTTCTTTAGTAACTCCGTCATTGGCTTAGCTATCTTGGAAAAAATCTCAATGAACCTTTTGTAGTATCCTGCCAAGCCAAGTAACTACGAACCTCTTTCACTGACTTAGGAGATTCCCATTCAGTTATAGCTGAAACTTTTGCAGGATCTACTGCTACACCATCTCCTGACACAACGTGTCCAAGAAATCCAACTTCATTCAACCAAAACTCACACTTGCTGAATTTGGCATATAGCTTATTCTCTTTAAGCTTCTCTATTATCAAACGCAAATGTCCTTCATGATCTTCTTTGCTCTTGGAGGAGATCAAAATGTCATCAATGAATACGACAACAAACTTATCAAGGAACTCCATGAACACCTTGTTCATCATGTTCATGAAATAAGCTGGGGCATTGGTCAAACCAAAAGGCATCACGGTGTACTCATACAATCCATACCTAGTGGTGAAAGTTGTCTTAGGTATGTCTTGTTCCCTTATTTTGAGTTGGAAATATCCTGATCGGAGATCAATTTTTGAGAACACACAGGCTCCTTCTAGCTTATCAAACAAGTCATTGATTCTAGGCAAAGGGTATTTGTTCTTGATAGTCACCTCATTGAGTGAGCGGTAATATATGCATAACCTTTGACTTCTATCTTTCTTTTCCACAAACAAAACTGGTGCTCCCCAAGATGAAGAACTTGGTTGAATAAATCCTTTACGAATCGTTCTCCAAGTTGTTTCTTGAGTTCTTTCAACTCATCAACTAACATCTTGTACGGTCTTTTTGCTATTGGTCCAGATCCTGGTAGCAAATCAATAAGAAACTCCACATCTCTATCTGGTGGCATTCCCGGCAATTCTTCCGAAAACACATCCGGATATTCACTCACAATAGGCACACTGTCTATGCTAACCCCCTTAAGAGAATTTAGTTTACTCCCTTCAGATTCAAAGTTAGACTTGAATCTTATCCGTTTCTTTTCCGGGGTTGTGAGTGCAACTGTTCGATTAGCACAATCTAGTACTCCTTCATACTTGGTCATCCAATCCATTCCCAAAATTACATCCAGTCCTTGGGAATCTAGGATTATCAGACTCACTGGAACTTATGCTTTCCAAACTCTATTACTAGATCCCGGCATCCAAGACTTACTAGCATATCTCCACCTGAAGAACTTACTTTTATTGGACACCCGATGTTTTCAGTTGAAAACCCATTTCTATCAACAAATGCTTTTGATATGAATGAATGTGATGCACCAGTATAAAAAAGAACAAGTGCTGGAATAGAATTGAGTTTGAACTTACCATCCACAGCATCTGAATCTTCATAGATTTCCTCCACATTGATGTGGTCCACTTGCCCTTCTGGAAAGGTTTGGGCTTGTTGGGTCCTTCAACTTTCTTTTCTGGGCATTCATTTGCATAATGCCCCATCTTCTTGCACTCGAAACATTCAACCTGACGAAGATCCTTCTTGACAGGCTGGCTTCCACTACCACTTACAATTCCATTGTGGTGGCTCTTATATCCACTCTTGTGATTCTTGTACTTGTCATTGTTAGGACTACGGTGGTGCTTGTTGTCATGATGACGGTTGTGGTTGTGGTGCTTGTTGTACTTTCCATGCTTGTGGGATCCAGAATTCCCACTGTCATCATATTGGGAACGCTTGTGAGATGATCCTGAGCTATGCTTATCCGAGTGCTTCCTCTTCCTGCTTTCAACCTGTTTTATTTTGCTCTCCAAAATAGCAGCCTTGTCACAAAGAGACTGATAAGTGGGGACATAGGCCACAGATAGCTGCAGGTTCAGTTCATCGTTCAATCCTTCGAGGAACTTCTCCTTCCTATTAGCATCAGTGTCAACCTCATCCGGTGCATAACGCGCCAGATTGTTGAACTCCTCAATATACTCTGCCACGCTGCGGTGGCGCTGCTTCAAGTTATGAAACTCTTTCTTCTTCAAACTCATCACTCCGGATGAGATGTGAGCAGTACGGAAACCATCTTCAAAGATAGCCCATGTCACATCCGCTATGGGAGTGGTGATCTGGAAGTTATCCCACCAAGTGGTTGCTGGTCCTTCCAACAAGTGTGCTGCAAATCTGACCTTTTCTTCATCAGTACAGCCAGCAGTTACCAAGTCCTTGTTCATAGAGCGTAGCCAATCATTGGCCACCATAGGATCAGTAGTTCCTGAGAACTTTGCTGGCCTCAGCCTTAAGAATCTTGTAAGCATGTAAAAACCCGGTGGGTTGTTCTGATTGTTGTTGTTGTTATTATTATTATTGTTGTTGTTGTTGTTGTTCTGATTCTATATGAACGTGATCATCAGCTGCGTCTGAGCTGTCATCATCTGTTGCATCTCAAGGGTGATATTGTTGTTGTTAGGGTTGGGATTGGCACGTCGGGGAGGCATCTATGGTTTTCAATAGAGATAAGAATGAGATACCCATAGATGCTATCATGCACAATACATCACATAAACAATCACCAAACATGCATCATAGTAGTAAAAGTTCAACAACAAAGACAACAAGTTTTTAAAAGTAAACACACCAATAGCAAGCCATCCACATGTTGGATGGTCATTGCGACTCAATAATCAAAGGCATGGTAAATAAAGGTAAATGAGTAGTCATCACTACTCCTCCGCATCAACCTCCTCATCAACAAGTGTAAGACCTGCATTCTCCATAGATGTCTTGTACTCCTTGACATTGGTGGTCAAGGTCTATATTTTGGCTTTGAGAGCCCTCTTCTGTGAATGAAGTCTCTCAATCACCACCTGCTGATGCTCGAGCTCAAAGTCCTTGGATTCTAGTTCTGCAGTCATGTCTCGAATCCTCTTGTTCCTATCTTGGACTCTCTTCTCTTGACTCTTGAACTTTTTATCCTGACTCTCAAACTTGGCCTCCATTTCTTTGACTATCTCATCTTGCTCCGCGAAGAGCTTGTCCTTCTCACGAAACTACACCTGGAGTTCGTCATTGCTGAGCATGACATTGGTCCTATCAGTATCTAGGTGCCTAAGAAGAACCTCTAAGTCCTGGAGGTATAGACAAATCGGTTCTGCCGTCTCTCTCGAAGTATCCTCGAAGTCAATGGCCTCACCATCCTAATCACGTCTACTGAAGGCGTGGAAGTGAGTACCTCTAATCTCCCGAGACTGTCTCCCTAACAAGCGTCCAAGCAAATCCTGCATGACTACCTCTAGGCCTCTCTCCTTGTCATCATTCATGAGCTTTAAGGTGATGGCCTCCGTGGCTGGCTCAGTCTGGCTCCCTGGCTGAGTAACCTTGAAGCCCCAAAGGTCCTTCCTCTCGAACTTGGTGAGGGGGAGCATCATGATGGTAGGTAGTGGGAGATTGAGAAAACTAGTGAGCTCAATAATACGAGTGCCAAAACGAGTTCCCTTGAACTCTTCACTCGTGCTGATAGTAACATTAGGCATATATTTTATAAGATAGAAAAAATCTAGAATCAACACAGTTAAAGATAAATGACAAGACAAAGCATCACATGCATATTTTTGACAATCAAAACATTCAAGTCATGGCATACATAAAACAATTACAAACATCCAAGGTTCAACTTATTTTAAACAACATTTGGGAAATAAAATGATAAGTGTGGTGGTCCAACTAACGAAGTACGTTACAATCCCATCTCACTTGCCAAGTTGGCTAACAGGGCATCCCTAGAGGCAATCTGTCAATCCTGATCACATGACTCAATGCCTAAGTCTATGATGTCCTCTCTTAAACATTGGTTGGTAGCCTCTAACTCTTGGGTATGCTTCTTTTCTTCCCTAAGTTCATTCTGGGTATTGAGCATTCTACACTTGATTCTATCACCAAGATCTTTGATGGCCTTCCAAGCTGCATCCCTTGCTGAATCAAAGAATGTGGTGTGCATCACTGAGTTGGTGACCATGCAGAATCCTGAGTCCTTGTGGTTGTCTTCCTTGTTTTTATACAAGTGAAGTTGCACCCACCAGTACTCAACTCCTTCATCCATCACAAGAAAACCTTTGTACACAGCTGCACCATGTATTCCCATGGCAACCATGAGGTCCTTGAGGGACTTGGGGAATTCTGTCTCACATTCCAAAGTCATAGTCATGAGTGGTCCCTTCCTCACGGCTTCGTTGATGGAGTTCATCTACAAATAGAGATGAGGAAGAAGATTAGAAAAGTTTACGAGAAGAAAAGACAAGTGTGGAAGTTGTTGAATTTTTTTTCCTTAGTGGTTTCCAATCCTAGGGTCATAATCCTACAGGCAACACAGTGCTCTGATACCATCTGTAAGATCCCTCCCTTTATAAAGGTAAGGATCCCTGTGATTGCAATGCTAGTCCCTGGATCAATGCTAGCATCCACAGTTTAAGATGAAGTACACAGAAACAAACGTCATTATTACATATCATTCCAGAGACAAACATAGTCTTTTACAAACTCCATGGCCACAGGCCTAATACAAGAGTTCAATATATAATAAGATAAATAAGTCTTCATCTTCATGTGCCACAGGCAAGCATGTTGAGTGTAGACTCATAACCCCTAATCATCATCAGAATAACCTGCAACATCACAAGTTACGGCCATAGTGGGTCAATACATTGGAATAGTATTGGCAAGTGATACCTTAGTAGAATATTAGTAGGCTAGATACTATATGCATTTTGGATAAGTGTAGCTTAGGCTTGCTTTGCTCAAAATAGGTTTTACCTATTAGTTGAAAACACTAAGTTTTTCTTTGACAAAACTTTCCCAAGGATCCACCAATAGAAATTGGGGAACCTTCACCCTTGTTCACCCACAAGTTTTAACTTAGAAATTTGGATGACGAGATTCTTGATAGCTTCCATGTCTTGATGCTCAAGTTGTCCAATACCAGGGACATGGCTAAGTACTTAGATTCTTCCATCTGCAGAGGTTGTGCACTTTCCCCACAAGACTTGATTTTCACTAAGACAGGACCTTTCAGAAGCCTTCCCTTAGACCAAATGGACGAAATCCAACCTATCATCCCACTACCACCAACTGTCCAAATGGCTAAGTTATTGCAACCTATATGATCCAGGCAGAGCCCATAATGCCATGTGGCTAAACTAGAAGCTTCTTAACATTTGGCATCTCAAATCCCTTTGTTACTGGGTGGCTTTACACAAGTGAGATACACAAGGTAAACCATAGAAATGGGCCTTGTGTAACCACTCAACACAAACCATTCTTTCCATTCCACCCAGGTGATTCATTCACTTAGTTGTTTTATGAAGCTAAAACACAAGTCCAAAGACTTAGAAATATTTTATCATAGCATGAATATATAACCACCCTTGGTTGCCACTATCTAGGCTAAGCATGGCATTGATAAGCATCTTAACTTAGAAATTTCTAGCAATTCTACAACTACTAGGATTTCCCAAGCATAGCATATAGATCAAAATATTCATGCAAGTCTAGCAAAATATGTCTAGTGCATAGTTGAAAAACATAGGAATAAAATAATGAAGCACCACTTGCCTTGGTAGTTTGGGAGTAGCAACAATCTTCACAATCACAATCACTATTTGCACCAAAATCTACACATAAAATAATAGCACCAAATCACATACAAAATTTATTTAAACAAAAATATATGAATGCATGCAAAATGCCATGTGATGATTTTATACACCAAACATGACAAGTGCACAGTACTAAATCTTAAACAAGTCCAAAACTTGCCAATTAAACTTTATTTGAACAACAAAACATTTTTCAAATGATTACTATACACAAATTATGCCTGCAAATGTTTCTATAAAAACAGTAATTTTAACAGAGGCAAAACATTAAAAACATTGCATAAATGGAAAGGATTTTCTCTCCTGATTCCAATGATATAAAATTTGTCAAATTTGGACGTGGGAATCAAAAGTTATGAATTTTACAAGTTTAAACATCTAATAGATATAAATTCTGATTTTAAATCAAACCTGCAGACACGCGGCGTGTTCTGATTGGTTGATACTGTTTCGCGCGGATCGACTAACGTGGACCGCACGATCTAAATGAAATCGCACAGCCAGATCTACTCCGTACCCCATCGATAAGTGATTCTATCAGATTCGTTGGATCTAGATCTAACAGTCCTGGACCATGCGACCAAAGTTCGGCGGCGCTTGCGACGGTGGCGCGGCGGCGGCGCTCTGTCAGCAATGCTCCGGCGAATATAGAGAGGGCTGGGGTGTGTGGCGTGGCTTACCAGACTCGCACGGTCACGAGGAAGCTCAACGTGGTTGTTGTTGGCGAAGGGGCGCACCGTGGATGTCGCTGGAGATCGTCGGAGTTGTCCGCGGTGTCGGGTGCTTGCGTACGTCGAAGTTGCCGAGGCTCTGCATCGCCCTAGCACGAGTCAGTGGTGTCAAAAGCTGCGCAAGAACAAGGCGAACTTGACAGTATGCACGTGGGGTCAAGGGACGCTCGATTCTTACCGCTATTGCTTGTCGGAGTCGAGCGGCGGTTCTGGTGGTTGCGGGCATGAACGAAGACAGCGACCTGGGTCACGAGCAGGAAAACCAGGGACGTTAGCAGATGCATAAGGACGTGCGGTCACTCTTGTTTGAGCCAGATGTAGAGGGGCGGTCGGAGCTTACCGGAATCGCTCGCCGGAGTGTCTCGGTACAGCGGCGGTGCAAGTGCGATTGTGGGCAGCCTGGTGGCGGAGTTGTGGCGCTAGGTGAGGGGAAATGCTCGCGGTGCAGAGGGGGTTAAATAGCCAGGAGGGGGGCGGCGATTACGCGCTGCATCAATGGAAATAACGAGGGCAGTGACTGCGGCGAGGTAACGGCGGAGCGCCTCGGCCGCTTGTTGATTGAGGACGATGCTGACGGGGCATGGTGGGGTCTGGTTGTCAGCGGGTGGGTGCAGCGATGGAATGGTGGCGCCAGGCCCAATTGGGTTTTAAATTTCTTTTTCGTTTTCTGAGTTGATTTTCATGAATCATTTTCAAATAAATTCAAAAGCTATTGAATTCAAATCTTTTCTGGATTTTTATAAAATGTAACCTTCATAAAATTAGACATAAAGCCTTGCTGTCTCATTGGACTTGCTTGGTCTTATTGGAAAAATCAAAATAAACAGTGCCATAGCATTTGATTTGAATATGTTTTGAAGATGGTTATAAAACCATTTTTGTTTTGTAAATTTTGGTCCAAGCACTAACATTCAACCAAAACAACCTGAGATCATCAAAGCTTGGTTTAAAACAATTATACTCTCATTTGAGAGTAGCATTAGATTAATGCATGCTCACATAAAATAATAGCACTTAGTGCTTCTGTTTTCTTGAAATGAGTTTGATATTTGATCCCTAAATGATATGCATGCATGGATGATATGAAATGTTTGAAAACATGATTTTAGGGATGTTACAGACAGGAAGGATAAATAGAAGGGAAGGAAGGGTGGCAAGCCGGTTGCCCTACCTGAAAAGAAATCCCGGGTTGGCCCTAAGTCTGATACCGAGTGCTATTATTGCAAGGGGACTGGCGACTAGAAGCACAACTGCCCCAAGTATTTGGCAGAGAAGAAGGCCGGCAAGGCAAATAGGTATATTCGATATACATTTTATTGATGTCTACTTGACTATTACTCACAGTAGCACGTGGGTATTCGATACCGGATTGGTTGCTAATATTTGTAACTCGAATCAGGGGTTGCGGAATAAGCGACCACTAGCAAGGGGTGAGGTCAAGATGCGTGTTGGCAACGAATCAAGCGTTGATGTGATCACCGTCGGAACGCTACCTCTCCACTTACCATAGGGATTAGTTATAAACTTGAATAATTGTTATTTGGTGCCTACACTGAGCATGAACATTGTATCCGGATCATGTTTGATGCACAGTGGTTATTCATTTAAATCCAAAAACAATGGTTCTTAGATTTATATGAATGATCTCTTTTATGGTCATGCACCTGTAATGAATGTTTTATTTCTATTGGATCTCGATAATAGTATTACACATATTCATAATGTTGATGCTAAAAGTATTATACTTAATGATGATATATCTGCATATATGTGGCACTGTCGTCTAGGTCATATTGGCATTAAACGCATGAAGAAGCTCCATTCGGATGGACTTTTGGAATCACTGGATTTCGAATCATTTGATACATGTGAGCCATGCCTTATGGGCAAGATGACTAGAATGTCGTTTTCCGGTTCAATGGAATGGGCGACAGATTTATTGGAAATCATATACTCTGACGCGTGTGGTCCATTGAGTGTGTCGGTGCAAGGTGGATATCGTTATTTTGTTACTTTCACGAATGATTTGAGTAGATACGGTTATATCTACTTGATGAAACATAAGTCTGAAACCTTTGAAAAATTTCAGAATGAAGCGGAAAATCATCGTAATAGAAAGATCAAATTTCTTTGGTCTGACCGTGGAGGTGAGTATCTAAGTTATGAGTTTAGCACACATATGAAAGAGTGTGGAATAGTTTCACAACTTGAACCTGCCGGAACACTACAGTGAAATGGTGTGTCGGAAAGTTGTAATCGTACTTTAATAGATATGGTTTGATCTATGATGTCTCTGACGAACTTGCCATTGTCATTTTGGGGTTATGCACTCGAAACTGCTGTATTCACTTTAAATCGGGCACCATCTAAATCCATTGAAAAGACACCGTATGAATTGTGGTTTGGAAATAAACCTAAGCTATCATTTCATAAAGTTTGGGGATGCGATGTTTATGTGAAGAAACTTCAACCGGATAAACTCGAACCCAAAGCGGAAAAATGCGTCTTCATAGGATACCCTAAGGAAACTATTGGGTATTCCGTCTATCACAGATCCTAGGGCAAGGCTTTCATTGCCAAGAATGGATCCTTTCTAGAGAAAGAGTTTCTCGCGAAAGGTGTGTGTAGTCGGAAGGTAGAACTCGAAGAGGTTGTAGAACCTTCTCTTCATAATATGATGAGTAGCACAGCGCTGGAAACCGTTCCGGAGTTGACTTCACCAAATGAAGAGGGAACTAATGATAACGATCATGAAGCTCCAAAAGAGAATAGTAGGAAACCTCGCAGGTCTAGGACGCGTGCAGCTCCCGAGCTGTACGGAAATCCTGTTACGAATTTCATGGTCAATGAAATTGATGACCCTACGACGTATGAAGAAACGATGATGAGCACGGATTCCAACAAATGGCAAGAAGCCATGAAATCCGAGATGGAATCCATGTACGAAAACCAGGTCTGGACCATGGTGGACTTACGTCACGACCGAAAGGCTGTGGAGAATAAATGGATTTTCAAAAGAAAAACTTATGTTGATGGTAATGTAACCGTCTATAAAGATAGACTTGTCGCAAAAGGGTTTCAACAAATTCAAGGAGTTGACTACGATGAGACATTCTCTCTCGTAGCGATGCCAAAGTTAGTTAGGATTATGTTAGCAATTGCTGCATATTTCGACTATGAAATACGGCAGATGGATGTCAAAATTGTGTTCCTCAATGGCAACATTGAAGAAGAGTTATACATGGTACAACCAAAGGGTTTGTCGATCCTAAGGATGCTGACAAGGTATGCAAGCTTCATCGATCCATCTATGGATTGAAGCAAGCAACCCGGAGTTGGAATCTCTGCTTTGATGAGGTGATCAAAGAGTTTGGATTTATCCAAACTTATGGAGAGGCTTGTATTTACAAGAAAGTGAGTGGGAGCGATGTGGCATTTCTGATATTATATGTGGATGACATATTACTGATCAGAAATGATATAGATCTTTTAAATAACATTCAAAGTTATCTAAACAGCTGATTTTCAATGAAGGATTGTGACACCCCCGGGATCAGGGCTAACAAATCCCAGAAATGATAAGCTTAAACTTGAGCTCGAGAATATCCAGTGAAGAATTGGTAACACATCAGTGACCCTACATCACAATAATTTATTACAGCAAGCTCATAACTGAGCGAAGAACCAAATTATTACAAGCAGAGGTCACTGACTACAAACATCAAACAGCGGAAGGCAAATTATGCTATTAAGTATAGCAAACTTAATAAATGTCCTAAGAGGCCTGAAGCATGACGATGACTCCCAGCCCATAGATTCCAGGCTGCCGTCCGGGAACCCCAAGCTACTTGTCAATGTCGATGTAGTGCCAAACTAATCTTCAGGGAACACTCCTCTGCCAAAAGTATCAACAAAGCAAGGGTGAGTACAGGGTGTACTCCGCAAGACTTATGGCTGGTGGAGTTCTTTTGCATAAAGCCATCTTTTGTTTATAAAACAAGAGAGAGAAGAATCTCGTCTATTCAGAGTATTTTAAAAGGAGATAAAAGAGCGACGTCTCTGAAATATTGATCATCATCTTTTGATATCCACCAAATCATCATCATCTGAACTAGGATCACCCCCTCGTACCCATGAGGAAGCATCATTACGCACATGTTGTTCTACCAAGTTTTAAGATTAGGTTCAAGTTCTCTATGATCTTAGAATCTGGTCGCCAACTCGTTCATAACCATGAACACGGCTTTTCAAAAAGATTATTACCCTACAGGGGTGTACAACTTTACCCACACGTACTAACCTTCTCTTAATGCCACATGATTAGCCCTCTTCCTTGGAAGGCCGACAGAGGGTGGTTAGACGACCTTTACCTTGCTTTCGCCGAGACCATGAGTCACGCAATAAGTATGGTTCCGCCGTAACGGGTCAAATCCCGAAGCCGATACTTAAAGATGTGAGGCGAGGTTGGTTTACCACGGGCGCCATCAACCCCAAGCAAACCCGGTCCACACTTCCCTACCTGTATGAATGCACCTCCTTCACCCCGTCTTTCAAAAACGTTTTCAATGCGTATGTCGAATGGAACGCCCGAACTATGTGACTCACGAAATCTACTAGGCAAGTTAGTTGCTCATGAGGTTGTCTAGGCCCCGTGTGGTTGTACGCTCGACTTGGTTCCAAAGGCAAGAACTCAGGTCCTAGTGGTGGCGAGCATGGGACTAGAAAAACCACATCCTAGCGTGGCCTCCCATACAAGCCTTAGCATGTTTAATCTCATATCACTAATCTCATCTCATCACATTCTCTTGTCATACTAGATTCTCTGCATCTGATACATCATCTAGATGGACCAGAACTGGAAACTATGCATGGCTAAGCAGACATAGTTATAAGCTCTAGTAGTGTACACAAGCCAAACCTAGTTATGCTAGGAGCAATGGATCAGGTAATATAAGCTCAAAGGGGTATGCAATAGATAGGATACTCTATCTATCCATAAAAGACCACAGTAGAATCGTAATCATCATGGCAGAATTGAAATGCTTTCGAAATCATACGATTATATCATGGTGGGGCTATGCTTGCCTTTGCCAGTTGATACCAAATAAATAGATCTTCGGAAGCCTTGTACTTGACTTGATTACAGTTGGTCAAGTATTATTCATCGATCTTCTATCTTCGATGGTGTTGTCCTTAGGCTTTGATCTCGATCTCGATATCGTATCCTACCGGGAAGAACCATACACCGGAAAGAGAGGGGGAACAATCAACAATGACATCGAGCCAATGCTCAAACAAGAATGATGATATGACAAGTTAATTTGCATTGAATTGAAACCCTAAAACATGCTCGACAACTTAATCGGGGTTCCGAGGGGCGCAAACCCTAATCCGGAGAAACTTCGGAATCACCTATGAGGGTTACTATGTTGTTCTAATTAAACTTGTCATTAAAGTTGTTGATCAATGCATGATTATAGCTTAAATAGCTAGGTTTCATTTTTCTGAACATTTTGATATATTATTTCTATTTTTCTGACTTACAAATAATAAGATATTGAATTTACAAGTTTTATTCAAATTCTGAAATTATTAAATCAATTATTAAAAGCCTATTAAACTTTTTGCACACAGTCACAGTCTACCCTCAGAGACTGACCGATGGGGCCGAGGCCACATTGGCATCCACGCGAGCAAAGGTGGGACAGAGGGGGCGGTTGGGGTGTTTTTCACCAGGGCAGGGGTTACACACTGCCACTGACGGGTGAGCCTGGTCCATGCGGGCAAGCCACGCAAGCACCATGCGGGACTCTCAAGAGAGCTCGTCGGCCAGCGGCCAGGGATGGCGGAGGAGGGCACGCGGGGCTGCACGACTAGGCCTACACGATCTAGCGCATCGGGGCAGACCTAATAGGGGTGGCGCCACCTCGAAATGGTCACCGGAGCACCGGCGGTGACGATGACTGGCGGCGGCAGACGGTGAGCTACGATGGCAGCAAGTTATAGAGGGACAGGGAGGAAGGGGAATGGTCCCTGAGGACGAGCGGCTCACCGTGATGCGGATGGAGGGTGCTAAAAGGCCTGGCGAGGTCGAGAACGGCGGCAATGTCGACGGCGGTGGTTGTCGGCTCGGGGAAGATGGCTCAAATCCTGCGATTTGGGGGCTCCCTGGCGAGCACGCTTTAGGGAGAACGACGTAGTCAAACATGGCGGTCACCGTGGTGGTCTCAGAACAGCGAGGGAGGGTCGGGAACGTTGGTGATGGTCGGCTCTGGCGGAGCTAGGGTTCGGGAGAGTGGGGAAAACAGCAGAGAGAACGAGAGGGAGATAGACGGGTATGGGGAGAGCGAGTGGATCATGGCGGATCTCGTGCATCCTTATCATCACGAGGCGACCACAAGGGCGGCCCGGCGCGTGAAATGTGGCGAGCATCTCAGCGAGGAGGAAGACAACTAAGGGTACGGAAGACGAAGGCCGAAATGGGCGGCTTGGGTATAAAGAAAGGTTGCAGGGTGAGGGAGGAAAATGGGTTGCGGCCCACTGGCTGCTGCTTTTATTTTTTTCTTTCCAGAACATTTTCTATTTTCTCTTTTCAAATCTATTTTTGTATTTTGAATTCAAACACTGTTTTGAATACTTTGAAAATACTAGAGGCTTTTGTAGGTATTAAAATACAGCAGGGACCCCTTTATACTGTTTGGGATCCAAACATTTTGAGTCTTTTTGAAAATTCAAAACCTCTTTGAATATATTTGCAAATAGGAAGAGAGGGAGAAGCTAGGGTTTTAGGGTTTTGTTCATTCTTCTTTAATGCATAGTTTGAAGAGATGATGCTCATGAAATGCACAATCAACCCTAATAATGATTATCTAAAACTGGGGTGTTACATCTCTATCCCCCTTACGAGAATCTCGACCCGAGATTCCAAAGGTAGGAAAAGAGACAGAGAGAGAAAGAAACAGGGTCACTCTAAAGATAAGAGAGAAACACACTAAACAACACTAAAGGTATCTCATGGTCAACTCATGGATGTAGTGTTTAGGAATAACTCTGAGATGGCGAACATGAAACACACCAAGGTAACAAAGGAAACAAGAGGAGAAGGTTTCAAGTTTTTAGATAGCTGGTCTTCATAAGGATTGAGACCATGGAATTTCAGAAGAGTTTAAGTTTCTGAAAAGGGAAAGCTTCCAACAGAGAGATCACAACACAGACTTTGATGAGGAACCTCTACTAAATGGCTTAAGTAGAGATTTTAGGTTGCAGAGATATGGATCAAGAAAACCAAGCTGTTGAACTACTTTTGACACAAAAGGTTACTTTTTCATTCAACAGAAGGCCAAGACAAAAAGGTGTTTTGTGGAGAGGACTCATAAGATTCACAAGGAACATGTAACAAGAGGAACTTCTGATTACCAAAATCATAGTCACTCTTAAAACATGGCTATGGAACGAAGGAAACTCTTTATTCATCCAGGTATACCAAAATCCTTGCCAAGATCATGATATTACTTTACACCACTAAGATGAATAGTTAAGAAGATTCCTGATGACACGAGAAGAAAGAAACTTCATTCTCAGACTTCAACTATTTGGCATAACAAGATGCTTGCCAACATAAAAGGGTCTGGAGGATCGACCGAGATACATTTAGCAACACTTCTTTAAATGTTGTCCTTGATGTTCGAGAAACCAAACATCAAATAGAGGTCGGACTTCATTTACAAAGGAAACCATAATCCCAACTCCTATAATAAATCATAGAAGATGCTTCATGAGGAGTGGTTGTTACTGCTGATTTAAGAGAATATGACAATAGGTCTTTCCGGTTAGGTGTGTCAACCATTACATCAATCTTGCCAGATTTACAAGAGACCTATGTCAAAACCTTGGGGAACACCATCCATCATTGCTGCTTGAGATTCAGCTTTGGTTAGGTGGGATGATATTTCAGACTCAGCATGTCCGAATAAGAAGTTTGCAACATTTACCACAAAGGTAAAGTTACTAGAGTCTCAAGATAGGAACTATAGTGTAAAGCTCCAAAAGACTGAGCTAAATTGCTAGACCCATGTATTTACAACTTGTCGAGAGACAACTGCACACACATAAGGTGCTAACAACAATACACACATGTGTCCTTAGGGAACGGAGCTAACTCTACTCGAATCCACGGCGACATCTTTCAACAATTGCACGTGAACTAGAGAAGGTTACTTCTAACATCCAGAACACATACTTCAAGATGACTCGAAGATGGTTCTCGAAAGTTTCCAACATTAATGTCAATTGTTCCGTATGAATCTTGTCTAGCATGGAGAAGATAATAATTTCATTGATGGGTTCAACAACAAACTTATCAAAACACTCCAAGAAGATGGACTCATATGTTGCTTGAACGAGGTAACAACATTGGTCAGACCAAAGACATGAAAATGTACTCAAGTGAAACATCACAAGAAGAAACATCATCAAGATAGTCCTTGGAACTAAGTTTGATTTGACGATAACCCAAATCAAATCAAAGGTGGGGGAAGATAATATATCCACAAAGGAGATACTATCTTTCTTCAAAACGAACAAAACTAGACAACCCCCTTAAGAAGGAACAAAGTCGGATATAAATTTTGTCTTACAACTCTCCTAGTTGTTGTTTAAGCTCAACCAACTAGTTCAGGGTTATCCAATTACGGATCCTTGGAGATAGGAGCAGTTCAGAGAACTTACTTGCTCAAGAACTTGACAACACGGTCATGTGGCAACATGGCGATACTTCTAGTAGACATCTAGAATATTACGAACCACCGATATGTCACTTAGTTCTAGAGAAAACTTGCTTGGTAAGGCAAGAAGACATAGTCTCAGAGCTTCGGCACAAACCTAACTCTTTGACCGAGAAGAGTGTACCAGAATAACGAACTTGGTAGCACAATCATCCTTTGCTTAGTGACGGGGTTAACCGATCACGCTAGGAATGACACAATTGTCCTTAGAGTTCAGAACAATAATAATTTCTAAGAACCTCAGATAGCCACACTGTTACGCACACGCATAACTCACGAGCATGAAAGCTCGAGGAAGGGTGGTTAATATATGTAAGAGCATCAGTTCACTAAGGGATCATAAAACTCAACACGACCTCTTAGTATAAAAGAGTGTGATACTTTAAGGTAGAACAGATAGAAGCTAATCACCACTTCTTGATCTGTGGATTACAACACTTTGACCTGGTCCTAGATATGACGAGGTACTAGAGTTTGTTTCCCCTAACATCCGGAAATGGTTTGTCATGACGTACCACAAGAGTATCTTACATCGAAAGACACCAATGAAAGTTACTACTTGGCTACCAACTAGTAGACAAAGGTCAGAAAACAACAAGGGAAAGGAACATGCTCAGGATGGAATCCCGAGATGTGGATGCATAAGTCGACAATCTTCTGAAAACCAATGCAGAGAAGGGAAAGGTGTGGCAGAGTGACGAGTATTGATGTGAGACTCTCGAGGATTACTATTGTCATGATATATTTGGTTCCATTAAAGAACATCTTCCATAGCATGTGGTAGGGGAAGTCCTTTATCATCACGATTCAATCGCGACAATAACCACAAGCTTGGAGGCTAGATTTGTAATACCAGCCATCCTGAGGTAATGTATGAACATTAACGATAGGGGTCAAAGGAATGAGTCTTGGGTTAAAGATCAATGTCATGTGCAAGATTCATAACACCAGAATCCAGCACAATCAGGGATCTTAGGTTCAAGTCCAAGGGTTAAAACCCAGAAAAGAAGTAACTACTACTTGAGTGACATAGCGTACACTACAAGGTAGTAATCACAAGGTAGCTTCCAAGAGAAGATAAGACTTCTGAAGTACCCAACAAACAAAAAGGAAGCACGCGAGGCAAAAGGAAACCTCGAAGCCTAGAACAAAACACTATGGATCCAACAATGGAGTATTGTGGTTCCAAAGGATAGAGAGATCATGATAGAAAGGAGTCTCTTAGACGAACAAGAGCAAAGGGAAACAAGGAATTCACAACACACAACTCTAGAGAACTCAACACTAGGTAAACTGATTGAGAAACGACATGCCAAGAAGGCACCTAAGCTTTGAAGAAAGAGACGAGATAGCAAAAATTTTCCAAATCAACAAAAGATAACATAACCCAGAGTTAGAGCGAAACTGGATAAGGAGAAAAGAAGCATACTAGAGTTTTCGCAAATACTTTTCAGCTTTTAAAATAGTTTTCACAAGCACTAGACTCAACATCGACCAGTAGCAAGGTTTTCCTACGGTCGGTACTACTCTGATACCAAGAACTGTGACACCCCCGGGATCAGGGCTAACAAATCCCAGACCTCTGTCTAAAATAAGCTTAACCTTGAGCTCGAGAATATCCAGTGAAGAATTGGTAACACATCAGTGACCCTACGACACAAAAAATTATTACAGCAAGCTCATAACTGAGCAAGGAACCAAATTATTACAAGTACAGGTCACTGACCACAAACACCAAACAACGAAAGGCAAATTATGCTATTAAGTATAGAAAACTTAACAAATGGCCTAAGAGGCCTGAAGCATAACGATGACGTCCCAGCCCATAGATTCCAGGCTGCCGGCCGGGAACCCCAAGCTACTCGTCAATGTTGATGTAGTGCCAAACTGATCTTCAGGGAACACTTCTCTGCCAAAAGTATCAACAAAGCAAGGGTGAGTACAGGGTGTACTCCGCAAGACTTATGGCTGGTGGAGTTGTTTTGCATAAAGCCATCTTTTGTTTATAAAACAAGAGATAGAAGAAGCTCGCCTATTCAGAGTATTTTAAAAGGAGATAAGAGAGCGACGTCTCCGAAATATTGATCATCATCTTTTGATATCCACCAATCATCATCATCTGAACTAGGATCACCCCCTCGTACCCATGAGAAAGCATCCTTAAGCACATGTTGTTCTACCAAGTTTTAAGATTAGGTTCAAGTTCTCTATGATCTTAGAATCTGGTCGCCAAGTCGTTCATAACCGTGAACACGGATTTTCGAAAAGATTATTATCCTGCAGGGGTGTACAACTTTACCCACACGTACTAACCTTCTCTTAATGCCACATTATTAGCCCTCTATCTTGGAAGGCTGGCAGAGTGTGGTTAGACACGACCTTTACCTTGCTTTCGCCGAGACCATGAGTCACGCAATAAGTATGGTTCCGCCGTAACGGGTCAAATCCCGAAGCCAGTACTTATGGATGTGAGGCGAGGTTGGTTTACCAGGGGCACCATCAACCCCAAGCAACCCGGTCCACGCTTCCCTACCTGTATGAATGCACCTCCTTCACCTCCTCTTTTGAAAACGTTTTCAATGCGTATGTCGAATGGAATGCCCGAATTATGTGACTCATGGAATCTACTAGGCAAGTTAGTTTCTTGTAACACCCCCGGTCACTCCGGACCGACGGCTGTCACTTCTGGCAGCTCAATAGGATCTCTAGACTAACTCCACAGACCAACACTAGTCTTTTCTGTGCACTTTGTCCTCACTCATGCGCACCCGGTTACCTACTTCCCGGTCGGTCACCCATCCTAGAATTGCTCTAAGCCAAGCACGCTTAACCTTAGAGTTCTTTTCGTATGAGCTTCCGGAAAAGAAGTTGCAACTTGTTGGTACGGGTTTCCTATCAATACTATTGAGCCATGCGCCAGGGTCTCACATACACCCACCCTTAGAAGATCGACGTCCTCGTCGATCAACCACAAGCCAGGAACGTCCCCTCTTGGCACACCTCTGCGTCGGCACATGTGCCATGCCGTGTCCACTCCGGGGCACACGCGCCATGCGCCACATGTCCGCCACTGACCCGCACACGCCCGTTTAACCGCGAGGGTCGGCTCTGATACCAATTGTAACTACCTCGGTGAATTACGCTCCTAGTACAAGCCTGGATGATCAGAAATGGTTGAAATAGTACGGTGGGGCCCAATGCCACTCACAGGTAGACCTTTCGGCCGTCCCAACCATTTCCAAACATCGGGACAAGAACAGGCGTGTCGTGGCGAAGGATCAACTACATACACAAATGAGTATGTATGCAAGCCACCATACAATAGTACATCGAGCCATTCCATCTAAAACAAAGGGAATATAGCAACATACGGCAAGATCCAAATATCCTAGATAGATATAATAGTTTAGGATATCTCCTCATACATCAATCAATGCAGTATCAAGCGGGCGGAAGACAAAATCCGAGTGCGGATAAGAAGCAAATCGGCATAAGATGCCCCATAAATAAGCACATCCGCCCACAGATCTCACGGATCCCGTTCCGGAATCTCTACACGAATGATCGTTGCCCACATCGTCTGTCTCTTCCACCCAGATCCATCTTGCGAGTGTACTGTTCATCTAAACCAATAATTTATCGTGTGAGACCCTAGGGGTACTCAGCAAGTCTTTATGCCTCTAAAGGGACACAACACTGGGTGATGCAATTGCAGCAAAAGATAAACCCTAGCAATTCTATAGATACGCGCTAACCATCCGCCTAACCAGAGATAGACGGATGTCCGTGAATTAATAGCAATAGTTATAACGGTTATAATGGTAATCTCCACAGGTCCATCCTCCTCCTCGCTTACGAGGAAGCGGACGAACAACCCCCATCCGCTGGCGTTTTATTAAACATTCCATGAGTGTTGTGCTATTTACTAGTCGTGTACCTAGTCTAGTCAAGTTAAAAGCGGTACTTTAGTTATGCTTGTCTATGATCGAAACTGTGCTCCAAGTCGTCCATAACCGCGGACACGGCTTTGAAAGTTTTACCTAGGGTGCACAAATAGCAACACACACTCGATATGCCTCAGAAAAACCAAATCAAAACCCAACGAGGCAGTCACGACAAAGCGATCACAGGATTCAGAAATATTTCAGGGGGTCACCCCATTGAGCTACCCGCAACGAAGTTAGCTGACTCTGAGACGGCCTCAAGGTTTGCGTCAATGGCTGTGAACGACTGGGAACCCGAAAATGTGACTGGGCTTGTCGACACCGCGAAAACACTCCGCTTTCCTAAACAGTACAGTGTGCTCCTCGCACAATCTTAAATAAAGCAGTAAAGCATGGCATAAGTACAGGATAGTAAATAAAACCTCAAACTAGTTTGTGGCCCTCAAGAAATAAGAATGAATCAAGCTCTGGCTCAGGGGGGTTCATAAGCCTCCCAGATGTGGATAGCGCGAATATTCAAGGAACAGGAATCAAGTACTCGGGGTCCTATGAGACACAAGTGAGCCTGAAAAACCAAATAGCGAATATGGCTCACCGATGCCACTTTCATTAGTTATCCCATTACTACTCAGGTTAAGTTGTTTAGGTACCTCGTTATTCATCAGACACTCACAAACCCTACACATGCTGTTCTACGACTCGCATGGCTCAAACAACTCCGGTGGTAATGGCTCATGGGATGGAGGAACAAGCTTCAGTGGGGTTTAAAAGTAAAGGCTATGCAATACTTGGGATTCAGATTAATGCAATCGCGACTCAATGATGCAAGAATAAGATAGAGGCAAATAGGTACTATATGTATGCAAGCATGTGGTAGTGCTTGCTTGGCAGCTCAGTTGAAGCAAGGGATGGATCTGGGTAGTGCTCCTGGTTCTCTTGATATATCCCTCGCCGCCTATTCGAAGAAGAACCAAACAAACAAGGGCCAACATAAATAAAGTGCACAAGCATATGAATAAATGCGACAAGCAAACAATCATGCCATGATGAATGATGCATAATTTGCATGGCAATAAGTAGCATGGCAAGGGTGAGGTGTGGAACACAAGAATAAACCATTTTATTTAGTTTTGGCCCCATATTATTCGCAATTAAGTTGCTGTCCACAATATATTTATATGATGCATGCTTCAAAACAAACCAAGGAATGCATAAACAGAAAGGTCTCGTCGAGCTAATCGTTTTAGACATATCATTTGTTAAATTTGGATTTATAAATCAAAAGTTATTAAATAAATAAGGCAAAAGGGCATTTAATTGTAATTTAAATAAACTTGGAATTTTAAATGTTCAAAATATATTTTGAAGGTCGTATTTGAATTCCTCACATTTTTCTGATTTGAAAACATATATTATTTGTTAAATTTGGATCTATATTTTAAAAGATATTTAAAAACAGATTTGAAATTTGAATTAATTTAATTTGAAAAGTTTTGATTTAAACAGAAATAGACAGAAGCTTTTCTCACCCAGCCCGGACCTAGCCAGAGTCACTGTCGGGTGGGCCAGACGCTGACTGGGCAGAACTGCGCGCGAAAAACTTTTGTCACTGCGAGCTCTTCTAGCCTTAGCGGATGACAGGTGGGGCCTGGGGTCTTCGTAGGCCCACGCGTCAGCGGGCGACCAAGGGGGTGCCACGCGGCATAGAGAGGACAGCGGGTTGAGGCGGTGGAACCCTGGGGGTTTTCTGTAAAAAGGCAGCGCGGCTGACTAGTGGGCCAGGCGAGAGCGCGGGATGATGCAGACAAAACGAGGGGGGGGGTATTTGCAAAACAGCGGCGGCTACTGTTTTTCTTCCACGCGCTGCAGAGGACAGATCTGTCTGCGACGCGCGGCGCAGCGAAGCGGGCTCAAACTCGCGACCTGGGGCTCGCGCGCGGGAACGGCTACCGCTGCGGTGGCTTGGCCTAGGTGACAGCGAGGTGGGCGCGGCCTAGCTAGGGCTTCTGCAACGCTACAGCGAGGCGGACCGAGCGCGACGCCGGCGCACAGAGTGTGCATGACGGAACGATCGGCGAGGCTAGGGCGAGGCGGCGAAGGGGACCTTGTCAGGGAGGGAGAGGGGCTCACCGCGAGGATGCTGACGGTGTCTGTTCGGGCCGAGGCGCTGGCGATCGCCGATGATGCAGAGGCCGGCGATCTAGGGTTTTCGGTGGGCGCTGGTTACGGCTCGGCGCTTCTCCTCCGCTGATCGTGTACTGAAGCGTGGTGCTCGTCTTGGTCTCCTCGATCACCTCCCCGACGTGCTTGTCGTATGGAACGGTGTAGCCGCGAGGGGCCGAGGGTTGCCGGCGAAGGCGTAGCCGGTGGCGATGGAGAAGAGAGGGGGAGAGGGCAGGGCGCCTTCGGGGTTGATCTGGGGAACCAGAGGAGGCCTGTGGCGGGGGTAAAGCAGAGGGGGAGAGGAGAGGAGCGTGGGGAGCAGGTGGATGGGGAAAGGTGGCCTCGGTGCCCCTTTTTCCTTCTCTCCTCGAGCACGTGCTCGGCAGGGCAGGGCAGGCAGGCGGGGGGGTGGCTACCAGGTGGGACCAGAGGGCGAGGCCGAGGGCAGGGGCAGGCTCGGGTGCCCCTTGTGGCAGAGAGAAAGGAGAGGGGAGAGGCTCGGGCTAGGGTAGGGTTTTGGAGCTAGGCTCGGGTGGGGACTTGGGTTAGCTAGGGCAGGGTGGGTGGCCAGGGAGAAAGGGTGGCCGGTGGGGCCAGCTGGGTCTGGTTGGAGGGGTGGCTCGGCTAGGGAGGAGAGAAAGAGAGGGTACTTAGGGTTTGGTGTAGATTAGGTGTAGATTAGGGTTTAGGTTTGGATGGAGTATGGGTATGGTGATGATGGAGTAGGTTTAGATGAGAGAGAGATGAGGGGTGAGGTTATTGTTTTGTCAAGCTCAAGCAAGATCAAGCAAAGAGCAAGCAAGAACTAGACAAGGACAAGAGAGGGTGAGGTGGTTCAAGCATGATCAAACAAGGTCAAGCTAAAAGAGAGAGAGAGAGAGAGAGGGTCCACCCAAAACCCAAATAAAATCCAAATGACAAGCCAAAAGGGTACTTGCATGGCCCATGCAAAATATTTATTGCCATGTGGGTTCTTGTGAAAACAATATTATCCCATAGCATTATTATTATGCACTCCCAAAATTGGAATAAAACCAAGCCAAGATTTTAAAAGAAAGTCCCAAATGGATTAAATGGAGATGGTCACATTTGAGTACAAATGGGTCATGCTAGTGGTATATGCCACTAGGTAGTATAAGCCCACAAAATATTCCAACATGATGATCGCCCCATACAACACATATGGGAGCTAGAAGTAGGGTTCCACTCACAAGGCATGCAAAGGTGGCCATGTGGCTCTCATATTTCAATGTTGTGAAAACAACATGATGCTAAGATGAAAGCATGTGGAAGAGAATTGGATCCATCCCAACCCACATGAGCTAGAGGTGAAACCAATAAGTGCCAAGCTCATATTTAGTTGGATGGTGGAATTATAAGGTGGTGAAAGAAAGGTGGTGGAGTTAACAAAAGATATGCCCCCAACTCAACTTGGGCATCAAACAATATATCAAGATCCAAATACAATATCAAGAGGCAAATACAATTAATAATGCATATGAGATAAGAACCAAAACAAAAAGGGTTTTATATGATGCTCAAATGCAAGGTGGCATGATGACATGAGTATGCTATAATGATGATGCAACAATTATATATTTGAAGTTGCCATTATATTACTAGACCAAGTAGCATTACAATTGTTAGACAATTGGGATGCTACAACTCTCCCCCACTAAACAGGAATCTCGCCCTCGAGATTCTAGGAAGAAGAAGACACAAAGAGGGTAGGATACTTGGCACGGAGCTCATCTTCGCGTTCCCAAGTGGCTTCATCAGCGGAATGGTGCGACCACTGCACCTTGCAGAACTTGATGGACTTGTTGCGAGTCCTTCTTTCTACGACTTCAAGGATTTTTGTGGGGTGTTCTTGATAAGACATGTCTTCTTGGAGATTGATCAGTTCATGGTCCACGGTCCTGCCGGGATCCTTGAAGCACTTCTTGAGCTGAGAGATGTGGAAAACATCATGGACCTTGAGTTTCTCCGGGAGCTCAAGAGCATAAGAAACAACTTGTTTTTCTTGCATGAGGACCGCACCCAATCCATGCAAAGAGGCGTCACAGAAGATCTGGAACGGCTTGGATGTATCCGGAGGAACCAAGACTGGTGTGGAAGTGAGCTTCTCTTTGAGTGTCTCAAAGCTTGCTTGACATGCAGGAGTCCAAAGGTATTTCTTGCCTTTCTTGAGGAGATCGGTAAGAGGCTTCGCTATCTTCGAAAAGTTCTGAACGAAGCGACGGCAATAACTAGCCAAACCAAGGAAACTCCGCACTTCTTTGACATTAACAGGAGGAAGCCATTCAACAATTGTCTTCACAGTTTCCGGATTGACTGCAATGCCCTTGGCAGAGATGACGTGACCAAGATAGGTTACTTGAGGCAGCCAAAACTCACACTTGGAGAACTTTGCATACAAGCGGTTCTCACGAAGCTTGCTTAGGACACACCGAAGGTGTTCTTCATGCTCTTCTTCTGACTTAGAATAGACTAAGATGTCATCCAGATAGACCACAACGAACTTATCAAGATACTCCATGAAAACCGAGTTCATGAGCCTCGAGAAGGTGGCGGTGCGTTGGTGAGACCGAAGACATAACCGTGTACACATACAGGCCATAGCGGGTGGTGAAAGCTGTCTTTTTAACTTCTTCCTTGCGAATCTTGATTTGGTGATAACCACTCCTCAAGTCCAGCTTAGAGAAAACCACAGCTCACTAGCTGATCAAAGAGATCATTAATTCATGAAGGGATATTTATTCTTGATGGTTTTAGCATTGAGAGCCGATAGTCAACACAAAGTCTATCGACCGATCTCGCTTCTTCACAAAGAGAGTTGGGCTACCCAAGAAGAAGTAATGTGCTGAATAAAACCCAACTTCTCTTGTTCATCAAGCTGCCGCTTGAGTTCAGCCAACTCAGCAGACCCATTTTATAAGGCGCTTGGAGATAGGAGCGGTACCAGTTCAAGCTCAATAACAAACTCAACCTCACGATTCGAGGCATACAGCAACTCTTCGTGAAAGACATCGGGAACTCACAGACCACGGAACACTCTGAATAGCTTCCATAGCATCAACATTCAGAGCCGCCAAAGAGAAAAGCTGGATAGCGAAGTCGACTTGGAGAATAGACTATATGGCCTTGAGAATCTTCAGAGAAACCGAGCGTTCAGCATAATCAATCACAGCTGCATTTGCTGTCAACCAATCCATGCCCAGGATGACATCAATGTCAGAATTGCCCAGAACAATCAGGGAAGCCGAGAACGAAGAGCCACCAATCTCAATTTGATTGCCATGGCTGATTTTAGAAGCTGCCATTGTTGCTCCAGGAGAAAGGACCATTAACCGCTTGAGGAGAGGACCCATAGCTAACTCATTCTCATTTGCAAACTTGTGAGACACAAAAGAATGCGATGCACCAGAATCAAACAAAACTCGTGCAGGGACTGAGTTAACGGATAGCATACCCATCACAACTCCAGGTGCATGCTCAGCTTGAGCAGCGTTGATGCAGTTGGCACGAGCAATAGCGCACCACGGCTTGGTGTTGATGTTTAGAGCCAGGTGGTGGTGCACGAACCAAAGGAGAGCTTGCCGCAGATCTTGGAGGTGGTGGAGGAAGAGCCTTGTTCTTCATCGGACAGTTCCATTGTTGATGCCTGAGTCTCCACAAGTGTAACAAGCACCGGTGGGCGTGGGGCAACGTGGCGAGGACTCGCCAGTGCTCCAGGTAGTGGTGGTTGTAGCCCCACAGGAGCAGGTGAGGAAGTTTGGTAGCCTTGCGCGTAGCTTGAAGGTCTTAGTGGGCCGGAGCGGTGGGGTGTTAGGAACCCGGACACGCTTAGAAGGAGCTGACATAGTGACGACCTTGTTGCATCACGGCTGTGTTTCTTTGACTCTCAAACACTTGCCTACTTGCCTCTTCTGCAGAGCTGTATGCTGAAGTTCCAAAAAGACGCCGGCCTTGCATGTGTGATTGCATACTTAATCGATGCATTGAGCCCTTGTCTGAACCTCTTTTGCTTCTTCTTGTCATCAGAGATCTCATCGCCACCATAACGAGAAAGATTCATGAAGTTCCTGATGTAGGTGTTGACATTATCATTGCCCTGCTTGAGGTTGAGAAACACTTCCTTCATTCTCTCCATGACAATTTCTGACATCGCTCTTTGAATGCTCCAGTGAACTGCCCCCAAGTAGGCTGAAAACCGGTGCGTTTGCCTTGTGTAATTCTCCCACCGAGAGCTGCATCTCCCTTCGAAGGTGAGTAGCACACTTTACCCATTCTTGCTCAGAACATCAGCGTTGCCAGTAACCTTGACATCTCACGCAACCAATCATCAGCATCAAGTGGTTGATCCGAAACATCAAACTGGCGAGGGTTGAACTTCAGGAAGCTCTTGATGTCTCCTCGCTTGGGAGGTGGAGGTAGCGGCACAAACTCGTTCCTCCTGACACTTTCCTCAAAGCGCTGCTGGTTCTGCTGCATTGCTGCCAAGGCATTGGCGATGCTTGACAACGCTGCCCCTAGTTCAGGTTGTATGTCCTCCTCAGAACGGCGTGGTGGTGCCATCCTGTGATTGATATAAAACACAAATCAGCACTATGATGGAGAATAATAATAATCCAAAATAGTACCAAAATGGAATTAATCAAGGCAGCTTAATAGGATCTCTAGACTAACTCCACAGACCAACACTAGTCTTTTCTGCGCACTTTGTCCTCACTCATGCGCACCCGGTTACCCACTTCCCGGTCGGTCACCCATCCTAGAATTGCTCTAAGCCAAGCACGCTTAACCTTAGAGTTCTTTTTGAATGAGCTTCTGGAAAAGAAGTTGCAACTTGTTGGTATGGGTTTCCTATCAATCCTATTGATCCATGCGCCAGGGTCTCACATTTCTCATGAGGTTGTCCAGGCCCCGTGTGGTTGTATGCTCGTCTTGGTTCCAAAGGCAAGAACTCAGGTCCTAGTGGTGGCGAGCATGGGACTAGAAAAACAACATCCCAGCGTGTCCTCCCATAAAAGCCTTAGCATGTTTAATCTCATATCACTGATCTCATCTCATCACGTTCTCTTGTCATACTAGATTCTCTGCATCTGATACATCATCTGGATGGACCAGAACTGACAGCTATGCATGGCTAAGCAGACACGGATATAAGCTCTAGCAGCGTACACAAGCCAAGCCTAGTTATGCTAGGAGCAATGTATCAGGTAATATAAGCTCAAAGGGAGTATGCAATAGGTAGGATACTCTATCTATCTATAAAAGACCACAGTAGAATCGTATGCATCATGGAAGAATTGAAATGCTTTCGAAATCATAGGATTATATCATGGTGGGGCTATGCTTGCCTTTGCCTATTGATAGCAGATAAATAGATCTTTGGAAGCCTTGTACTTGACTTTATTACAGTTGGTCAAGTATTGTTCGTCGATCTCTGATCTTTGATGGTGTTGTCCTCAGGCTTCGATCTCGATCTCTATATCGTATCCTACCGCGAAGAACCAAACACCGGAAAGAGAGGGGGTACAATCAACAATGGCATCGATGCAATGATCAAACAAGAATGATGATATGACAAGTTAATTTGTATTGAATTGAAACCCTAAAACATGCTCGACAACTTAATCGGGGTTCCGAGGGGCGCAAACCCTAATTCGGGGAAACTCCGGAATCACCTGTGAGGGTTACTATGTTGTTCTAATTAAACTTGTCATTAAAGTTGTTGATCAATGCATGATTATAGCTTAAATAGCTAGGTTTTATTTTTCTGAACATTTTGATATATTATTTGTATTTTTATGACTTATAAATAATAAGATCTTGAATTTACAAGTTTTATTCAAATTCTGAAATTATTAAATCAATTATTAAAATCTTATTAAACTTTTTGCACACAGTCACAGTCTACCCTCACAAACTGACCGATGGGGCCGAGGCCACATTGGCATCCACGCAAGCAAAGGTGGGACAAAGGGGGCGGTTGGGGTGTTTTTCACCAGGGCAGGGGTTACACACTGCCACTGACGGGTGGGACTGGTCCACGCGGGCAAGCCACGCAAGAACCACGCGGGACTCGCCGGAGAGCTCGTCGGCCAGCGGCCAGGGACAGCGGAGGAGGGCACGCGGGGCTGCGCGACTAGGCCTACACGATCCAGCGCATCAGGGCAGACCTAATAGGGGCGGCGCCACCTCGAAATGGTCACCGGAGCACCGGCGGTGACGATGACTGGCGGCGGCAGACGGCGAGCTACGGTGGCAGCAAGTTATAGAGGGACAGGGAGGAAGGGGAAGGGTACCTGAGGAACAGCGGCTCACCGTGATGCCGATGGAGGGTGCTAAAAGGCCTGGCGAGGTCGAGAACGGCGGCAATGTCGACGCCGGTGGTTGCCGGCTCGGGGAAGATGACTCAAATCCGGCGATTTGAGGGATCCCTGGCTAGCACGCTTCAGGGAGAACGACTAAGTCAAACATAGCGGTCGCCGTGGTGGTCTCAGAACGGCGAGGGAGGGTCCGGAATGTCGGCGTTGGTCGGCTCTGGCGGAGCTAGGGTTCGAGAGAGTGGGGAAAACAACAGAGAGCACGAGAGGGAGATAGATGGGTATGGGGAGAGCGAGTGGATCACGACCGATCTCCTGGCATCCTTATCATCACGAGGCGACCACAGCGGTGGCGGGAATCACGGCGGCGAGCATCGGGCGGCCGCGCGTGAGACAGCGAGCAGCTTCTCGTCGAGGAGGAAGACGACGAAGGGGTACGGGCCGGCTTGGGCCGAGGTGGGCTGCGAGTGGGCTGCAGCAAAGGTTGCAGGGGAGAGGGAGGAAAATGGGCTACGGCCCACTGGCTGTTGCTTTTATTTTTTTCTTTCCAGAACATTTTCTATTTTCTGTTTTCAAATCTGTTTTTGTATTTTGAATTCAAATATTGCTTTTGTAGGTATGAAAATACAGCAGGGACCCCTTTATACTGTTTGGGATCCAAACATTTGGAGTCTTTTTGAAAATTCAGAACCTCTTTGAATATATTTGCAAATAGGAAGAGAGGGAGAAGCTAGGGTTTTAGGGTTTTGTTCATTCTTCTTTAATGCAAAGTTCGAAGAGATGATGCTCATGAAATGCACAATCAACCCTAATAATGATTATCTATAACTGGGGTGTTACAAGGACCTAGGTGAAGGGTCATACATATTAGGCATAAAGATCTAAGGCATAAAGATCTATAGGGATATATCTTGGCCCCTAATAGGGATATCACAAAGTACATACCTTGATAAGATTTTAAAGAAATTTAAAATGGACGGAAGTAAGAAAGGGTTCTTACCTATGTTGCAAGGCAAGACATTGAGAAAGACTCAAAGTCCAGCTACCGCGGAAGAAAGAGAGATAATGGACAAAGTCCCCTATGCTTCAACCATAGGCTCTATAATGTACGCCATGCTATGTACAAGACTGGATGTGGCACATGCTAGTAGTTTAACTAGCAGATACCAATTTGATCCAGGATCGGAATACTGGATAGCGGTCATGAATATCCTTAAGTACCTGCAAAGAACTAAGGATATGTTTCTCGTATACGGAGGTGAAGAAGAGCTCCTCGCTAAGTGTTATGTCGACGCTAGCTTCGACACCGATCCGGATGACTCTAAGTTTCATTCCGGGTACGTATTTCTCATGAATGGTGGAGCGGTTAGTTGGAGGAGTTCCAAACAACCCGTGGTGGAGGGATCAACAATGGAGGATGAATATGTTGCTGCTTCGGAAGCGGCTCAAGAAGCAGTTTGGATGAAGGAATTCATAACCAAACTAGGTGTGGTTGCGAGCACGTTGGACCCAATGGTGATCTATTGTGACAAAAATGGAGCCATAGTCAATGCCAAAGAACAAAGATCTCACAAGAATTCCAATCCTATTAAGCACCAGTTTCACTCCATCCGTGAGCATCTCAAGGATGGAGATATAAAGATTTGTAAAGTACACACGGATCTCAATGTAGCTGATCTGTTGACTGAAACTCTCCCTAGATCAAAACATGAACTCCATGGGTGTTAGATTTATCACTATGTAACTAGATTATTGTCTCTAGTGCAAGTGGGAGACTGAAGGGAATATGCCTTGAGAGGCAATAATAAAGTGGTTATTATGTATATTCCAAGTATATGAAAGATGTTTATTTTGCATGCTATAATTGTATTAATACGGAAACGTCAATACATGTGTGTTTAATAAACAAACAGAAAGTTCCTAGTTATGCCTCTCTTATAAACTAGCTCGTTGATAAACAAGATGATCAAGGTTTCCTGATCATGGACATTGGATGTTGTTAATAACAAGGTCACAATATTATTGGAATGGTGTGATGAACATTCATCTGAAGTATAGCATTACGATCAAAGTCATTGAGTTTATATTGCTATAACATCATACGAAGTAATCCTAATCCTTAGACCATGAGATCATGTCAATCACTAACGAAGTCAAGACGGCAAAAAGAGCTGGAACCCGGGTGGCTATCCCAGCTGGCGTGAGCATAAAAGACCGCAAATGACGAAGACACAAACAAAGATTAGCAAAAGGCACCAAGCCATAAAACGGAGCACGAAGGCTCCGCACAGATTAAAAGGTCGGCGACAGAAGTCAGCCGAAGTGTAGCACATCAGAGTAGCAATTTTCACAAATACACTCGGCATCCCGGGGATCAAGAGTCAGGAGCTTGCGAAGTAGAAGGAGCAGGAGTGGGATCAGCAGGGGCGGCACCGGTGTCAGTGGAAGGAGGCTGGCTGCTGGAGGCCACGTCGATGGGATTCCAAGGCGCTGACTCCTAGTGGAATAGCCGTGGCTCTCCGGGGGCGCTGAAGTCATGCTCCAATTCCACGTAGGTGCCAATCTTCACCCCGCAGGCTTGGAGAGCAGGAATGCTCTCGCGAAGACCCTCGTACGTCGTCCCAAGGCGGAAGCCGCGGTCAACCACGCTCAGGTCGACACCAGCATACCATGACTTCACCATCGCAAGCGCCATTTCCTCCCCGCCTCGAGAAGCCCACTCCTTGTGCACGTCCAGCACGTCGATACCCTTGGACGGCGCCACAGCCAGGCTGGCCATGTCGTGCACGACCAGGCCCGCGTCCGACGAGATGTAGTGGAAGAGATCGTTGCCAACGGCACGCAAGCCATTGCTCTCCTCCACCACCACCTTGAACAAGTCAAGGGCGGTTAGGTCACGACCAACCTCCTCCATCGGCAGCTTCTCCGTGGCAATCTCGGTCGTCTCAGGATAGTGAGCTGCAGCCAGACACAAAGCAGAATAAACCGACAAGATCGAGCAAGTCATGGCACAACGGAAGAGAGTAGCTCAAAGACTTACTGATGACCATCTCCGAGATGTTCTGGAGGTGCTGATTGAGATGCTCCTCCCTGCGGCAAAGAGACTGGAATGTCCCCTCCTGCTGGGTGCATATCGTCTCAAAGTTCTTCAACGCCTCCGCCCGGATATCAACCGTCTTCTTGCCCCGCTCCACACTAAACTCAAGCTGGTGTTTGGCCGTGGCAAGTTGATCAAACTGCGCTTGTCGTGCCTTGTTCGACTCTTCCAGCAGGGCAACCTCATCCTTGAGGCGCTCCAACTCCTTGTCCTTGTCCTGGATCATGGATGTAGGAGGATACGCGATGGTCAACAAAAAACGGGAAAAGGGAGCCTATCGCCAAGACAAATCTGAAGAAGAAATCTTACGGCCAAGGTCCCGGGTGTTCTTCACAGACTCCATAAACGCTTTGTGCAGCAAGAAAGCAAATGAGCAACAGAGGATCAAACCGGATGAAAGAGGGGGAAGCATGTGAAGGGCAACGACTTACCTCCATCAAAACAGACAATTTTTTGCCTCGCCAAGGCCACTTTCCATTCCCTCAACCAGGTGGCGAACCTGGCTGAGTGCGACGGGCGCCGAGCCGGAGAGATGGGCAAGGATCGCAGCCGGTGTCAGCACTGCCGGAGCCGGTGACCCGATCACCTCATCATCATCGTCAGCTGCACCCGAAGGCACAGCCACCACCAAGTCCCTCCCAGCCGATTGACCGCCATTCGGCTGGCCGGCACCTGCCGCAGCCGCCTGCATGGCCCCTGCTCCCTCCGTCACCTCCGTAATGATGGGCCTGGTGGAACTGCTTGGAGCATCGCTCCAAGCCGGGTTCACGCCAGCCTTTAGGAGAGGGAGGGGGTCTCCGGGTCCTGCGCAGCCGCAAACAGCTGGCCCAATAGCGAAGACGCAGGGGCCTGGTGCAACAGCCCCGTGGTCGGAGAGCCCTCAGGCGCCCTGGGCCGAGATGGCACGGCTGATGCATCCGGGCCATCCGCATCCGGCGCGGGCGCAGCCGGCGACCTCGCCACCTCGTCAACCGGCGGATGAGGTGGAGGAGGCATGACAGCGGCACCTCCATCGCCGAGCACCATGGCCTCGCTGTGCGGAGCGAAGAGTCAGAGGAGAAGCCAGCAAAACCGCAGATGGCAAGCAAGGGCAAGAGATATACTAACCTGGCGATGGAGGGTGGAGCAACAACTTGACGCCCTCGGCACGTCTTTTTCGTCTCAACTGGAGCGAGAGAGGCAACAGGTGCTGCCCTCTTTCCCCGGGCTCTCGCCGCGGGTTTTTCTCGGGCACCCTCCTCGTCGGTGACATCGACTACGACACAAGCAAAGAGTAAAAACCATAACCTCAAGAGCAAAGTTGAAAGAAAAAGCTACGGACAGCAACCTACCATGAGGATCCGGGGGGCTGTCGTCCGCCCAAACGGGAAAACCTTCGGGTTCCGTCTTGGGGTACTTCTTCGGCTTCCTGTCCTCCAAGAAGGATGGAAGCGGGAAGTCACCCATGCCATCCTAGGCCAGTTGCGCCGTTAACAACTAATCAAAAAGGGGGGCATAAGGCACCCAATGAAATCTAGCAAATACAAGAAGCGAGGCGCAAAGCAACCAGAGAAAAACATACCGACGGTGGTAGGCGGCCGCGATGGTACGGGGGGCAGGAGTATGCCCAGTTGGCCTCGATGCGGAACTTGGAGATCATGGAGATCCAGTTCCGCAGGTCCTGGTAGGGCACATCCTTCCGCGACGTCCTTGTCGGGTCATTGGCGGTCGAAAGATGGCACATCTTGTGCGACCGCTTCTGCAGCGGAAGCACGCGATGCACCATCCACGACAAGGTGATGTCCTGGGCGGTGAGCCTCTCCGTTGCCACCATCGTCTCCACCCGGGAGGCCTTCCAATCGAGGTCCGCCACCACGCCCATGCCCTTCGTCGTCCAGGCCCTCTGCGATGAAGGCACATCGATGAAGGGCGGAAGGCAGATCCAGTCAATCATCATGGCATTGCTCACATAGAAGTATGTGCGCTGCCATAGCTTGACGGTGTCGGGGAGCTCGAACCGCGGCTGGCGAGGAAGACCGCGGGTAGATGGCGCAACAGCCCGTCCGCATCAGTGAGCCACCCTTGGTGATGTTCTGGGCCTTGAAGTGGAAGAACTTGAGAAAGTTCCCCACCTCGGGCCATACCCCATGATACGACTCGCAGCAGGCTGCAAAGTACGACAGCTGCGCCATGGCGTTGGCGCCAAAGTGGTGAAGCTGGAGGTCGAAGAAGCCGAAGAGCTGGAGGAGGAACGGGCTGATAGGGAGGCCAAAGCCGCGCGCGAAGTGCGCGAGAAAGACGACGCGCTCCTCTGGCCGAGGGTTCGGCACCCGCTCCCCCTCAGGCACAAGCCGGTGCTTCACAAGAAACGACGAGGGAAGAAACCTCCCCCGCTGATACTTGTTGATGAGATCATCGGTCACAAAGGACCCGCACCAACCGCCGCGTTGCTCCGGCAGCAACTTGGAAGAGGAGGAGGCCGTGGTTGGCAAAAAGAAGGTGGCCGGCGGCGACAGTGAGAGAACACACAAGAATAAGGAACGCAAGGGCACAAGGATAAGATGAACCGGAGGATGGACAAGTGTGGGAAACGATCCCCTCGGAACCCTATTTATCCCCGCAAGCGGCAGCGTCGCCCCTTCGGTTTCTGCGTGATGCGTGGCGTCACGGTGCCACAGCTGTGCGGCGCTTCGGCTCCAGATCCACTGCGCCGTCGTGTTTGCCACAGAAGATCCTTGGGCTTCAGCGGGAGGCGAGGCATGCGCTCTTGCCCCGAGGAAACGCTGCGGCAAGTTTGCGTGCGCAGTTGCCAAAAAACTGATGCAGCGACGTGGAATTCAAACTGACACGACGTGCGCCAGAGCCACAGGCGTGGGGGACGGCATCAATGACGCCATCTAGCCAAATGTTTCATCTTCAGCTCCGCCAGCCGGTACCTGCCTTCACTGTTTACACCCAGTGGACGGCCATCGATTCCGCAGCCGGTTAACTCCAGCCAGAAGGCAAAAGCAAAAGCCACAACCGGAGAAAGTAAAGCAACCTATCAGTAAAGGAAGGAGCACCGAAGATCTTTCCCACCGGCCAAGACCATACGTGCTCGGGGACTAGTGTTAGGGGGATAACCCTCGGGTGGGGAAAGCCAGGCATAAGTAGGCCGGCTCCAGAAGATGCAGGCGGCCTGGCCTCCAGGAATTACAACTCTAGCCGTCTGGCAAGCAAGCCCGGCTGGGCTTATTACCTTCCCGGCTGGCCCGTCTAGCCGGTGGCCAGAAGAACCGGCCGGGTGTCCGTTCCCACCCGGCTCACCTCGAATTCGATGGAGAGCACGGAAGGACTGGCGCTCCGTGCGGGGTACGCTTCTGGCTCTCCCTCGTCATCAAGGAAGCTGGCATGCCGTCATGACCAGCGTTACCAGACAAAGATAAAGCAAGACGGTCAGCGGGACTGGCGAAAGCGGTCCGGGTGACCATTAAAGCAAGGGTGACGCCCCAAAGGAAGCCCGGGTGACCACTAAAGAGAAGGATGACGCTAAAAGAAGGGCGGACTGGGTACTGGCCCACTGGCTGGGCCTCAGGCGGCCCCCGCCTGTAAACCCATATCCAAACAGTAAACCCTAGGACCCAATCTGTAATCTGCCCCCAGACCAGTATATAAGGGAGGGCAGAGCCAGGGTTCTAGGTAGGTGAGGACAGTAGAAGAAGAGAAGTGTTAGCATCTAGCTCCCATCTTCCTCTATCCATCGATAGTAGCTAAGGAAACATATCAAGGAGCACTTGTACTAAGCATCGAGCTCCCATACATAGTTCATCTTGCAGGAGTAGGGGTGTTACCTCGCCGAGAGGACCCCGAACCTGGCTACGTCCTTGTGTTTGCAGTGCATCATGCCCAACCCGTTGCGTGAGCCACCGAATGCATCCGTGTGTCCCTTCTTTGCCATCCCCGATGGCTCTGCCGTGTTCCACACCACGACAAAGTGGCCCTTGGTTATCGAAGGAAGCAACGATGACCGTCCTAAGGATGTGTATGATGCGGGTCCAAGCCAACCGCCTGTGTGGGACAGAGAAAACCAACAAGACGAAGATTACTTGGAGGATATTATGGAGGAGCCAAGTTTTGTTGAAAGAGAACGAGTAGAGATCATTGAGGAGAAAATGAATGTTGACACATTAGATCCGATCAAGGAAGAGTTTATAGTTGTCTCTCTAATCAACATTCCATCATCGCCTTATGTACCTTTGGTGGCATCCTCGGTGCTTGAGGGAGATCCATATACCTATGAACATCACAATGAAGAGGACGAGGGTTACGAACATGCTTACGCTGCGGACTCGGACGATGATCGTTCGGTTCCCATGTTTTTGGAGAAGGATACCAATGCATTTGTCAAGGTGTGGGGCAGAGATCCTAATGTTCACGAGTTCAAGGATGTTAGAGCGGCTCACCTAGCCGTGCTAATAATTGTGAATTGAACGCAAGAGTGCATGGCCATTTATAGTTGAAGGAAACCAATGAATCAGTGTTGTGATGAATTATTGATCATGCAACACTCACATGGTACGAATCATTGAATCATTGATCAGTGAGTCACTGAATCAGAGCACTGAGTCAATAAATCGGTGAATCATTGAACCATTGAAATTATTGTGCACTGAGTCACTGAGTCAGTGAATCATTGAACCATTGAAATTATTGAGCACTGAGTGAGTGAGTCAGTGATTCATTGAACCATTGTAATAATTGAGCCCTAAAACACTAAGCAATGGAAATTATTAAGCACTAAAACACTAAGCACTGTATCACTGAGCAAATCATTGTACTACACACATCTCACTGAGCAAATCATTGCACTATGAACTACACATGACAAGAGTGACTACACACTATTTACAAGTTTATCAGTTCCACTCAACGAAAAACAAACATACCCCATACAATAATTTAGAAATGTGTATCTATATATTCCACTCATACACAATGTTTTCTGTCTCAGCTACAACAACACAACAATGGCAGACCTTCGACGATTTTGGTGCGACTGCAACTTTGAAGCTAGGCTTTACTTTGACTGGTGGTTCCAAATTGTTGGCCGAAGGTATTGGGATTGTCCTGGGGAAGACGGTATGTGCTTATAATCATCATATTTACAAATATATAACCTATGTGTACCATATTTAATTATTGTGGAAAATTTTAATAGGGTAATGGCTAGTGTGGATTCTTCCAGTGGTGCGACGACCCATTTCATGTTGAAGCACGGGTTCTCATCATGGACCAACGTGTCGAGATAGAAAATTTGAAGGCACGTGTTCGGGCACTCGGTGGAGAGACGTAGTATTGTTTTAATTTATCCCTGGTGTAAAATTTACTTATGTGCCATACCGTTATGTTTCACAAAATTATGTTTCTCCCTTTGTTTGCTGACACACTTATAACTTATTTATGAATCCTATGATCAATAAATTAGCAGGATAATATTTCTCTATGTATCCCTATATTACTTTTAACTCTCGGCCGCTGCATCTATCATTCCTCGATAAATACCACCTGGGTGGTTGTCTTTCTTCATATTCACTCCAATCAACCTCTCTCTATTTCTCGCAGCCAACTTCATAAATAGCACATATGCGTCGTTAGCTCGGCGCCGTTTCAAATGGCGCCGATATCAGGGGTCAGATTCCGAATTAGTTCTGCACCCGGGTCAGATTCGGTTGAAGTTTGGCGTTTTGGTCAGATTTGTCAAAAAATACGCTATATAACGCCCGCTCACGCGCCCAACCTCGCATGTACACCCTCCCCATTGTCGATCCCTGCATGCAACACACTGTACTAGACACCCCACTCAACCTCGCTCCTCCCGCACCCGATCGACACCCCCGGGTCCCACCCATCGCCCGGACCGCAACCAAACCGGGCCAACCGGCCGGCCCATCATGGCCCAGGCACGACACGCCTTAAACGGGCTTGGCCCGGCACGGCCCGCTGCTGCCCTCCTAGCTCATGTGTCATGTCGGGCCGGCACGGGGACTTGGCCTCGAGGCCCGGGCATGGCACCACTCTTCCGGGCCGGCACGTCGGCATGATAGGCACGCAAGGCACGTCGTTCCATTGACTGGGGTTGCTTCTTTTTTCAGCAGGCCTTTGAAAAAACCCTTAAGTTGGGCCGAATTTCTAATATAACACACAAGGATCGGTGGTCTGGTGGTTTATAGTAGCGCGGAGCATAAAAATGTCGCGGGTTCGAATCTCACTAGATCCTTTTTCTACTAAATACAACATGTTATCAATTTGCACTCCCAATGTAGAGGCTAAACGGGCAGTGTCAGCACGGGCATGGCCCCGGTGTTTCACGGGTCGGCACGGTCCCGGCATGCCGCGGGCCTGGCCAGGCTTGTGCCGGAATTTTTTCGTGTGCCCATAGGCTGGCCCGCCAAAAGGCGGCCTGTTGGCCAGGTTTGACCGCAACATCCCTCTCTCTCCTCGCGACCCCACTCCCTTCTTCGTACTCCCTACCCCGTCGCCTCCCTCTCACATCTCTGGTCCTCTATCGCCAGCTCCTCCATTATGTCGCCGATCCAGCACAATTCAATGTCGCCACCCGCCGCCCGCGACCCAACTATGTGGCCCTCCAGATCGCCGACAGCACCTGCCGCTACCACCTCTCAGCACTGCTCGCTCCGGCGCCACTGCAGGAACCCCACCACCGTGTGGTTCCCCTCTTCCCTGACCCGAAGACCCCGCGAGAGCCATGCCTAGCGTGTCTCGCCTCGTTTGCCGCTGGTTGCCTAGCTCAGCTGATGCCCTGCCGCAGGCGCGCCCACCACCGGACCAACTTCTGCACGACCCCTGGATCCCTCCCTCCTTCGAATGGCTTGCGCCGCCTCCTGCAGCTGTGGTCGCTGCCTCCCTCTGGCCGGTGCTCCGTCCGCGTCTTCTTTCGCGTCCGGTCACTGCCCTCCGCCCCTGTGTTCTGCAGATGATGTGATGTCTATGCCTCCATGTATGACCCATCTGGCAGCTACTTCTCATGGATGTTAGTGTTCGTGTTGAAGTTTGAGTGGGGTGCTCATGTTATCGCTATGTGTAATCCATCATTGTAATGGGTTTCACATCAAATTCCCACCATTGTACTTTGGGGAATGCAAGACCATCTTTGGGAGATCTTCAATGCCAAGAACAACCAACCACGGGTTACTCAGAAAAGGCATCGAGATACTCTCCTCGACAAGACCAGATCGGTTGTGATGTTTTCGAAGAATGTACATGGCGCTACTCCAAGACCCAACATCGATCCCCAATATCTCCTACACGGAATGCCAAGACCCCCTTCCCGGAGTCCGAGACCGATTTTGCCGAGCCCGATGATGTATACGCACTTCTATTCTTGTAGACAGTTGTTGAGCCTCCAAGTGCAGCTGTTTGTAGAACAACAACAAGTATCCCTTAAGTGGATTACCCAAGGTTTATCGAACTCAGGGAGGAAGTGGTCAAAGGTATCCCTCTCAAGCAACCCTACAATCAAGATACAATAAGTCTCTTGTGTCCCCAACACACCCAATACACTTGTCAGGTGTATAGGTGCACTAGTTCGGCGAAGTGATAGTAAAATACAAGTTGTGTGGATGATTATAAGATAACGGTGCCAGAAAAGAGCTTGACGGGAGGAAAAGACTAAAGGCAAGAAAATATGTAACAGATCTAGTTGTGAACGGTGTTTCAATGTATAGAAACAAGGCCTAGGGATCATACTTTCACTAGTGAACACTCTCATATAAATATCTTCCCTTCATGATACTACTCTGAACTACTTTGGACACTCTAATCCACGGTAGGGCTACAAAAGCACTCCTTAAAGCTTTCCTTCCTAGATAACCCCACACTGTCACCTTGAGCGCTAGATGGTTCAAACAAACACCACAATTTCATAGAGACATCCAACTCCAAATATAACTCATAATAAATATGTAGAGGTCCCAACCTGAAAAGGAAGACATCCCTGTGTTTATAGTGCTAGTCCCTGGATCGAATAGCTAACACCCACAGTTTAAGATGTAATATCAAGAAACAAAGGTCATATTACAACTCATAACCAGGAATTAAATAATTCATTACAACTTACATAGCTCATATGGCTATCTTATTACAAAGCAGCAGATACATCTATAAAGCATGGAGTCCATCATCTTCATATGCCACAGGCAATCATGTTGGTTGTAGACTTGTAATCCCTACTCAACAAACTTCACTAACATCAAACAAACCTGCAACATGATAAGTTACAGCCACAAGGGTCAATACATTTGAATTGTATTGGCAAGTGATATCATTTTGATATGGAGAATCTAACATCTACATGAATATATGGCTAAGCGGAGTTTTGGCTGGGCTTTGCATAAAAATAAGTTTTCCATATCCTTTGTAACATAGTTTTTCTTTTTTTTTAAACACTTCATCAAACATGGCACACTGGAGTCACACCAGGTGCTACCCTTGTTCACTCAACAAGTTTTAACTTAGAGAAATTGGAATGAGGAGATTCTTGATCATTTAAATGTCCTTGATGCTCAAAATTGTTCGTTACCGGGGACACGACTAAGTACTTAGTTTATACCCTCTCAAAAGGTGGTGCACTTTCCCCACAAGACTCGACATGCATCGAGACGAGACTTTTCTGTCCATTTGGCTGAGTTCTTGCAACCTAGTTGGTAAAGGCGGAACCCATATGCCATGTGGTTGCACTGTAAGCTTCTCAACACTAAACATCTCAAATCTCTTTGTTCCTGGGTGGCCATCCACAAGTGTGATTCACAAGGTAAACCATAGACATGGGCCTTGTATAAATACTCAACACAAACCAATCATCCCATTCCACCCAGGTGATTCATTCACATAGTTGTTTTATGTAACACCCTAGTTTTAGTAAAATAGTATGTTAGGGTTTGATTGTGCATCATTAGCATCATTATTAAAAATGCATGCAAAGAGAAATAATGCAAACCCTAAAACCCTAGTTTCCCTCTCTCTCAAAGCAATTCAAAATGGTTTGAATTTCAAAAAGTATCAAAATATTTGGAGACCAAACTGAGTAAAAGGGGCCCCATAGTATTTTAGATATTTTATAAACTCTCTGGTATTTTTTTTTGAAATACCCAAACTAGATTTGAAATGGAAATGCAAAAGGGAAATTAGAAACAGAAAAAGAGGAAAATATTTGCAAAATAAAAACAGATTCAGACCATCTCAGGCCGCAGCCCAGGTCGGCCCACTCCCTTTTCTCTCTCCCTTCTGCCCACGCGCGCAGCAGCCAACGTAACCTGCGGCCCAGCGCAGCCCAACTCGGCCCAATACTGCTTCGTTCCCCCTCCTGTCGTCTTTCTCAGCGGCGGCAAGCAGCTCGCTGTAGCACCGCCGGTCGTCGATCTATGACGCTCGCCTGCCGCCGTTCGTCGCACTCTAGAGGAGGATAAGATCCTCGTGACGTCGCCCTGGACGTCCTTATCCATTCCCCCTCTCTCCCCAGACCTCTCTCTTCCTCTCCCATTGCCGGACCAAAAACCTAGCCGCGTCGCGTTGCCGACTCTGGCCTCCCCTCGCCTATCTGGGACCGCTGCGAGCTCCGCCGTGTTGCACCGCGTCTCCCTGCCGACGGAATCGTGCCCAGGAGCCTCGAATCGTCCGCTACATCGTTGCCTTCCTCGCCTCTGTTCGAGATCTGCCATCGCCATTGACGCCATTCAAGACCTCCCCGCGCCTCCCCATCACGACCATGATCACCAGGGTGAGCATGCGGTTCTCCCTGAACCCTTTTCCCTCTCCCTTTCTCTTTGTTTCGTGCCCGAGTCGTGCACCGCCATCTGCCACTGCTGCTCGTCGCAGACATCGCTCTGGTGACTAAATCCGGGCGGCGCCGCCTCCATCGTGCTTGCCTCGCTTCACTATTTTGAACCTGCACGCTCCCCAGTTCGCTCTCCTCCGCCGTCCCGCGCCGCCGTCTGGTGCTTCCTCCGACGAGCCGACGTGTCTCCTGCGTGGCGTCCACGTGGTGCCTGCGTGGCCCAGGCCCCACCGGTCAGCCAGAGAGGCTAGCGCAGGCCCTAGTGAGAAAGTTTAAGCCATGCGCTGATGTCATCCTGACGTATTAAATCAATTTAAATTGGTTTAATATTTTTAGAAAATGAATAAAAGTTGTAAATTCAATAACTAATCATTTATAAGTCAGAAAAATATGAATAATATATCAAAATGTTCAGAAAAATGAGACCTATCTAATTACACTATAATCATGCATTGCTAATCAACTTTCATGACAAGTTTAATTAGAACAACATAGTAACCCCTCATAGGTGATTCCGGAGTTTCCCTGAGTTAGTGTTTTCACCCCTCGGAACCCCGATTAAATTGCCAAGCATTCCTTAGGGTTACATTTAAATGTAAATTAACTTGTCATATCATCATACTTTCTTGAGAATTGCATCGATGCCATGTGTTGATTGTTTCTTCTCTTTCCGGTAGAATACAATATCGAGATCGAGATCGAAGCCCAAGATCAACACCATCGAAGAACGGAGATCCACGAACAATACTTGACCAACTATAACCAAGTCAAGTTCAAGATGTCCGAAGACTTGCTTATTGGTTATCAACATGCAAAGAAAAGCATAGCCCCACCATGATATAATCCTATGATTCCGAAAGCATTTCAATTCCTGCCATGATGCACACGATTCTACTGTGGTCTTTTATCGATAGATAGAGTATCCAATCTATTACATCCTCCCTTTGAGCTTATATTACCTGATCCATTGCTCCTGGCATAACTAGGTTTGGCTTGTGTGCACTTTTAGAGCTTATTCTGTGTCTTGCTTAGAAATGTATAGCTGTTGAGTTTGGTCCATCCACATGATGTATCAGATGCTGAGAATCTAGTATGATAGGAGATCGTGATGAGATGAGATCAGTGATATGAGACTAAACATGCTAAATCTTGTATGGGAGGCCACAGTGGGATGTGGTTTTTCTAGTCCCATGCTTGCCACCATTAGGAACCGAGTTCTTGCCTTTGGAACCGATACGAGCGTACAACCACACGGGGCCTGGAAAACCTCACGTGAAGCTAACTTGCCCAGTAGATTCCATGAGCACATACTTCGGCGTTCCATTCGACATATGCATAGAAAACATTTTGAAAGATTTGCCGGGTGAAGAAGGTGCATTCATAATAGGTAGGGAAGCATGGCCGCGGTTGCTTGGGGTTGATGACGCCCCTGGTAAACCAACCTCTCCTCACATCTTTAAGTACCGGCTTCGGGATTTGACCCATTACGGCGGAACCATACTTATTGCGTGACTCATGGTCTCAGCGAAAGAAAGGTAAAGGTCGTGTCTAACCACCCTCTGTTTGCCTTCCAAGGAAGAGGGCTAATGATTCTGGCATTAAGAGAAGGTTATTACTTGTGGGTAAAGTTGTACATCGCTGTAGGGTAATAATATTTTCAAAAAGCCGTGTTCATGGTTATGAACGAATTGGCGACCGGACTCAAGATCATAGAGCACTTTAACCTAATCGTAAAACTTGGCAGATCAACGTGTGCTTAAGGATGCTTCCTCATGGGTATGAGGGGGTGATCCTAGTTAGGGTTGAGATGATGATGACATGGTGGATATCAAAAGATGATGATCAATATTTCGGAGATGTCTCTCTCTTATCCCCTTTTAAAATACTCTGACTAGACGAGCTTCTTCTCCCTCTTGTTTTATAAACCAAAAGTGGCTTTATGCAAAACAACTCCACCAGCCATAAGTCTTGTGGAGTACACCCTGTACTCACCCTTGATTTGTTGATACTTTTGGCAGAGTAAGTGTTCCCCCGTAGACGAGTTTGGTACTACATCAACATCGATGAGTACCTTGGGGTTCCCGGCCGGCATCCTGGAATTTATGGGCTGGGACGTCATCATTATGCTTCAGGCCTCTTAGGCCATTTGTTAAGTTTTCTATACTTAATAGAATAATTTTCCTTCCGTTGTTTGATGTTTGTGGTCAATGACCTCTGCTTCTAATAATTTGGTTCCCTGCTTAGTTATGAGCTTGCTGTAATAATTTTTGTGTTGTAGGGTCACTGCTTTGTTATCGATTCTTCACTGGATATCCTCGATCTCAAGGTTAATCTTATGTCAGACGAAGGTCTAGGATTTGTTTAGCCCTGATCCCGGGGGTGTCACATTTTATTAATCAAAAACATAGTCATAGACTTCGCATAATATCATAGCATGAATATTTCACCCTTGCATTCTACTAGCTAGGATAAGAATACTAGCGTAACATGTCTCTTAACTTAGGTAATATTTATACTAAGATATATTCTATAGGATCTACTATAGCATAGCATTATACAAAATAGTCCTATCATGCATACTACAAAAATATCACTAATGCAATATTGAAAAGATAGGACTTTTGATGACAAAAGTATCACTTGTCCTTTTTAGTAGAAAATCAAGGTACTCTCCTTGATCTTGCAAATTTCACACTCTTCAAAGTTCACTACACATAATAAAGCAAGAACACATTCAAAACCAGCACTCAAACAAATAACAAAACAACAACAAGAAGCAAAGAAATGCATGCAAACATGCAAAAGGTCATTTTATTGATTTTTTTTCTAACAAGGCTCTAAACAATTCAAAACACCTACTGGTCTTTTATAAAAATTTGAATTTCATTTGAAACCATGTTAGTGAAAATAAGTCATTTAAATCATTTTCCCTTGGTTAGAAAAGCTTTTATTCAAAGGAATAATTCCTAGTGTCAACAAAATATACTTTTGATTTCAAACATTAGTGTTTATGGCCAGAGGGTTCAAAACAAAACCATTTGCAAAAGGTTTCACTCAAAAATAATTTTTAGAACAATTTTTATACTCAAAATAGTCCTAAACAAGTCTCTCCATAAACCTCTAGTTTTTCAGAAGAAAATGACCAAAGTGAGGTCATAGGTGAAAAGGTCTCATTTTTATGAATCCATATACACCTAATTTGTAAATTTGTGATTTATAGATCAAAAGTTATTGATTTTACAATTTTAAACATCTAATAGGAAAAATCTGGATTTAAACAGAAAACCCTAGCCACGTGGCTCTATCTCACTGGCTGGTACCGTTTCGCGTGGATCAGCAACGTGAGCCATTGGATCTAAGTGGAATAGCATGGCTTAGAGCGATGGATACCTGTTCACTAGAAGATCTAATCTTAGCCTTCAGATTAAGATCTAGCGGTCCTAAGCGCTCTGCCAAGAACTAGCGGCGTTGCTGGCGAGCTGCGGCGGCAGCGCGTTGGGCGGCGGTGGTCTGGCGGTTCTAGGGGGTGAGGGGAGGGAGCGAGAATGTTACCAATTTCGCGTGGTCGAGGTGGTCGCGGTGGTGGTCTTCATTGACGTAGGGGCACACGGGGTCGACGGAAATTTCTCACTGGAGATGCGCTGGCGTTGGGTGCTTGCAGGTGTTGACGTGCCGAGTGTCTCGGATGCGAGCAGACAAACGGAGAGGGTCAGTGCGTGTGCACGAAGATGGCAGAAGTGGTGGTGCACACTTGTCAACACCCGGATTTTTAATCCTAGATGCCTGTTATACCATACATCGCAATCCCAGGAATACCATTTTTGTGAGACATAACAGATTTGGATACCACAGTACATCATCCATTACAAACCATACATAAGGTCTTACACAAATAAGGATCTCATGATCCAGTTCTTAATACAACTCAAGCAGCGGAAATACGTAATAATAAAGATAGCATAGGCGAAGCTCCATCTTTGGGGTCACAGGCAATACTGACGATGGGAGGTGATCCTAGTTGTCGTAACCTTCCTGGGGTCCATCATCCTGGTACTCCTCTTCATAGTCTGGCCACGGGAATAGCCAGGGACAAAGCCATGAGTACTCTTTAAGTACTCTCAAACTAATACTAACAAGTGAAGGAGGTTTTTGTAGTAGGACACTAAACTCTATGGTTGTTTTGCAAAAAGCCAGATTTACCTCTACTACGTCCAGAAGCAAGAGAAAGCTATTCAAGTTTTATAACACCTAAGTGGCAACTTGTATCTCATGCCACAACTCTATTGTGGTCAAGTCAAAGTCTCAATTCATTTCACAAGTCATTTTGAAAACATCTAACGGGGAACAGTATGGCCACTCCAACTGTCCATAACCGCGGACGCGGCTATTCGAGTAGTTTGACACTCTGCAAAGATTGTACACTTTCACCACAACATTCGATACATCCATCAGGAACAGGTCCTGAATTCACCAAACTCAGTATGCGGATAATCAATCCTATCCTTTCAATTACATGCCCTAGTATAGGCACCTCTCCTGTGAGTTTGGCCTCCCAACCATGACCAACTGTCATCTTGGGTACTACACAGGTGGACAATCTTCACAAGGTAGCCTCAACTCAGACCTTGGCCATGAGGGAACCAATACTAAGGTATATAAGTTTCCAGTCAAGCCCTACCCAAATCTCGGGTATTGTGGTTGTACGGTAAAATTGGAATGGTATCGCATCCAGACAACCATCAGTTTTATAAAGGGCTAAGGCTCATGCCTCAACATTTTCATCACCAGAATCATCTGGTGTTCGGAAACACATGTCAAAACATCTCAATAGAATGATCCATCATTCCAAGGTTTTCATAACCATTTTTCCACCAAGTATTCCCATCTAAAGTTGATCAAGTTTTATGCTTAGCACTAGCATCTACAAATGGGAGTGAGTACTAAGGAGGGGTGGTAAACTAGTGGAGTTTAACTAAGTTCAATCTCATGCCTTAGGATGACATCAAGATTATCTAGCTTAGGCCAAATTTAATGCTCTTTATGCAACCTTCAATTATCTTTCTAGTATCTACAATTTACTCAAGTAACCTCTAAGTAAGAGCTTTGATAAAGAAATAAAGTAGAAGCTTGCAAGTAGAACTAGGATTGTGTTTTCAAGTGGCTATGATCACATATGCTTAAGGCATATAGTTGGCATGGTAACAAGCAAGTATTTTCTTGCATAGGTCAACTTGATTAGTAAGGCTTGCTAAAGTAGATTATCTTGCAAATGTTGCTTGCCTTGTGCAGAGCAGTGATTGAAGTTCTCCTCGGCTTCTTCTTCGTAGTATCCTCCTTCCTCCTCGTATCCTTGGTCGGTACTAGCGTCTATAAATAAATACGAGGTACACAATCACCAAACAATACTTAACTACTTGCAATCATCACACAAAGGGGTTCTATAGATGATCTAGCATCATCACTAATATCACAAGAATAAAGCATTTGTCTTATTTATTTATTTTTAAAAAATTAATTTCTACTCATTGAAAAACTACTTAAGATTTAATATTCTCCAGCTCAAACATGGGATCATGTTGACACATGTCATCACCACATATTTCAGTACATGGGAATGTGATTTAAAGTGGTGTCACAATTTAATAAGATTTAACCTTTTATTTTAAATAAAAATAAATGACTAGAAATGCCTATGTGGCATTATTTTGTTACTTGAACATTATTTATGTAAGTAAACCCATATACTTTTATATATTCTGAAAGGTATGATCAATTATGATTTTTGAGAGTTCGAATCAACTCAAAAGCTATTATGGTTGAAATTTGAAAAATGTTTGAATGGAGAAAATCTTCTGCCTTGTTATTTTTACTAAGGTTGATCTACAGATCCAAATGATTTGGATCCAACGGGCTTGGATTAAGCATTTCAAAACCTTTCTAACAAAATTGGTTTCATTCAATTTGGTTCACTAAATCGAGCTGGGTTGATTTTTGAAACTAGGTACAAAACTATGTTTGAACTTAAAAAGAAAAAGCTAAATTCAAACAAGTGGGCTGCGCGGGAAGGGTTATTGGGCTGGCCCAGTGTCACTCCGCAGCGCGGGGCACGACTGATAGGGCGGGTCTACTGGTCAGCGACTCTTAACACGCGAAGCGGTACGGGGCGATGTGGTGCGTTGGATTAGAATGAAGATAGACGGCTGAGGGTCGTCGTTGACGATGAACTAGTCACCGGCGAGCTCGAACCCTAGTGGCTCGGTGGGGGTGCATAGGGGGCATACCGTGGCTCCAGTGACGATGGAGAGGCGGGCAAACGACGAAGTTGACGACGGCGAACTCAGGGGTGGTCGCGGTAGCTCCGGGGGTGGACGAAATCAACGGCGCCCTTTTTCTCCAGAGGCGGCCTGCTCCGGCGCAATTCTGGTGATGCGCTGCTCGTCTTGCTCCGGCTAAGAGGTGGAACGATCAGTGAGGTGAGGGGAGTGAGATGGTGTGCTTCAATCGGCTGGGGGTGGCCTCCTTTTATAGGCCCGACGACAAGACCGAATGGGATGGGCAGGCGACGGTGGCGACACGGCTATGGGCAGCTAGAGGCATGGCCGAGGTTGGCGATCGATCGGTGGTCTCCTGGAGATGCTCTAGGGCTTTAATGCGCGTGTAGGGGCGGTGACAAACGGTCGGGAACACGTGGTGCTCCGTGCGTCAAAGGCGGCGTCTTCGACGGCGAGCGGTGGCTATGAGGCATGGGGCGGCGAACGGGGGTGTATGCGGGGCTGTTGGGGCGGTGGTGATCACGCATGCACGTGGTGAGGGCGGCGTGCGGTCTGTGGGCGTGTGTCGAGGGTGGCGCTCTGGCGCGCTCTCGGCATACACTCAGAGAATCTTGGCATGGCATGGGTGTGTGCTCCAGTGGATGGCAAGGTTCGAGCGCTGGACAGGGGGTGGCGGTTGACGGTGGGATGCCTCCTAGACATGGTGGCTAGGCGCGGCGAACGCTCCTGCTAGCTTTCCATGGTCGGCTAACAAGGGGGTGCTCGGGTTGGCATGGTATGGTGCAAGGGGTAGGGGCTAGGGGTGGTCAAAGCACTGGTTGGCACTGGGATACAAGGGTGATCAATGGTGAACATTGCTTAGCCAAATTACTGCTCAAAACAGTGAAGTTTGGCCAGTTTGATTTGTTGCCTCCAAGTGTTTGATGAAATGGCCGCAAGAACTAAAGTTTTGAATTTTGAAAAGATTTTTGGTGGGTGTGCTAGGCATGTGTTGAGGATTCTGTGGATGCTTGGGTTTTGAAAATTGAGCTTGTTTGAGTGGTTTTTGAAAAAGTGTGATCTTCCCATATGATATAGATTCAGTTTTAAACTATCATTTAAACTATGCATTCAAATGTCTTTGGATGATCACAAGGTGGGCCTTGGTACTTTTTTATGAGTACTATCAAGGGGTGCAAAGATCCAAATATGTTTCTGTTAAGTTCTGAAAGTTAGAGATAGCCAAAGTAGGCATGGGAGTTAAATTGGCCAAAGTGACCATTCACTTAATTTGTTTGTTTTGATTTATTTGTCTTTGGGAAAAGTGTGGGGATTGATTAGATGATGTTTATTTCACCTAAGAATCATATTACAAGCAAAGAAACACATAATCATGGCAATTCAAAAGAATCCAATTTTTAATGCACACTCATATGAATGCTTTCATATTTTAATTTGAAAAGTTTTTTGTTAACCCTAATTTGATGATTAGAGTTTGATGATTCTAGTTTAATATTTTTGGGATGTTACAAACCTTCCCCCCTTAAACAAAATCTCGTCCCGAGATTTGAAAAAGGACGATAAGATTACCTAGGATTTGAAGAGTTCGGGAAACTCTGTCCTTATGTGATCTTCGCGCTCCCAGGTAGCTTCCTCTTCTGTGTGGTTGCTCCACTAAATCTTGAGAAACTTGATGCTTCTGGTTCGGGTAGTTCTGAAAGCTTCTTCCAAAATACGGATGGGTACTTCGGGATAGGTCAGGTCATCGTTGATCTCTATGGTCCGGTGATCAATATTCTTGAACACTTCCGTCTTCTCCGGGACTTTGAGACACTTGCGAAGTAATGAGATATGGAAGACATTGTGCACGGATGACATCTCTTCGGGTAGTTCCAATTAATACGACACTTCTCCTCAACAGTTCAGAATTTTGAAAGGTCCGATATATCTGGGGGCAAACTTTTCTTTGAGTTGGAAACGCTGCATTCCTTTCAATGGCGACACTTTCAGATACACAAAATCTCCTATGTTGAAGGCGAGGTCTCGACGTCTCTTGTAGGTGTAACTCTTCTGTCTGGACTGGGCTGTCTTGAGGTGCTCACGAGTCTTGTGAACCTTCTCTTCTGCTTCTCATAGGATGTCGGGTCCGAAAATCTGACTCTCTCCTACTTCTGACCAGTTCAATGGGGTGCGGCACTTCCTTCCATACATGAATTCAAATGGGGCCATTTGCAAACTAGCTTGATAACTGTTGTTGTATGAAAATTCTACGAATGTCAGATAGTCTTCCCACTTAGATCCATATTCTAACACACATGCTCTCAGCATATCTTCGAGTATTTGACTCGCTCCGTTTGTCCATCGGTCTGAGGGTGATAAGCGGTGCTGAAATCTAGGCGGGTTCCTAAGCCTTCTTGGACTTTCTTCTAGAATCTCGAGGTAAACTGAGTTCCTCGATTCGATATGATGTTCTTGGGGACTCCATGCAAACTGACGATTCTAGCGATGTATAACTCCGCTAGCTTCGAAATCTGATATGTGGTCTTGACTGGTAAGAAATGGGCAACTTTGGACAATCTGTCCACTATGAACCAGATAGAGTCATTTCCCCTACTAGAAGTAGGCAATCCAGTGATAAAGTCCATTCCAACGGAATCCCATTTCCATTCTGGAATCTGCAATGGTTGCAACAATCCAGCGGGTCTTTGATGTCCTGCCTTGACTCTCTGACATATATCACACTTGTCGATATAGCTTCCGATTTCTCTCTTCATCTTATGCCACCAAAATTGCTCTTTAAAATCTTGATACATCTTCGTTCCTCCAGGGTGGATAGAATAAAGTGTATCATGAGCTTCCTTCAGAATAACTTCTTTCAACTTAGAATCTGCTGGTACACAAAGGCGTCCTTTGTAACACAGAACTCCTTCTTCGTATTCGGTGAATCCGGGTACTTTACCTGTACCAATACGACGCTTGATTCCGTCGATACTAGCATTTCCTTTCTGCGCCTCTTTGATCTAGATGATCAAAGTGGGTTGAAGTTCTATGCTAGCCAAAAATCCTTCACTCACTAATTCCATTCGAAAATCCTCCATCTCTTTGTGCAAGCTTGGTTTCTCCTTCAAAATCATGGAGTTCAAGCGGCACGACAATCTGCTAAGGGCATCTGCTACCACATTGGCTTTACCAGGGTGATAGTGAATGTCCAGATCATAATCCTTGATTAGCTCAATCCATCTTCTCTGCCTCATATTCAGCTCCTTCTGAGTGAATATATACTTCAGACTCTTGTGATCCGAATAAATCTCACAACGGTTTCCCATCAGGTAATGCCTCCATGTCTTCAGGGCTAGAACTACGACTGCGAGTTCGAGGTCATGGGTTGGGTAATTTTGCTCACGTTGTTTCAGTTGTCGAGATAGATAAGATATAAATTTGCCTTCTTGCATTAGCACACATCCGAGACCGATCTTGGATGCGTCACAATACACGTCAAAGGGCTTTGTGATATCCGACATGATTAAGATTGGGGCTAAAATCAATCTCCTCTTGAGTTATTGAAAACTCGCTTCACGTTTGTCCGTCCATTCAAACTTCTTGTCCTTCTTCAGCAATTGAATCATGGGTCGGGTGATACTCGAAAAACCTTCTACGAACTTGCGGTAGTATCCCGCCAATTCGAGAAATGCACGAACTTGGGTTTGAGTGTTTGGGGCTTGCCAATATTCGACATCTTTCACTTTTCCAGGGTCAATGGCAATTCCTCTGGCTGATACAATGTGGCCGAGGAATCCTACCTCCTGTAACCAGAATTCACATTTGCTAAACTTTGCAAACAACTGATGCTCTCTAAGGGTTCCAAGAATGGTCCTTAGGTGTAGCTCATGTTCTTCTTCTGATTTGGAATAAATTAGAATGTCATCGATGAAAACAACGACAAACTTATCGAGGAAGTCCATAAAAATATTATTCATGAGATTCATGAAATAAGCGGGGGCATTGGTTAATCCAAAAGACATGACAGTATACTCGTATAATCCATATCTGGTGATAAAGGCAGTCTTTGGAATATCCTCTGCGAGAATCTTGAGTTGATGATAGCCAGTTCTAAGATCCATCTTAGAAAAAACTTTGGCACCGTTCAACTGATCAAACAAATCTTCTATCTTGGGCAGTGGGTACTTGTTCTTGATGGTGACATCATTCAACTTCCGGTAATCCATACACAAACGGTTACCTCCATCCTTCTTGTCGACAAACAAGATAGGTGATCTCCATGGTGACGCACTTGGTTGAATCAATCCAATTTCCAACATGGAATCCAGTTGCTTCTTCAGTTCTGCTAGTTGAGACGGGTTCATACTATAGGGTCTCTGAGCTATGGGTCCTGTTCCGGGGATTAGTTCGATGATAAACTCGATATCCCGATCTGGGGGCATACCGGGCAAAACATCTGGAAATACATCGGGGTATTCACAAACTATCCGGACTTGGTCAATTGGAGGTTGGGCTATACTCTTGTTGCACTTGAATTGACTAGGTAAGGTTTCAGATACATGCTCGACTGATATTCCGGCTGTACTAGTCATGGTTATGGCTTTCTTGGCACAATCAATCAATCCTTTATGTTTGGACATCCAATCCATTCCTAGTACTACTTCCAAACCTTTAGTTCCAAGTACTATTAGATTAGCATAAAAGTCTATGCCATGGATTCGGATGGGGACGACTTTGCAAATTTGCCAAGCTTTGGTGGTGGAACCGGGGATTTGAACAATCATAACATGCTTCAGTTTGGTCGGTTGAATCTTGCTAATGCATGCAAATTCTTCGGTGACAAATGAGTGCGATGCACCAGAATCAAACAACACTCGAGCAAGTACTGAATTAACAGAAAACATACCCAGCACGACGTCTGGCGCTTCCTAGGCTTCTTCAGGATGCATGAGAAAAAGACGGCCGTTGCGGTTGAGTGAATTCCCTGGGGCAAACCTTCTTCCGGGCTGAACACGACGCTGCTGCTGAGCTGGGGCATTGGTATTGGGGGTTGCGGCATTCTTCTTGTTGGGGCACTCGTTGGAGTAGTCATGACAATTGTCCAACTCCTGCTGACGATCGTACATCAGGAAGCTAAGGTGGTCCAATTGGGTCTTCAGCTCGTGGTGGTATGGGGCTTCCAGTGGCTGTCCATTAGCATCACGCCTTGTACAAAAACTCAAAGCGGGTACCCTTGATCTGGTTGTTACTCTGCCAACATAGACGGGCAAGAACTTCCTGCATGGCCCTGGCAAGTTCATCGAGCCAATTGTTCTCTCTTAAGGTGAACTGAATTTCCTCGGCAGTGGGAGGTTCAATCTTTCCTCGGAGACTTGCAACAATTAGCCATTGCAGATCTTCTCCTCCTTGATCATTGAGCTGAGCTCCGTAGAACTCGGGGTGCGGACGCTCTAGATGTTCCGAAAGCTGGTCCAAATCCCGCTCAAAGATAAGGTCTGGTCCATTCCCCAACTGATAAAATTTGTTGTACTTCACGTCCATCTATAAGAATATAGGATGAGTAAGTTAGTAGAGTGGTCAAGTGTGTCAAATTTTATGTATTTTGCAAGAGTTTTTGAGGAACATGAATTTTTATGAAAGAATCAAGGTGATAAGAATGGGAATAAGTTTTTGTAAATATTTGCTTCCTTTGGTTTTGAAACTAAGTTTTTGATTCAAACGTCCAGTCTAACTAGGGTCTCCTATGGTCAGGATGGCTCTGATACCAACTTGTTAATACCCGGAGTTTTAATCCCAGATGCCAGTTATGCCATACATCGCAATCCTAGGATTACCATTTTTGCGAGACATAACAGATTTGGATACCATAGTACATCATCCATTACAAACCATACATAAGGTCTTACACAAATAAGGATCTCATGATCCAGTTCTTAATACAACTCAAGCAGCGGAAATACGTAATAATAAAGATAGCATAGGCGAAGCTCCATCTTCGGGGTCACAGGCAATTCTGACGATGGGAGGTGATCCTAGTTGTCGTAACCTTCCTGGGGTCCATCATCCTGGTACTCCTCTTCATAGTATGGCCACAGGAATAGCCAGGGACAAAGCCATGAGTACTCTTTAAGTACTCGCAAACTAATACTAACAAGTGAAGGAGGTTTTTGTAGTAGGACACTAAACTCTATGGTTGTTTTGCAAAAAGCCAGATTTACCTCTACTACGTCCAGAAGCAAGAGAAAGCTATTCAAGTTTTATAACACCTAAGTGGCAACTTGTATCTCATGCCACAACTCTATTGTGGTCAAGTCAAAGTCTCAATTCATTTCACAAGTCATTTTGAAAACATCTGACGGGGAACAGTATGGCCACTCCAACTGTCCATAACCGCGGACGCGGCTATTCGAATAGTTTGACACTCTGCAGAGATTGTACACTTTCACCAAAACATTTGATACATCCATCAGGAACAGGTCCTGAATTCACCATTCTCAGTATGCGGATAATCAATCCTAACCTTTCGATTACACGGCCTAATATAGGCACCTCTCCTGTGAGTTTGGCCTCCCAACCATGACCAACTGTCATCCTGGGTACTGCACAGGTGGACAATCTTCACAAGGTAGCCTCAGCTCAGACCTTGGCCGTGAGGGAACCAATACTAAGGTATATAAGTTTCTAGTCAAGCCCTACCCAAATCTCGGGTATTGTGGTTGTACGGTAAAATTGGAATGGTATCGCATCCATACAACCATCAGTTTTATAAAGGGCTAAGGCTCATGCCTCCACATTTTCATCACCAAAATCATCTGGTGTTCGGAAACACATGTCAAAACATCTCAATAGAATGATCCATCATTCCATGGTTTTCATAACCATTTTTCCACCAAGTATTCCCATCTAAAGTTGATCATGTTTTATGCTTAGCACTAGCATCTACAAATGGGAGTGAATACTAATGAGGGGTGGTAAACTGGTGGAGTTTAACTAAGTTCAATCTCATGCCTTAGGATGACATCAAGATTATCTAGCTTAGGCCAAATTTAATGCTCTTTATGCAACCTTCAATTATCTTTCTAGTATCTACAATTTACTCAAGTAAACTCTAAGTAAGAGCTTTGATAAAGAAATAAAGTTGAAGCTTGCAAGTAAAACTAGGATTGGGTTATCAAGTGGGTATGATCACATATGCTTAAGGCATATAGTTGGCATGGTAACAAGCAAGTATTTGCTTGCATAGGACAACTTGATTAGTAAGGCTTGCTAAAGTAGAGTATCTTGCAAGTTTTAGCTTGCCTTGTGAAGATAAGTGGTTGAAGTTTTCCTCGGCTTCTTCTTCGTAGTATCCTCCTTCCTCCCCGTATCCTTGGTTGGTACTAGCGTCTATAAATAAATACGAGGTACACAATCACCAAACAGTACTTAACTACTTGCAATCATCACACAAAGGGGTTCTATAGATGATCTAGCATCATCACTAATATCACAAGAATAAAGCATTTGTCTTATTTATTTATTTTTAGAAAAGTAATTTCTACTCATTGAAAAACTACTTAAGATTTAATATTCTCCAACTCAAACATGGGATCATGTTGACACATGTCATCACCACATATTTCAGTACATGGGAATGTGATTTAAAGTGGTGTCACAATTTAATAAGATTTAACCTTTTATTTTAAATAAAAATAAATGACTAGAAATGCCTATGTGGCATTCTTTTGTTACTTGAACATTATTTATGTAAGTAAACCCATATATTTTTATATATTCTGAAAGGAATGATCAATTATGATTTTTGAGAGTTGGAATCAAGTCAAAAGCTGTTATGGTTTAAATTTGAAAAATGTTTGAATGCAGAAAAGCTTCTGCCTTGTTATTTTTACCAAGGTTGATCTACAGATCCAAATGATTTGAATCCAACGGGCTTGGATTAAGCATTTCAAAACCTTTCTAACAAAATTGGTTTCATTCAATTTGGTTCACCGAGTCGAGCTGGGTTGATTTTTGAAACTAGGTACAGAACTATGTTTGAACTTAAAAAGAAAAAGCTATATTCAAACGAGTGGGCTGCGCGGGAAGGGTTATTGGGCCGGCCCAGTGTCACTCCGCAGCACGGGGCGCGACTGACAGGGCGGGTCTACTGGTCAGAGACTCTTAACACGCGAAGCGGTACGAGGCGATGTGGTGCGTTGGATTAGAATGAAGATAGACTGCTGAGGGTCGTCGTCGACGATGAACTAGTCACCGGCGAGCTCGAACCCTAGCGGCTCATTGGGGGTGCATAGGGGGCATACCGGGGCTCCAGTGACAACGGCGAGGCGGGCAAACGACGAAGTCGATGACGGCGAACTCAGGGGTGGTCGCGGCAGCTCCGGGGGTGGACGAAATCAACGGCGCCCTTGTTCTCTAGAGGTGGCCTGCTCCAGCGCAATTCCGGCGATGTGCTGCTCGCCTTGCTCCGGCTAAGAGGTGGAATGATCAGTGAGGTGAGGGGAGTGAGATGGTGTGCTTCAATCGGCTGGGGGTGGCCTCCTTTTATAGGCTCGACGGCGAGACCGAACGGGATGGGCAGGCGATGGTGGCGACACGGCTACGGTCAGCTAGAGGCATGGCCGAGGTTGGCGATCAATCGGTGGTATCCTTGTGATTCTCTAGGGCTTTAATGTGCATGTAGGGGCGGTGGCAAACGGTCGGGAACGCGTGGTACTCTACGCGGCAGAGGCGGCGTCTTCGACGGCGAGCGGTGGCTACGAGGCATGGGCGGCGAACGGGGGTGTCTGCGGGGTTGCTGGGGCGGTGGTGATCACGCATGCACGCGGTGAGGGCGGCGCGCGGTCTGTGGGCGTGTCTCGAGGGTGGCGCTCTGGCACGCTCTCGGCATGCGCTCAGAGAAGCTTGGAATGGCGTGGGTGTGTGGTCCAGTGGCTAGCAAGGTTCGAGCGCTGGACAGGGGGTGGCGGTGGACGGTGGGCTGCCTCCTGGACATGGTGGCTAGGCGCGGCGAACGCTCTTGCAAGCTTGCCATGGTCGGCTGACAAGGGGGTGCTCGGGTTGGCATGGTATGGTGCAAGGGGTAGGGGCTAGGGGTGGTCAAAGCACTTGTTTGCACTGGGGGAGACAAGGGTGATCAATGGTGAACATTGCTTAGCCAAATTGCAGCTCAAAACAGTGAAGTTTGGCCAGTTTGATTTGTTGCCTCCAAGTGTTTGATGAAATGGCCGCAAGAACTAAAGTTTTGAATTTTGAAAATATTTTTGCTGGGTGTGCTAGGCATGTGTTGAGGATTCTGTGGATGCTTGGGTTTTGAAAATTGAGCTTGTTTGAGTGGTTTTTGAAAAAGTGGGATCTTCCCATATGATATAGATTCAATTTTAAACTGTCATTTAAACTATGCATTCAAATGTTTTTGTATGATCACAAGGTGGTCCTTGGTACTTTGTTATGAGTACTATCAAGGGGTGCAAAGAACCAAACATGTTTCTGTTAAGTTCTGAAAGTTAGAGATAGCCAAAGTAGGCATGGGAGTTAAATTGGCCAAAGTGACCATTCACTTAATTTGTTTGTTTTGATTTATTTGTCTTTGGGAAAAGTGTGGGGATTGATTAGATGATGTTTATTTCACCTAAGAATCATATTACAAGCAAAGAAACACATAATCATGGCAATTCAAAAGAATCCAATTTTTAATGCACACTGATATGAATGCTTTCATATTTTAATTTGAAAAGTTTTTTGTTAACCCTAATTTGATGATTAGAGTTTGATGATTCTAATTTAATTTTTTTGGGATGTTACAACACTGGAGGTTAAGGCGCACATGGTGCCTGCCTAATTTTGTCGCCGGAGTTGCGCTTGCGGCGACGCTTGCAGATAAAGACAACGGCGAACACCCGGAGCTCAAGAAATCGAAAAAAGGTGTCAGGGAGGTGCGCAAGAGAAGAAGGATCGTGAAAGAACCTACCAGAGGGCAAGGGGAGGTCGGGGCTCACCGGATTTTTCACCGGAGACCGTCGGTGCTGCGGCGGCACGAATTCGATTCTGAGCATCCTGGGGGCTCTCTGGATGCGGGGATTGAGGGGAAATGGAGAGTAGACAGAGGGAAATAAGAAGGCAGGCTCAGGGCAGAGAATTTCTCGCGCATTCAAACGAATTTAATCGAACTAATCTTGCCAGAAATGGCAGAGGGGAAGGGCATGTTCAACGCACAGTGAGGACGACGATGCTGACGAGGCAGTGGGTCCCTGGCGTTAGTGGGGTGCGGGAGGTTGCGCGGGTGAGAAAAGATATTGCGAGGGAGAGAGGTGTGACCCGGGTGGGATGCTTTTGGGCTAGGTTCTGGGCCTGGGGTTTGGGCAGGTCTAGGTTTCTCTATTTTTTTCAAACTTGTTTCCTTTTCTTTTTCTGTTTTCTGTTTTTATTCAAATCATTTGATTCAAACTTCAATTTGAATTCAAATCTTTTCCAAATATTTTTAGTAGGTTTGGTACCAATTATTAGTGTATTATTTAGTCCAATTAAAATATATTTTTAACAATTAATATTCATTTGAATATAAGTGATGCTCTTTGGCATTTATTTAAATAAAATTTGAATATGGTTTATAAGCCCATAAAATTTTATTTAAATAAACTATTATCCTTTTATATTTTTTAGTAAACTTTTATTCCATTTACTCGTGGATTTAGCCAAGGTTTAAATTGTCTTTGAAAAAAAGTTCTTATTTATTTATTTATTTATTTCTTTGTCTTATAAAATTCATATCTTTTTATTTATAGTTCCAAAAATAGTGATTCCAATTTGTATAATTTTATATATATTTTTAAATCCTTTTAGGATTACTTAGTTCACAATTTGGTATTGATTTTATCCATGAGATTTATTAGCCTTGGAATATTTTCTTTTATCTTATTAAAATCATAAGTTTTTATCCATGGCTCCAAATGGAGTGAAACCAATTCCCATGGTTTGATAGTATTTTTGTTTACCATTATTGGTCATTTAGGAATGTTTGCTGCTAAATTTTTATATGGAACAAAGCCATAGTCTTGGATTGATCTTGATGATGATTTCTTTTATTAGGACAAAGCCATAGTCTTGGGTTTTTGGTTTAGCTTTTCCAAGTGCTGAAATCAAGATACTTTCCATTTAGAAGAAAAAGTTTCTTTTCCCCCTAAATTTCAACATTTTTTCTTTTTATTTTTTTTCACATTTAAAAATTTGGAAAATTTTGGGATGTGACAAAATATTGATGTAATCTAGCCTAAGTGCCACACACGGTGTGCATGCTGTTACTATCGCACACGTGGGGAAAAGCATAGATCTGTTAAAGAAATTGAGTATTTATGTAAAGTCGAGCCTAAGTGCCACCACGTTATGCATGCTGTAACTTTCACACACGTTAAGAGAGCCGGAGATCTATTAAATCATTTGAGTAACAGAGTAGATCTACTTGATTACAAAGCTCATGATCTTATACAGATCACGCATAGAGAGATGAACACATAGCTACCGGTAGAGCGCTTAGCCTAGAGGAAGAACTACTCCCTCCTCATCATGGGAATCACCAACGGCGATGGAGATGGTGATGGAGATTGATGGAGATGGCTCCGGGGCACTTTACCGTCCCGGCAGGGTGCCGGAACAAAGACTTATGTCCCTCGAATATCCCCTTCGGTGGCGACGGTGTTGCGTAAGTTTTTGTGGATGTATCTTGTACGACTTAGGGTTTTCTCCTTGGGGGCTTGTTATATGCGAAGATGGGAGGAGGCAGCCAGGGGGCTCACACCCCTTGGTGGCGCCACCAGGGCTGGCCCGCGCCACCTTAGGGTGTGGCCGTATTGCTTCGTGGACCACACATGAAAAATAGTAACTTTGGATTTTGTCCCGTCCAATTCCGAGAATATTCATTTTTTAGCTTTTCTGAAACCAAAAACAGTAGAAAACATGAAATTGCACTATGGCATCCTGTAAATAGGTTAGTTCTAGAAAGTGTATAAAAATACCTCAAAATGTAGATAAAACATAAGATAGTTGGCACAAAACAAGAATGTAGCATCAAAAATTATAGATATGTTTACGACATATCAAGCATCCCCAAGCTTAACTCCTTCTCATCCTCGAGTAGGTAAGTGATAAAAAGAATAATTTTTGAGGTGACATGCACCATCATAATCATGATCAAACCATTTGCAAGTATTGAAAGCTAGGATCATAGTACTCTAAACATGAGCATAAAATATGAAGTTCTAACAATAAGACAAAGCAACTATGTTGCAACATGAAAGGATACAAACAAAGATCATGAATAACAATGCATTGAAAGATGTTTGTTTGTTTCACATATAGAAAACATAGCAAAACATAAATGCATAGGACACCTTCAATGTTCATAAGGGTGACTAGAGACAAATAGTTCAAGAACAAGCAATATCAACATTATGAATCAATCAATAAGTTTTGGGACAATGCACATAGAACTAAGACTGACAACTATGCTCTATTAATTGGTGCCTAAGGACAGAAGGTGGAGACTAAATATAAAAGTGGAAGAAAGGCCCTTCAAAGGGATGCAGGGATTTGAAGTTTCAAAAAGAGCTTCCAAAAATTATGGTACTTGTTAGCTTTCAGCTCTCATTGCCCCTATCATAAGCATCTTGAAGTTATCAAGGTTAAAGTAAACAAACTATGGAGTATATGCTTGACAAAGTATAAGTTGGCAATCCCATGTCCCTTGAGTATGAGGGCCGCTCCTCATGCTACTCAACTTTACCTGTAAGTTCTTTTCATAGTAAATACATGTGTATAACAGAGAACCGCCAACGGGGTACCCCTTGCACATGACATAGGAGCTATCCCATATCAAAGTGACAAGGAAAGTAGACAATGAGCATATCAGCAATATTCCTATTTACCATGGGAATGTGGTGCTTTTTTCGCTCTTTCCTCTTTTTATCTCCTTTTTTCTTTTTTTTGTATCTCATATCTCTTTTTTTATAAGAATAATGCTTCATAGATTGCTCACTATGGTTATGCTGCAAGTTTCCACCAAGATTAGGCATAGCTTAGGTTAGCCGCCCAGGCATTTCTCTAACACATATAGATAACTCCATGGATTTACAAGATCCCCTTTTATTTCACGCTGATGACATCCATAAACAAAATAGCATGATATCAATGGGGTAGATATTTACAGGTGTTGAAACCATTCCCCGTGACAGCACGGTTCTACTAATCCCAACGTATAACTGCAAGAATATACAACATAGATGACACAATGGTTCAAGTTTATTAGGGTCAAGAAAAATAAGGTGTGCCATCAAGTTCGTGAGAGCTTTAATCACTATTTTTTTACATAACAAAATACTTTTTAATTGGAAGGTAGATAAAACAAGAATTTACTTGAAATGGTGTAACACACCATGCATACGAATTTATAGTGGACACTTTGGAATAAGTTGGTGGGAGTTGGATTCATGAGTAGAGCTTAGTCAATACAAGTGGAGGCTAGAAAAATACTAGGAGCGACCAACTAAGAGGGCAATAATTGCCATAACCATGCAGCGCGACAAAACATTATGAACTAAAGCATAAAGTGGTATCACAAGTCAAAAACTAAAATATCATAGAGGATAGGGTGACTGGTTCATAGTCATAACATGGTGTGAGCATGTGCCAAGTCAACCCAAACAAAGCATCAAAGGAGAATAGCACAATGCTATGCTTTTGTATGCTAAAACAACGCATGATTATTTCAAGGCACACTAAGCAATATCAATTGTTTGGAACAAGTTATGCTACAAAAATAATCACAAATCATAAGGTCAAAACAACATCTAGCATGACATGATAAAGTCAAAGCCACAGTCAAAGCAATCTCACTTTGTACCACTATAAGCATGAAACTTTCTACTCTTTTCCAACACCAATCAACTTATTTGAAAACATCACAGAAAAAGAGGGGGTCCAACTACTTTATTAAAGCAAACTAAAGGAACGAAAAAAAAGTAAAACTAAAATGCTCCAAGAACAACACAATTGTGCATGAAATAATAAAAACGAAGTGTCTAGAAAGAGACCTGAGCTTTTTATTGATGAAGAAGGGGATGCCTGGTCACCCCAAGCTTTGATGCTTGTACCTCTTGAATATTTCTTGGTGTGACATGGGGTTCTATCCCCACCCTTGAGCTTTTGTCCATTATTCATCTCATTACATCATTCTTCCGGTACACTCGAAAATTTTCCTTCATACAAAACTTCACACAATCTTCATTAGCAACATTAGTGCATTCAATAGATAATAAAACCTTTGGGGTTTTGTTCAAAAATAACTTCCAATAAGAACAAGGATACTGTAGAAAATTCCTTTAAAAATCTCAATTTACCAAAAATAACTCAAAAAGAAATCGATGAGAAACAAATGCAAATAATGGCAGAAATCTGTCAAAACAGACCAGTAGGTAAAAACCGATTTTTTTCGAAGACCTTATGTTGCTCAAATCAAAAAGCTATGAACTAATAAAAGTTATCTAACAACCTAGGGTATTTACTCAGAAAATTACAGCTCAATCCTACATACAGAGATATTTCCAAAAAAATTATAGTGAAGCACAAAAATCTGTTTCGGGACAGCAACTTCCCCAAATCTTACTTCCCTCTCACTATAGGTTATTCTTCACACAAAAATAAAAAAAAGGATAAGGAGAGGTTATTACAGAAGTAATAACTTCTAAGACTAAAGAAAACTATTGGGTTATATCCCAAGAAGTACTTCTCTTTAATGCCTTTATGTTCAGCTTGATAGTTTGAGAAGATGCTCAGATAGGAAATATGAATTGAAGTCAAAGAGAGCATCAAGAAACAAATTCAAAACATATTTAAGCCTAACCCACTTCCTATAAAAAATAATCTTATAAAGAAACAAGTCATGAAAGCACAAAGCAAAAGCATAGGAAAGCAAAACAAGTGCAACTTCAAAATTTTCAACATAAAGAAGGGAAACTTAATATTATTGAGATGTATAAAACCGTTTTCCCTGTCTCATAATAACTTTTAGTAGCATCATGAATAAAATTAACAATATAACTATCACATAAAACATTCTTATCATGAGCCACATGCATATAATAATTATTACTCTCCACATAAGCATAGTCATTCTTATTAATTATAGTGGGAGCAAATTCAACAAAATAGCTATCATTATTATTCACATCAGCATAATCATCAAATATAGGAGGCATAATGTAGTCATAATAAATTTCCTCCTCAATAGTAGGTGGACTTAAAATATCATATTCATCATTGTAATCATCATATATTGGAGGTAAAGTATCATCAAAGGAAATTTTCTCCTCTAAAGATGAGAAACTAAAAAGATCATTTTCATAAAAACTAGCTTCCCCAAGATTAGATGTTTCCATAGCATTAGAAATAATGGTGTTCAAAGAATTCATACTAATAACATTGCTATTAGCATGCAAATAAACTTCCATAGGTTTTTAAATTTTCTCTTCAAACACTTCATGTCCTAACTCAAGATAAATACTACAAAGCTCTCTAATTTTTTTCCATTAAGCCTAACTATTGAATAGAAGAAACAAAAAGAAAAAAATTGCAGAATCTAAAGGAAATAACTTTGAGCACTCACACCGGAGGATGTGAGTACCTTTTACCTTACCTCCCAAGCAACAGCGCCAGAAAATAGCTTGATGTCTACGCACTTCTATTCTTGTAGACAGTTGTTGGGCCTCCAAGTGCAGACGTTTGTAGAACATCAGCAAGTTTCCCTTAAGTGGATTACCCAAGGTTTATTGAACTCATGGAGGAAGTGGTCAAAGGTATCCCTCTCAAGCAACCCTGCAATCAAGATACAAGAAGTCTCTTGTCTCCCCAATACAGTTGTCAGGTGTATAGGTGCACTAGTTCGGGGAAGAGATAGTAAAATATAAGTAGTATGGATGATTATAAGACAACATGCCAGAAAAGAGCTTGACGGGAGGAAAAGACTAAAGGAAAGCAAAGATGTAACAAATATAGTTGTGAATGGTGTTTCAATGTTTAGAAAAAAGGCATAGGGATCATACTTTCACTAGTGAACACTCTCATATAAATATATTCTCTTCATGATACTACTCTGAACTACTCTCCGGTTGGACACTCTAATCCATGGTAGGGCTACAAAAATACTCCTTAAAGGTTGCCTTCCCCATCTAGATAACCCCACACTGTCACCTTGAGTGCTAGATGGTTCAAACAAACACCATAATTTCAAAGAGACATCCAACTCCAAATATAAATCATAATAAATATTGATGTAATCAAGACTAAGTGCCACACACGGTGTGCATGCTGTCACTATCATACACGTGGGTAAAAGCATAGATCAATTAAAGCAATTGAGTATTTATGTAAACTCTAGCCTAAGTGCCACCACAGTATGGATGTTATTCTTCACACAAAAATAAAAAAAAAGGATAAGGAGAGGTTATTACAGAAGTAATAACTTCCAAGTCTCAAGAAAACTATTGGGTTATATCCCAAGAAGTACTTCTCTTTAACACCTTTATGTTCGGCTTGATAGTTTGAGAAGATGCTCACATAGGAAATATGAATTGAAGTAAAAGAGAGCATCAAGAAACAAATTCAAAACATATTTAAGCCTAACCCACTTCCTATAAAAAATAATCTTGTAAAGAAACAAGTCATGAAAGCACAAAGCAAAAGCATAGGAAAGCAAAACAAGTGCAACTTCAAAATTTTCAACATAAAGAAGGGAAACTTAATATTATTGAGATGTATAAAACCATTTTCCCTCTCTCATAATAACTTTCAATAGCATCATGAATAAAATTAACAATATAACTATCACATAAAACATTCTTATCATGAGCCACATGCATATAATAATATTATTCTCCACATAAGCATAGTCATTATTATTAATTATAGTGGGAGCAAATTCAACAAAATAGCTATCATTATTATTCACATCATCATAATCATCAAATATAGGAGGCATAATGTAGTCATAATAAATTTCCTCCTCAATAGTAGGTGGACTGAAAATATCATATTCATCATTGTAATCATCATATATTGGAGGTAAAGTATCATCAAAGGAAATTTTCTCCTCTAAAGATGAGAAACTAAAAAGATCATTTTCATAAAAACTAGCTTCCCCAAGATTAGATGTTTCCACAGCATTAGAAATAATGGTGTTCAAAGAATTCATACTAATAACATTGCTATTAGCATGCAAATAAAGTTCCATAGGTTTTTAAATTTTTTCTTCAAACACTTCATGTCCTAACTCAAGATAAATACTATAAAGCTCTCTAATTTTTTCCGTTAAGCCTAACTATTGAACAGAAGAAACAAAAAGAAAAAATTGCAGAATCTAAAGGAAATAACTTTGAGCACTAACACCGGAGGATGTGAGTACCTTTTACCTTACCTCCCAAGCAACGACGCCGGAAAATAGCTTGATATATACGCACTTCTATTCTTGTAGACAGTTGTTGGGCCTCCAAGTGCAGAGGTTTGTAGAACATCAGCAAGTTTCCCTTAAGTGGATTACCCAAGGTTTATTGAACTCAGGGAGGAAGTGGTCAAAGGTATCCCTCTCAAGCAACCCTGAAATCAAGATACATGAAGTCTCTTGTGTCCCCAATACACTTGTCAGGTGTATAGGTGCACTAACTCGGTAAAGAGATAGTAAAATATAAGTAGTATGGATGATTATAAGACAACGTGCTAGAAAAGAGCTTGACGGGAGGAAAAGACTAAAGGCAAGCAAAGATGTAACAAATATAGTTGTGAATGGTGTTTCAATGTTTAGAAAAAAGGCATAGGGATCATACTTTCACTAGTGAACACTCTCATATAAATATATTCTCTTCATGATACTACTCTGAACTACTCTCCGGTTGGACAATCTAATCCATGGTAGGGCTACAAAAGTACTCCTTAAAGGTTTCCTTCCCCATCTAGATAACCCCCCACTGTCACCTTGAGCGCTAGATGGTTCAAAAAACACCACAATTTCAAAGAGACATCCAACTCCAAATATAAATCATAATAAATATTGATGTAATCAAGCCTAAGTGCCACACACGGTGTGCATGCTGTCACTATCATACACGTGGGTAAAAGCATAGATCAATTAAAGAAATTGAGAATTTATGTAAACTCTAGCCTAAGTGACACCACAGTATGGATGTTATTCTTCACACAAAAATAAAAAAAAGGATAAGGAGAGGTTATTACAGAAGTAATAACTTCCAAGACTCAAGAAAACTATTGGGTTATATCCCAAGAAGTACTTCTCTTTAACACCTTTATGTTCGGCTTGATAGTTTGAGAAGATGCTCACATAGGAAATATGAATTGAAGTAAAAGAGAGCATCAAGAAACAAATTCAAAACATATTTAAGCCTAACCCACTTCCTATAAAAAATAATCTTGTAAAGAAACAAGTCGTGAAAGCACAAAGCAAAAGCATAGGAAAGCAAAACAAGTGCAACTTCGAAATTTTCAACATAAAGAAGGGAAACTTAATATTATTGAGATGTATAAAACCATTTTCCCTCTCTCATAATAACTTTTAGTAGCATCATGAATAAAATTAACAATATAACTATCACATAAAACATTCTTATCATGAGCCACATGCATATAATATTTATTACTCTCCACATAAGCATAGTCATTCTTATTAATTATAGTGGGAGCAAATTCAACAAAATAGCTATCATTATTATTCACATCAGCATAATCATCAAATATAGGAGGCATAATGTAGTCATAATAAATTTCCTCCTCAATAGTAGGTGGACTGAAAATATCATATTCATCATTGTAATCATCATATATTGGAGGTAAAGTATCATCAAAGGAAATTTTCTCCTCTAAAGATGAGAAACTAAAAAGATCATTTTCATAAAAACTAGCTTCCCCAAGATTAGATGTTTCCATAGCATTAGAAATAATGGTGTTCAAAGAATTCATACTAATAACATTGCTACTAGCATGCAAATAAAGTTCCATAGGTTTTTAAATTTTTTCTTCAAACACTTCATGTCCTAACTCAAGATAAATACTATAAAGCTCTCTAATTTTTTTCCGTTAAGCCTAACTATTGAACAGAAGAAACAAAAAGAAAAAATTGCAGAATCTAAAGGAAATAACTTTGAGCACTCACACCGGAGGATGTGAGTACCTTTTACCTCACCTCCCAAGCAACAGCGCCGGAAAATAGCTTGATGTCTACGCACTTCTATTCTTGTAGACAGTTGTTGGGCCTCCAAGTGCAGAGGTTTGTAGAACATCAGCAAGTTTCCCTTAAGTGGATTACCCAAGGTTTATTGAACTCAGGGAGGAAGTGGTCAAAGGTATCCCTCTCAAGCAACCTTGCAATCAAGATACAAGAAGTCTCTTGTGTCCCCAATACACTTGTCAGGTGTATAGGTGCACTAACTCGGCGAAGAGATAGTAAAATATAAGTAGTATGGATGATTATAAGACAACGTGCCAGAAAAGAGCTTGACGGGAGGAAAAGACTAAAGGCAAGCAAAGATGTAACAAATATAGTTGTGAATAGTGTTTCAATGTTTAGAAAAAAGGCATAGGGATCATACTTTCACTAGTGAACACTCTCATATAAATATATTCTCTTCATGATACTACTCTGAACTACTCTCCGGTTGGACAATCTAATCCATGGTAGGGCTACAAAAGTACTCCTTAAAGGTTTCCTTCCCCATCTAGATAACCCCATACTGTCACCTTGAGCGCTAGATGGTTCAAAAAAACACCACAATTTTAAAGAGACATCCAACTCCAAATATAAATCATAATAAATATTGATGTAATCAAGCCTAAGTGCCACACACGGTGTGCATGCTGTCACTATCATACACGTGGGTAAAAGCATAGATCAATTAAAGAAATTGAGAATTTATGTAAACTCTAGCCTAAGTGACACCACAGTATGGATGTTATTCTTCACACAAAAATAAAAAAAAAGGATAAGGAGAGGTTATTACAGAAGTAATAACTTCCAAGACTCAAGAAAACTATTGGGTTATATCCCAAGAAGTACTTCTCTTTAACACCTTTATGTTCGGCTTGATAGTTTGAGAAGATGCTCACATAGGAAATATGAATTGAAGTAAAAGAGAGCATCAAGAAACAAATTCAAAACATATTTAAGCCTAACCCACTTCCTATAAAAAATAATCTTGTAAAGAAACAAGTCATGAAAGCACAAAGCAAAAGCATAGGAAAGCAAAACAAGTGCAACTTCGAAATTTTCAACATAAAGAAGGGAAACTTAATATTATTGAGATGTATAAAACCATTTTCCCTCTCTCATAATAACTTTTAGTAGCATCATGAATAAAATTAACAATATAACTATCACATAAAACATTCTTATCATGAGCCACATGCATATAATAATTATTACTCTCCACATAAGCATAGTCATTCTTATTAATTATAGTGGGAGCAAATTAAACAAAATAGCTATCATTATTATTCACATCAGCATAATCATCAAATATAGGAGGCATAATGTAGTCATAATAAATTTCCTCCTCAATAGTAGGTGGACTGAAAATATCATATTCATCATTGTAATCATCATATATTGGAGGTAAAGTATCATCAAAGGAAATTTTCTCCTCTAAAGATGAGAAACTAAAAAGATCATTTTCATAAAAACTAGCTTCCCCAAGATTAGATGTTTCCATAGCATTAGAAATAATGGTGTTCAAAGAATTCATACTAATAACATTGCTACTAGCATGCAAATAAAGTTCCATAGGTTTTTAAATTTTTTCTTCAAACACTTCATGTCCTAACTCAAGATAAATACTATAAAGCTCTCTAATTTTTTTTCCGTTAAGCCTAACTATTGAACAGAAGAAACAAAAAGAAAAAATTGCAGAATCTAAAGGAAATAACTTTGAGCACTCACACCGGAGGATGTGAGTACCTTTTACCTCACCTCCCAAGCAACAGCGCCGGAAAATAGCTTGATGTCTACGCACTTCTATTCTTGTAGACAGTTGTTGGGCCTCCAAGTGCAGAGGTTTGTAGAACATCAGCAAGTTTCCCTTAAGTGGATTACCCAAGGTTTATTGAACTCAGGGAGGAAGTGGTCAAAGGTATCCCTCTCAAGCAACCTTGCAATCAAGATACAAGAAGTCTCTTGTGTCCCCAATACACTTGTCAGGTGTATAGGTGCACTAACTCGGCGAAGAGATAGTAAAATATAAGTAGTATGGATGATTATAAGACAACGTGCCAGAAAAGAGCTTGACGGGAGGAAAAGACTAAAGGCAAGCAAAGATGTAACAAATATAGTTGTGAATAGTGTTTCAATGTTTAGAAAAAGGCATAGGGATCATACTTTCACTAGTGAACACTCATATAAATATATTCTCTTCATGATACTACTGAACTACTCTCCGTTGGACAATCTAATCCATGGTAGGGCTACAAAAGTACCTTAAAGGTTTCCTTCCCCATCTAGAGAACCCCATACTGTCACCTTGAGCGCTAGATGGTTCAAACAAACACCACAATTTTAAAGAGACATCCAACTCCAAATATAAATCATAATAAATATTGATGTAATCAAGCCTAAGTGCCACACACGGTGTGCATGCTGTCACTATCATACACGTGGGTAAAAGCATAGATCAATTAAAGAAATTGAGAATTTATGTAAACTCTAGCCTAAGTGACACCATAGTATGGATGTTATTCTACACACAAAAATAAAAAAAAGGATAAGGAGAGGTTATTACAGAAGTAATAACTTCCAAGACTCAAGAAAACTATTGGGTTATATCCCAAGAAGTACTTCTCTTTAACACCTTTATGTTCGCTTGATAGTTTGAGAAGATGCTCACATAGGAAATATGAATTGAAGTAAAGAGAGCATCAAGAAACAAATTCAAAACATATTTAAGCCTAACCCACTTCCTATAAAAAATAATCTTGTAAAGAAACAAGTCATGAAAGCACAAAGCAAAAGCATAGGAAAGCAAAACAAGTGCAACTTCGAAATTTTCAACATAAAGAAGGGAAACTTAATATTATTGAGATGTATAAAACCATTTTCCCTCTCTCATAATAACTTTTAGTAGCATCATGAATAAAATTAACAATATAACTATCACATAAAACATTCTTATCATGAGCCACATGCATATAATAATTATTACTCCACATAAGCATAGTCATTCTTATTAATTATAGTGGAGCAAATTAAACAAAATAGCTATCATTATTATTCACATCAGCATAATCATCAAATATAGGAGGCATAATGTAGTCATAATAAATTTCCTCCTCAATAGTAGGTGGACTGAAAATATCATATTCATCATTGTAATCATCATATATTGGAGGTAAAGTATCATCAAAGGAAATTTTCTCTAAAGATGAGAAACTAAAAGATCATTTTCATAAAAACTAGCTTCCCCAAGATTAGATGTTTCCATAGCATTAGAAATAATGGTGTTCAAAGAATTCATACTAATAACATTGCTACTAGCATGCAAATAAAGTTCCATAGGTTTTTAAATTTTTTCTTCAAACACTTCATGTCCTAACTCAAGATAAATACTATAAAGCTCTCTAATTTTTTTCCGTTAAGCCTAACTATTGAACAGAAGAAACAAAAAGAAAAAATTGCAGAATCTAAAGGAAATAACTTTGAGCACTCACACCGGAGGATGTGAGTACCTTTTACCTCACCTCCCAAGCAACAGCGCCGGAAAATAGCTTGATGTCTACGCACTTCTATTCTTGTAGACAGTTGTTGGGCCTCCAAGTGCAGAGGTTTGTAGAACATCAGCAAGTTTCCCTTAAGTGGATTACCCAAGGTTTATTGAACTCAGGGAGGAAGTGGTCAAAGGTATCCCTCTCAAGCAACCTTGCAATCAAGATACAAGAAGTCTCTTGTGTCCCCAATACACTTGTCAGGTATATAGGTGCACTAACTCGGCGAAGAGATAGTAAAATATAAGTAGTATGGATGATTATAAGACAACGTGCCAGAAAAGAGCTTGACGGGAGGAAAAGACTAAAGGCAAGCAAAGATGTAACAAATATAGTTGTGAACGGTGTTTCAATGTTTAGAAAAAAGGCATAGGGATCATACTTTCACTAGTGAACACTCTCATATAAATATATTCTCTTCATGATACTACTCTGAACTACTCTCCGATTGGACAATCTAATCCATGGTAGGGCTACAAAAGTACTCCTTAAAGGTTTCCTTCCCCATCTAGATAACCCCACACTGTCACCTTGAGCGCTAGATGGTTCAAAAAAACACCACAATTTCAAAGAGACATCCAACTCCAAATATAAATCATAATAAATATTGATGTAATCAAGCCTAAGTGCCACAAACGGTGTGCATGCTGTCACTATCATACACGTGGGTAAAAGCATAGATCAATTAAAGAAATTGAGAATTTATGTAAACTCTAGCCTAAGTGACACCATAGTATGGATGTTATTCTACACACAAAAATAAAAAAAAGGATAAGGAGAGGTTATTACAGAAGTAATAACTTCCAAGACTCAAGAAAACTATTGGGTTATATCCCAAGAAGTACTTCTCTTTAACACCTTTATGTTCGGCTTGATAGTTTGAGAAGATGCTCACATAGGAAATATGAATTGAAGTAAAAGAGAGCATCAAGAAAAAAATTCAAAACATATTTAATCCTAACCCACTTCCTATAAAAAATAATCTTGTAAAGAAACAAGTCATGAAAGCACAAAGCAAAAGCATAGGAAAGCAAAACAAGTGCAACTTCGAAATTTTCAACATAAAGAAGGGAAACTTAATATTATTGAGATGTATAAAACCATTTTCCCTCTCTCATAATAACTTTTAGTAGCATCATGAATAAAATTAACAATATAACTATCACATAAAACATTCTTATCATGAGCCACATGCATATAATAATTATTACTCTCCACATAAGCATAGTCATTCTTATTAATTATAGTGGGAGCAAATTCAACAAAATAGCTATCATTATTATTCACATCAGCATAATCATCAAATATAGGAGGCATAATGTAGTCATAACAAATTTCCTCCTCAATAGTAGGTGGACTGAAAATATCATATTCATCATTGTAATCATCATATATTGGAGGTAAAGTATCATCAAAGGAAATTTTCTCCTCTAAAGATGAGAAACTAAAAAGATCATTTTCATAAAAACTAGCTTCCCCAAGATTAGATGTTTCCATAGCATTAGAAATAATGGTGTTCAAAGAATTCATACTAATAACATTGCTACTAGCATGCAAATAAAGTTCCATAGGTTTTTAAATTTTTTCTTCAAACACTTCATGTCCTAACTCAAGATAAATACTATAAAGCTCTCTAATTTTTTTTCCGCTAAGCCTAACTATTGACAGAAGAAACAAAAAGAAAAAATTGCAGAATCTAAAGGAAATAACTTTGAGCACTCACACCGGAGGATGTGAGTACCTTTTACCTCACCTCCCAAGCAACAGCGCCGGAAAATATCTTGATGTCTACGCACTTCTATTCTTGTAGACAGTTGTTGGGCCTCCAAGTGCAGAGGTTTGTAGAACATCAGCAAGTTTCCCTTAAGTGGATTACCCAAGGTTTATTGAACTCAGGGAGGAAGTGGTCAAAGGTATCCCTCTCAAGCAACCCTGCAATCAAGATACAAGAAGTCTCTTGTGTCCCCAATACACTTGTCAGGTGTATAGGTGCACTAACTCGGCGAAGAGATAGTAAAATATAAGTAGTATGGATGATTATAAGACAACGTGCCAGAAAAGAGCTTGACGGGAGGAAAAGACTAAAGGCAAGCAAAGATGTAACAAATATAGTTGTGAACGGTGTTTCAATGTTTAGAAAAAAGGCATAGGGATCATACTTTCACTAGTGAACACTCTCATATAAATATATTCTCTTCATGATACTACTCTGAACTACTCTCCGGTTGGACAATCTAATCCATGGTAGGGCTACAAAAGTACTCCTTAAAGGTTTCCTTCCCCATCTAGATAACCCCACACTGTCACCTTGAGCGCTAGATGGTTCAAAAAAACACCACAATTTCAAAGAGACATCCAACTCCAAATATAAATCATAATAAATATTGATGTAATCAAGCCTAAGTGCCACACACGGTGCATATGTTGTCACTATCATACACGTGGGTAAAAGCATAGATCAATTAAAGAAATTGAGAATTTATGTAAACTCTAGCTTAAGTGACACCACAGTATGGATGTTATTCTTCACACAAAAATAAAAAAAAAGGATAAGGAGAGGTTATTACAGAAGTAATAACTTCCAAGACTCAAGAAAACTATTGGGTTATATCCCAAGAAGTACTTCTCTTTAACACCTTTATGTTCGGCTTGATAGTTTGAGAAGATGCTCACATAGGAAATATGAATTGAAGTAAAAGAGAGCATCAAGAAACAAATTCAAAACATATTTAAGCCTAACCCACTTCCTATAAAAAATAATCTTGTAAAGAAACAAGTCGTGAAAGCACAAAGCAAAAGCATAGGAAAGCAAAACAAGTGCAACTTCGAAATTTTCAACATAAAGAAGGGAAACATAATATTATTGAGATGTATAAAACCATTTTCCCTCTCTCATAATAACTTTTAGTAGCATCATGAATAAAATTAACAATATAACTATCACATAAAACATTCTTATCATGAGCCACATGCATATAATAATTATTACTCTCCACATAAGCATAGTCATTCTTATTAATTATAGTGGGAGAAAATTCAACAAAATAGCTATCATTATTATTCACATCAGCATAATCATCAAATATAGGAGGCATAATGTAGTCATAATAAATTTCCTCCTGAATAGTAGGTGGACTAAAAATATCATATTCATCATTGTAATCATCATATATTGGAGGTAAAGTATCATCAAAGGAAATTTTCTCCTCTAAAGATGAGAAACTAAAAAGATCATTTTCATAAAAACTAGCTTCCCCAAGATTAGATGTTTCCATAGAATTAGAAATAATGGTGTTCAAAGAATTCATACTAATAACATTGCTATTAGCATGCAAATAAAGTTCCATAGGTTTTTAAATTTTTTCTTCAAACACTTCATGTCCTAACTCAAGATAAATACTATAAAGCTCTCTAATTTTTTCCGTTAAGCCTAACTATTGAACAGAAGAAACAAAAAGAAAAAATTGCAGAATCTAAAGGAACTAACTTTGAGCACTCACACCAGAGGATGTGAGTACCTTTTACCTTACCTCCCAAGCAACGGCGCCGGAAATAGCTTGATGTCTACGCACTTCTATTCTTGTAGACAGTTGTTGGGCGTCCAAGTGCAGAGGTTTGTAGAACATCAGCAAGTTTCCCTTAAGTGGATTACCCAAGGTTTATTGAACTCAGGGAGGAAGTGGTCAAAGGTATCCCTCTCAAGCAACCCTGCAATCAAGATACAAGAAGTCTCTTGTGTCCCCAATACACTTGTCAGGTGTATAGGTGCACTAACTCGGCGAAGAGATAGTAAAATATAAGTAGTATTGATGATTATAAGACAACGTGTCCAGAAGACAGGAGGAAAAGACTAAAGGCAAGCAAAGATGTAACAAATATAGTTGTGAACGGTGTTTCAATGTTTAGAAAAAAGGCATAGGGATCATACTTTCACTAGTGAACACTCTCATATAAATATATTCTCTTCATGATACTACTCTGAACTACTCTCCGGTTGGACAATCTAATCCATGGTAGGGCTACAAAAGTACTCCTTAAAGGTTTCCTTCCCCATCTAGATAAACCCACACTGTCACCTTGAGCTCTAGATGGTTCAAACAAACACCACAATTTCAAAGAGACATCCAACTCCAAATATAAATCATAATAAATATTGATGTAATCAAGCCTAAGTGCCACACACGGTGTGCATGCTGTCACTATCATACACGTGGGTAAAAGCATAGATCAATTAAAGAAATTGAGAATTTATGTAAACTCTAGCCTAAGTGACACCGCAGTATGGATGTTGTCACTTTCACACACGTGGGGAGAGCCGGAGATCTATTAAATCACTTGAGTAACAGAGTAGATCTACTTGATTACAAAGCTCATGATCTCATAAAGATCATGCATAGAGAGAGAGATGAACACATAGCTAACGGCAGATCCCTTAGTCTTGAGGAAGAACTACTCCCTCCTCATCATGAGAATCAGCAACGGCGATGGAGATGGTGGTGGAGATCGATGGAGATGGCTCCGGGGGCACTTCCCCATCTCGGCAGGGTGCCAGAATAGAGACTTTTGTCCCCCAAATCTCCCCTTTATTGGCGGAGGCACTGTGGAAGTTTTTGTGGATGTATGTTGGACGACTTACGGTTTTCTCCTCGGGGCTTGTTATAGGCGAAGAGGCGAGGAGACAGCCACCAGGGCTGGCCCGCGCCACCATAGGGTGCGGCCACCCTGGTGCCCTACTTCGTGGTTCCGTATTGCTCCGGGAAAATAGTAACTTTGGCTTTTGTCCCGTCCAATTCCGAGAATATTCATTATTTAGCTTTTCTGAAAACAAAAACAACAGAAAACAGGAACTGGCACTGTGACGTCTTTTTAATAGGTTAGTTCCAAAAAGTGTATAAAAATACCTCAAAGTGTAAACAAAACATAAGATAGTTGGCACAAAACAAGCATGGAGCATCAAAAATTATAGATACGTTTACAATGTGTCACCCGACCTCGAAGACCGAGCCTGAACCCCTCGAGTCCCAAGACCTTCGAACATCAATGTGTAAACCTTATCTGAGACCCATATTTTTATAACATGACATCTACTTGTTGCATATTAAATTATTCATGCTTGCATACATATTTAGTGGATTTGGTTGTGTTGTCGATTCACCTCATAATTAAATATGGAGATCATATGCGGGCTTTTCTAGTCTTATATTGGATCCATTTAAGTTTGTGTAGCGAATCGGTGACATATTTTGCCTTCCTAAGACAACATTTAAATTGTGGGGTACCTAAAACAACATGAACCTATTAATTAATTGTTGGGATCCCGGTTCCGCTTAATATTGCCTAATTGCATCTCATCTTCACCATGTCATTCATCATACATGCATCATGCCCGATCTTCTGCCTTAGTATTAAATAGTGGATCCGGTGTTTGTTTTAGTGCTTGCTTATTCATGGATTAAGACGATTAGTTGATGTGAATTTCGACCCGATCTTCGGATGAACCTTCAGCAATGTTTCTCAGTCGAGGATTCTCCCCCTTTCTACCTATTTTGCATTTCATGTATTTACTTGCTCATGTTGATATATTGCTAAATGTGTTGTGATGCTTTAGTTTTCGTACGCGAGATATTTCCCTGCAACCTATATTACCTTGGACACCTCCTATTATTTTTGTATGGTAGACGGCCTTGTGAGTCGTAGTTGCTTGCTCAGGTGATGCTTCACGTCATCGTGTTCCACTGTTGTTGGGATGTTGGCACAAGTTTAACGGTGGAGATGACCATGGCTTTAATTAGAACTTGTTAAATAAATGCTGAAATTAGGTATAACTAATGTAGAGGCACATGTGGGTAATAGTTGAGATCTGGTTATTACCCCTCCCCATGTGTCCATCTAGGACCCGAGTTTTTTACACCTATTCCGAGACTGAGCGCGCTAACGACATGTGGGGTGTATGGGCACCCCTATAGGCTTAGTACCTGATTTCAAAATACTGTTCTGGGGGTCACAAAACTACTTTGGGATTTATGCATTATCTGCTGTATTTATGCCATGTATGAGATGTTTATTACCTGTTGCTCGATGAGAATTTATTACTATTGCGTAGGTGCTTCACTCTGTCACGGGAATATACTGTCTATGGCCTCTACTCACGTGACAAGTGCACGTAACCTTAGGGTCCGTATGAGGAGGATTAGCTACACCTTGTGTGGGTATATCTTTCAGGTGGCCCCCATGTACTTGCTTTGTGTCTGGGAAAGTGTCATGTCCAAGGCCTCGCTGACATACCGATGGGTGTATGTTAATTGATCTAGCAACAAGGGTCGAAGTCTGTGTGGAAACTTTGGTGTATCCCTGTAGGTTTACATATTTTTGAAAAGTCATGTCTGTGGTTATGGATGACTTGGAGCATAGTTTCTTTATCATAGACAACTATAACTAAAGTTTACTATTATAATTGGACTTGTATCTGATATGACTTGGAAAGAATGAATAAACTTGCCAACTGTGTGAGTTTCCTCAGCGGGACTTCCTCGTTTGGTCTCAAGGGGAAATACCAGGATGGGTATGATTGGTGGTAGTATCAGGTTGGTTCCTAATAGGTCTTTCTTATCCCTCTCTGATAGCCGACAGTTGTATTGAGTATCTATAGGTTGTTTAGCGCATGCTTTGCTGCCACTATATTCCACCATACGTATGTAGGCGAGAGCCGCCAAATTCTAAGTCTCGCCATGTATTGCCCTCAGTACTAAATACTCTATTTTTTCTTTTCCCTTTGTCGGCACCCCTTTTGTTTAGAAGGTTTGAGATCGACATTGTTAGAAGGGTAACCCTTCCGGATTGGCCTTGGCAGGGTTATGGACGCCATTGGTTACTCTTCAGGGCTTTTATCCACATTTGCTTCTTGTCCGTACTCAGATGATATACCATTTTAGAGTGATTTGGATCTTTGTACTGTATATTTGTATTATTGACTCATGGAGTCGCGCTATATATATTGTAGCACCGCGAGAAAACCACTACTAGAAAGTTTATTGTGTTTGTGCATCATAACGGTATGCTCATGTCATCATGCCACATTGGATTTGAGCATCCTCATGACTGCATTCATGTTATTTGCATAAAACTAGTGTCACTACCCAAATTTTTCCAAATTTTAAAATGTGAAAAACAAATAAACAAAAGAAACAATTGTTGAAATTTAGGGTGAAAAGAAACTTTTTGTTTCTAAATGGAAACATCAAAACCCATCTTGAACAAACTTTGAATGAAAAGGGAATCAAACAAAATTTCAATCAAGTGAAATGCATTCATCAATGAATGTACCTTGAAATTTAAACATTTGGAAAAGTTAAACCAAAACCCTTAAACTCTAATAAAAGAAATAATTTCCAAGATGTCTCTAAGACTAGGGATTTGACCCATATAAAAATCCATCAACAAACATTTATTGATGATAAAAAATGATAAACAAAAATATTATAAAACCATAGAAATTAGTTTTATTCAATTTGGAGCCATAGATAAAAACTTATGAATTTAATAAGATAAAAAGAAATAATTTCCAAAGCTATAAAAGCTCCTATCTAAAATCCATACCAAATTATGAGCAAAATAATCCTAAAAGGACTTAAAAAGATAAACAAATATTAAATAAAATTATACAAATTGGAATCACCAATTTTGGATCTATAAATAAAAGGATATGGAATTTATAAGGCAAAGAAAGAAAGAAATAAGGAATATTTAAAAGCCAAATTAAATCTTGGCCAAATAAATGGAATTAAAAGTTATTGAATAATAAAAGGAGTAAAAGATTATTTAAATAAAATCATAAGGATTTAACAATATTGAATTTTATTGAAATAAAGACAATTTTCCTAATCTAAATAATAAATCCCAATAAAATTATTTAGAAGACAATTTAAATCTTAAATTAAATCCATAAGAAAATGGAATAAAGGTAATCCAAATAAAATAAAATAATAAAGATTATTCAATTAAAATTTTATGGACTTTAACTAAATTCAATTTAATTTGAATAAAGATAAATGCCCAATTTAAATGATTAATAAATCATATTAAAATATTTTAAATAACAACACACTATTGAATAAATAAAACCTACTAAAAAAGGTTTGATAAACATTTGAATTTAAAACAGAAGTTTTAATCATTTGAATAAATAATATGGATTGGACCATATTTAATATCCTATTTAATAGAGACAAAATGTCTATTTAATATAAATAATAAAACCTAAGAGGATAAAATAAATTATCCTAAAATGGACTACTAAATATTTGGAATATATTTGAAAAGAAATCTGAAATCAAAAGAGTGTTTGAATTTGAAAACAGAAAATCAGAAAATAAAAAGAAAAAGAATCAGGAAAGAAAATAAATAGAAAAGAGACCCAACCCACTAAACCTACCCAGCCCAGCAAAGCATCAGGCCCAGCAGCGAGTCCACCTCTCTCCTCCCCCGCGGAGAGTTTTCTCACCCGCAGCTTTACCCTCTCAGCTCACTGACCCGTGGACCCATGCCACATCAGCATCATCTTCCCCACCCCGCGACCAGTTCTTCCTAACCTCGCTGCCATTTGCTGTGCAAATTTCTCGGCTTAAATTCGCTTTACTGCGTGATCAATTCACGCTAGTGATCACGCCCATTTAAGCACCCCTCTTCCCTCTTCATTTCCCCCAGATGCCACTCCCTCTCCGCAACTAGGCTGAGCAAATTTCTCGCCCAAACACTCACTGCTCCGACGAGCTCATCGGTGAATTCCGGGCAACACCGCCAGCCCCATTGCCCCAGAGCACACGAGCGTGTTCCCCATCGTCTCCTGCACCTGCTAGTGCCTCCCTCTCTCCAGCGCGTGCCCTAGGGGCTCGCCTCGGTGTACCTCTGAACATCGCCGTCCACTTCTTTGACTCCGGCAGCCTCCCCCGGTAACCCTAGGCCGTCCCCTCCTCTCTGGTTGACACTCACATGCTCGCCTCTCTCACCTGCGTATAACAGCACCTCTGGTTTGTCTTAGCGCGGTTCGTAATGTCGCCAACGATGACAACCCGAGCACACCGTTGTCAGCAACATCTCCGACGAGCGATTCAGCCCAACCTCGTGCGCCCCTTCGTCTACTGCGACCACCTCGAGCATCAGCACGTCGCAGCGAACCTGGTGAGCATCTCCTCCCTCTCCCTCGCTTCCTGCTTTGGCCGAACCACCGTAGCCTGAGCGCGCCACCACTCGTCGTTGCCCAACGCCGCCAGATCTTGTCTATTCTGCTGTCAACCGTTAGATGATGATCCAGCAGCATAGATAGATCACTTAACTGAACCGTTATCTGCTGATCTGAGCCGCACAGATCACTTCAGATCCAGCGGTCCACAGAGCTCGATCTGTGCGAAACGGTATGCACAGTAGGAATCAGCCACGTGGCATGTGTTATGTTTTAAAAACAGAAACATGTCTATTAGATGTTTAGATTTGAAAAAATCATAACTTTAGATCCACACATCCAAATTTTGAAAATTTTATATCATTGGATTCAGAAAAATGAAACCTTTACAACCATGCCCTTTTTTTAGTGTTTTGCTTCTGTAAAAGTAGATGTTTTTGAAGAAACATTATTAGGTCTATTTTGGTTATAAAATTTATTCTAAAAATGATTTTAGGGTAAAATCTTTGGCAAATGGTTTGTTTTGAACCTACTGACCATAAAAACCAACTTATGGATTTAAAAGTATATTTTGTGGCACTAAGGAAATATTCCTTGAATAAAAGCAATTCTAGTAAAACAAAAATTGTGGATTGTGTTCTAAAAATCATTTTTGAGTAAAACCTTTTGCAAATGGTTTGATTTAAACTCTCTGACCCTAAACACTAAGTTTTGGATTCAAAAATGTATTTTATTAACCCTAGAAAAATTATTACTTTGTTCAAAGGCATTTCTAGCAAAATAAATGTTGCTTTGATTCAAAAATGGTTTTGAGTGAAACCTTTTGAAAATGGATTTGTTTTAAAACAGTTTGACCCTAATTATTAATATTTGTGTATAAAAACATTTTGACTAACACTAGAAATTATTACTTTGATTTAAATCATTTCTAGCAAAACAAAAATGATTTAAATGGCCCATTTTCACTAACTTGATTTTAAATGGTTTTGCCACTTTTATAAATGACCAATAGGTGTTTTAAAATGTTTATAGCCTATTAGAAACCACATTTCCAAATAAAACAATCTTTTGCATGCTTGCATGCATTGCCTTGTTTATTCATTTTATGTGATGAAATTGTTTGAATGCTAGATTAAATTTGTGCCTTGATTGAATTGTAGTGAACTTTGAAGAGTGTGACCATTGCAAGATAAAGAAGTGAACCTATATTCTTTACTAAAAAGGCAAGTGGTGCTTCATACTTTTGTCCCATTATTTTCACTATGCATTAGTGATATTTTGAGTAGGACCTACATGGAATTTTTACTAAGTATGTTATGCCTTGGGAAATCCTAGTAGATGAGGCCTTAGTAGAATTTTCCCTAATTTAAGATCCCTACTACTATCATGCTTAGTTTAGCTAGTAGAAAACAAGGGTGGATTATATTCATGCTATGAAATATTTCTAAGTCTATGACTTGTGTTTTTTTTAATAAACAACTATGTGAATGAATCACCTGTGTGGAATGGTGTGAATGGGTTATGTTGAGTGGTTACACAGGGACCCATATTTATGGCCTACCCTAGTGTATCTCACTTGTGAAAAGCCACCCAGGAACAAAGAGATTTGAGATGTCAAATGTTGAGAAGCTTCAAGTGCAGCCACATGGCATTATGGGCTCTGCCTGGATCATATAGGTTGCAATAACTTAGCCAGATGGATAGTTGGTGGTAGGGGTGATAGGTTTGGAGCGCGTCCATTTTGTTCTAAGGGAATGCTTTTGAAAGATCTTGTCTCGATGCATGTCGAGTCTTGTGGGGAAAGCGCACCACCTCTCGAGAGAGTAAAATCTAAGTACTTAGCCGTGTCCCGGCAATAGAAAATTTGAGCATCAAGACATGGAAGCTATCAAGGATCTCCTCATCCCAATTTCTAAGTTAAAAACTTGTGGTTGAACAAGGGTTAAAGGATCACCAATGTCTATTGGTAGATGCCTTGGGTGATTTGACAAACAAAAACTTAGTGTTTTCAAATGATAAGGAAAATCTATTTTGAGCAAAGCAAGCCTAAACTCCACTTAGCCAAATGCATATAGATGATAAATACCACTATTCTACCGTAGTATCACTTGCCAATACAATTCAAATGTATTGACCCTTGTGGCTGTAACTTATTATATTGCAGGTTTGTTTGATTTTAGTGAAGTGTGTTGAATAGGATTACAAGTCTACAACCAACATTATTGCCTATGGCACTTTGAATATGAAGGACTCCATGCTACATAGTTATTTCTGATGCATTGTAATAAGATAACCCAATGAGCTATGTAAGATGTAATGAATTATTTTATTCCTGGTTATAAAGTTGTATTATGACCTTTGTTTCTTGATATTACATCTTAAACTGTGGATGCTAGCTATTGATCCAGGGACTATGATTGTAAACACAGGGATCTCTATCTTATCGGGTTGGGACCTCTACAGATGATATCAGAGCACTATGTTGCCTGTAGGATTGTAACCCTAGGATTGGACAAAACCCCTTAGAAAAATAGAAGCTGTATTTGTTCAAACATATTTACAAACAATCTTGTAAACTCTTCCCTCAACCTTTTTGGTTTTGATTCTACATATCCCCATTCCAAACTTGATGGACAAACACTTCAACATAAGCAAAGACTTTAACATCACCAATGACTTCAAGTTTAGTTTCACCAAGGACTTCAACTTGGACATCACCAAGGACTACAAATGAGACAAGGAGAATACTCAAGACTTGGAAGACTAAGGAAACATAGCCTAGAAAGAACCATCATCACCTTTGTAGTTTTGTGACCAAGATGCAAGAGTTTTTCCAAGGAAACCATGATCTTATTCATGAAGAAACAACTAAGAAGAATGGAATGTTCTCAAGAAAACCATATAGTTGGACTACCATACTAATGTTTAGTTTAGATCAATCACACCAACTTATGTGGTGTAGCAAAAATATTTTATTGCCTAAAAATGTGCTTGAACCTTGTTGTTTCAGTGGAATGTTTGTTTGTGATTGCTTGCACATTGCTTTGTGTGAATTTTTGTGTGTGCGTAGAATTATTCCTCTAGAAATCTTTTGCCTATTCTAATCCCAATCCAACCCAAACAGATGACTTCCCCAAGAGACGCCAACATCAAGGATGGTGACAACAACAACCAAGAGATGCACATGAGAGAACAACTTCTAGCAACCCAAGACCAGTTGAATCAAGTGACAACTCAGTTTTTAGCCAACAACAATGAGTTAGACCCAACCATGCAAAAGTTTTTGGAAATCGAATCCCAATTTTTGCAAAGGATGACAAATCAAATGATCAACATGAGAGACGACCTTTCCCAAGGAGATTGTGACAACAATGACAACAAGGATGATATTATAGAAGGAACTCAAGCTTGCAATATTTGTGGAGACATAGAACACACTTATAAAGAGCATGTGGATCAATGCCCTAACTGTGAAGAGAAACATCCAACTAAACAATGCCCCACATCTCAAGTTACTTGTTTCCTATGTGAAGGAAATAATCATGTCCCTATCCAATGCCCCATCTATCCTATAGTTCAACAAATGAAACAAGATGGAATGAATCAAATGTTTGGAAACCTCCATAAAGGAACAACTTCTACCAAGAAGGATGAAGACAAAGTCAGAACCATGCCTCATAAGGCCACATCCAAAGTGACCACCAAGTGTTGCTACTCATGTGGAGAAGGTCATATCTCTAGTGGCTGCCCCAAGAAGAGAGAAAGATTTCCCACCTTTGAGGTGAGATATGAAGAGCATGAACTAGAAGAACTCCTAGCTTCGGAGAGACCCAAGAAGAAGAAGAAGAAATGCCCAAACCCTAGCAAGAAGGACATTACCCAAGATCAATGTTACAATTGCAAAGAGATGGGACATTATGCCAATGAATGTCCAGAAAAGAAGAATAAGATACCTCAAGACATCAACCTTGTCACATGTTTCAAGTGTGGAAACAAAGGACATTATGCCAACAACTTTCCAGAGAAGTTACATCAAGATCCCAAGTAAGCCAAGATGTAATTTAGTTGAAAACTTTTAAGGGTGGTAGTACCCTAGTTGTTTTGAAGCCAACTTGTAACCTCTAGCCTTCCCAAATCTCGGGACGAGATTTCTTTTAAGGGTGGCAGCCTGTCACATCCCAAAATTTTCCAAATTTTGAAATGTGAAAAACAAATAAACAAAAGAAACAATTGTTGAAATTGATGGTGAAAAGAAACTTTTTGTTTCTAAATGGAAACATCAAAACCCATCTTGAACAAACTTTGAATGAAAAGGGAATCAAACAAAATTTCAATCAAGTGAAATGCATTCATCAATGAATGTAACTTGAAATTTAAACATTTGGAAAAGTTAAACCAAAAGCCTTAAACTCTAATAAAAGAAATCATTTCCAAGATCTCTCTAAGACAATGGATTTGACCCATATAAAAATCTATCAACAAACATTTATAGATGATCAAAATTGATAAAAAAATATATTATAAAACCATAGAAATTGTTTTTATTCAATTTGGAGCCATAGATAAAAACTTATGAAATTAATAAGATAAAAAGAAATAATTTCCAAAGCTATAAAAGCTCCTATCTAAAATCCATACCAAATTATGAGCCAAATAATCCTAAAAGGATTTAAAAAGATAAACAAATATTAAATAAAATTATACAAGTTGGAATCACCAATTTTGGATCTATAAATAAAAGGATATGGAATTTATAAGGCAAAGAAAGAAAGAAAGAAATAAGGAATATTTAAAAGACAAATTAAATCTTGGCCAGATAAATGGAATGAAAATTTATTGAATAATAAAAGGAGTAAAAGATTATTTAAATAAAATCATAAGGATTGAACAATATTAAATTATATTTAAATAAAAACAATTTGCCTAATCTAAATAATAAATACCAATAAAATTATTTAGAAGACAATTTAAATCTTAAATTAAATCCATAAGCAAATGGAATAAAGATAATCCAAATAAAATAAAGGAATAAAGATTATTCAATTAAAATTTTATGGACTTTAACTAAATTCAATTTTATTTGAATAAAGACAAATGCCCAATTTAAATGATTAATAAATCATATTAAAATATTTCAAATAATTCAACACACTATTCAATAAATAAAACCTACTGAAAAAGGTTTGATAAACATTTGAATTTAAAACAGAAGTTCAAATCATTTGAATAAATAATATGGATTGGAACCATATTTAAAATCCTATTTAATAAAGACAAAATGTCTATTTAAAATAAATAATAAACCCTAAGAGGATAAAATAAATTATCCTAAAATGGACTTTAAAATATATAAATAAATAGATTAAAAACCTACTAAATATTTGGAAAATATTTGAAAAGAAATCTGAAATCAAAAGAGTGTTTGAATTTGAAAACAGAATATCAGAATAGAAAAAGAAGAAGAATCAGGAAAGAAAAAAAATAGAAAAGAGACCCAGCCCACTAAACCTACCCAACCTAGCAAAGCATCAGGCCTAGCAGCCAACCCACCTCTCTCCTCTCCCGCGGAGCATTTTCTCACCCGAAGCTTTACCCTCTCAGCTCACTGACCCGTGGACCCATGCCACATCAGCATCATATTCCCCACCCCGAGACCAGTTCTTCCCCAACCTCGCTGCCGTTTGCTGCGCAAATTTCTCGTCTTAAATCCGCTTTACTGCACGATCAATTCACGCCATTGATCATGCCAGTTTAAGCGCCCCTCATCCCTCTTCATTTCCCCCAGACGCCACTCCCTCTCCGCCACCAGGGTGAGCAAATTGCTCGCCTGAACACTCACTGCTCCGACGAGCTCATCGGCGAATTCCGGCCAACACCGCCAGCCCCATTGCCCCCAAAGCAAACGAGTGTGTTCCCAATCGTCTCCTGCACCTGCCAGTGCCTCCCTCTCGCCCGCATGTGCCCCAGGATCTCGCCTCAGTCTACCTCTAAACGTCGCCGTCCACTACTTCTACTCCGGCAGCCTCCCCCGGTAACCCTAGGACGTCCCCTCCTCTCTGGTTGATACTCACATGCTCGCCTCTCTCACCTACGTCTAAAAACACCTCTGGTTTGTCTTAGCACGGTCTGTAACGTCGCGAACGACAATAACCCGAGCACACCGTCATCAACAACATATCCAACGAGCGATTCAGCCCAACCTCGTGCGCCCCTTCGTCTACTGCGAGCACCTCGAGCATCAACACGTCGCAGGGAACCTAGTGAGCATCTCCTCCCTCTCCCTCGCTTCCTAGTTTGGCCAGACCACCGCGGCCCGAGCACGCCGCCGCTCGTCGTTGCCCATCGCCGCCAGATCTTGGCTATTCTGTTGTGAAACGCTAGATGATGATCCAGCGGCATAGATAGATCACTTAACTGAACTGTTATCTGCTGATCTGAGCCGCACATATCACTTTAGATCCAGTGGTCCATAGAGCTCGATCAGTGTGAAACGGTATGCACCAGTAGGAATCAGCCACATGGCCTATGTTATGTTTTAAAAACAGAAACATGTCTACTAGATGTTTAGATTTGAAAAATTCATAACTTTAGATCCACATGTCCAAATTTTGCAAATTTTATATCATTGGATTCAGAAAAATGAAACCTTTGAAAACATGCCCTTTGTTTAGTGTTTTGCTTCGGTAAAGGTAGATGTTTTTGCAGAAACATTATTAGGTCTATTTTGGTTATAAAATTTATTCTAAAAATGTTTTTAGGGTAAAATCTTTTGAAAATGGTTTTTTTTGAACTTAGTGACCATAAAAACCAACTTTTGGATTTAAAAGTATATTTTGTGAAACTAACGAAATATTCCTTGAATAAAAGCAATTCTAGTAAAACAAAGATTGTGGATTGTGTTCTAAAAATCATTTTTGAGTAAAACCTTTTGCAAATGGTTTGATTTAAACTCTCTGACCCTAAACACTAAGTTTTGGATTCAAAAATGTATTTGATTAAACCTAGAAAAATTATTACTTTGTTCAAAGGCATTTCTAGCAAAATAAATGTTGCTTTGATTTAAAAATGGTTTTGAGTGAAACCTTTTGAAAATGGATTTGTTTTAAAAAACTTTGACCCTAATTATTAATATTTCTGTTTAAAAACATTTTGATTAACACTAGAAATTATTACTTTGATTTAAATCATTTCTAGCAAAACAAAAATGATTTAAATGGCCCATTTTCACTAACTTGATTTTAAATGGTTTTGCCACTTTTATAAATGACTAATAGGTGTTTTAAAATGTTTATAGCCTATTAGAAACCACCTTTCCAAATAAAACAATCTTTTGCATACTTGCATGCTTGCATGCATTGCCTTGTTTATTCATTTTATGTGATGAAATTGTTTGAATGCTAGATTAAATTTGTGCCTTGATTAAATTTTAGTGAACTTTGAAGAGTGTGACCATTGCAAGATCAAGGAGTGAACCTATATTCTCTACTCAAAAGGCAAGTGGTGCTTCATACTTTTGTCCCATTATTTTCACTATGCATTAGTGATATTTTGAGTAGGACTTGCATGGAATTTTTACTAAGTATGCCATGCCTTGGGAAATCCTAGTAGATGATCCCTTAGTAGAATTTTCCATAAGTTAAGATCCCTACTACTATCATGCTTAGCTTAGCTAGTAGAAAAAAGGGTGGATTATATTCATGCTATGAAATATTTCTAAGTCTATGACTTGTGTTTTGTTTAATAAAACAACTATGTGAATGAATCACCTGGGTGGAATGGTGTGAATGGGTTATGTTGAGTGGTATACCCTAGTGTATCTCAATTGTTGAAAGCCACCTAGGAACAAAGAGATTTGAGATGTCAAATGTTGAGAAGCTTCAAGTGCAGCCACATGGCATTATGGGCTCTGCCTGGATCATATAGGTTGCAATAACTTAGCCAGATGGACAGTTGGTGGTAGGGGTGATAGGTTTGGAGCGCGTCCATTTTGGTATAAGGGAAGGCTTCTGAAAGATCTTGTCTTGATGCATGTCGAGTCTTGTGGGGAAAGTGCACCACCTCTCGAGAGAGTAAAATCTAAGTACTTAGCCATGTCCCCGGCAATGGAAAATTTGAGCATCAAGACATGGAAGCTATCAAGGATATCCTCATCCCAATTTCTAAGTTAAAAACTTGTGGTTGAAGAAGGGTTAAAGAATCACCAATGTCTATTGGTAGATGCCTTGGGTGATTTGACAAACAAAAACTTAGTGTTTTCAAATGATAAGGAAAATCTATTTTGAGCAAAGCAAGCCTAAGATTCACTTAGCCAAATGCATATAGATGATAGATACCACTATTCTACCATAGTATCACTTGCCAATACAATTCAAATGTATTGACCCTTGTGGCTGTAACTTATTATGTTGCATGTTTGTTTGATGTTAGTGAAGTGTCTTGAATAGGATTACAAATCTACAACCAACATGATTGCCTGTGGCACTTTGAAGATGAAGGACTCCATCCTACATAGTTATTTCTGCTGCATTGTAATAAGATAGCCAAATGAGCTATGTAAGATGTAATGAATTATTTTATTCCTGGTTATAAAGTTGTATTATGACCTTTGTTTCTTGATATTACATCTTAAATTGTGGATGCTAGCTATTGATCCAGGGACTAGCATTGTAAACACAGGGATATCTACCTTATCAGGTTGGGACCTCTACAATAGTTTCGAAGCCTATCTTTCTTTTCTAAATACCCTCTGGCCTTATTTCAAATCAAACCCCGATCAATCCGGATCTTGTATTTGTCTAACAACTATTTATAGAAATATGTTTAAATTAAACAAATAAAATATAACTATTTTAAACCTGGGGAGGCAGTCGACCATGCCAAAAGGCCCGGCCAGCCGGCCTACTACCCCATACCCAACTAACCAGGCTACCAGGAAAACCCTAATTCCCTACCCCAAACCCTAGACCCACACCTAAACCTACCCAGCCACCACCACCCATGTATCCACCCCGCCGCTAGAACCCCACACCTCACATGCCCCGTCCTCAGTGCATGCCTCACTGCATGCTTGCTACACCCCCGCGTTCGCTAGAACCAAACTGACATGCTTCCCCTGGACATTTCCATCATTCCTGGCCCTACCATCCGGAACACCACCCGCTCGTCCCTGAACCACTCTCTCAACGCGACCCCCTCCTCCTCCCGCAAGATTCCTTCCCGACGCTGCCAAATGGACCTCCTCTCGCTCGATCCCCTCAGCTAGGGCATCTCCTCCTCACCGGGACATCTCCACTGGTCGTCCTCCCCTTCGCCTTCATCCCCACCAGCCGCGACCCCACGAGCATCCTCGATGCCACCCCTGCAAGCCGCGGTGCCGCCGCGTCGCCCCTCACCTTCGGATCGCCAGCCGTCCACCTCTCCTCATTGCTGGTCACGCCCCACTGAAGCCTCGCCACCTGCAGGCCTCCACCTCACAGCCATCGCACGACCATCCGCATGCCACCGCGGGGCCTGGCCCTCCTCTGCAGCAGCTCCTATGAGCCTTGCGAGCCGCAGGCACTCGCTGCTCCCCTCCACCACGACCTCGTCTGCCCGCCCTGCGCCGCCATCTCCCTCTCATCTCCGCGCATGCAGGTGTGCCACCGTTCAGGCCACGGTCCGTCGCAAGATCCACCTCTCTCTTTCATCACCAACTCAGTTTGTCCATGAGATCCCTTGTTGTAGTCATGCGCCACCAGGGACCCTCCAATGGCCCACCTCTCTACGCATCGGCCTCGCCTCGGGCCCCTGTTCTGTCGCCTCCTCGAACACATGGACGGCTCCAGCCCAACCTGTTTGTCCTCCTCCACCCCAACTCCATCATCGATGCATGATGCCTTCAGGGAGTTATGCTCACCACCAAGTGCTCCTATCCCTGCCGTTTTAGATATGTTGAGTAAAAGTTACGTGTTGATGATCTCGCAGCCACCTCCTAGGAACCCCTCGTGGTTGGTGTACTAGGATGCTTATGTGATGATGATGGCATGACTGTTTAAGATCTACATCGGACAAGTACGACGAGCACCAGCACCAGTTCGAACCACAAGATTGTTGATGCAGATAAGACAATCGAGATCCCCAAGACCTTCTACATGGAAACCCCGATGCTATCGACAGGAACACCGAGACCCCGATCTCAGACCCGAAGACCGAACATGGCATCCTTCTCCCTAATGGATTTGATGACCCGAACTCTTCTAAACCCGAACCCCTCCAATACCCCAAGATCGTCGATCTGACATGTGTGACCCCTATCTGCCCTACTTTGTATAAATGAATATAATATACTTGTCCATATCAATCATTCATACTCGCATAGATACTTTTTTGGGGAGTATTTTATCGAATCACCTAATAATTAATTATGGAGACCAATGCGGATTTTTCTAGTCTTATATTGGCTCCATTTAAATTTGTGTAGTGAACTGCCACGTTTTGTCTTTTTAAGCCAACATCGAAAATGCGGGGTACCTAAACAACATGAACCATCTAAATAATTGTTGGGACCCCGGTTCAGCTTAATATTGCCTATCGCATTGCACCTTTGCCATGTCATGCATAATGCCCGATCTTCTACCATATTATTAAATATTGCATCTAACTTTTTTCTAGTGTTTCGCTTCTACATGGATTATGCCGATGAGTTGATGCGAGTATCGACCCGATCATCGAATGAACCTTCGGCAATGTTTCTCAGGCGAGTATTCTCCCCCTTTCTTCCTATTTTACATTTCTAGTCTTTACTTTCTCATGTTGATCTATTGCTATCCATATTGCGATGCTTTAGTCTCCGTACCCATGTTATATTACTTGCAGCCTCTATATTTGCCTTGGACACCTCCTATTACCCGATGTTTGGTAGTCAGTCCGCCTTGCGTGTCGTAGTCGCTTGTTCAGGTGCTTCTTTGCGACGTCGATGTTTGTAGCATCTCAATTGTCTAACAATTGAAATGCTACTTGCCTAGTCTATATTTTTACGTTCTACAAATCATTCTTGCAGTGCATCATCATTATATCATGCTCATGTCACCATGCCACCTTGCATTTGGGCAACATATAAAACCTCTCTATTTGGTTCTTATCCAATATGCAGTATATATTGTATTACTTGTATTTTCTTCTTGACGAATTATAGTTGGCTCTTGATATATTGCGCCATGCCAAGTTGAGTTGGGGGCATATCTTTTCTTGATTCCACCACCCTTTTTGTCACCACCATATAATTCCACCGTCCAAACTATATTTGAGCCATTTCATTTCTATTTGGTATTTAAATCTCGTTCATATATATTTCGATGGATCCACTACTAATTCTACATGCTCTCATATGTGATTATGTTGTTTTCACAAATTAAATATGTGGAGCCTCATGGCCACGTTTGCATGCCATATGAGTAGAACCTTTCATATCGCTCTCCTATTGTACGGCTTCTATCTAAATATATAATCATGTTTGCATATATGAGGCTAAATATTCATCTAGTGGTACACACTAATATGGCCCATTTATGTTCACCTATGGTTGATTTTCATTTGTTCCATATGATAAGCAAGCTCATCTCATTCTAGTTTGGTCTTTATTCAAATTTGTTTGCATGTGTGGAATATGTGACCTTATCGGTTTATAGTTGTTTTTTACAATTATAAAGATAAGGCATTTATTACATGTGCATGGCCCATGCATGCTTGCCATCTCTCTTTATTTTCATTCCTATCTCTAACATGTTCACTATATCATCATACATCTCTCCTATATATGTGGACCTATTTTGAATCTACTTGCATTTATATTCCTATCCACATATATTCTTCGGCCCATTTAAAAGTTATAAAAGGTTTTAGTATTTAACTAAAAATAAAAAAAGACACTAAGTCCGTCTAAAGTTTTGGTCTAAAACTAGTTCCATATAGTCTAGTTTGGACAAGAAAAAAACTCCACTCCTCTTATTCTTTCCAAAAATTCTAGCCATGTGTACACATACACATACCACTCTCGCCCTATCTACACATACACACACCGCACCATCCAAATTCCCAAACCCCCAACCTGATCGAAGCTAGCTAAGCTGCTAGCTTTCTTTGGCTTGTAGCTGAACCGTGGCTGCATCTCGCCGGTCCCTGAATTCCTCCTACTTCCAGCGGGCTGCCAAGACTCAACCTGTTGCGATCGGACCAGCTACTCAGCGGACAACAGCATGCCATCGAGCCACTCCTGTTATTCTTTCCCCCTGGGCTCGATCACGTGCGACGGTACAACCCAGCCCCATCTTCCTCTCATGCTGTCACTGGCCTATCCTCTACATAAAGCTAGAAGCACCAGCACGCCACTAAACCAACCAAATCGGATCCCCTTCCTCCTTTTCTCCTCTCCTCCAAGAAACATCCTCACCACCGCATTGTGACGTTGTCGTCCATCGAACCTCGCCGCTGAACACCGTCATCGTCGGAGCTACGCAAGGAAGGAGGGGAACCATGTCGAGTTGCTGGAGCTTCCCGACGCTGCTCAAGCTCCAGGACACGAGGAGGAAGCCCTAGACGCCAAGGTCGCGCGCCCACGTCGCTCGCCGCGCACGGCGCGTTCTTTTGCCATGGTCACCACCGTCACCGTCTTCTTCCTCGTCTCCTGCCACACCGCCGCCTACCGGTTTCGCAGCCCTGGTGAGCTTCTCCTTCCACCTCTCTATTCCCTCCCCTTTGTCCATGCCGTTGCCCCAGCGCCGCCTCACCGCGCGCTTGTCTCTACAAGCAGCGACGCGCACCCGCATAGCAGCAGCAGAAAACCCCTCGAGCATCCTATGTTCCCTCATGGATTCCGGCACACCTGTTTCTCCTCCGGAGAAACTTCCAACATGGCGTATCTTCCCAGCAGTCCCACCTTTCCAACAAGCCAAACCGTGCCCTAAACAGAGTTCTACAGTGGCCGAAATCATCTGACGAAGTCAACATGAAATCGCGGTAACTTATGAAATTTTTCGTTGGAGATCTGAATCTGCACTATTCTTCGACTTTCACCGGCGCGCGAACAAGCTTCCTATAAAGAAACTTCCTTCTTTAAAGTTGGGGAAATCGCGAGATCTACAACTTTAGTTTTTATGGAATCTTCAAATTCTGCACCGTTTAGTCGCCATCTTTGTTCGAAATCAGGCCGATTTCATTCAAACTCTAGATCTGAATTCAGATTCGTGAGAGAACCTGCCAGAACATTTTCTAAGTAGGCCCGTGTGTTTTCTTGGAAGTAACCCGGCGTCCCACGTCTGTAGCAGATTGCATCCGTGTCGTGCGCCCGCTGGCGTGTGCACGCGCGTGGGTCCACGGAGCCTGGGCCTGTGTGTCAGCCTCTGTGGGTAGGAGAGCTGTGAGTGAGAAAAATAGGTCCCTCTTACAGAATTCAAAAATTCAAAAATGTTTATATTTTGTTTCAAATATAATATGTTAATAACTTTTGTATAACTATGAATTTGGAAAACCCTTAATATGAAAAGTCTTGAATTTTCAAAGATGAACCCAATGGTTTATCCAAATCTGTTTAAATCTAATTCAAACTAGTCTAACCATTGACTTTGACCCCTTTTTAATATAATTGACTTTAATATTGTTTTGAATTCATAAACTCAAATAATACAAATAATATATGTTTTTGAATCAGAAAAATGTGAGGAATCTGGTTATGCTATTTATATTATCATTTGAGAAATTTAAAATTTCGAAATCCTAAATGTTGATAAATGCCCATTTCTTAAATATTGCATAACTTTAAATCCATAACTCCGAATTCGACAAATGATATGTATAAATCGATTAGATCGACGAGGCCTTTTCAACCATGCATGCTATGATATGAATTGAAGCATGCATCATATAAATATTTAATAATTAGAACTGTTTATGGGAGTAAAACATGCCTAAATAAATTAACAAAGTGCTTTATTATTGCTTTCTCACCTCACCCATGTCATATTATGTTATACCATGTAAATTGTGCATCATATCATCATGTCATACCTTGTTTGCTTGTTACATATCATTTATATGATTGCGCAATGTATTTATTTCGGCCCCTTGTGTGTTTGGTTTTTCTCTGGATAGATGCCGAGCAACGAGCTCACCAGGAGACTCAGGAGTTTTACCCACAGCCAAATTATTCTGCAACTAAACCTTCAGGCAAGCATTTTCCCATGCTTGCACTACATATAGCACCTACTTCATCTATCTTATTTTTGAATCATATGTCACGACTTGAATAACATTGAATCTCAAGTATTGCAGACTTTACTTTTAAACCCCACCGAACCTTGTTCCCTTCATCCTATGAGCCACTACTACAGGAGTTGTTTGAGCCATGCGAGTCGTCGAATTTCATGTGTAGGCTTTGTGAGTGTCCTTGAATAATAAGGTGCCTAACCAACTGAATTGAGTATTAATGGGATAACTAAAGAAAGAGGCACCGGTGGGCAATAGTTGAGATCTGGTTTTTATCCGCCCACTTGTGTCCCGTAGGACCCAAGTACTTGATACCTGTTTCTTGAATATTCGCACTATCTACATGTGGTGGGACAATGAATACCCTTAGCATGAGCTTGAGTCATATCTTATTTCTTGGGGCCATAAAGTAGTTTGGAGCTTTATTACTATCCTAAACTTATGCCATGCTTTACTTCTTTATTTACGATTGCGCGTGGAGCGCCTGTACAGTTTTGGAACAAATGTGGAATGTTTTCGCGGTATCGACAAGCCCATTCATACTTTCGGGTTCCCACTCATTTACAGCCATTATCAGAAACCTCTTGGTTCATCTTGGAGCCGGCCAACTTCGTCACGGGTAGCTTAGTGGGGCGGCCCCCTGAAATATTATATGAATCTTGCGATTTTTTTGTCGTGATACCTTGTTGGGTTTTCATTTGGTTTTTTCGAGGTTGATCGTGCGTGTGTTGCTATTTGTGCAACCCTGCAGGGTAAATCTTTATGAAAGTCATGTCCGCGGTTATGGATGACTTGGAGCACAGTTTCTCGATCATAGACAAGCATAACTAAAGTACAGCTTTTAAATTGACTAAAACTTTCCTAGTAATAGTGCAATAATCATGGAATAATTAATAAAACTGCCAACAGATGGGATGTTCTTCCGCCTTCTCGTTCGGAAACAGGGAGGTTGGCGAGCGAGGTTTATTTATGTTGATATATATCTGTTGGGTAATTCACTGTTATTTAATTAACAAACGTCCGTCTATCATTGGTTAGGCGGATGTTGTAGCGCGTCTCTATAGAACTGCTAGGCTTTGATTTCGCTGCAATTGCGTCACCCTCAGGTTGTTCCCTTTAGATGCATAAAGACTTTCTAAGCCCCCTAGGGTCTCACACGATAAATATTTGGTTCAGATGGACATGTATACTCTGAGGCAGGTTACTGGTTCGAGGAGACCGATTATGGTGGCAATGATTGTCTAGTGTAGAGATTCCGGGGATGGAGATCCGTGACATCTGTGGGCGGGATATGCTTAATTTCAGGGCGTCTAACGCCGATTTGCTTCTTGTCCGTACTCGGATCTTGTCTTTCGCTTGATACTCTGATGTGTGCTATTTGAGGATGTATCCTAAATTATTAGAATTATCTAGGATTTTGGAACTTGCCGTATGGTGTTGGATATTTCTATTTCTTTTAGATGGATGACTCTGATGTACTCTTGTATGTTGTTGGCATACATACTCATTTGTGTATGCTTGACTCGCAGTCTAGCCGGCTAATCTATCGCACTTGAAGGTATAACCATGAGGAGTGGATGGGGTGTTGGCGATCGGCATCCCGAGTTAGTACTGCCTGCTCGTGGGCGACCTTTGGGCCTCCACAGTAGTACCACCCTATGCACTCTTGGGTTATACCGTCTTGTGATTTAGAGCGTAGGATCCAGGGGATTACGTCTGGTATCAGAGCCATTCCGCCCTTCAGTGTCTCAGCCAAGATGGTCGTTGTTAGTATAGCAAATATTTTTGGTAGTTAAGTATATTAGGGAAAATTGAACGTGAGAGTAGGACTGCTTCCATCTTTTTTTACCCACCGACCCACCCTTTTCTGGTAAGGAAGTGTAATGTTTATCAGTCCTCTTCTAAAAATTCAAACTAGGATTCACGTGTTCTGGCTTTCCGTAGTACCCTAGGATTTGTGTTAAATCCTTTGTCTGTCTATTGCATCCAACTTTGCTTCGCAATCTGCCTTTGGTTATCAACTGTTGGTACATTCCATATCGACAGGCTTATGTGTAAACCGCCATGACCTCTTCGACTCTTTGTTAACCGGCGCAATCTTGTCAAGGGTGTTCATCCTTCCGACATGCTTTCAAAGAATGTGGAGTTTCTAATCTCTATCCATAAGTGTTTTTTCGCATCTATTTGTAGTTTAATGATGAAAAATGCGGAAAAAAATTCTTTGATACATTCGTGTTTCCACACTCCTTTTCAGTCGTGCGTGATACACTTTTCATCTTTTTATCAGCATGTCATGCTAACTCGATCTTTGGCTACCGGCGCTTCAATCTGGAGTTTTTACTCCATCTTCAAATTGTTTGGGGCTAAATACATAACGGTGAAGATCTGATGCTCCTCGGTATAGCTATATGACGCTTATCATGAGTGGAATATGGTCAATGCTATCCATCTAATTCTCCAATGATGGGGGTTATTCTCTTGTGATTTTGAGTTATATCATGATTATATCTTTATCATGTTCAATTATCTTTGGCAATCCAGAGGTTTCTCTAGGTACTATGGTGGATTATCATCCGTTTATGATGTGTCGCATCTGTTTAAATCCATATCTGCAAGGTTCTTTTTGATCCGAGAGAATCTCATTCTTTCACGATAGCTTTGGTTAAGTGTATGAGCTGTCATCGGTTCTTATCAAAATCTCTCTTCTTGTTAACCAGTGATCCGATCGACTAGGTAAACAAGTCAGTATCTCCTTTCTTATCCGAAGGAGAAGATATTCTATTCTTTCAATGCATCTTTCTAAACACCAACCCTTGCTCTTTATGTTGATATTTCCTGGTGGTTTATCTTGACGATATTCCCACCTATTCTATATCAGTGGAAGAACATCTCATTTTCATCATCTCAAGGCTCGAGAACACAAAGTCTGTGCAAAGTTCTCAAAGTGTAAATCCTGACTTTTTAAAGTCACCTATCTCGGCCATGTTCTTTCTCCTAAAGACATCGCTACAATTCTGGAATCATCAAATCAATTATTCATTCTCATCCATCATCAGATTCCAACCAACTCCGGAGCTTTATCCTTGGTTTGACTGCTTCGTTGAAGACTTCCTTAAGACGACCGATTCTCGCTCAATTCTTTTGGTCTTCCTCTCATCAAGAAACCAGTTGAAACCCCCTGGCTTTATCTTCTATCCTCTCCGCGTCAGACGCAACGAAGACTTTTCCGGCGTTTTGTAATTTCTCTATTCAAGACCTCGGTGCCTTTATCGTGCTATCTACGGAATCATTCATCCGTCTCCATGATATTCATTCATATTTTCCGTTGTTTTGTGACTTCCGACACGACGACAACATCATCATCTTTATCTGCTTGGATCTGACGAATCATTTGCATCGATCTTTTTTTTCTTACAGAGCTTCATAAATTTCTCCTTTTCAAGTTCTTCAATCGAAAATTATGGGAGTTGGGTTGCATAGTTTTCTTATTCATGCGCGGAGTAATGCTTTGGGTGCGGGATGGAGTAGCTACCATACCATTACTTTTATCATTTTCTCTTGTACATTGAATTGGTGAATTAATGTGATTTCTCTCATTCCACGTAAGTTAGAAGTGGCCTTTATCCCTCGATACTTTTACTTACTTCCTTGTTTCCTAAGTGCTCTCTCAAGAACGTAATCAATAATATTTTATTGGTGTTCTCGTCTAATTCAAAAGGAGCAAAATCTTCAATGATCTGGTTGAACAAATGCAAATCCTATTCATCCTCTTCATTCGACCGACGTCCTACATTGTCATACAAGATTGATGGAAGATATATCTTACCTCTTTCAGAATTTTTTTCTGCTTGGTAAAGCCAATTATGGTTGATGCCATGAATCACAAAATCTATTGCATTAAACCTCATAGTTAAGGAAAGCAATAAGCATCTCTTCAAAAACTCTAGATCTTCAACTTCTTTTCAGGATTTCCACCATAAAATCATGTCACTCTTTCTTTAGGAGATAAATCTACACACCTCATATGCATGATATTTTGGTCCTTACCGACGCAAGAAGAATCTAATCTGAGAAACCAAGAACCCAAATCTTTCCATTGATATCAAGGAACTCTATTGTTTGAAGGCAATATTGTTTTCAGACTTCATGTCGTAAATCTAAGGGAAGAAACAATGATATTTTCGTAGTGGTTGTAACAGTCCAAACTCATTCTTCCTTCCGGCCAAAGAAAGAATCATCTTCACTTGCTTCATTCAATCTTTAATCCTAACAATGTGTCTTTTCTTTCTCCTCGATATATCGTCCTTGAAAAATTCTTTCAGCGTTATATTTTTATCGTGTTCCTCGAGAGCACCTGACCTATGTCTAACCCACCTTCCTTGTTTCATCATAATTCTTCAATTCATAAGTCCTTTCTTTTAAAGAAGAAAAACACATACTCGCAAAAAGTCTTCAAAGTTTTGAAAGGTGTAGTAGTTGCACCATTCTGTTGTTAACCGTCTTGGGAATGTGAGGGTCACCTTCGTTCCGAGCACCCGCCTCTCGTCGTATCTTTTTATTTTCTTAGGAATGTCGGGGCAAGATTCTTCTTTAGTGGGGGAGAGTTGTAGCATCCCAATTGTCTAACAACTGACATGCTACTTGCCTAGTCTATATTGCTACTTTCTACATATCATTCTTGCAGTGCATCATCATTATATCATGCTCATGTCACCATGCCACCTTGCATTTGGGCAACATATAAAACCCCTCAATTTGGTTCTTATCCAATATGCATTGTATATTATATTAATTGTATTTGCTTCCTTATGAATTATAGTTGGCTCTTGATATATTGCGTCATGCCCAAGTTGAGTTGGGGGCACATCTTTTCTTGATTCCACCACCCTTCTTATCAGCACCTTATAATTCCACCATCCAAACTATATTTGAGCCATTGCATTTCTATTTGGTATTGAAATCTCGCTCATATATATTTGGATGGATCCACTTCTAATTCTACATGCTCCCATATGTGATTATGTTGTTTTCACAATATTAAATCTATGGAGCCTCATGGCCACCTTTGCATGCCATGTGAGTAGAACCTTTCATATCGCTCTCCTATGGTTTCTATCTGAATATATAATCATGTTTGCATATATGAGGCTAAATATTCATCTAGTGGTACACACACACTAATATGGCCCATTTATGTTCACCTATGGTTGATTTTCATTTGTTCCATATGAGAAGCAATCTAATCTCATTCTAGTTTGGCCTTTATTCAATGTTGTTTGCATGTGTGGAATATGTGACCTTATGGGTTTATAGTTGTTTTTATAATTATAAAGATAAAGCATTTACTACACGTGCATGGCCCATGCATGCTTGCCATCTCTCTTTATTTTCATCGCTATCTCTAACATGTTCACTATATCATCATACATCGCTCCTATATATGTGGACCTCTTTTGAATCTACTTGCATTTATATTCCTAGCCATATATATTCTCCGGCCCATTTAAAAGTTATAAAAGGTTTTATTATTTAACTAAAAGTAAAAAAAGACACTAAGTCCGCCTAAAGTTTTGGTATAAAACTAGTTCCATCTAGTCTAGTTTGGACTAGCTAGACAAAAAACTCCAATCCTCTTATTCTTTCTCAAAGTTCTAGCCATGTGTACACATACACATACCACTCTCGCCCTATCTACACCTACACACACCGCACCATCCAAATTCCCAAACCCCCAACCTGATCAAAGCTAGCTAATTAGCTAGCTTTCTTTGTCTTGTAGCTGAACCGTGGCTGCATCTCGCTGTCTCCCTGTGTCCTGAATTCCTCCTACTTCCAGCGGGCTGCCAAGACCCAACCTATTGCGATCGGACTAGCTACTCAGTGGACAACAGCATGCCATCGAGCCACTCATGTTCCTCTTTCCCCCTGGGCGCGATCACGTGCGACGGGACCACTCATGTCTACGCACTTCTATTCTTGTGGACAGTTGTTGGGCCTCCAAGTGAAGAGGTTTGTAGAACAGCAACAAGTTTCCCTTAAATGGATTACCCAAGGTTTATCGAACTCAGGGAGAAAGTGGTCAAAGGTATTTCTCTCAAGCAACCCTGTAATCAAGATACAAGAAGTCTCATGTGTCCCCAACACACCCAATACACTTGTCAGGTGTGTAGGTGCACTAGTTCGGCGAAGAGATAGTGAAATACAAGTGGTAACAGTGCCAGAAAAGAGCTTTCAGACGGGGTGGAAAATACTTAAAGGCAAACTGAAATAAAGATGGAAGCAAACAAACATATAACAGATCTAGTTGTTAATGGTGTTTCAATGTTTAGGAACAAGGCCTAGGGATCATACTTTCACTAGTGAACACTCTTATATAAACATCTTCTCTTCATGATACTACCCTCAACTACTCTCCGGTTGGACACTCTAATCCACGGTAGGGATACAAAAGCACTCCTTAAAGGTTGTGTTCCCCATCTAGATAACCACACACTGTCACCTTGAGCGCTAGATGGTTCGAACAAACACCACAATTTCATAGAGACATCCAAGTCCAAATATAACTCATGATAAATATATATAACCTAGCTTAAGTGCCACACACGGCGTGCCCACTGTCACTTTCACACACATGGGGAAAAGCATAGATCTATTAAAGCACGATGCGTATTTATGTAGACTCTAGCCTAAGTGTCACCATGGCGTGCACGCTGTCACTTTCACACACACGGGGAGAGCAGAGATCTATTGAAGCACTTGAGTAGCAAGGTAGAACTACTAGATTACAAAGCTCATGACCACAACAAGATTATGCATAGACTAAGATATGAACACATATCTACCAGGAGGTAAGGTCGGTGGAGGGCCAGGGGGCCCACACCCCCTGTGGGCGCGGCCAGGGTGGGCCCCGCGCCCACCTAGGGTGTGGCCACCCTGGTGTCCTCCATCGTCTCGTCTTCGATTTTCCGTATCGCTCAGGGAAAAATATGAACTTTGGCTTTTGTCCCGTCCAATTCCGAGAATATTCATTTTTAGCTCAAACCAAAACAATGTAAAACAGGCAACTGGCACTGTGGCATCTTTTCAATGGGTTAGTTCCAGAAAGTGTATAAAAATACCTCAAAGTTTAGACAAAACATAGCAAAGTGGATACTAAACAATCATGGAACATCAAAAATTATAGATACGTTTACGACGTATCAAGCATACCCAAGCTTAACTCCTGCTCGTCCTCGAGTATGTAAGTGATAAAAAGAATAATTTTTGAGGTGACATGCACCATCATAATCAAGATCAAACCATTTGCAAGCATTGAAGATGGGATCAAAGAACTCTAAACATGAGCATGAAATATGAAGTTCTAACAATAGGACAAAGCAACTATTGTTGCAACATGAAATGCTACAAACAAAGATCATGAATATCATGCATTGAAAAACGTTTGTTTGTTTAACATATTGAAAACATAGCATAGTGGCATTCAGCTTGTTCCTCATATAGTAGCAAAACATAAATGCTTAGGACACCTTCAAAGTTCATAATGGAGACTAGATACAAATGGCACAAGAACAAGTAATATCAACAATATGAATAAATCAGTAAGTCTTGGGACAATGCACATAGAACTAAGGATGACAACTATGCTCTCATAATTGGTTCCTATGGATAGAAGGTGGAGACTCAATATAATAGTGGATGTAAGGCCCTTAATAAAAGGAAAGCAGGGATTTCAAGTTTCATAAAGAGCTTCAAAAAATTATGGTACTTGTTAGCTTTCAGCCCTCATTGCCCCTATCATAAGCATCTTTAAGTGATTAAGGTTAAAGTGAACAAACTATGGAGTGTATACTTGACAAAGTATAAGTTGTCAATCTCATGTCCCTTGAATACGAGGGCCGCTCTTCATGCTACTCAACTTTAGTTACTTGCAAGTTCTTGTCATAGTAAGTACATGTGTATCATAGAGAACCGCCAGTGGGGTACCCCTTGCACATGATACTGGATCTATCCCATAATCAAAATGACAAGTCAAGTAGACAATGAGCATCTCAGCAATCTTCTTATTTACCATGGGAATGTGGTGCCTTTTTCTCTCTTTCCTATTTTCTCATATTATTTTTCTTTTTCTCAATCTCTTTTTTCTATCTATTTTTTTCATAAGAAGAATGCTTCATAGATTTCTCACTATGGTGATGCTGCAAGTTTCCACCATGATTAGGCATGGATTAGGCTAGCGGCTCAGGTGTTTCTGTAACACACATACATAACTCCATGGACTTACAAGCTCCCCTTTTATTTCACATCGACGACATCCATAGACAAAAGAGCATGATATCAATTGTGTACAACGTATAGGTGCAATGTTGAAAGCATTCTCGTGACAGCACGATTCTGCTAATCCCAACGTATAAGTGTAAACATATACAACATAGATGACACAATGGTTCAAGTTTATTAGGGGCAAGAAAAATAAAGTGTGTCATCAAGTTTGTGAGAGGTTTAATCACTAAGTTTTCACATAACAAAATACTTTTTAATTGGAAGATAGATGAAAACAAGAATATACTTGGAATGGTGTAACACACCATGCATAGGAATTTATAGTCGACACTTTGGAATAACTTGGTTTCTTGGGAGTTGGATGCATGAGTAGAGCTTACTCATACAAGTGGAGGCTAGCAAAATACTGGGAGCGACCTACTAAGAGAGAAATAATGGCCATAATCATGCAGAGAGACAAAACATTACTAATCAAAGCATAAAGTGGTACTACAAGTCAAGGAATAAATGATCATAGAGGCTAAGGTGACTGTTTCATAGTCATAACATGGTGTGAGCATGTGCCAAGTCAACCCAAACAAAACATCAAAGGAGAATACCACAATACTATGCTTTTGTATGCTAAAACAACACATGATTCTTTCAAGTAACATTAAGAAATCCTAATTGTTTGGAACAAGTCATGCCACAGCAATAATCACTAAGCATAAGGTCAAAACAACTTCTAGCATGACATGCTAAAGTCTAAGCCACAGTCAAAACAAGCTTTATTTTGTACCACTATAAGCATGAAGCTTCCTACTCGTTTCCAACACCAATCAACTTATTCGAAACAACTTACAAAGATAATCTATCTATCTTCTATCTATCTATCTACTATATAGTTTTCTTTGAGGTGGTTTTCGTTACCTGGGATTTTCGTCCGTCGCAGCTATTTTGCTTTTTGCCCCTCTAAAATCGCGAAATCAACCCGCCACCACCAAGTCAAAGGTACGTTCGGTAAAACAACCACACACGCACCCACCCACCCGAGTGCTGCACGCCTTTCATTACCCTCCACCGCGCATGATATCCTCGCCGCCGGCTCTGCTCTGGCCGGTCGTCGCCAGTCTTTATCTCTGTTGTACGCCGCCGAGCCTCTAGCTCATCCTCCTCGGCCGTTTCCCTGCCGACATGAAGCTCTGCATGTCGTGGTATTGCCGACAAGTACGCCATGGAGGGGTCCTCACAGTGCGTGTTTAGAGACGTGGGGTAAGGTGGACAGTTGACGGGTACGAGGTGACACAGCTTACCCAGGTTCGGATCCCACAACGGTGGCGGAATCCTACTCCTGCTATAAATCACTATAATGGCAATACGCCGAGTTACAGAGATAGGTTCGCTGTGCGAGGTGACTAGAAAGTCTAAGTTATCGCCTGAGATTGTCTCCTAAAGGCTCCCATAGGCCCGACATATATAGTCGTCAGATCCTAGGGTTACAGGGAAAAGTCCTAGCCAGAAAGGTTACATAGTTCTACACCATCTATTACTAGTCTTGTGTATCTTGCACTCCAAGGCTTCGGGTACGCTGGTGACTCCACCGTAGCCTTCCTTTATCCGGCATGGGCCTCCCTTCTGGATCCACCTAACTAGGCCACCCAGCAGGCCATAGGCCACGCTACCGACTATGGGCCACCCAGGTTAGTCGGATAAGAAACATGCTATGAGGATACCGATATAGCATATCCCCAACAGTAGCCCCCGGAGAACTCCAAGATCTTGCGTCGTCTTGCCTCTTCACGTGGAATGCTCCGTCTAGATGGATGTCGGCAAATCGTCAAGCAACATCTTGTAGTCCTCCAAAAGAACCCTGCAAAGATTTTCTCCGTCTTCTAACAGTAAGTCGGAGAAAATGCTGAATCTTCCATCGCACGATCCCGTTGTCGGATTAAATCCGTCCATGCGGAATCTTTGATGAGACGGCTCATCTACCATGTCAGTTATGACGACGTAGGCTTAGGTCAGCGACGCCTCATAACTCACACATGCAGAGAACGCAATCATATCCGATTTTCCCACATGAGCGATACGAACCGTTGGCGGCGACGGTTGGAGACGTGGCGAAATTACCGCGCACGTTTTACGAACACGTCGTCTACGCAACAACCGTCCGATTAGCTGCACAAATCTTGACGCAGAGTAGGATAAATAGTAACCGTGGGACACATGCCACTTTTTCACCCCATTCTCTCGCGTCATCGTCTTCTTCCTCCAGCCACGCGCCTCCTCGATCTCTCCGCGAAAACCTCGAAAACCCTAGCCTCCTTCTGCGCAGTTCATGGCCAGCACTCCATGGCCAGCAGCAGCTCCTCCCCATCGATGACGGCGTCGAGCGAAGCCGCAGCGAAGCCGGCGAGCTCCATCGTCATGCCGTTAGAGGGGCTGGTCATCCCCGCATCGGCGGTGATTGAAACCACCAGCGGCGACCAAAAACTGGCGGCGCTGGAGCCTTTGGACGAGGATCCAGACTCGCACAAAGGCGACTGGCGCGGCTCGGACATCACCGGTCGCGACATCCAAGAGATGGTCGCCGAGGGCTACCTCCCCGTGACGGAGGGGCTCGCTTGGCGGGCGGCACCGGCCGGCGAGGTGACTCCTTCTCCCCAAGCTGGAGAGAAGGTGTACCTCAAGGCAGAACTGGTACGCGGAGTTTCTCTGCCTATCTCTCACTTCTTCTTGTCCGTCTTGAATCACTTCAAGGTCCAACCCCATAACCTCTCCCCCAATAGCATCCTAGTGCTTAGCAACTTCGCGGCACTTTGTGAGGGTTACCTAGGGATTAGACCTAGGTTAGATCTGTTTGTATACTTCTTCACCGTCAAGCGTGAAGCCGGACACAGTAGGGAGGAGCTGAGAAACTGCGGCACCATAAGCTTCAAGATCCGTCCTGGCCGGCGGTTCCCCGACATCGTCGGCCACGAATCATGCAAGAACTGGCAGCGGACGTACTTCTACGGCCCCGACATTCCTTTGTCGGGCCGAGAAGCAACGTACCCGGACTTCGTGGATGGAGCCGCCGCCGAAGTCTCCACATGGCAATATCATGCCTCCCTTCTCTCTGACCTCAACGCTTCCCGTGCAATAAGGCGGATCGAGTGGTTCGTAGAGACGGGTCTGACCAGCTTGGACCTAGCCATCTGCTGGTTCATCAAGCAGATCCAACCTCTGCAGCACCGCACGAAGTTTATGCACGAGTACACCAGCGACCGAAGGTATTCCCTCCGAATCTCCGAGGACAACTTCTCGAGCGACTCCGTCAAGTTCCGCCTTAAGGACATCGTCAAGGTGAAGGATAAGAAGCGCGGCTTCACCCTCACCTACGACATGTTCGTAGACGGAAAGTGCCCAAAGGTAGACATTTTATTTTCCGTGTATGACATTGCTCCAGTTTTTCCGTCTTACTAATATCATCTTGTCTAACACGGTAATTTCTCACTTAACAACTCAGCGATCTAGATGAGGGCAACCTGGCTGCCCAAATCTATGATCCAAAGATGAAGGAAGTCACGGTCGTGTCCGACGATGATATCCCGTTGGCGCGAAAGCGTAAGATCTCCACCTCTGACGCTACCGACGGAGGTAAGAAGAAGAAGACGGAGGGTGTTGGGGATATGCTATATGGGTATCCTCATAGCATGTTTCTTATCCGACTAACCCGGCTGGCCCGTAGTCGGTAGCGTGGCCTATGGCCTGCTGGGCGGCCCAGTTAGGTGGATCCAGAAGGGAGGCCCATTCCGGATAAAGGAAGGCTACGGTGGAGTCACCAGCGTACCCGGAGCCTTGGAGTGCAAGATACACAAGACTAGTAATAGACGGTGTAGAACTATGTAACCTTTCTGGCTAGGACTTTTCCCTGTAACCCTAGGATCTGACGACTATATATGTCGGGCCTATGGGAGCCTTTAGGAGACAATCTCAGGCGATAACTTAGACTTTCTAGTCACCTCGCACAGCGAACCTATCTCTGTAACTCGGCGTATTGCCATTATAGTGATTTATAGCAGGAGTAGGATTCCGCCACCGTTGTGGGATCCGAACCTGGGTAAGCTGTGTCACCTCGTACCCGTCAACTGTCCACCTTACCCCACGTCTCTAAACACGCACTGTGAGGACCTCTCCATGGCGTACTCGTCGGGAATACCACGACAGTTGGTGCCCACCGTGGGGCAAGAGGCGCTTCAGGCTCTTCAGCGGGCGAGGACCAAGATCTTCGCGGGAATCGGCGAAACCGTAGCCATCGGTCGTGTTCTCTTCTCCGGCAATGTTCCGATCGTCCCCCCCCCCCGACGAGTTCTGGATCCTGGCGAAGATGAACCCTACGCGGTGCTCGATCGTTCCTATCAGAGACATCCACCTCTTCATCGGCGAAACCGACTCGGGCGCTAGCTCCCTGGGAGTCGAAGGAGCATCAAGACCCGCACGGACCGCCTACGGGCAGGATACGTTCACGGAAGGATCGATGTCGGATCTCTCCTCGGAGTTTGCCAACAAAGATCGAAAAAATTCACGACCCACCCAAACCGCCCCTGTGCAGGATATAAAGGTGGAAGATCACTGCAAATCCGTGCGTTGGGACAGCAGAGATCCAAGTTCATCGGCGTGGTTACCATCTTCGATCTGGCATGCTGCGTTCAGAGAGAAGGCGAAAACCCCCGCGATTACCTGGCCAGGTGGCTCCGTATATGAGCCGATCTAGCCAACTACCCCAATGATGATGCCATCTATCACTTTGTGGAAGGACTGGACCACGACACGCTTCTTCGACACTCTCTAAGACGGCAACAGGCGTCAGGACGCCTTACCGTCGAAGGCATGGTGAACACCGTCAACAACTACGCGGAGGCTGAAGCGGCAACGCTCATTGACGGAGCACCTCCGATTCAGCCACCGCCACCACCTCCGTCCGCCATCGTCGCAGCAGCGCCACCACCCCCAGTTATCATCGAGGCCGTCGCACCTCCACTGCCCATCATCGAGGAAGCCCTAGCACCCTCCGACTCTGTCATTGACGCGCTTTACGCTGATTTCAGTGCAGATTCAGAGGTAATAGACTTTTGTCCAGAAGAGCTAGACTCCGCTATGCAGGAGATGGAGGAGGAGTACTCGCGCGATGAACAAGCTCATAACACCGTCATGTCCCGAGGAGTGTTCGTCACCATTGGGACAGCGATGGATGAAGACCAGCCCGGGCAAGCTCCGCCTACGGCGCTGGATAAGGGGAAAGGACCACTTATTGCCGCCGACAATGTTTGCACAAAAGTCATGCCTCTTCCGCCTAATCCAGTGCAACAGCCGCAGGAACTCGGCACCGGTCCGAGCAACAACAACACCGCAAACTTGCCACCTCCAGCATCCACGTCGGCAGCAGCCCATGTTACCCCTGCTGATAGAGTGATATACGGCAATCTCCTCGTTGAGCCACTAATTGTTGATCATATCCTGAATGTGACTCAGCTTGACGAGAAGCGCCAGCAGCTGCTGGAGGAAGCACAAGCCATCGCGGAACAAGGCGCTAAACTAGATCGAGATCTGGTCAACGCGCAGAAGTCCATAGAAAACGCTAGAGCAATGGAGGCCGAGTACAAGACTCTGCTACAGCAGCAGAAGGCTAAGAAAGCTCCGGCTCGCGTCATCAACGATCCTGGTGTACGGCGCAACCTAGGATGGGCTCCCTCAAAGCCGGCACAGGCCAAGCCATACATTGACAGTGAAGGCAAACAGGTTATGCCCACCCCACTCCTTAACCTCGTCGTCGCCAAGACCCTTCTGGAGCAGGATAGATCGCCAGAGGCAGTACAACAGGTTTATGACCTAGTGGCCAAGGCGGTAAAGCAACAGGAAAATTCCACCTCCCAGAGGTTTGAGTCTGACCCAGCGCTCTGCCGATCTAGCCAGTACAAACCGCCAAGGGACAGATCTCCCCAGGATGTCGGATCACAGACGAGTTCATCAGAACGAAGACGGAGGGATGCACGCAGCAGGAAGGATGCTATTCCCATATCTTCCAACCACGGAGAAAGAGCCCAACCTCGCCGTCCAACGCCACCGCTCCGATCCCCCCGACGTCAGGAAGAGTACAAGACTCACCATCGCACGGATACGCCCCCACCAAAGCAGTGCGGCATCGTCATCCGCGACAACGTGGCACATACCCGTCATGATGAAGAGCACCACCAAGGACATAAGAGCAGATCGCACCACGACCCTCCGCGTCCGACAAGCAACCGCGATAGGCGGGGGGCGTCACATGAGGGTAACAACAAGAAGTCTAACCCACCGCCACCACCGCCTCCATCGCCGCCAAGCAGTCACCATGGCGGAAGAGGTCCGTGTCGTTCACGCAGCCCATCCCCTGTTGACAACAAGAAGAAGAACCCGGAGCCATACGATGCACGTTCGCAGATCGATAAGATCCACGAGGCCCGGGAAGGACCATACCTGGTACCACGTTGCTTTGGACCTACAATACGATCCGCAACTTACCCCAAAGGTTTCCGGATTGACAAGACCATCAAGCCCTATGACGGCACCGCCAAGCCTGCCACATGGTTGCAGGATTACGGCAACGCAGTGGAGATTGCCGGAGGCAACCCCAACGTCGCCGTCCAGTACCTCCCGTTAATGTTGGCGGCCACGGCCCGTCAATGGGTCAACGACTTGCCGAAAGAATCTATCTACAACTGGCTGGGCATGCAAGAAGCGTTCACCAAGAACTTTGAGGGTACATATAAGCGTCCCTGCACGGTGGGAGATCTACAGCGGTGCGTGCAAGAGAAAGACGAGACATCTCGCGCCTACCTCTCCCGCTGGCTGGATATGAAAAATTCCTGCGCAGGAGTGCACGCCCAGACCGCCATGGCCGCCTTCATCGATGGGTTGGAAAGAGGCACATTGCTCCGACATAAGCTAAAGCGCTTGCAGGACAATCATCAACTTGACTTGAATCAGATGATTCGGTTAGCTAGTGAGTTCGCAGCTGTCGACGATGATGCTCGTGGCTCTTTGCCGGCAACGGCCGTTCCAACCCAAGCTCGGAGGAACAACAGTACAAAGCGGAAAACCGCTCCAGAAGAAAAGCAATCTACCGACATGGTTGCCATGACTTTTGCAGGACGGCGGCGGAACAACGTGGCGAGAAGGGAGCAGCGGCGAGCAAGCGCGGAAGTGAAACCAACTCGGCGCTGCTCCGCGTTCCCCAAACCTACGAAGAGTACCGCGACATGTCATGCCTCGTACACCTCGATGCCACCGGCAAAGCCACCCATACCAATCGACACTGCAAATTCGGAGGAACAGGCCGCGAGGCAAGGGCAAGGGGAAGAAGAAAGAGGAGGAGTCCAAGGATTCAAGTGACATGGACGAGGACTTTGACCCCAAGCACGCCGCCAAGGGCGACGACAAGGGCAAGAACCCCTTCGCAAAGAAGGCCCCAGTCTACCACACTTTCCTTGGCACCCCCACCGTCCGACAAAGAATACCTCTCTAAGGATCCTGATCGCTACTCTCCCCCAGTCCCCCAATACCTGCGCTGGTCGGAGGTTCCAATCACTTGGGACAGGACGGACCACCCAGACCTTGTGCCCACGGAGAACCAGTACGCCATGGTCATCAACCCATTGATTGATGGCGCAGAGTTCACCAAGTGCATGGTGGATAGTGGAAGCAGCATCAACATTATGTACCTGGATACACTGCAGAAGATGAACTTGACGGAGGCAAACCTAAGGCGGACCAACACCGTGTTCCATGGCGTAGTTCCTGGTCGGGAGGCTCGGTCCCTTGGGTTCATCACGCTTCAGGTAGCCTTTGGTGACGTTAATAATTACCGCCAAGAGCGCATGACCTTTGAGGTAGTCCCCTTCAAGAGCGTGTACCACGTCATATTCGGCCGCGACATATTCCACACGTTCATGGCCAAGTCGTGCTTCATATACAACAAACTCAAGATACCCGGACCAAACGGAGTCATCACCGTATCCGGAAGCTTCACCAAGGCAAGGCACTACGAGATCAATGAAGCAGCCATTGCAGAAGCTGTCCTCTACAGCAAAGAATTCAAGGAGATCCAGAGCCAGGTCAATGACTCAGAGATGCCCGCATCGAAGAAGCAGATCTCCGACTCCGCTCCTGCATTCAAGGCCGCCATCGAACTTGTGGTAGGCGACGCCTCCAAGACCGTCACCATTGGGACGAACCTGGATCCTAAATAGGAAAGCGCGCTCGTCGAGTTCCTCCGTGAGAATAGGGACATCTTTGCCTGGAAACCTGCCGACATGAAAGGTGTACCTAGGGAACTTGCCGAGCACAGCTTAAACATTGATCCAAAATGTAAACCAGTGAAACAACCTCTACGACGCTTCGGAGATGAGAAGAGACGCGCCATTGGTAAAGAGATAGCTAGGTTACTTAAGGCTGAGTTTATCCGAGAAGTCCTTCACACCCGATGGGTGGCCAATCCTGTACTTGTCCCCAAAAAGGGAACCAATGAATTAAGAATGTGCGTTGATTACACCGGCTTGAACAAAGCATGTCCCAAAGATCTGTTTGCTTTGCCTCGCATTGACCAAGTCATTGACTCGACGGCTGGCTCGGAACTTTTGTGTTTTCTCGATGCATACTCAGGATACCACCAGATCAAGATGAGGAAGTCGGACCAATTGGCCACTTCGTTCACTACCCCATACGGCACGTTTTGCTACGTCACAATGCCCTTTGGGCTGAAAAACGCAGGTGCTACCTACCAGCGAACAATGCAACGTTGCCTCCACGACCAAATTGGTCGGAACGCTCACGCTTATGTGGACGATATCGCCGTGATGTCTAAAAAATCAAACGACTTAATATCCGACTTAAAAGAGACCTTTGATAATCTCCGGAAATACAACATGATGCTCAACCCTAAGAAGTGCGTCTTCGGGGTTCCAGCCGGCAAACTGTTGGGCTTCATTGTTTCCCAGCGTGGAATCGAGGTTAACCCGGAGAAAATCAAGGCCATCTTAAACATAAACCAGCCGACATGCCTAAAGGACATCCAACGACTAACAGGTCGTGTTGCAGCAGTTAGTCGGTTCATCAGCCGACTTGGAGAGAAGGCTTTGCTGCTGTACAAGTTGCTGAAGAAGGCGGACAAATTCACATGGACAGACGAAGCAGATGCAGCATTGAAGCAGCTCAAGGAGATTCTTTTCTCAGCACCCATCCTTGCAGCACCCGAGCCTGGTGAGCCCCTGTTAATCTACATGGTGGCAACCAACCGGGCTATCAGCATCGTCCTCGTCGTAGAGTGGAAGGAACCAGGCTATGAGCACGGAGTTCAACGACCAGTTTACTACGTAAGAAAAGTCTTGACGGAGTCCAAGCAGCGTTACCCGCACTACCAAAAGATAGCTTATGGAGTATTCCTCGCTTCTCGGAAGCTGAGGCATTACTTTCAGGAGCACCCAATCACAGTAGTGAGGAAGACTCCACTGTCCGACATCATCAACAACAGCGGCCTTCTGAAGAAGGTCGAAGTGGGGCATTGAACTTGCCGCCTTCGAGATCACCTACAAGAGACGCGACGCTATCAAGTCACAATCCTTGGTGGATTTCATTGCAGATTGGACGGAGATGCCAGATGCTACTCCGTTGCCGGAGCCAGAGTACTGGGTGATGCACTTTGATGGATGAAAGCTGCTCAACGGCTCGGGGGCTGGTGTATTGCTACAGTCACCAAAAGGAGACAAGCTACACTACATTCTGCAGATCCACTTCGAGGCTACAAACAACATGGCAGAGTATGAAGCACTCATTCACGGATTACGTGTAGCCAAGGACATTGGCATCAAGCGCATAGTTTGCTGCGGAGATTCCGACTTGGTTGCCCAGCAGGTGGCTGGCACCTGGAATGCGTGGAACCCTATGATGGCGGCATATCGCGACGAAGTGGATGAGATATCCAAGAGCTTCTTAGCCTACGAAGTCAAGTATGTGCCTAGGGAGCAAAACGAGGCGGCTGATCTACTGTCTAAGCTTGGATCAGGGCGCAAGCAAATTCCGCCAGGAGTTTTCCTAGAGCATCTGCGCACACCATCCGTGAAGGGAGCCGACGTGAACAACCCGGATAGAGCTGACTCTTTCGTCAACATGGTGACAAAGATCCCTCCGGCCTGGACAAAACCGTTCATGGAATATCATGAACACAGAACTTTGCCCGACGGCGAGGTCGAAAGACGGCAAATAGTACGGCGAGCAAAGGGTTATACCATAATCAATGGGCAACTCTATAAAAGGAGCACCACTGGGGTATACCTAAAGTGCGTTTCCCAGCTAGAAGGAATGGAAATCCTACGCGAAATCCATCTCGGAGACTGCGGGCATCATGCCGCTCCTTGATCGTTGGTCGCGAAAGCCTTCCGGCAAGTATTCTACTGGCTGACCGCGAAGACGGACGCCGACAAGCTGGTTGAAACATGCACAGGATGCCAGTATTATGCCCGACAACCACATGTTCATGCTAAAGAATTGCGAACAATACCAATCACTTGGCCGTTTGCAGTCTGGGGGCTAGACATGGTGGGGCCGTTACAGACGGCACCGTGTGGATTTACGCATCTGCTTGTAGCAGTTGACAAATTCACCAAATGGATAGAAGCTAAACCCATTAGAAAGCTTGATGGGGCAACTGCCCTCAGGTTTGTCCGAGATCTAGTGGTGAGATTTGGTCTCCCACATAGCATCATCACCGACAACGGAAGCAACTTGTCACTCAGAGAAGTGGAGGCCTATTGCTGGGACAAAGGCATCCGACTTGACCTTGCATCAGTGGCACACCCACAATCCAATGGTAAAGTTGAGCGAGCCAATGGATTAATTCTGCAGGGAATCAAGCCACGTCTTGAGGCACCGCTACATAGAGCAGCTGGAGCCTGGGCGGAAGAATTGCCATCTGTGCTGTGGAGTTTACAAACTACACCCAACAGATCCACCGCCTACACCCCTTACTTCATTGTATATGGAGCAGAAGCCATCCTACCTTCCGACATCCTCCACGATGCACCAAGAGTTGCCGCCTACGACGAAGATGACGCTGAAGAATCCAGACGCCTAGATGTAGACCTTCTCGAGGAGGAGCGTGTTTTGGCATGCCAAAGATCTGCCATCTACCAGCAGAAGCTATGCAGCTACCATAGCCACCGCGCTCGGCCTCGCTCGTTTAAAGAGGGGGATCTGGTGCTCCAACTTAAGCAGAAGAAGTCGCACAAATGATCCCCGCCATGGGAAGCACCGTTCATCATAAGCAAGGCGCTGCTCAATGGGTCTTACTACCTTGTCGACAATCGTGAGCTCAAGGATAGACCCAACGAGGATCATAAGCGTAAGCGACATGACCCGGATGATGACTACCCGAAGCTTGATAGGCCATGGAACATAGCACAGCTACGTCCTTTCTACACTTAGCATTTTTTATCTAATAGTGTACCTCTTATATGGTCAATGAAATAAAGCTCTTTGGTTCACTCATATTGCTGAGTCTTTTACCTCGTTTAGTGTTCATTTTTTGATCATATAAACCTTTATGCACAAGTTTTGCGATTGCACTTGTAAAAATACCGCCTATGGGCGTTAGCTTAAGTTTTATGGTCTACACGTTCTTTGTTGTTTTTATGTGGATTCTGGAGTAGTGACTTTCGGCACTCATTGTCGGCGATTTTGTGCTTAGGTTATTGACGGTGCCATTGGGCATCATCACCTAAAGCGCATGGTTCCGACGAGTCTTCCGACTCACGAAAAGTCAAGCATACGAACCAAAGTAATGGATAAGCCAGCACTTGCTTAAAAATATATACATACTGGAACTTAATCCTTGAGTAGCAGGATACGATAACCATTGTTTTTCCGCCTTAAAGATTACATCAACATAGTTTTCCTGCGCACAATCCAGAGGTGAAACAGAAATTACAAAGTGTTTTTTCACTCTTTGGGCGCAGGAGACTTGGAGGCCACATCATCACCAGCCGAAGAATCACCCTCAGCATCGGTGCTATGGTGAGACTCGGAGGATTCTAGGTCGGCGTTGTCGAGAAAGTTCCTGGGCACGAAGACGTCCACATCCACCAACTCGGCAACCCTGGTATCATACCCCGCGAGTGATGACAAGATGGCGTCGTGATCGATCTCCTGCCGTCATCATCTACGTCGGAGATACTAGATGTAACCGTGTCGATGTCGGCATCTTCATAGTGTGCCTTCACCATAGACAACGCCATCCTTGCACCAGCCCATGCACATGAAGCTTTCCAGCTTGCAATACGCTCGCGGGAGCGGGTTAAGCCCATGGGCGCTGAAAATTCCGACAACGACTGCATGAGTTAAAAAATCCTAAGTATCCATACTACAGAACTACAAGGCAGAGGACACTTACTGAAGATGCTGGCCTTAGCCTGCCAGACGACGTCCGCCAAGGATTCCTTCTCTTGATTAAGGAGCTTGAACGCCTCGCTGTGGCGAAGGTTCTGCTCATCGGCAGCTTGCTTCTGATCCTTTAGGATCGCAAGATCCTCTTTCAAGCGATTGATCTCAGCGGAGGCGGAGTCCTGCAGGGCTTTCATAGAATGCTCATGCATCTGCAGCATTTCTTCCCTCTCCTTCTTAAGGATCTTGTTCTCGCTGTCCAGCTGCTGGATATGCTTGGACTGCTCGACAATATCCTTAGCCTTGGCAACATGTTCTGCAAGTCGGAGAAAACAAAGTACACACTGAGTACTCGGAGATTATGGACATAAAAGTAAAACGGAAATGCGCAAAAAGAATACAGACTCTTGTTTTTGATGATCTGTTCTTTCAAGATGGCGGTTTTACCCTTTTCAGCTTCAAGGTCCGCGCGCATCTCCTGATACTTCTCGTTGGCCATGCCCCTCCGAGCGTTGTCGTTCTGTGGAAATAAATACAAAGTTAAGTCGTTGTTTAGTCTGCTTGGAGTTTCTAGTCGGAATTTTCCACCTAGATGCTCGGGGGCTACAACGAGAGTTTTTAACTTAGCAATATGCTTAGCTTTTCTTTAAGCATCTAGTCGGAGCTAATTCAGTTCTCAATTAGAGGCTTGGGGGCTACAGTATAAAGTTCTAACTCGGAAAATGTTTAGCTTTTCTTTAAGTATCTAGTCGGAACTAATTCAGTTACAACTAGAGGCTTGGGGGCTATAGCACTTAAATTTATGAACACTGTGTATGCTACTCTTAAAGCATCTAGTCGGAATAATTCATTCCATCTAAATGCTTGGGGGCTACAGTGCGAGTTCTTTCTAACTTAGTTTCTCTTAGAGCATATAGATGCAAAACCTATGGTTTTCCATCTACATCCTCGGGGGCTACAATGGGATACTCATATAAAATGCAAAAGGTAAAATAAAACTTACAAGCGCGATGATCTTTAGGTTTGTAGCGCTCTCGGCCAGCAGCTTGCCAAAGGAAACGTTGTTTCCTTGCAAGATGTCTGCTTGTCGGAGCAGCTCCTCAATACCGCACGTCGGAGATGACGACACTCCTCCAGGAACCATAGTTGTGTTACCCGGTAGGAACGCCGGGTAAACTATTTTCGAAAATTCGAAGGGTTTCTGAGGAGCGGAGGTGCCGCCTTCGGCAGAGGTACCAACTCCCAGCATCGCGTTGCCGCTACCGATGGCATCCTTAGACGGAGCTTCAGCCATTTGAAGAGCAGCGCTCTCCTGCGTCGCCTGCTCGCCGACAACAGCGAGCTCGGTAGAGGCGCCATAATCCACTTCCATGGCGGAAGGGCCTGGTACCTCCTGAACTCGGGAGCTTGTCGGAGTTGAGGAGGGCTTGACGGCAGGAGTGGCAGGGGCAATGGTGGGAGAGGAGTCGCAATGCAGCATATCCTTAATATTTCTAGAAGCCCCAAGAGTCTTGGAGGACTTCTTGAGGCTGGTTGTGGCTTTCTTCCTGAAACGTGCAAAATGCATAAGTACAGGAATAAGACAGACAAATGAGACAATGTCGAAGAATAAGAATCTTACACTAGGGGGGGTGCTTTGGCAAACATTCCAGTGGCTTTCTTCTTCTCCGCCTCCAGGGCGGCAGTACTCTTTTTGGAGGCTCCACCCTCCGTCTTCTTCTTCTTACCTCCGTCGGCAGCGTCAGAGGTGGAGCTCTTCCGCTTTTGCGCCAACGGGATATCATCTTCAGACACGACCGTGACTTCCTTCATATTTGGATCATAGATTTGGGCAGCCAGGTTGCCCTCATCTAGATCGCTAAGCTATTAAGTGAGAAATCACCGTGTTAGACAAGATGATATTAGTAAGACGGAAAAACTGGAGCAATGTCATACACGGAAAATAAAATGTCTACCTTTGGGCACTTTCCGTCTACGAACATGTCGTAGGTGAGGGTGAAGCCGCGCTTCTTATCCTTCACCTTGTCGATGTCCTTAAGGCAGAACTTGACGGAGTCGCTCGAGAAGTTGTCCTCGGAGATTCGGAGGGAATCCCTTCGGTCGCCGGTGTACTCGTGCATAAACTTTGTGTGGTGCTGCAGAGGTTGGATCCGCCTGATGAACCAGCACATGGCTAGGTCCAAGCCGGTCAGACCCGTCTCTATGAATCACTCGATCCGCCTTATTGCGCGGGAAGCGTTGAGGTCGGAGGGAAGGGAGGCATGAGATCGCCATGTGGAGACTTCGGCGGCGGCTCCATCCACGAACTCCGGGTACGTTGCTTCTCGGCCCGACAAAGGAATGTCGGGGCCGTAGAAGTACGTCCGCTGCCAGTTCTCGCATGATTCGTGGCCGACGATGTCGGGGAACCGCCGGCTAGGACGGATCTTGAAGCTTATGGTGCCGCAGTTTCTCAGCTCCTCCCTACTGTGTCCGGCTTCACGCTTGACGGTGAAGAAGTATACAAACAGATCTAACCTAGGCCTAATCCCTAGGTAACCCTCACAAAGTGTCGTGAAGTTGCTAAGCACTAGGATGCTACTGGGGGAGAGGTTATGGGGTTGGACCTTGAAGTGATTCAAGGCGGAGAAGAAGAAGTGAGAGATAGGCAGAGAAACTCCGCGTACCAGTTGTGCCTTGAGGTACACCTTCTCTCTGGCTTGGGAAGAAGGAGTCACCTCGCCGGCCGGCGCCGCCGGCCAAGCGAGCCCCTCCGTCGCGGGGAGTTAGCCCTCGGCGACCCTCTCTTGGATGTCGCGGCCGGTGATGTCCGAGCCGCGCCAGTCGCCTTTGTGCGAGTCTGGCTCCTCGTCTAGAGGCTCCAGCGCCGCCAGTTTTTGGTCGTCGCCGGTGGTTTCAATCACCCCCGATGCGGGGATGACCAGCCCCTCTGGTGGCACGACGATGGAGCTAGCCGGCTTCGCCGCGGCTTCACTCGACACCGCCATCGATGGGGAGGAGCTGCTGCTGGCCATTGAGTGCTGGGAGGATGCGAACTGCGCAGAAGGAGGCTAGGATTTTCGAGGTTTTCACGGAGAGCTCGAGGAGGCGCGCGGCTGGAGGAAGAAGACGATGACGCGAGAGAATGGGGTGAAAAAGTGGCATGTGTCCCACGATTACTATTTATCCTACTCTGCGTCATGATTCGTGCAGCTAATCGGACGGTTGCCACGCAGACGACGTGTTCGTAAAATGTGCGCGGTAATTTCGCCACGTCTCCAACCGTCGCCGCCAACGGTTCATATCACTCGCGTGGGAAAATCGGATATGATTGCGTTCTCTGCATGTGTGAGTTACGAGGCGTCGCTAACCTAATCCTACGTTGTCATAACTGACATGGTAGATGAGCCGTCTCATCAAAGATTCCGGCATGGACGGATTTAATCCGACAACGGGATCGTGCGATGGAAGATTCAGCATTTTCTCCGACTTACTGTTAGAAGACGGAGAAAATCTTTGCAGGGTTCTTTTGGAGGACTACAAGATGTTGCTTGACGATTTGCCGACATCCATCTAGACGGAGCATTCCACGTGAAGAGGCAAGACGGTGCAAGATCTTGGAGTTCTCTGGGGGCTACTGTTGGGGATATGCTATATGGGTATCCTCATAGCATGTTTCTTATCCGACTAACCCGGGTGGCCCATAGTCGGTAGCGTGGCCTATGGCCTGCTGGGCGGCCCAGTTAGGTGGATCCAGAAGGGAGGCCCATGCCGGATAAAGGAAGGCTACGGTGGAGTCACCAGCGTACCCGGAGCCTTGGAGTGCAAGATACACAAGACTAGTAATAGACGGTGTAGAACTCTGTAACCTTTCCGACTATGACTTTTTCCTGTAACCCTAGGATCTGACGACTATATAAGTCGGGCCTATGGGAGCCTTTAGGAGACAATCTCAGGCGATAACTTAGACTTTCTAGTCACCTCGCACAGCGAACCTATCTCTGTAACTCGGCGTATTGCCATTATAGTGATTTATAGCAGGAGTAGGATTCCGCCACCATTGTGGGATATGAACCTGGGTAAGCTGTGTCACCTCGTACCCGTCAACCGTCCGCCTTACCCCATGTCTCTAAACACGCACTATGAGGACCCCTCCATGGCGTACTCGTCGGCAATACGACGACAGAGGGTGGAGCCTCCAAAAAGAGTACTTCCACCCTGGAGGCGGAGAAGAAGAAAGCCACTAGAATGTTTGCCAAAGCACCCCCCTAGTGTAAGCTTCTTATTCTCCGTCGACATTGTCTCATTTGTCTGTCTTATTCCTGTACTTATGCATTTTGCACGTTTCAGGAAGAAAGCCACAACCAGCCTCAAGAAGTCCTCCAAGACTCTTGGGGCTTCTAGAAATATTAAGGATATGCTGCATTGCGACTCCTCTCCCGCCATTGCCCCTGCCACTCCTGCCGTTAAGCCCTCCTCTACTCCGACAAGCTCCCAAGTTCAGGAGGTACCAGGCCCTTCTGCCATGGAAGTGGATTCTGGCGCCTCTACCGAGCTCGCTGTTGTCGGCGAGCAGGCGAGGCAGGAGAGCGCTGCTCTTCAAATGGATGAAGCTCCGGCTAAGGATGCCATCGGTAGCGGCAAGGCGATGCTGGGAGCTGGTACCTCTGCCGAAGGCGGCACCTCCGCTCCTCAGAAACCCTTCGAATTTCCGAAAATAGTTTACCCGGCGCTCCTGCCGGGACAACTATGGTTCCTGGAGGAGTGCCATCATCTCCGACGTGTGGTATTGAGGAGCTCCTCCGACAAGCAGACATCTTGCAAGGAAACAACGTTTCCTTTGGCAAGCTGCTGGCCGAGCGCGCTACAAACCTAAAGATCATCGCGCTTGTAAGTTTTATTTTACCTTTTGCATTTTATATGAGTATCCCACAGTAGCCCCCGAGGATGTAGACGGAAAACCATAGGTTTTGCATCTATATGCTCTAAGAGAAACTAAGTTAGAAAGAACTCGCACTGTAGCCCCCAAGCATTTAGATGGAATGAATTATTCCGACTAGATGCTTTAAGAGTAGCATACACAGTGTTCATAAATTTAAGTGCTATAGCCCCCAAGCCTCTAGTTGTAACTGAATTAGTTCCGACTAGATACTTAAAGAAAAGCTAAACATTTTCCGAGTTAGAACTTTATATTGTAGCCCCCAAGCCTCTAGTTGAGAACTGAATTATCTCCGACTAGATGCTTAAAGAAAAGCTAAGCATATTGCTAAGTTAAAAACTCTCGCTGTAGCCCCCGAGCATCTAGGTGGAAAATTTCCGACTAGAAACTCCAAGCAGACTAAACAACAACTTAACTTTGTATTTATTTCCACAGAACAAGAACGCTCGGAGGGGCATGGCCAACGAGAAGTATCAGAAGATGCGCGCAGACCTTGAAGCTGAAAAGGGTAAAACCGCCATCTTGAAGGAACGGATCATCAAAAACAAGAGTCTGTTTTCTTTTTGCGCATTTCCGTTTTACTTTTATGCCCATAATCTCCGAGTACTCAGTGTGTACTTTGTTTTCTCCGACTTGCAGGACATGTTGCCAAGGCTAAGGATATTGTCGAGCAGTCCAAGCATATCCAGCAGCTGGACAGCGAGAACAAGATCCTTAAGAAGGAGAGGGAAGAAATGCTGCAGATGCACGAGCATTCTATGAAAGCCCTGCAGGACTCCGCCTCCGCTGAGATCAATCGCTTGAAAGAGGAGACTGCGATCCTAAAGGATCAGAAGCAAGCTGCCGATGAGCAGAACCTTCACCACAGCGAGGCGTTCAAGCTCCTTAATCAGGAGAATGAATCCTTGGCGGACGTTGTCTGGCGGGCTAAGGCCAGCATCTTCAGTAAGTGTCCTCTGCCTTGTAGTTCCGTAGTATGGATACTTAGGATTTTTTAACTCATGCAGTTGTTGTCGGAATTTTCAGCGCCCATGGGCTTAACCCGCTCGCCTCCTTCGGACAAGGAATGCATGATTCTTGCCGGCAACTTCATCAACACCGCCATCGCCCAAGCCAAGGAGATCGCCAAGCCCCTTCAAATTTATATCAAGGCCTCGGACTCCGTGGTGAAGTACTCGGAGATTCTGCGCCGAGCCCTCGAGCGTATTGCAAGCTAGAAAGCTTCATGTGCACGGGATGGTGCAAGGATGGCGTTGTCTATGGTGAAGGCACACTATGAAGATGCCGACATCGACACGGTGACATCTGGTATCCCCGACGTAGATGATGACGGCAAGGAGATCGATCACGACGCCATCTTGTCATCACTCGCGGGGTATGATACCAGGGTTGCCGAGTTGGTGGATGTGGACGTCTTCGTGCCTAGGAACTTTCTCGACAAAGCCGACCCAGAATCCTCCGAGTCTCACCATAGCACCGATGCTGAGGGTGATTCTCCGGCGGTGATGATGCGGCCTCCGAGTCTCCTGCTCCCAAAGAGTGAAAAACACTTTGTAATTTCTGTTTCACCTCTGGATTGTGCGCGGAAAAACTATGTTGATGTAATCTTTAAGGTGGAAAAACAATGGTTGTCGTATCCTGCTACTCAAGGATTAAGTTCCAGTATGTATATATTTTTTAAGCAAGTGCTGGCTTATCCATTACGTTGGTTCGTATGCTTGACTTTTCATGAGTCGGAAGACTCGTTGTCGGAACCATGCGCTTTAGGTGATGATGCCCAATGGCACCGTTAATAACCTAAGCACAAAATCGCTGACAATGAGTGCCGAAAGTCATTACTCCAGAATCCACATAAAAACAACAAAGAGCGTGTAGACCATAAAACTTAAGCTAACGCTCGTAGGAGGAATTTTCACAAGTGCAATCACAAAACTTGTGCATAAAGGTTTTTATGATCCAAAAATGAACACTAAAGGAGGTAAAAGACTCAGCAATATGAGTGGACCAAAGAGCTTTATTTCATTGACCATATAAGAGGTACACTATTAGATAAATAATGCTAAGTATAGAAAGGACGTAGCTGTGCTATGTTCCATGGCCGATCAAGCTTCGGGTAGTCATCATCCGGGTCACGTCGCTTACGCTTATGATTCTCGTTGGGTCTATCCTTGAGCTCATGATTGTCGACAAGGTAGTAAGACCCATTGAGCAGCGCCTTGCTTATGATGAACGGTCCTTCCCATGGCGGGGATAATCTGTGCGACTTCTTCTGCTTAAGTCGAAGCACCAGACCCCCCTCTTTAAACGAGCGATGCCGAACGCGGCGGCTATGGTAGCTGCGTAGCTTCTGCTGGTAGATGGCGGATCTTTGGCATGCCAAAACACGCTCCTCCTCGAGAAGGTCTACATCTAGGCGTCTGGATTCTTCAGCGTCATCTTCGTCGTAGGCGACAACTCTTGGTGCATCGTGGAGGATGTCGGAAGGTAGGATGGCTTATGCTCCATATACCATGATGTAAGGGGTGTAGCCGGTGGATCTGTTGGGTGTAGTTCGTAAACTCCACAGCACAGATGGCAATTCTTCCGCCCAGGCTCTAGCTGCTCTATGTAGCGGTGCCTCAAGATGTGGCTTGATTCCCTGCAGAATTAATCCAATGGCTCGCTCAACTTGACCATTGGATTGTGGGTGTGCCACTGATGCAAGGTCAAGTCGGATGCCTTTGTCCCAGCAATAGGCCTCCACTTCTCCGAGTGACAAGTTGCTTCCGTTGTCGGTGATGATGCTATGTGGGAGACCAAATCTCACCACTAGATCTCGGACAAACCTGAGGGTAGTTGCCCCATCAAGATTTGTAATGGGTTTAGCTTCTATCTATTTGGTGAATTTGTCAACTGCTACAAGCAGATGCGTAAATCCACACGGTGTCGTCTGTAACGGCCCCACCATGTCTAGCCCCCACACTGCAAACGGCGAAGTGATTGGTATTGTTCGCAATTCTTCAACAGGAACATGTGGTTGTCGGGCATAATACTGGCATCCTGTGCATGTTTCAACCAGCTTGTCGGCGTCCGTCTTCGCGGTCAGCCAGTAGAATCCTTGCCGGAAGGCTTTCGCGACCAACGATCGAGGAGCGGCATGATGCCCGCAGTCTCCGAGATGGATTTCGCGTAGGATTTCCATTCCTTCTAGCTGGGAAACGCACTTTAGGTATACCCCAGTGGTGCTCCTTTTATAGAGTTGCCCATTGATTATGGTATAACCCTTTGCTCGCCGTACTATTTGCCGTCTTTCGACCTCGCCGTCGGGCAAAGTTCTGTGTTCGTGATATTCCATGAACGGTTTTGTCCAAGCCGGAGGGATCTTTGTCACCATGTTGACGAAAGAGTCAGCTCTATCCGGGTTGTTCACGTCGGCTCCCTTCACGGATGGTGTGCGCAGATGCTCTAGGAAAACTCCTGGCGGAATTTGCTTGCGCCCTGATCCAAGCTTAGACAGTAGATCAGCCGCCTCGTTTTGCTCCCTAGGCACATACTTGACTTCGTAGGCTAAGAAGCTCTTGGCTATCTCATCCACTTCGTCGCGATATGCCGCCATCATAGGGTTCCGCGCATTCCAGGTGCCAGCCACCTGCTGGGCAACCAAGTCGGAATCTCCGCAGCAAACTATGCGCTTGATGCCAATGTCCTTGGCTACACGTAATCCGTGAATGAGTGCTTCATACTCCGCCATGTTGTTTGTAGCCTCGAAGTGGATCTGCAGAACGTAGTGTAGCTTGTCTCCTTTTGGTGACTGTAGCAATACACCAGCCCCCGAGCCGTTGAGCAGCTTTCATCCGTCAAAGTGCATCACCCAGTACTCTGGCTCCGGCAACGGAGTAGCATCTGGCATCTCCGTCCAATCTGCAATGAAATCCACCAAGGCTTGTGACTTGATAGCGTCGCGTCTCTTGTAGGTGATCTCGAAGGCGGCAAGTTCAATGCCCCACTTCGCGACCCTTCCTGTAGCGTCGCTGTTGTTGATGATGTCGGACAGTGGAGTCTTGCTCACTACTGTGATTGGGTGCTCCTGAAAGTAATGCCTCAGCTTCCGAGAAGCGAGGAATACTCCATAAGCTATCTTTTGGTAGTGCGTGTAACGCTGCTTGGACTCCGTCAAGACTTCGCTTACATAGTAAAATGGTCGTTGAACGCCATGCTCATAGCCTGGTTCCTTCCGTTCTACCACGACGACGATGCTGATAACCCGGTTGGTTGCCGCCATGTAGATTAACAGGGGCTCACCAGGCTCGGGTGCTGCAAGGATGGGCGCTAAGGAAAGAATCTCCTTGAATTGCTTCAATGCTGCATCTGCTTCGTCCGTCCACGTGAATTTGTCCGCCTTCTTCAGCAACTTGTACAGCGGCAAAGCCTTCTCTCCAAGTCGGCTGATAAACCGACTAACTACTGCAACACAACCTGTTAGTCATTGGATGTCCTTTAGGCATGTCGGACGTTTTATGTTTAAGATGGCCTTGATTTTCTCCGGGTTGACCTCGATTCCACGCTAGGAAACAATGAAGCCCAATAGTTTGCCGTCTGGAACCCCGAAGACGCACTTCTTAGGGTTGAGCATCATGTTGTATTTCCGGAGATTATCAAAGGTCTCTTTTAAGTCGGAGATTAAGTCGTTTGATTTTTTAGACATCACCGCGATATCGTCCACATAAGCGTGAACGTTCCGACCAATTTGGTCGTGGAGGCAACGTTGCATTGTTCGCTGGTAGGTAGCACCTGCGTTTTTCAGCCCAAAGGGCATTGTGACGTAGCAAAACGTGCCGTATGGGGTAGTGAACGAAGTGGCCAATTGGTCCGACTTCCTCATCTTGATCTGATGGTATCCTGAGTATGCATCGAGAAAACACAAAAGTTCTGAGCCAGCCGTCGAGTCAATGACTTGGTCAATGCGAGGAAAAGCAAACGGATCTTTGGGACATGCTGTGTTCAAGCCGGTGTAATCAACGCACATTCTTAATTCATTGGTTCCCTTTTAGGGGACAAGTACAGGATTGGCCACCCATCGGGTGTGAAGGACTTCTCGGATAAACTCAGCCTTAAGTAACCTAGCTATCTCTTTGCCAATGGCGTGTCTCTTCTCATCTCCGAAGCGTCGTAGAGGTTGTTTCAATGGTTTACATTTTGCATCAATGTTTAAGCTGTGCTTGGCAAGTTCCCTAGGTACACCTTTCATGTCGGCAGGTTGCCAGGCAAAGATGTCCCTATTCTCACGGAGGAACTCGACGAGCGCGGTTTCCTATTTAGGATCCAGGTTCGTCCCAATGGCGACGGTCTTGGAGGCGTCGCCTACCACAAGTTCTACCGGCTTGGTTTCGATGGCGTCCTTGAACGCAGGAGCAGAGTCGGAGATCTGCTTCTTCGACGCGGGCATCTCTGAGTCATTGACCTTGCGCTGGATCTCCTTGAATTCTTCACTGTAGAGGACAGCTTCTGCAACGGCTGTTTCATTGATCTCGCAGTCCCTTGCCTTGGTGAAGCTTCCGGATACGGTGATGACTCCGTTGTGTCCGGGTATCTTGAGTTTGTTGTATACGAAGCACGGCTTGGCCATGAACGTGTGGAATATGTCGCGGCCGAATATGACGTGGTACACGCTCTTGAAGGGGACTACCTCAAAGGTCATGCGCTCTTGGCGGTAATTATTAACATCGCCAAAGGCTACCTGAAGCGTGATGCACCCAAGGGACCGAGCCTCCCGACCAGGAACTACGCCATGGAACACGGTGTTGGTCCGCCTTAGGTTTGCCTCCGTCAAGTTCATCTTCTGCAGTGTATCCAGGTACATAATGTTGATGCTGCTTCCACTATCCACCATGCACTTGGTGAACTCTGCGCCGTCAATCAATGGGTTGATGACCATGGCGTACTGGTTCTCCGTGGGCACAAGGTCTGGGTGGTCCGTCCTGTCCCAAGTGATTGGAACCTCCGACCAGCGCAGGTATTGGGGGACTGGGGGAGAGTAGCCATCAGGATCCTTAGAGAGGTCTTATGTTGTCGGACGGTGGGGGTGCCAAGGAAAGTGTGGTAGACTGGGGCCTTCTTTGAGAAGGGGTTCTTGCCCTTGTCGTCGCCCTTGGCGGCGTGCTTGGGGTCAACATCCTCGTCCATGTCACTTGAATCCTTGGACTCCTCCTCCTTCTTCTTCCCCTTGCCCTTGCCTCGCGGTCTGTTCCTCCGATTTCGCTTATAGCCGGACTCTGGGTCTTCCTTGAGGTCGTTGACGAATTTGCAGTGTCGATTGGTATGGGTGGCCTTGCCGGTGGCGTCGAGGTGTACGAGGCACGGCATGTCGCGGTACTCTTCATAGGTTTGGGGAACGCGGAGCGGTGCCGAGTTGGTTTCACTTCCGCGCTACTGCCGGCGGCCTGCTCCCCTTCCTCGGCCACGTTGTCCGCCTTCGCCTCGTCCTGCAAAAGTCATGGCGACCATGTCGGTAGATTGCTTTTCTTCTGGAGAGGTTTTCTGCTTTGTACTGCTGTTCCTCCTATCTTGGGTTGGAACGGCTGTTGCCGGCAAAGAGCCACGAGCATCGTCGTCGGCAGCTGCGAACTCACTAGCTAACTGAATCATCTGATTCAAGTCAAGCTGATGATTGTCCTGCAAGCGCTTTAGCTTATGTCGGAGCAACGTGCCTCTTTCCAACCCATCGATGAAGGCGGCCATGGCGGTCTAGGCGTGCACTCCTGCACAGGAATTTTTCATATCCAGCCAGCTGGAGAGGTAGGCGCGAGATGTCTCGTCTTTCTCTTGCACGCACCGTTGTAGATCTCCCACCGTGCAGGGACGCTTATATGTACCCTCAAAGTTCTTGGTGAACGCTTCTTGCATGTCCAGCCAGTTGTAGATAGATTCTTTCGACAAGTCGTCGATCCATTGACGGGCCGTGCCTGCCAACATTAACGGAAGGTACTTGACGGCGACGTTGGGGTTGCCTCCGGCAATCTCCACTGCATTGCCGTAATCCTGCAACCATGTGGCAGGCTTGGCGGTGTTGTCATAGGGCTTGATGGTCTTGTCAATCCGGAAACCTTTGGGGTAAGTTGCTGACTGTATTGTAGGTCCAAAGCAACGTGGTCCTAGGTATGGTCCTTCCCGGGCCTCGTGGATCTTATCGATCCGCGAACGTGCATCGTATGGCTCCGGGTTCTTCTTCTTGTTGTCAACAGGGGATGGGCTGCGTGAACGATGCGGACCTGTTCCGCCATGGTGACTGCTTGGCGGCGATGGAGGCGGTGGGTTAACTTTCTTGCTGTTACCCTCCTGCGACGCCCCCCGCCTATCACGGTTGCTTGTCGGACGCGGAGGGTCGTGTTGCGACCTGCTCTTATGTCCTTGGTGGTGCTCTTCATCATGACGGGTATGTGCCGCGTTGTCGCGGATGACGATGCCGCACTGCTTTGGTGGGGGCATATCCGTGCGATGGTGAGTCTTGTAGTCTTCCTGACGACGGGGGGATCGGAGCGGTGGCGATGGACGGCGAGGTTGGGCTCTTTCTCCGTGGTCGGAAGATATGTGAATAGCATCCTTCCTGCTGCGTGCATCCCTCTGTCTTTGTTCTGATGAACCCGTCCGTGATTCGACATCCTGGGGAGATATGTCCCTTGGCGGTTTGTACTGGCTAGATCGGCAGAGCGCTGGGTCAGACTCAAACCTCTGGGAGGTGGCCTTTTCCTGTTGCTTTACCGCCTTGGCCACTAGGTCATAAACCTGTTGTACTGCCTCTGGCGATCTATCCTGCTCCAGAAGGGTCTTGGTGATAGCGAGGTTAAGGAGTGGGGTGGGCATCACCTGTTTGCCTTCACTGTCAGTGTACGGCATGGCCTGTGCCGGCTTTGAGGGAGCCCATCCTAGGTTGCGCCGTACACCAGGATCGTTGATGACGCGAGCCGGAGCTTTCTTAGCCTTCTGCTGCTGTAGCAGAGTCTTGTACTCGAACTCCATTGATCTAGCGTTTTCTATGGACTTCTGCGTGTTGACCAGATCTCGATCTAGTTTAGCGCCTTGTTCCGCGATGGCTTGTGCTTCCTCCAGCAGCTGTTGGCGCTTCTCGTCAAGCTGATTCACATTCCGGATATGATCAACAGTTAGTGGCTCGACGAGGAGATTGCTGTACATCACCCTATCAGTTGGGGTAACATGGGCTGCTGCCAACGTGGATGCTGGAGGTGGCAAGTTTGCGGTGTTGTTGTTGCTCGGACCGGTGCCGAGTTCCTGTGGCTGTTGCACTGGATTAGGCGGAGGGGGCATGACTTTTGCGCGAACATCGTCGGTGGCAATAAGTGGTCCTTTCCCCTTATCCAGCGCCGTAGGCGGAGCTTGCCCGGGCTGGTCTTCATCCATCATTGTCCCAATGGTGATGAACACTCCTCGGGACATGACGGTGTTATGAGCTTGTTCATCGCGCGAGTACTCCTCCTCCATCTCCTGCATAGAGGAGTCTAGCTCTTCTGGATTGAAGTCTATTTCCTCTGAATCTGCACTGAAATAAGCGTAAAGCGCGTCAATGACAGAGTCGGAGGGTGCCTGGGCTTCCTCGATGACGGGCGGTGGAGGTGCGACGGCCTCTATGATAACTGGGGGTGGTGGCGCTGCTGCGACGATGGCGGCCGGAGGTGGTGGTGGTGGCTGAATCGGAGGTGCTCCGTCAATGAGCGCTGCCGCTTCAGCCTCCGCGTAGTTGTTGACGGTGTTCACCATGCCTTCAAAGGTAAGGCGTCCTGATGCCTGTTGCCGTCTTAGAGAGTGTCGGAGAAGCGTGCCGTGGTCCAGTCCTTCCACAAAGTGATAGATGGCATCATCATTGGGGTAGTTGGCTAGATCGGCTCGTATACGGAGCCACCTAGCCAGGTAATCGCGGGGGTTTTCGCCTTCTCTCTGAACGCAGCGTGCCAGATCAAAGATGATAACCACGCCGACGAACTTGGATCTTTGCTGTCCCGACGCACGGTCGAAGCCGGCGGATTTGCAGTGATCTTCCACCTTTATATCCTGCACAGGGGCGGTTTGGGTGGGTCTTGAATTTTTTCGATCTTTGTCGGCAAACTCCGAGATCCGACATTGATCCTTCCGTGAACGTATCCTGCCCGTAGGTGGTCCGTGCGGGTCTTGATGCTTTCTGATCTTTGCCGGCAAACTCTGAAGAGAGATCCGACATCGATCCTTCCGTGAACGTATCTTGCCCGTAGGCGGTCCGTGCGGGTCTTGATGCTCCTCCGACTCCCAGGGAGCTAGCGCCCGAGTCGGTTTCGCCGATGAAGAGGTGGATGTCTCCGATAGGAACGATCGAGCACCGCGTAGGGTTCATCTTCGCCGGGATCCATAACTCGTCGGGAGGGACGATCGGAACATTGCCAGAGAAGAGAACACGACCGATGGCTACGGTTTCGCCGATTCCCGCGAAGATCTTGGTCCTCGCCCGCTGAAGAGCCTGAAGCGCCTCTTGCCCCACAGTGGGCGCCAACTGTCGTGGTATTGCCGACGAGTACGCCATGGAGGGGTCCTCATAGTGCGTGTTTAGAGACGTGGGGTAAGGCGGACGGTTGAGTGCAGGTGACATCGCTTACCTGTGTTCAGATCCCACAACGGTGGCGGAATCCTACTCCTGGTATAAATCACTATAATGGCAATACGCCGAGTTGCAGAGATAGGTTCGCTGTGCGAGGTGACTAGAAAGTCTAAGTTATCGCCCGAGATTGTCTCCTCAAGGCTCCCATAGGCCCGACTTATATAGTCGCAGATCCTAGGGTTACAGGGAAAAGTCCTAGCCGGAAAGGTTACAGAGTTCTACACCGTCTATTACTAGTCTTGTGTATCTTGCACTCCAAGGCTCCGGGTACGCTGGTGACTCCACCGTAGCCTTTCTTTATCCGGCATGGGCCTCCCTTCTGGATCCACCTAACTGGGCCGCCCAGCAGGCCATAGGCCACCGACTATGGTCCACCCGGGTTAGTCGGATAAGAAACATGTATGAGGATACCCATATAGCATATCCCCAACACTGCACCCACGCATCGACATCATACAACCACCTTCTGATTCACCACCGCTGGAACCCACTAGTGGAAACGAGGTCTTTGGTTGAGCCTGAAAATGGGCTTTAACACCAGTTCTTCTATGAACCGGTGTTAAAGGGGGGCCCGTACCAGCGTGGCCCATGCAGCAAAAAGGAGCCCCCCTTTAACACCGGTTTGGGGCACGAACCGGTGTTAAAGGCCCCTGCACCAGTGGCCCGCGTAGCCCCCCCTTTAACACCGGTTCGTGGCTTGAACCAGTGTTAAAGGAGGGGTATAGAAGACACCGCAGCCCACACCCCACTCTTCTATTTTTTCACTATCTCATTTTGGAGCCTAGAAAGAGGGTGTGAAGTGTGCTAGTTTGTGTTTTTTTGTATGCACAGGAGGTGTTCGGTGAAATGCCCTAGAGCTCAAAATAAGTTTTCTCGTTGCTCTTTCCTTCTCGGTCGAGGTCGGCAACTATCCTTTCATGTGTCATTGATGTACTATATATATAAATGGTCATCTTCCTATTAATTTTTGATATATACTATATATTAATGCAGATGAACTAACAATGGATGTACGGTGACCGCCGCACTTCCGAGTACATTACGGGCCTCCAAAATTTCATCGTTGTGGCTAATGCAAACCGTGGTCACAATAGTTTTATGTGCTGTCCGTGTGTTCATTGTCAGAACAAGAAAGACTACTCAAATACCAGAACCATTCACGCCCACCTGCTTCAATCCGGTTTCATGCCCAGCTATAATTGTTGGACCAAGCACAGAGAAAAAGGGGTTGTGATGGAAGACAACAAAGAAGAAGAGGATGATGACAACTATCATAATATGTATCCTGAATATGATGATACTACAACGGGGGTAGATAATGAAGATCAAGAGGCAACACATGGGCCCGCTGATGACGATCTTGGTCGGGCCATTACTGATGCAAAGGAAGAATGTGAAACTGAAAAGGAGAAGGAGAAGCTGGAGCAGATGTTAAAGGATCACAAAACATTGTTGTACCCAACTTGCGAAGATGGCCACAAAAAGCTAGGTACCACACTGGATTTGCTGTAATGGAAGGCAGAGAAACGTGTGACTGACAGCGCATTTTCAAAGTTTTTGGTAAAAATGAAGAATCTTCTTCCAAGAAATAATGAGTTGCCTGACAGTACATACCAAGCAAAGAAGGTTGTCTGCCCTCTAGAATTAGACGTGCAGAAGATACATGCCTGCATTAATGATGCATCCTCTACCGGTGAGAAATCGAGAATTTGGATGCATGCCGGTATGCACTTCGCAAGTATAAGATCAGACGAGACGATCCTGGCGATGTTGAGGGCGAGGACCCTAGGAAGAAGGTTCCTGCCAAGGTTATGTGGTATGCTCCTATAATACCACGATTAAAACGTCTCTTTATAAATAAAGAGCATGCCAAGTTGTTGCGATGGCACATGGAAGACCGTAATAAAGACGCGATGTTGAGACACCCCGCTGATGGGTCACAGTGGAGAAAAGTCGAGCGAGAGTACCCGGACTTCGCACATGACGCAAGGAATTTAAGGTTTGGTCTAAGTACAGATGGCATGAATCCTTTTGGTGAGCAGATATGCAGTCACAGCACCTGGCCTGTGACTCTATGTATCTATAACCTTCCTCCCTTGTTGTGTATGAAGAAGAAGTTCATTATGATGCCAGTGCTCATCCAAGGCCCGAGGCAACCCGGCAACAACATTGATGTGTACCTAAGGCCATTAGTTGAAGAACTTTTACAACTGTGGGCCAAACCAGGTGTACGTATGTGTGATGAGCACAAAGGGGATCCATTTGACCTACGAGCATTGCTTTTCGTAACCATCAATGATTGTCCTGCTCTTAGTAACATTTCAGGGCAGACAAACAAGGGATACAATGCATGCACACACTGTTTAGATGAGACTGAAAGTGTATATTTGGATAAATGTATGAAGGTTCTGTACCTAGGGTATCGTCAATTTCTTCCGAACCTGCATCTAGTAAGAAAGAAAGGCAAGCATTTCAAATGTCTAGCAGAACCCTGGAGGAAGCCTGTCCTCCGTACCGGTGAGGTGGTATTTGGTATGGTCAAGGACCTAGAAGTAATCTTTGGAAAAGGTCCTGGCAGTCTATCTGTTCTGAATGACGATGCCAGACACGCGCCCATGTGGAAGAAGTAATCTATATTTTTGGACATACCCTATTGGAAAGTCTTAGAGGTCCTCTCTTCAATCAACGTGATGCACGTGACGAAGAATGTTTCGTGAACCTGCTAGGCTTCCTAGGAGTGTCTGGGAAGACAAAAGATACACCGGAAGCACGGCAGGACCAGCAACGTCTGAAAGACCCTGATACGCCTATGCATCCTGAGAACGAGAAGGGTAAACGATGCCACTTAACTCCTGCCAGCTATGCTCTTACCAAAGGAGAGAAGGAAATCTTTTTTGAATGCCTGAGCAGTATCAAGGTCCCATCTGGCTTCTCATCGAATATAAAGGGAATAATAAATATGGCAGAGAAAAAATTCCAAAACCTGAAGTCTTATGACTGCCACGTGATTATGACACAATTGCTTCCGATTGCATTGAGGGGGCTTCTACCTGAAAATGTTCGAGTACCCATTGTGAAGCTATGTGCATTCCTCAATGCAATATCTCAAAAGGTAATCAATCCAGAAATCCTACCAGGGTTACAGACAGATGTGTCCCAATGTCTTGTCATCTTTGAGTTGGTGTTCCCACCATCCTTTTTCAATATTTTGACGCATCTCCTGGTTCACCTAGTAGAAGAGATTGCCATTCTCGATCCTGTATTTCTACACAATATGTTCCCCTTTGAGAGGTACATGGGAGTCTTAAAGAAATATGTTCATAACCGTGCTAGGCCAGAAGGAAGCATCTCCAAGGGCTATGTAACAGAGGAGGTCATTGAGTTCTGTGTTTATTTTATTCCTGACCTTAAGGCGATTGGTGTTCCAGAATCACGACATGAGGGGAGACTGCATGGAAAAGGCACCCTAGGATGTAAAGCAATGATATGTAGGGATGGGCATTCTCTCAATCAAGCACACTACACTGTTTTACAAAGATCTATCTTGGTTGCCCCGTATATCAATGAACACAATAATTTAATACGCCTCAAACACCCGGGGCAGTCTGATGAATGGATTATAAGTGAACACATGGCGAGTTATGGTGGCTGGCTGCAAAGACTTCTCACGAATAACACCACTATTGGGGATCAGCTGTACTTGTTGGCCAGGACACCATCTTCGACCGTATGTACTTTCCAAGGGTACGAGATAAATGGGAATACATTTTACACGATAGGCCAAGATAAAAAGAGAACCAACCAAAATAGTGGTGTCCGCTTCGATGTAGCAGAAGACAATGGGCAAAAGACCACGTATTATGGGTTCATAGAGGAGATATGGGAACTTGACTCCCCTTGTTTCGATGCAAATGGGTCAAGCTAACAGGAGGAGGGGTTGAGGTAGACAAGAAGTACGGAATGACAACAGTGGATCTCAACAATCTTATGAAGGTAGATAAGAACTTAGACAAACCATTCGTCTTAGCCAATGATGTGGCTCAGGTTTTCTATGTGAAGGACATGTCTACCAAACCGAAAAAAAGAAAAAATAAGCAAACAGATACATCACACGATGAGCCAAAGCGTCACATAGTTCTTTCAGGGAAAAGAAACATCGTGGGAGTGGAGGACAAGACAGACATGTCAGAAGATTATAATAAGTTTGACGAAATTCCGCCCTTCAGAGTGAAGACTGACCCAACCATCCTGTTAAACGGTGTTGATACTCCATGGTTACGGCCGACACGATCATAAGATTGACTATATGTATTAATTGAGCCATTTTTGGCACACATATGTATCTCAACATGGAAATCAATGTCATATTTCTTCTGTTAACAGTATATGTATTAAATGAGCCATTTTTCTTCCTTATATTTCTTCCCTCCATTTTTCTTCCCGCCATTTTTCTTCCCGCCATTTTTTCCCGCCATTTTTCTTCCGACCATTTTTCTTCCTGCCATTTTTTCCCGCCAGTTCTTCACTATATATATATAGGGTTGGCCTCCATTGTCATTGCACATCTCTAGACTCATATCTGCAACCTCATCACTCTTTCCCATGGCTTCCACCATAGCACTAACCCCTAGGGAGGCGGAGGAGCTTTGTGCCTCGAACTACCCCTGCCCGCCGGGCTACTGTGTCCCCGTCGGCTGGATGCTGAGCGCCGGAGGCATGCCGGTTCCTCCGGTCCCTCTAGGTGTGGCGCGCCCGATGTCCATCACGAACCACTACTACTTCGAGATCACGCCGGAGCAGCGGAGGAATCCCAGATGGCATCCCGAATATTTCCCTACTTGGGAAGCCTTCTTCGTGGATCGGCGTGAGAGGGCGCTCGCCAGGCACGAGGAGGACGGCCCACCTCCTCCGAACTTCAATGAGGCCGTCCGTTGGCTATGGTGGCGCGGTCGGACTCTCTAGAGCGTCATGGCCTATGACACTGCCGCCGACTCTAACCCCCGTCTGCGCTACCCTCAAGTCCAGCCCACGTGTACTCAGCCTTCAAGGTTCAATTATGGTGACCCCGACGACGACAGCGATGACGGCGGCGGCTAGTACGACGACTACAGTGGCGAGTATTACAGGTCTAGGCAGGAGCATGACTGAATCACTCCAACATTCCGAAACAAGTTCGGCCGATTGTTACTTAATCTGGCCATGTATCTTAATTTTCAGTTCTTTTATGTATCTTAATTTTCAGTCGTGCTTTATGTAACTTACTATTAGTTGCATTCTGTATTTTAATTCCAGTTCTATCTCCTTCACAAAATGACCTATCTCATTCGAGGTTTCTTGGCTTTCGGGTCAAATGAGCAATGTTATGGCTAGAATCAAGGCATAGTTTGTGATAATATGGCCATATTGTGCATACATGTGCATCATGGCATGGCAAACAATGTTGCAAGAGGAAGTTTTCCTATTTATCGCACCAAAAAGGCATTTTTTATTTTCCAAGCATAAAAAACGAACGGTTTGTGAAGCAACCACCAAATGGCTAATTCAAAAAACCACCACCACATTTTACAAAAATACTAGACCACCTTATATGGACAATGTACCAACAGGGGGATCTGAAACCTTTCTGTTCACCTCTAGTGAAAAAGACAAATTCCTGCCGAATCGGTAGGAAGTGGGTCAGATATGAACTACAGGTACATGATACGATGCTCATGATTTTTTACAAAAATCATTTTTAGGTTCACAATATGCTATTTTATCAAAAATCCAATGCAAGTTGAGCGAGGCTTGGCCCCGAGCTAAGAATCTTCATGCCCGTTGTTCAACAAAGTTTGACGATAGTTTAAAACGGGGATAAAAAAATCCAAACAGTGTGAAACCTTCGCGTGGTGTTATATTATGTGACATAGTTAGAAGGAAAAAATCTCAAGCTTGGTATATTGAATATGTCTGAAAAAAACCTTCACAAAATGACCTATCTCATTCGAGGTTTCTTGGCTTTCGGGTCAAATGACCAATGTTATGGCTAGAATCAAGGCATAGTTTGTGATAATATGGCCATATTGTACATACATGTGCATCATGGCATGGCAAACAATGTTGCAAGAGGAAGTTTTCCTTTTTATCGCACCAAAAAGGCATTTTCGATTTTCCGAGCATAAAAAACGGACGGTTTTGTGAAGCAACCACCAAATGGCTAATTCAAAAAACCACCAACACATTTTACAAAAATACTAGACCACCTTATATGGACAATTTACCAACAGGGGGATCTGAAATCTTTCGGTCCACCTCTGGTGAAAAAGACAAATTCCTGCCGAATCGGTAGGAAGTGGGTCAGATATGAACTACATGTACATGATACGATGCTCATGATTTTTTACAAAAATAATTTTTAGGTTCACAATATCCTATTTTATCAAAAATCCAATGCAAGTTGAGTGAGGCTTGGCCCCGAGCTAAGAATCTTCATGCCCGTTGTTCGACAAAGTTTGACGATAGTTTAAAACAGGGATAAAAAAATAAAAAAGATCGAAACAGTGCGAAACCTTCGCGCGGTGTTATATTATGTGACATAGTTAGAAGGAAAAACCTCAAACTTGGTATATTGATTATGTCTCAAAAAAACCTTCACAAAATGACCTATCTCATTCGAGGTTTCTTGGCTTTCGGGTCAAATGACCAATGTTATGGCTAGAATCAAGGCATAGTTTGTGATAATAAGGCCATATTGTGCATACATGTGCATCATGGCATGGCAAACAATGTTGCAAGAGGAAGTTTTCCTTTTTGTCACACCAAAAAGGCATTTTCCATTTTCCGAGCATAAAAACGGACGGTTTTGTGAAGCAACCACCAAATGGCTAATTCAAAAAACCACCAACACATTTTACAAAAATACTAGACCACCTTATATGGACAATGTACCAACAGGGGGATCTGAAACCTTTCCGTCCACCTCTGGTGAAAAAGACAAATTCCTGCCGAATCGGTAGAAAGTGGGTCAGATATGAACTACAGGTACATGATACGATGCTCATGATTTTTTACAAAAATCATTTTTAGGTTCAGAATATGCTATTTTATCAAAAATCCAATGCAAGTTGAGCGAGGCTTTGTCAGATTCAAGTGTATACAAAAGATGCGGCATTTAAATATCCAATCAATTAAAAAATGTTAATACAAAATAAAATATGATTTTCTCTAATAAAATAGGGTTAGATTCCTTTTTAGATGCTTCATATTTCTTATGTTCAAAGTTTTAGGATTTGACAATTTATTTTTGTTTGAATTGAAGAATCAAAATTTATATGTAAGTGTTTTAATCATTTTGAAAATTTTCATCTAAAGTAAATATAAAATGTTTTTACATGAATGGATAGATATTATTTTTCTGAAAATTATGATATATTATTCATATTTTTCTGAGTTGAAATTAATAAGATATGAATTTTCTAAATTCATATCCTATTTTTTGAATTATAAATGCTCCCACCCCTTTAATGCATGAAATAAATGCCCCTTTAACACCGGTTCTAGCCATGAAACGGTGTTAAAGAAGCGATTATTTCATTTCACAAGACACCTTTAACACCGGTTCGTGGCTGGAACCGGTGTTAAAGGGGGGAGGGACGCGAAACGAATTCGCCCCCCCCTTTAACACCGGTTCGTGGCCGGAACCGGTGTTAAAGGTGGGTATAAATGCGGGCGCGTTCCTCTTCCTCCCCCAGCCAGATTGATCGAGCGCGTAGAGATCTGAGCCGCGGCGGAGGAGCAGGGCAGAGCCGCCCGCCACCGCGACCTTCGTCGTCCGCCGCCGTCACCGCCGCCCGCCACCGCGTCCGTGTCGTCCTCCACCTCGAAGCACGCTAGCCGGGACGACCTCCTCTGGCCGGAAACGAGCAAGAACCACCGTCGGCCGCCGCCGTTGTCACCATCGATTCATCACCGTCCGACATCGCCTTGCCTCCCCATCACCACCGACGCGTTCGCGGTGAGATTGCGGTCCCCCTAGACCTCCCCATCGTCTCCCTCCCTCTCTGGTTCGAGCTGCCGCCATGCGTCTGCAGCCGCCGCCGTTGTTTGTCGTTGTCGGCCATGCTCTGGTGGTCAATCCACAGTAGCGCCACCACTTTTTGGCTCCCCGCACTCGTCCGCTTCCGGCGCGCTACTCCTCGTCGCCCCACGAGCCCTGGATCAGGGATCGATCGATGATATGCAAGGTTGCCATGGATGACGTCAGCATGACGTCATGCATGTGCAATATTCTTTTCATTTTCTTTCAATGAATTCTGTAATTATTTTCTGTAAATAGAAAATCCCTGACAGGTGGGCCATACCTGTAAGAGTTTTAATATTTTCTATAAATATTTTCTGAAATTAATAAAAGTCTGACATGTCCATGCCCGGTGCCGCCACTCCCCACCGACCCTGCCGGCCGACCCCAGTAGTTAATTAGTTAATTAGTAGTTTAGTGTTAGTATTAGTTTAGGGTTTATTTAGTTTAGGGTTATTAGGGTTTATTTAGTTTAGGGTTATTTAGTTTAGGGTTATTTAGTGTATTTTATAGTTAGTATTAGTTTAGGGTCGTCACCTCGCTGCTCTGCAAGCGTCGCCGCTGGCCGTTGTCGTTAACGTCGCTCCGGTGACCCCTAGGTAGGCCGCATCACGCTGAGGCGAACCCGCTACCTCGCGCGCCCTAGGTCGCTCTCCAGCTCCGCCAGCCGCTGCTGTCTGGAGCATCCTCCGGTGAGCCATGGTCCCACGCGTCAGCCACTGTGGTTAGCCCCTCTCATATGCATCCGAGATTTCTCTGAATTAGGGTTTGGACCCCTCGGAACTCGTTTAAAATGATCAAGCATTTGTGTATTTATTTGTGTATTTTTGTATGAATAATATGTATATTTGTGTATGAATCCAAGTCCACTTGAATGTTTACTCTCTTACTCTAGATAATATTATGCCGTCGACCCTGACCTCCTCTGTCCTCGCCGAGCCCACGTCGTGCTGGTTCGAACGCACACCCCCACGCATCCCGGCCCCGCTCTCGCCCTAGCGCCGCCACCTCTCGTTGTCAATATAGCATTATAATAACCATGCTATGTTAATCAACTTTCATGACAAGTTAATTAGAAGAAGTAAATGTACCCTCTCATACGAATCGGGGGTTTCTACGAATTAGGGTTTGGAATGACCAAGCATGTATTAGGGTTACATTTCAATACTTTTAACCTGTCATATCATCATCTTTGCTTGAGCATTTCAATAGATGTATTACTGATATTTGTGTGATCATATTATTGTTTTAGAAACTATGGATCCACTTAGTAGAAACCTTGAAGATGAAGAAATAATGGAGAACATGATCCACGAGGACACGTCACAATATCTGAACTTGGAGGGACATGATGACAGCTCAAGTAGTCATAGAGAAGATGACCACTCCGGTGAATGCACTTTAGTGATTACAAAGTCTGTCGAGGTATATGCATGGATTAAACCTCTGCTGACTTGCACCGATTGATTTGTATATATGTAAATGTATTAATTGACGCTTCTTTCTTCTTTTAGCCCTCTAGATCGACCAGCCAGCAACAATCTTCTTCTACGAAAAAGAGCAAGCGAGGCGCGAGCCATCGGTTGAAAGATTGTGCAAAGTTCACGATCGAAGTAGTCCGTGTTGATGGCAGGACGATGGAGCCCAAGAAGGCCACAGACAAATTTGTACGTCAGGCTGGAGTTCTTGTTAGGGACCAAATCCCAATCATAATTGAATATTGGAATAAGCCAAAGAAGGGCGACGGTACCTTTGTCGATGAAAGATCCAAATAAACGCTTTGGAATTCGCTGTTGGTAAATTTCACCCTTCCGCCAGAGGAGGATGAAAACAAACCGGTTATAAAGGAAAAGGTCAAAGAGTGGACTCTAAAGAAGATGGCTGACGCTTTCCGCAACTGGAAGACAAAATTGAAAAAATTTGTCAAAGCTCGCGAGACTCCAGATTTCGAAGACGCATATTATGCGAAGATAAGACCTCACTGGCCCGAATTTGTGGCATATAAAGAAGGTGCTATAGCTAAAAAGAGGTCAGAAACCAATACGCTAAATGCCTAGAAGAAGGAATATCACCAGAGGATGGGGTCAGGTGGCTACATATCTCAGAGGCCTAAGTGGGAGGAAGCTGAGAAGGCCCTGCGCGCTAGAGGGATCACACCCCAGAGAGATGGGTGGGACCTACGTGCAAAGACTTGGTTCTACGGAATCGATGCAAGGTTGGACCCAGAAACAGGATTGTGTATCTTCCCAACCCTCCTTGCCAAACCCGTCACTGAACTCATCACGGCATACGAGGAAACAGCCGTCAGGACCTTCCATCCCGACAGAGAGAATGACCATCTCACACGCGCCATCGGTAAAAAAGAACACCCTGGACATGCACGAGGCACAGGGGGTATGACATGGAAGGATGGGTTTGCCGAGTGGGGCGACTCTTATAGATGGCGCGACAGAAAAGAAAAAGAGCGTACATAGTGGATGACACAGATAGAACATGCACTTGTGGCGCTGCAGGCGCAAGTGAAGGCACAACAGAGCCATTAAGCTACTGGCCCATCTCAGCGGCACGAAGAGCCTGCATTGGAAGCTGCCGGCGTCCCAGACTCTGCGCGGAAAAGCAGCGTGGCTTCCACGGAGAACGTGCAGCCCACGCTTGAAATGGCGGGTCCTCGATACCCCGTGGATGAGATCACGGAGAGCGAACACGCTGAGCTGCATGTGAGATTAATGGGCTTATCCATTAAGGTGGCTGTCGGCTATGCCTTACCTCCTGTAGCTGGTGGAACTTACCACTGCCGACCGATTCCAGATGGCTATGCTATTGTCAGGGTGGATGAGGTTGTGAAGGAATATGTGTTGGAATTATGCCCTAGAGGCAATAATAAAGATGTTATTATTATAATTCTTGTTCATGATAAAGTTTATATTCCATGCTAGAATTGTATTAAGCGGAAACTTTAATACTTGTGTGGTTTGTGAACAACACCGTGTCCCTAGTACGCCTCTATGGACTAGCTCATTGATTAATGATGGTTAAGGTTTCCTAACCATAGACATAAGTTGTCAGTTGATAATGAGATCATATCATTGGGAGAATGATATGATGGACAGACCCAAACTAAGCGGAGAAATTAGATCGTGTCATCGTGTTCATCATTGCGAAGCTTTTCTTATGTCAAATATTGTATTCCTTAGACCATGAGATAATACAACTCCCTGGTATCGGAAGAAAGCTTTGAGGTCATCAAACATCATCCTATGAGAGGGTGATCATAAAGGTGTCTCTCAGGTGATCAGAAAGTGCCTATTGGGTTGTATGTATCGAGATGGGATTTGTCCCTCCCAAGTTGGAGAGATATACTTCGGGCCCACTCGGTAATCGATATCAACACCGCTTGCAAGCATGTGGTTAAGGAGTTAATCACAAAGTGATATCGGATTACGAACGTAAAGTACTTGCGTGAACGAGATTGAACTAGGTATGGCCGGCACGATGATCGAATCTCGGGCAAGTAAAATATCGCGAGACGAAGGGAATATATATATGGGATTGATTGAATCCTGGCATCGTGGTTCATCCGATATGATCATCGATGAATGTGTGGGAGTCAATATGGGTTTCCAGACCCCGCTGTTGATTATTGATATAAGATCATGTCTGCATATTCTCGAACCCGAAGGGTCACACACTTAGCGTGTCTCGACGCTAGGATAGATTGGATAATTGGTTTATGAGTTTTTGTTCCGAGTCTCGGATGGGATCCGGGACATCACGAGAGGTTCCGGAATGGTATGGAGAATAAGATTCATATAAGGCAGTGCAGTTTTTGGAGTTCGGAATTGTTCCGGGTTAATCGGTATTGTACCGGAAGCTTCTAGAACCTTCCGAAGGGGGACCAACGTGGTCCCACCTGTAGGGAGGGGCATGGGCCTATGAGGGAGTGCCCTGGCCACATTGGGCCAGGGGCACAAGGCCCCATAGGGCCTAGCCGGCCAAACAAGGGGAAACCCTAATTGGAGCTTCTAGAAGGGGGTGGATTACTTGCCCCCCACTCCTCCCTCCTTGGCCGCCGGCCTAGGGCTTGGGGGAGGGGTTAGGGCAGGCGCCCACCCCTCTATATATAGAGGGCTGGGGCGCACCACCCCCCCACACCTCCTCCTCAACCCTAGACGCCCTGCTTCCCTCCTCTCTCTCTCCCTCCAAACTGCGCGTAGGCGAAGCCCTGCTGCAGAAACTCTCCACCACTTGCACCGCGCTGTCGCGTTGTAGATCCAATCCATCTCTCCACCATACTTGCTGGACCAAGGAAGGAGGAGACGTCGAGGTGCCGCACGTGTGCATCTCTCGGAGGCATCGCCACTTGCGGTGTTAGATCGGATCGGATCGCGAGGAGGAGAAGTGAGTACGACTACATCACCCACGTTCCGACGAACGTTCCGCTGTGCGAATCTTCAAGGGTATGAAGATCTCATCTAATCCCTCTCGTTGTTTGCATCTCCTAGATTAGATCTTGTCTTTCTCTCGTTCGCATCCGTAGAACATTTTGATTTACTATGCCGCGAAACCCTTCAGTGGTATCAAAGCTAGATCTATGCGTAGATGTGTTTCACGAGTAGAACGCAACATGGTTGTTGCGGGCGTTGATGTTTTCTGTTGCAAGCCTCTTGTTTGTGTTCTTCTTATGACGCGGGATAGTGAGATTGAAGCGGTCCAGGACAACCTTACGCGACGTCGTTCGCGAGACCGGCTCCGCACTTGACGTGTGGCTTGTTCCACACATGCGGCTGGTGGATGCCAGTTTCTCTCACTATAGTTGTCATGGGATTAACACCACAGTTTGGCAACCATAATTTCACCGTTGTGGCTTTCCGTAGGTAAGAATCGTTCTTCGCTTGCTACTCCCATAAGCCACGTAAAACATGCAACAACAAAGTAGAGATGTCTAACTTGTTTTTGCAGGGAGTGTTTTCTGTGATATGGTATGGCCCAAGATGTGATGTGTATGTTGTATGCAATGATCATGTTTTGTAATGTTTCACGACTTGCATGTCGATGAGTACACAACCGGCAGGAGCCATATGGTTGTCTTTATAATTGTGTATGACCTGTGTGTCAACTTCTTATACGCCATGTAATAGTTTCACTTCATCGCTAAGTAGTTAGCAATAGTTGTAGTTGCTATTCATGGTGGAGGCAATCATGGTGGAGTGATGGAGATCATGCCGGCACGCACAAGATGGAGATCATTGCGCGAAGATTGGTTATACCATGTCACATAAAGTTATATGCATGTGATGTTTATCCTTTTATGTATCTTATTATGCTTAGATCGCGACGGTAGAATTATAAGATGATTCCTCACTTAAAGATCAAGATAAAAACTATGTTCTCCCCATGTATGCACCGTTGCGAAAGTTCGTCGTGTCCAAGCATCACATGATGATCGGGTGCTATAGACTCTACGCTCACATACAACGGGTGCAAGCCAGTTTTGCACACGCGAAAATACTTGGATTTGACTTGACAAGCCTAGCATGTACAGACATGGCCTCGGAACACAAGAACCGAAAGGTTAAGCATGAGTCATATGAATGATATGATCGACACTTCGTTGTCCACCATTGAAGCCACATCTCTTCTCGTGAAGATCGGATTAGGTGTGGTGAATTTGGATCGTGTTCACTAAACAACTTGAGGGATGTTGAATTTAGTGGGAGTTCATCTAGTAATTTGATTAAAAGTTGAACTAGTTATCATGAACATAGTCTAATTTGTACTTGCAAATATTGTAGATCAAATGGCTAAGTCCAACTTCAACTTCAACGTTTTTGCTGAGAAAGAAAAGCTTAAGAACAATGGGTCTAACTTCACCAACTGGTTCCGCAATCTGAGAATCATTCTCTCTAGCGGTCAAAAGGACTATGTCCTTGAAAGTGCGCTAGGTGACGCCCCTGCTGTCAATGCGCCGGCTGATGAGAAAACTCTTTATCAGTCGCGCAAAGATGATTATGGTGTGATTAAGAGCACCATGTTGTTTGCTATGGAATCGGACCTTCAAAATCGTTTTGAAGACTATCCCGGGCCCTTTGAGATTCTTGAGGAGCTGAAAACCATGTTTCAGACTCAGGCCCGTTCTGAGAGATATGAGATCTCTGAGAAGTTCTTTAACTGCAAGATGGAGGAAGGGAGTTTCGTTAGTGAGCACGCCATAAAGATGTCGGGCTACACTCAACGCCTTGAGCAACTGGACTGCAAGATTCCAGAGGAGCTCAAGAATGACAGGGTTCTGCAATCACTCCCTCCCAGCTACAAAAGTTTTGTAGTGACTCATAATTAGATTGGTTCCACTGATACGATCACCGAGCTCTTCGCAAAGCTGAAGGGTGAGGAGGTGGACATCAAAAAGGATAAGCATGTGTTGATGGTCAACAAGCCCACCTTCAAGAAAGGTAAGGGTGCAAAGAAGCCCTTCAAGAAAGGCGGCGGCAAGCGTGTTGCCCCTGCTGAGAAGAAGCTCAAGTCTGGACCCAAGCCGGACACTGAGTGCTTCTATTGCAAGGACAAGGGTCCTTTGGAAGCAACTATCCGAAGTACTTAGCGGACAAGAAGGCTGGCACCATCAAAGGTATATTTGATATACATGTTATTGATGTTTCCTTACTAGCCCTCGTTGTAGTGCCTGGGTATTTGATACTGGTTCAGTTGCTAATATTTGTAACTCGAAACAGGAGCTACAGAATAGGCAATGACTGCGAGGGATGAGGTGACGATACTGCGTTGCTGGCAACGGATCAAGAGTTGATGTGATGGCCGTCGGCACGCTCTCCTTAGTTTTACCTTCGGGATTAGTTTTAAACCTTAATAAATGTTATTATGTGCCTGCGTTGAGCATGAACATTATTTCTAGATCGTGTTTATTGCAAGACGGTTATACATTTAAATCGGAGAATAATGGTTGTTCTATTTATATGAGTAACATATTTTATGGTCATGCACCTATTGTAAATGGTTTATTTCTTCTGAATCTCGAAAGGGATGAAACACACATCCATAACATTGAGGCTAAGAGATGCAAAGTAGATAGTGATAATACTACTTATTTGTGGCACTGTCGTCTAGGTCATATTGGTGTAAAGCGCATGAAGAAACTCCATTCTAATGGACTTTTGGAGTCTCTTGATTTTGAATCATTTGACACATGTGAACCATGCCTCATGGGCAAGATGATCAAAACCCCGTTCTCCGGTATGATGGAGCGAGCAACGGACTTGTTGGAAATCATACATACCGATGTATGCGGACCAATGAGTGTTTCGACGCGCGGTGGATATCGCTATTTTCTTACTTTTACCAATGACTTAAGTAGATATGGGTATATCTATTTAATGAAACATAAATCTGAAACATTTGAAAAGTTCAAGGAATTTCAGAATGAAGTGGAGAACCATCGTAACAGAAAGATTAAGTTTCTACAATCCGATCGTGGAGGTAAATATTTTAGTTATGATTTTCTCACGCATCTTAAAGCAAGCGGAATAGTTTCGCAACTCACGCCACCCGGAACACCACAGCGCAATGGTGTGTCTGAACGCCGGAATCGAACCCTATTAGATATGGTCCGATCAATGATGTCTCTTACTGATTTGCCGTTATCATTTTGGGGTTATGCATTAGAAACCGTTGCATTGACTTTAAATAGGGCACCATCTAAATCCGTTGAGACGACACCGTATGAACTGTGGTTTGGTGCTAAACCTAAGTTGTCGTTTCTTAAAGTTTGGGGATGCGAAGCTTACGTCAAGAAGTTGATGCCGGACAAGCTCGAACCCAAAGCGGAGAAATGCGTCTTCATAGGATACCCTAAGGAAACTATTGGGTATACCTTCTATCACAGAACCGAAGGCAAAGTGTTTGTCGCAAAGAACGGTTCCTTTCTTGAGAAGGAGTTTCTCTCGAAAGAAGTGAGTGGGAAGAAAGTAGAGCTAGACGAGGTTATTGAACCTTCTCTTGAATTGGAGAGTAGCGCAGCACCTAAAATTGTTCCAGTGCCGCCTGCACCAATAATAGAGGAAGCTAATGATAAGGATCATGAAGCTTCGGACGATGCTGGTACTGAACGTCGCAGGTCGACAAGGTCGCGTGCCCCTCCTGAGTGGTACGGCAACCCTGTCTTAACTTTCTTGTTAGTAGATGACAGTGAACCTGCGAACTATGAGGAAGCGATGATGAGCCCAGACTCTGAGAAATGGCTAGAGGCCATGAAATCCGAATTGGGATCCATGAGCGAAAACCAAGTATGGACTTTGGTGGACCCTCCTAGCGACCGAAAGGCCGTTGAGTGCAAATGGATTTTCAAGAAGAAAACGGACGCGGATGGTAATGTTACCGTCTATAAAGCACGGCTTGTCGCGAAAGGTTTTCGACAAGTTCAAGGTGTTGACTACGATGAGACTTTCTCTCCCGTAGCGATGTTTAAGTCCATTCGGATTTTATTAGCAATTGCTGCGTTTCATGATTATGAAATATGGCAGATGGATGTTAAGACTGCATTCCTCAATGGCAACATTGATGAAGAGTTGTATATGATGCAACCCGAAGGTTTTGTCGATCCTAAGGATGCTAATAAAGTATGCAAACTTCAGCGTTCCATTTATGGACTAAAGCAAGCATCTCGGAGGTGGAACCTTCGTTTTGATCAAGTGATCAAGAGCTTTGGATTTGTTCCAAATTGCTACGAAGCTTGTATTTACAAGAAAGTGAGTGGGAGCTCGGTGACATTTCTGGTACTATATGTGGATGACATATTGATTATTGGAAATGACATTAACATGCTTAACGATGTGAAGAGTTATTTGAACAAGTGTTTTTCAATGAAAGACCTAGGTGAAGCTGCTTACATATTGGGCATCAAAATCTATAGAGATAGATAAAGACGCCTGATAGCTTTAAGCCAGAGTACATACCTAGACAAAGTTTTGAAAAGGTTCAGAATGGATAAGGCAAAGAAAGGTTCAGTGCCTATGTTGTCAGGTAAGACATTGAGCAAGGCTCAGTGTCCAGCTACAGTAAATGATAGAGAAGCTATGAGCAAAGTGCCTTATGCCTCGGCCATAGGTTCTATCATGTATGCCATGCTGTGTACTAGACCGGATTTGTCCAATGCTCTTAGTTTGACGAGCAAATATCAAAGTGATACAGGAGTGGAACACTGGACAGCCGTGAAGAACATCCTAAAGTACCTAAATAGGACTAAAGAAATGTTCTTAGTCTATGGAGGTGATGAACATCTTGTCGTAAAGGGTTACGTCGACGCTAGTTTCGACACCGATAAGGATGATTCTAAATCTCAGACAGCATACGTTTATATTTTGAATGGAGGAGCTGTGAGCTGGAGAAGCTGCAAGCAAAGCGTGATCGCGGGATCTACAGTAGAAGCGGAATACATGGCTGCTGCAGAAGCGTCAAGTGAAGGAGTTTGGATCAGGAACTTCATCACTGAGCTTGGGGTGGTTCCAAGTGCATTGGACCCACTAGAGATATTATGTGACAACACTGGCGCCATAGCACTCGCTAAGGAACCAAGATATCATCCAAAGATCAAGCATATCAACCGCAAGTTTCATATAATCCGAGATTATATAGCAGATGGAGATCTGAAGATTAGCAAAGTACATACAGATCTGAATGTCGCAGATCCATTGACTAAACCTCTTCCACGTGCAAAACATGATCAACACCTTAGTGCCATGGGTGTGAGATTTTTACCAAATGTAAACTAGATTATTGACTCTAGTGCAAGTGGGAGACTGTTGGAATTATGCCCTAGAGGCAATAATAAAGATGTTATTATTATAATTCTTGTTCATGATAAAGTTTATATTCCATGCTAGAATTGTATTAAGCGGAAACTTTAATACTTGTGTGGTTTGTGAACAACACCGTGTCCCTAGTACGCCTCTATGGACTAGCTCATTGATTAATGATGGTTAAGGTTTCCTAACCATAGACATAAGTTGTCAATTGATAATGAGATCATATCATTGGGAGAATGATATGATGGACAGACCCAAACTAAGCGGAGCAATTAGATCGTGTCATCATGTTCATCTTTGCGAAGCTTTTCTTATGTCAAATATTGTATTCCTTAGACCATGAGATAATACAACTCCCTGGTATCATAAGAAAGCTTTGAGGTCATCAAACGTCATCCTATGAGAGGGTGATCATAAAGGTGTCTCTCAGGTGATCGGAAAGTGCCTGTTGGGTTGTATGTATCGAGATGGGATTTGTCCCTCCCAAGTTGGAGAGATATACTTCGGGCCCACTCGGTAATCGATATCAACACCGCTTGCAAGCATGTGGTTAAGGAGTTAATCACAAAGTGATATCGGATTACGGAACGAGTAAAGTACTTGCTGTGAACGAGATTGAACTAGGTATGACAGTACCGACGATCGAATCTCGGGCAAGTAAAATATCGCGAGACGAAGGGAATATATATGGGATTGATTGAATCCTGGCATCGTGGTTAATCCGATATGATCATCGATGAATGTGTGGGAGTCAATATGGGTTTCCAGACCCCGCTGTTGATTATTGATATAAGATCATGTCTGCATATTCTCGAACCCGAAGGGTCACACACTTAACGTGTCTCGACGCTAGGATAGATTGGATAATTGGTTTATGAGTTTTTGTTCTGAGTCTCGTATGGGATCCGAGACATCACGAGAGGTTCCGGAATGGTCCGGAGAATAAGATTCATATAAGGCAGTGCAGTTTTTGTAGTTCAGAATTGTTCCGGGTTAATCGGTATTGTACCGGAAGCTTCTAAAACCTTCCGGAGGGGGACCAACGTGGTCCCACCTGTCGGGAGGGGGCATGGGCCTATGAGGGAGTGCCCTGGCCGCATTGGGCCAGGGGCACAAGGCCCCATAGGGCCCAGCCGGCCAAACAAGCTGAAACCCTAATTGGAGCTTCTAGAAGGGGGGATTACTTGCCCCCCACTCCTCCCTCCTTGGCCGCCAGCCTAGGGCTTGGGGGAGGGGTTAGGGCAGGCGCCCACCCCTCTATATATAGAGGGCTGGGGCGCACCACCCCCCCACACCTCGTCCTCAACCCTAGCCGCCCTGCTGCCCTCCTCTCTCTCTCCCTCCAAACTGCGCGTAGGCGAAGCCCTGCTACAGAACTCTCCACCACTTGCACCGCGCCGTCGCGTTGTAGATCCAATCCGTCTCTCCACCATACTTGCTGGACCGAGGAAGGAGGTGCATCTCTCGGAGGCATCGCCACTTGCGGTGTTAGATCGGATCGGATCGCGAGGAGGAGAAGTGAGTACGACTACATCACCCACGTTAACGCTCAGCGTTCGCAGGCGAATCTTCAAGGGTATGAAGATCTCATCTAATCCCTCTCGTTGTTTGCATCTCCTAGATTAGATCTTGGCTTTCTCTCGTTCGCATCCGTAGAAAATTTTGATTTACTATGCCACGAAACCCTTCAATATGAGGAAGCACAGCTTGACCATTCTACAGGTGAAGGGGAAACTCAACTCAAATTTGTAGTGAAAACAACCATTCTTTAGAAGAAGGAACACATCGTGCTTCCAAATTGGAGGCCACTGGCACCCCCGCCTCGCATCAAGCAGATCCCGAGCCGCTTCAGCCATCTCCTACGCGGCAGCCATCTCCGGCGCGCCAGCCATCTCCTGCCCGTCAGCCATCTTCGGCGCTTCAGCCATCTCCTCAGCGTAAGCGGAAGATCACTGCCACGAAGAGCATCATTAGCACTGCCACAAAGAAATCCGCAGGAAACCGTACGCCAAAGAATTCAAAAAACTACGTCCCGCAGCCTTCCGCCAAGTCGTTGCCGGTTTTACCGTGGAATCGCAGCGACGAGGAGACCAATAGGATCTCGGAAGAAGAGGTCAAGAAATTCTTTGCACCTAGACGGGCCGAGTCAAAGGAGAAAATAGATCCGGCGGTGGTGGATAAGTTTTACAAAAATCTTTTGAAACCTGAAACCCCACTTGTGCCGGACTACGAGCGCCAGATTTTGAAGGGGGATGCAAGGCGCCGTAGGGAGACTGAAAGTAGCAGTCGTGCGGCACCCCAGAAAACAGTTCCCGTGCTCGGAGAGCAGGAAAACCAATCATGCGCCCTGCTCCAAGTGTTCGACACGACGCGCTCCTCCCGTAAATGATTACGAGGCAGAGCTACAAAAAAAGGCCAATGAGATGGGGATGACTTACATTGCATACTTGAACATCATGGGAGACAACTTGCCCAAAGGCGATGCCAACCCCATATAGCCATGGAAGTATGGGAAGAATCTCGTCAAGAAAGAGGAGCTCAAGAATCTACCAACAAAGATGCGAAGATTGCACAAGTGGTACCTTGATTTCTGCAAGACGAGAAAGGAAGAATGGATGACGGCGCATATAAGAGATCAGATTTTCTTATACGGAGACGACGCGATCACCTTCAACATTCAAGACTTGCATTTTCTATTCAATCAGAAGGAACTCGACAAAGCTGCCATCAGCCTTTATTGTGTGTAAGTACTATTTCTTTAATTTCTATCTCATCTCATTCAATTCATTAATTGCATGTATATATATATCCTCACCATATATTTATATATATAGTATTATTCAGGAAAAAGGTTATGAAATGCATGAAAGGAGGCCCTTTTGACATTGGGTTTATTGACCCAAATAGAGTTCATGAACAAGTGGTAAGAGACAAACCCGGGCAAACAGAAGATTTATTGCTAAGGTCTTTACTGAGACAACAAACCAAAAGGGAAATACTATTGCCTTACAACTTCTCGTGAGTACTGTTACCCTCTCTTGTACACATTCTGTTTCGGCTTACTCGATGTTAAGTTTAACTGATGATGAGTTATGCGTGCGTAGGTTCCACTTTATTCTGCTAGTCTTTCAACCTGACTCAGGAAAAGTCCTTGTCATGGACTTGTTACGAAAAGAAAAAGAGCTATGGGCAGACTTTAGAGAGATGCTCCAGAGGTAATTTCAATCATATTATCGCACTAGGTCGGCAACTTTCGTGACAACAAGTAATTAATTACTCCTTTATCCATTTTCTTTGCCGGACAGGGTTTGGAAAAGGTTCACGGGCAGGGCCGTGGGTGAATGGTCAGAAGAACTAAAATTTGTAGACCAAAATGTAAGTAATACTAGCTAGCTTCCAATTCCATTATATCATGCTTTATTGATTATTATTTTGATTGAACTCTCTATTCTCGTAAAGTGCACGCACCAAGGACACATCAATAACTTATGTGGGTACTATGTTTGCGAGTTCATTCGCAACACGATATGTGCGACGGGTCAAGCCGCACTAGAACAACTTAGAGTAAGTAAACAAAGTACACAACATTATTTTATTACCATCAATTGTGTTGAGTTTTATTCTTATATATATTGACCCCATTCTTCATATATATTCAGATCGAACGGATGCGAGACCAACTCCTACCATTTGACCGCATACGAGCCATTCAAGAGGAATTGGCGGGGTTCATACTTGATGAGGTCGTCACGCCTGGCGGAGAACTCTTTAGATATCCACCAAAATGAACATGGACGGAGATGTTATATTGTATATATGCATGCTTGAACGGAGAATACCACAATGACGATGTTTGTGTATAATAATAGTTGTTTAATTATGCATGTACTCGTATATACCGAAGATGTATGTGTATACCTCTCCCGATCGATTCCCCCTCCCCCTCCCCATCCCCGCCGCGCCGCGCCGCAGAAATACGCCCAGAACGGGGCGACGGTAGAACTCTGCCGCGGCAGATATTTATGTCGTTTTGCTACCGCGGCAGAGAACCTTTAACACCGGTTCGTGTTACGAACCGGTGTTAAGGGGGGGGGGAGGGGCTGAGCGCTGTGGCAGCCCCACGTGCGCCACCCTTTAACAGCGGTTCTATAAGAACCGCTGTTAAAGGGGGGGGCCTCTAACACCGAACCCCCAACAGAGGTTCTGGAACCGCTGTTAGAGGCCTCTACGAACCGTTGTTAGAGGCCTCGTTTCCACTAGTGACCCCTATCGGGCGCAGGTGCTCAGGCGGGTACCCTCTGCTGCCCTGCGACCCTGCCTCATTGTGCTGTTCCAGGGGCCGGTACTGGCTGGGGCCGCCCCTCTTCCCTGCCCTGGGCTGTGTTACCACCCAGCTGGAGGCAGATGCCATTCTCCCAATCTCGGCTGTCTCTCTGGCCAATGGCACGATGGTGCTGCTGTCGAGGCTGCTGCTCCTAAATAGGTGTGTGCGTGGTTTTAAACTGAAATTTGGTTCATCTTTTGTTGTAGATAAATATACTGCAAGTAATTCTCTATTTCTAGAGATATTGTGCCGCATTCGGGGCATGTCAGGATATTGTGGAGTCTATGCTGCATGGTTGTCTAAACGAGTCTCTATACTGCTATAGGTTTTATTCTTATCATCTTGTGCCATATTTTGAGGATGAAAGCGAGAAACCGTCGGTTCAATAATAAATTATTATAAGGCTTGAATCCCCCTCCTAGCACACACATCCAATTTCTTTCTCGTACCCATCTTCAATTTTTTGTTGATCCTCTTCTCAATCCACCTAGGTATTGTCGTTCTTTCCCACCATGGAACACACCCTTTTGTTCCGAATTCACTTTCTCGGAAGAGAAAATCAAATGTTGCTAATCCACCTGAGGTTCAGCCTCATGGTGGATCGCGGGAAATTCATGAGTATCAATTTCTTCCTAAGCAGCCAAGTGATACATAGGGCACAGGAAGTAGGTCTCGTTGTTATGACACTCAGGATGAAGCTTCAAATTCGAGGGAATGATCTCTCACTCTAGGATCACACCTTCTCCATGGATCTGAGGAGATGCCGCATGGTTATGCTTTTGAAGGCCATGGTCTTTTGCTTCAATCTGTCAGGCCTTAGGTTTTTCCTTGGGTACCAACAGATTATGAGACGAATCAGTATAATAGCAACCTTAATTCTATGCCAATCGATGGTCAGTTTGGTATTTCTCAAGTTTCTAGCTTCGAAGACCCATTTATATCACCAGAAACAATGGCTTATTAGGATGAAAATGCTTCTCGAGTGGATAGAAAGCGAAAGGTATGTTTTTCTTTTACTTCATATATGAATATTGTTCCTCAACTATACACTGGTACACACTAACTGTAGACATATTAAATTTGTCTGGTCTGTGCTTCAGTAGAACGAGGAAGAAAAAATTGCAAAGAAAGTTGAAGCTCACGAAAGACGAATTATGAAGGAGCTTGAGAAACAAGATATTTTTAGGAGAAAGGTATTTTCTCTTTTCAATTGTTGGACATCAGCAGATATAAATACTTTGGCTTGAAAGTAATGTACAATTTGATGTCTTCTCAGAAGGGGAACAAATTCACAAGGATATGAAGAGAAATGAGCGTGAAAGTAAAAAGGAAGAGAGATCGTTGCATGAAATTCAAAGATAGGAAAGGTTTCAAAGTAAGCAAATGCGATGAAATGAGCGCATGGAAAAGTTTCTACAGAAGCAATCTAGACGAGTTAGTCTTGTAGTTTCTTTGAAATAAACTGTATCTCAATATAGTACTGTAGTATATGTATATGTACCACCTCCTATGTTTAGCTTTAAGATCGGTCTATATATGTGCAGGCACCGAAACAAGGACAAAAGGAGGAACTCGGAAAAGAGAAAGTGGCCGCAAGGCAAAAAAGCCGCCAATGAAAGGGCCACAACACGAAGATTTTTTAGGATGAAAGCTGGACCACCATGCAACTGCCATTGGCGGTAAGGTCATCTTCTACCCTAGGGTGTCATGTACTGGTATGATTTTGATTTTAACTGTTGTTTCCTACTTCTGTATGAGTTATGAACACATGCAAGATGTCTGACAGAATGCCTCTACGGTTTGTAGTAAATATGAGAACATGTTTTCGAGCTGGTTGCGAGCAGTTTGTAAATATTTGCCCCATGTTAAGCTTGACATTCGATAGTGAAGAGTGCTGTAGAGGGCTAAGCTTAATATTAGTTTTCTCTAAACATTGACATAATAGATTACTTCAGTGAAGCGCTTCCTATTGTTGTATTATTGTTGTATTACTGGTGTAAGCCTGCGCTTCCAATCTCAATGGCAGTATATAGGTACGGGGCTTGAAACTTTTGTGCATTAATTTTAATTTGTTTAGATTTGACTTTCGTATAATTAGGAATACAAATTGCTAACTCTGTTGTACTGCTAATTTGGCAAGTGAACCGGGGTCATTTTGAGTGACATGAAGAATATACATGCTCAAGAATTTTGTCATCCAAAAGATACGCCACTTTTGCAAGCTCTTAGTATATATTTGTGCATATCGAGCTTCAATGTTAATTTGGTGAATACATCCATAGTTCATAAATCATTAGAACAAATGGAAATATCAGCGGAGTTAGCAACATCATGAGTCCTATTTTCAGATAAGTATCATTGCAGTACTGCTGCCACATATATCAAATGTTTAGTCTGCTGAATCACATGCACCATATACATTCCAATTAAATAAAATTCCCTGATGTACCAATCGAGACAAATTATTCACAAAGGTAGTTTCTTCTTTGGCCAGGTATCATGGTGGCATCTTGTTGTAGGCAAACTGAATAAATTAAGTACTATCAAGATCATATTAAGGCATGCCTCCCCTAATGTACCAATCGGGAGACAAATTATTCACAAGGGTAGTTTTTCTTGGGCCAAGTATCATGATTTCATCTTGTTCTAGGCAAATTGAATAAATTAAATACTATCAAGATCATATTAAGGCATGCCAAGTTTTTGCAATTTTCCTCACAAAAATGGGAATAGAGGTATTGTGTTACTCGTGTTTGTGGTTTAGTTTAATCCTAACTTAGGATATTTCTTATGAGTTGAAATCTTGGGTCTTCTTCTTTGCTTAGAACCTCTTTTGGGGTTTTAGAACCTTGTAAAACTATTTTGGAAACTACATATTTCACATCTCTAAGGAAGGAGTCGAGAATACCATGATTAATATTATTAAAAGTGGGATGATGACCGGTGCAAACTATCCAAAATCAGGATCTATGAGAACAACAGTGGCAAACAAGCACAGTTGGAGAGAAAACAATGGAGCACACAAGGAAGGCTTTGGAGTTGGGGTCCTACGAAATACAATAGTCTTGCCCTCGGCTCGGTTTGATGGTGTAGCCATTGAAATGTTAGATTAATCACATACATTATGTTTAAATCTGTAACACGAAAAAATGATGGTCGTAGCAATGCACGGGCATTCAACTAGTAATCAATAAATATCAGTGAGCATGTCTCACAAATCCACAAAGAACTAAAAAGTTCTAAGCTAAAATCACAAGAAAACTAAGGCTAAACACATTGCTAGCAAAAGAGAACACTCACAAGACAATAAGAATGAAAACTAGAGTGTTCTAGTCAATAAAAACAGAGTGTATCTCTCTCCAAAAGAAGAGTGATGGGATCCAACCAACTTACTCAAGAAAACTAAGCAAACTAAAACTAAGACGCTCCAAGAACAACACAACTGTGCATGAAACAGTAAAAACGAAGTGTCTAGAAAGACCTGCAATTTTTATTGATGAAGAAGGGGATGCCTTGGGCATCCCCAAGCTTTGACGCTTGTACCTCTTGAATATTTATTGGGGTTACACGGGGTGGCATCCCTAATCTTGAGCTTTTGTTCATTCTTCATCTCATTACATCATTCTCTCTCTACACCTGAAAATTTCCTTCATACAAAACTTCACACAATCTTCATTAGCAACATTAGTGTATTCAAAAGATATAGACCCTTGGGTTTAGCTTTTGAACAGAAATTTTTTCACTAAAAACACAAGCTACTGTAGAAATTCCATCAAAAACTTCAATTTCCCAAAAAGGAATCAATAAGAAGTAGATATAAATAATGCCAGAAATCTGTCAAAACAGACCAGTAAGTAGAAACCGATTTTTTCAAAGACCTTCTGTTGCTCACATCAAAAAGTGTTGAACTAACGGAAGTTAGATAACCTACTAGGGGATTTATTCGTAAAGTTTCAGCTCAATCCGACGTACATAGATTCCTCACAAATTTTTATGGTGGAGCACAAAAAACTGTTTCGGGACAGCAACTCCCCAAATCTTACTTCCCTCTCATTAGGGGTCATTCTTGGCACAAAAATCAAATAAAAAGTACAAGGAGAGGTTATTACAGGGGTAATAACTTTCAAGACTCAAGAAAACTTTTGGGTTATCTCCCAACAAGTACTTTTCTTTACCGCCTTTAAGTTAGGCTTGATAGTTTGAGAGCATCAAGAAGCAAATTCAATTGAAGTAAAAGAGAGCATCAAGAAGCAAATTCAAAACACATTTAAGTCTAACCCACTTCCTATGCATAGGAATCTTGTAAAGAAATAAGTCATGGAAGCACAAATCAAGAAGCATATGAAAGCAAAACAGGTGCAACTTCAAGATTTTCATCATAAAGAAGGGAAACTTAATATTGTTGAGAAACATAAAACCATGTTTCCCTCTCTCATAATAACTTTCAGTAGTAACATGAATAAAATTAAAAATATAACTATCACAGAAAACATTCTTATCATGAGCCACATGCATAAAATAATTATTACTCTCCACATAAGCATAGTCATTCTTATTAATTGTAGTGGGAGCAAATTCAACAAAATAGCTATCATTACTATTATCATCACCATGATCATCAAATATAGGAGGAATATTATAAACATAATTAATCACCATAATTCTCCTATATAGCAGGTGGACTGAAAATATCATATTCATCATTGTAATCATCATATATTGGAAGTTTGGTATCAACAAAGAAAATTTTCTCCTCCGTGCTTGGGGGACTAAAAATATCATTTTCATCAAAACTAGCTTACCCAAGCTTAGACTTTTCCATAACTTTCGCAATAATAGTGTCCAAAGAATTCATACTAATAACACTGCTATTGGCATGCAAGTAAAGTTCCATAGGTTTTTTAATTTTCTCTTCAAACACTTCGTGTCCTAATTCAAGATAAATACTATAAAGCTCTCTAATTATTTTGTTCTTTTCCATTAACCCTAACTAGTGAAAACAAGAAACAAAAAGACAAAATTGCAGAATCTAAAGGAAATAACTTCGAGCACTCTCACACCAGGAGGATGTGAGTACCTTTTATCTTACCTCCCCGGCAACGGCGCCAGAAAAGAGCTTGATGTTCACGCACTTCTAATCTTATAGACAGTTCTTGGGCCTCCAAGTGCAGAGGTTTGTAGAACAGCAGCAAGTTTTCCTTAAGTGGATTACCCAAGGTTTATCGAACTCAGGGAGGAAGTGGTCAAAGGTATCCCTCTCAAGCAACCCTGCAATCAAGATACAAGAAGTCTCTTGTGTCCCCAACACACCCAATACACTTCTCAGGTGTATAGGTGCACTAGTTCGGCGAAGAGATAGTGAAATACGAGTGGCAACGGTGCCAGAAAAGAGCTTTATGACGGGGTGGAAAAGACTTAAAGGCAAACTGAAATAAAGATGGAAGCAAGCAAACATGAAACAAATCTATAGGATGCTTATTAGGGTTTGAAGTGCAGAAAATTTCGACCAGGCAAACCGGAGTATCCGGCTCAACCGGAGTCCCCGGCCAAAACTTCCCGGACTATCCGACCTAGTTTTTTCTAATTTGCTGCATTTGTATTGCATTGATTCATATAGTTGAAAAATAAAAGTAATAATAAAAATAAAATAAAATCAGTATAAAAAAGAGAAAAGAGATACAAGCGTGACAAAAAGAGATATCAAAGTGTGCATTATTGGAGGCCTAGTTGATCATAGGACTTGTGTATTGAGCAATTGTGTGCCTGTTTATTTTGAGCTATTACTAGCGTGTCTCTTGTGCATTACAATATTCCTGTTCATCAGTTGCATTGCCATGTTTATATCCACCGTGTGAGTTTCCTGGGGTATTTGTCACATGTCCAGCACTAGGATTTGCTTTGGTGTAGTGAAGTATCCATACCTACAGCTCCACTATATACTCCTGCTTTGTCGTGTGATTGTTCTTGTACCCTCGGTATTCGTTTCATCACATCCGTGCACGTGTCGTTTATCCAAGTTGGTAAGCTTTTTCTATTCACTTTGGAATGGTAAGATTTCCTTTTCTTGCAGTTGTGAGTGAGCCACCAAAAGATTTTGATTTCGTGCACTAATATACTGATCATGTCTACTAGTCCTAAGAATGTTATGCAGAAATAGGATGGAGATGCTACTGTTGCTTGGAGTGATTTTGAAGGAATGTGTGATAACCTTCTGGAGATGATTACTCATACAACTGATGACCTTAATTCACAAATCCAAAGTGTGAACTTGAAAATGGGTGAAACTGATCAGACCGTCAAGGAAGTTCATACATAGGTAATAGACATTCAAACAAGTCTCCATGCTTTGACACAGTCCATGACAGCTTTGCGTACGGTTATATAACAACGTCCACAACCTAATGCTGATGGAGCTGACGATGATAGTGTCCTTGGTGATAATTCTACTGCTAATGTTTATGCTCCACCTGCTGCTCATGCCGTTGGTCTTGGAGGTGGTTTTGCTAGTCATGGTCATGGTTTTTCTCCCGTTGATGCCCAACATATTCCAATTCAGCCACATCAAGATGACGGTTTGGGTAAGACAAAGTTCTCTATTCCAAGATTTGAGGGCTCTACTGATGTTGAAGTGTATATTACATGGGAGATCAAGATTGAGAAATTATGGCGTTTCCATGATTATACTAAAGATAAGAAGGTTAAGCTTGCTTCTTCAGAAATTGATGGTTACACTTTGCGTTGGTGGGATAGTGTGTATCGCGAATGTTATGCGGATGGTGAGCCTATTATCACTTGGAGATACATGAAGGCGGTGATGAAAGATAGCTTTGTTCCACACAACTATTTGCGTTCCCTCTATGATAAGCTTACACTATTGAGACAAGGTGCCATGACAATTGATGCATATTATATGGAGATGGAGATGTTGCTACAGCGTGCAAGGGTCCATGAATCTATTGAGCAGACTATGCAGTGTTTTCTCCATGGTTTAAAGTATAAAATCAAGAGCATTTTTAGTCATCACAATTATAATACTATTAATTAGCTATTACATCATGCTAGAGAAGTTGAAGCCTAGTTTGCAGAATAGGCTCAGTTCATGGCTCATTCTATAGGACGTTTTTATTCACGATTAGAATCGTTCTCTCCTTCATCTAATAGCCATCCTGATGAGCGTCCTTCTATATCAACCAAACCTTCTTCCAATGTTTCCAATACAAGAAAGCATGCGCCTACATCTAGTGGTACCGGTTCCAACATGTCTACAGCGCGCAACCAGGACATGGAGTTCCATATATGTGGTGGTAAGGGCCACTTCAATAGGGACTGTCCTAACATGAAGATCATGGTTGTCAACGAGGATAATGAATATGAGACATGAGATGATGCTGATCCGGATGTTTCGGATGATGATGGTTACACAAATGATGGATTTGATGCATTTCCAGTACGTGCTCCTACCATTGTTATGTCACAGCGTGCTCTCAATGTTACTCCTCACTCTAGTGTAGCAAGCCAGCGCTGTAATTTGTTCCAAACAAAGTTAATTGTTGGTATAAACAAAGCTTGAAAGATCATTATTGATGGTGGAAGTTGCCGCAATTTAGCAAGCAAGGAATTATGAAGTTGAAGTATCTATCGCACCCAAGTACATATTATGTTTAGTGGTTGAGTGATAATGGTGAGATGAAAGAGAGCCACACGGTGCGTGTTGATTTTGAGACAGGACCATACAAGGATTCCATTGATTTTGATGTGGTTACTATGATGATATGTCACTTGTTGGGTTGGCCTTGTCTCTATGATCGTTCTATACAACATAATGGCCGAATATCATTTGGAGTTCAAGGGCAAAAAAATAAATGTACTACATATATAACCATAATAGATTGTTAATGAGTCTCGTCAGAAAAATGAAGTCAATCTAGAGGATGCATATGCATTAGCTTATAGGCGAGAAAATGTAACAGCTGTGAGTCATATAACAAAAAGTGAGAGAGTGCCTAATTTACTCATATTAGCAACCAAAAAAGAAATGAGAGAATTTAGTGAGGATCCTATTGCCATGCCTCTTGTTCTTATGTACAAGGGTGAGGTTTTGGTTTCTAATGACATGACCCTTGTTTCTCTTGGTGTTTATAATGTGTTGCAAGAATACAACGACATGTTTCTGAAAGAGGTACCTACTGGATTGCCACCATTGCAAGGTATTGAGCATCAAATTGACTTGATTCCTGGAGCGTCGTTGCCCAACCGTGCACCCTACCGCACTAATCCCGAAGAGATGAAGGAAATTCAGAAACAAGTACAAGCGCTTCTCGACAAAGTTTATATTCATATCATATTAAGCCCTTTTGTTGTTTTCCTATTATTTGAGTTCCTATGAAATATGTTACATGGCGCATGTGTGTAGATTATAGAGCTATAAATAACATCACTATTCGATATCGTCATCCTATTCCTCGTTTAGAAGATATGTTAGATGAATTGAGTGGTGATGTTGTTTTCTCTAAAATTGATTTGTGTAGTGGTTATCATCAAATTAGGATGAAGGAAGCGGATGAATGGAAATCTGCCTTTAAGACTAAGTTTGGTTTTTATGAGTGGTTAGTAATTCCTTTTGGTTTAACTAATGCACCTAGTACCTTCATGAGATTAATGAACCATGTCTTAAGGAAATTTATTGGCAATTTTTTGGTTGTTTATTTTGATGACATATTAATATACATATGCAATGAACATGAGCAAAGTGATCATATTACACAATTCTTGCAAGTGTTACGCAATGCTAAGGTATATGGTAATTTTGAAAAGTGTACATTTTGCAAAGATAATGTCATATTTCTTGTATATGTTGTCTCTAAACATGGAGTTGAGTTAGATTCATCTAAAATTGAGCTATTCAAAATTTCCCTACTCCCATGAATGTGAGTGAAGTACGGAGTTTTCACGGTTTAGCTGGTTTCTATAGAAATTTTGTGAAATACTTTGGTACTATTGCTTCACCTTTAAATGAACTAACTAAGAAAGGTGTACCTTTTGAGTGAGGCATAACGCAAGATCATGAATTTGATGAACTGAAATGATTATTAACTTCTGCACCATTGATTGCACTACCAATTTTTTCTAAGGAATTTGAGATTGAATGTGATGCTAGTGGCATAGGAATTGGTGGTATGTTAATGCAAGAGAGTCGCCCTATTGCCTATTTTTCTGAGAAATTGTCTGGTGCAAAGTTAACCTATCATTTCTATGATAAAGAATTGTATGTGTTTGTTAGAGTTCTTGCTGTTTGGAAACATTATTTGTGACCAAAGGAATTTATCATACATTCTCATCATGAGGCATTAAAATATATAAAAGCTCTAACTTGCATAGGCATCTTGCTGAGTGGGTTGAGTTTACTGAGTCTTTTTCATACATCATTAAGCATAAGAAGAGAAAATATAATATTGTTGTTGATGCTCTATCTAGGAAGAACATGTTGTTAACACAATTGGATATCAAAGTTCCTTGTTTAGAGACTTTATGTGATTTTTATGCAACTGATCATGATTTTGCTGAACCATATCATTTATGTGCTATTGGGAGGCATGGGATAAATTTCACATCCATGATGGGCATTTGTCAATTCGTGCTAACAAATTATGTGTTCTAGAGTCATCGGTTCTTTTATTGTTGCTATAGGAATCACATGTTGGAGTATTGATGGATCACTTTGGGAGTGAGAAGACCCTAGCCATGCTCACTTATCACTTTTAATGGCCTAAGATGAGGCGTGATGTGGACAGGTTTGTCAAGAGATGCATTACATGCACTAAGTCAAAGTCCAAGTTGAAGCCTCATAGTTTGTATACGTCTTTACTTGCACCTATTACACTAAGTGAAGATATAAGCATGGATTTTATATTAGATTTTCCTAGAACTAAAAGAGGCCATGATTAAATTTTTGTGGTAGTGGATAGATTCTCTAAGATGTCACACTTTATTGCCTGCCACAAAAGCGACGATGCTTCGTATATTGCTAACCTATTTTCAAGGACATCGTGCATCTACATGGAGTACCAAAAATGATTGTTGCTGACAGGGATGTGAAGTTGATGAGATACTTATGGAAGACACTTTGGGGAATGCTAGGGATGAAGTTACTATTTAGCACATCCTGTCATCCCCAAACTAATAGTCCAATGGAGGTGGTGAACCGAACACTATCGACATTGCTGCGAGCTATGATCAAGAAGAATCTTACTGAATGGGAGGAGTGTTTTCCGCATGTGGAGTTTTCATATAACAGGGTGGTCCACTCTACCACACAACTTTGTCCTTTTGAGGTGGTCTATGGTTTCAAACCCATTACGCCACTTGATTTGCTGCCTCTTCCTGTCCCAGGGAGAGTTAACATGGAAGCATCAAAGAGAGCAGATTGTGTGAGGAAGATACATATGAAGACTAAAGAGGCAATTGAAAAGAAGGGCAAGAACAATGCTGAAAAGGATAACAAGAAACGCAAGGTGGTGTTGTTTAAGCCCGAAGATATGGTTTGGGTACACTTTCGCAAGGATAGATATTTGGAGCTGCGTAATGTTGGAATTATGCCCTAGAGGCAATAATAAAGATGTTATTATTATAATTCTTGTTCATGATAAAGTTTATATTCCATGCTAGAATTGTATTAAGCGAAAACTTTGATACTTGTGTGGTTTATGAACAACACCGTGTCCCTAGTACGCCTCTATGGACTAGCTCATTGATTAATGATGGTTAAGGTTTCCTAACCATAGACATGAGTTGTCGATTAATAATGAGACCGTGTCATTAGGAGAATGATATGATGGACATACCCAAATTAAGCAGAGCAATTACATCGTGTTCATCTTTGCGAAGCATTTTCCTATGTCAAGTATTGTATTCCTTAGACCATGAGATAATACAACTCCCTGGTATCGGAAGAAAGCTTTGAGGTCATCAAACGTCATTCTATGTGAGGGTGATCATAAAGGTGTCTCTCAGGTGATCGTAAAGTACTTGTTGGGGCATGTATCGAGATGGAATTTGTCCCTCCCGAGTCGGAGAGATATACTTCGGGCCCACTCGGTAATCGATATCAACACCGCTTGCAAGCACGTGGTTAAGGAGTTAATCACAAAGTGATATCGGATTACGGAATGAGTAAAGTACTTGCTGTGAACGAGATTGAACTAGGTATGCCGATACCAACAATCGAATCTCGGGAAAGTAAAATATCACGTGACGAAGGGAATACATATATGGGATTAATTGAATCCTGACATCGTGGTTCATCCGATATAATCATCGATGAATATGTGGGAGTCAATATGGGTTTCCAGATCCCGCTGTTGATTATTGATAGAAGATCATGTCTGCATATTCTTGAACCCGTAGGGTCACACACTTAACGTGCATCGACGCTAGGATATAATGGATAATTGGTTTATGAGTTTTTGTTCGGAGTCTTGGATGAGACCCAGGACATCACGAGAGGTTCCGGAATGGTCCGGAGAATAAGATTCATATAAAGGAAAGCAGTTTTTGGATTTCGGAATCGTTTCAGAGTTTATCGGTATTGTACCGGAAGGTTCTAGAAGGTTCCGGAGTGGGACCAACGTGGGCCCACTTGTCGGAGGCCTGCGTGGGCCTAAGGGGAAGTGCCCTGGCCACTTTGGGCCAGGGGCACAAGGCCCCTAAGGCCCAGCCGGCCAGCCCTTAGGGGAAACCCTAAGGGAACCTTCCAGAAGAAGGGGGGATGACTTGCCCCCCACTCCACCCCTTGGGCCGCCGCCCTAGGGCTTGGAGGAGGGGTCAAGGGGCCGGCCAGACCCCTATATAAGGAGGGCAGGGGTGCAGCCTCCCCCTACTCCAACCCTAGCTGCCGCCCAACAGCTGCCCCTCCACCTCTCTCTCTCCCGACTGCGCGTAGGCGAAGCCCTGCAGTAGAAACTCTCCACCATAAGCACCACGCCGTCATGCTGCAGATCCAATATATCTCTCCACCATACTTGCTGGACCAAGGAAAGGAGGAGACGTAGCTGCACCGTACGTGTGCATCTCTCGGAGGCGCCGCCACTTGCGGCGTAGGATCGGATCGGATCGCGGGGAGGAGACGGCGAGTACGACTACGTCAACCACGCTTACATTGAACGCTTCATTGTGCGATTTCTTCAAGGGTATGAAGATCTCATCAATCTCTCTCGTTGATTACATCTCCTAGATTAGATCTTGGCTTTCTTGTTCGCATCCGTAAGAATTTTTTTTATTTACTATGCTGCGAAACCCATCATTGGTATCAGAGCTAGATCTATGCGTAGATGTGTTTCACGAGTAGAACGCAACATTCTTGTTGCGGGCGTTGATGTTTTCTATTGCAAACCTCTTGTTGTGTATTTCTTATGGCGCGGCATAGTGAGATCGAAGCGGTCCAGGCCAACTTTCCGCGACCTCATTCGCAAGACCGGCTCCGCACTTAACATGTGGCTTGTTCCACACATGCGGCTGGTGGATGCCAGTTTCTCTCACTATAGTAGTCATGGGATTTACAACGGATGTTAGCAACCATAATATCACCGTTGTGGCTTTCCATAGGTAAGAATCGTTCTTAGCTTGTTACTCCCATCATCCACGTATAACATGCAACAACAAAGTAGAGGCGTCTAACTTGTTTTTGCAGGGAGTGTTTTGTGATATGGTATGGCCCAAGACATGATGTGCGTGAATTGAGATGTATGCAATGATCATGTTTTGTAATATTTCACGACTTGCATGTCGATGAGTTCACAACCGGCAGGAGCCGTATGGTTGTCTTTATAATTGTATATGATCTGCGTGTCAACTTCTTATACGCCATGTAATAGCTTTACTTTATCGCTAAGTAGCTAGCAATAGTTGTAGTTGCTATTCGTGGTGGAGGCAATCATGGTGGAGTGATGGAGATCATGCTGGCGCGCACAAGATGGAGATCATTGCGCGGAGATTGGCTATACCATGTCACATAAAATTATATGCATGTGATGTTTATCCTTTTATGTATCTTATTATGCTTAGATCGCGACGGTAGCATTATAAGATGATTCCTCACTTAAAGATCAAGATAAAATTGTGTTCTCCCAATGTATACACCATTGCGAAAGTTGGTCGTTTTCAAGCACCTCGTGATGATCGGGTGCTATAAACTCTACGTTCACATACAACGGGTGCAAGCCAGTTTTGCACACGCGAAAATACTTGGGTTTGACTTGACGAGCCTAGCATGTACAGACATGGCCTCGGAACACACGAACCGAAATGTTAAATATGAGTCATATGAATGATATGATCGACACTTTGTTGTCCACCATTGAAACTACATCTCTTCTCGTGAAGATCGGATTAGGTGTGGTGAATTTGGATCGTGTTCACTAAACAACTTGAGGGATGTTGAATTTAGTGGGAGTTCATCTAGTAATTTGATTAAGTTGAACTAGTTATCATGAACATAGTCTAAATTGTATTTGCAAATTTTGTAGATCAAATGGCTAAGTCCAACTTCAACTTCAACGTTTTTGCTGAGAAAGAAAAGCTTAAGAACAATGGGTCTAACTTCACAAACTGGTTCCGCAATCTGAGAATCATTCTCGCTGGCGGACAAAAAGCCTATGTACTTGAGAAAGCGCTAGGTGACGCCCCTTCTACTGATGCGCTGGCTGATGAAAAAGCTATTTATCAGTCACGCAAAGATGATTATGGAGTGATTAAGAGTACCATGTTGTTTGCTATGGAACCGGAACTTCAAAATCGTTTTGAGGAGTTCGACGGGCCCTTTGAGATACTTGAGGAACTGAAAACCATGTTTCAGACTCAGGCCCATTCTGAGAGATCTGAGATCTCTGAGAAGTTCTTTAACTGCAAGATGGATGAAGGGAGTTCCGTTAGTGAGCACTCCATTAAGATGTCGGGCTACACTCAACGTCTTGAGCAACTGGACTGCAAGATTCCATAAGATCTCAAGATTGACAAAGTTCTGTAATCACTCCCTCCTAGCTACAAAGTTTTGTAGTTACTCACAATCAAATTGGTTCCACTGATACGATCACTGAGATCTTCGCTAAGCTAAAAGCTGCGGAGGTGGATATCAAGAAAGATAATCATGTGTTGATGGTCAACAAGACCACTAGCTTTAAGAAAGCTAAGGGTGCAAATAAATCCTTCAAGAAAGGAAGCGGCAAGCGTGTTGCCCCTGCTGAGAAGAAGCTCAAGTCTGGACCTAAGCCGGACACTGAGTGCTTCTATTGCAAGGACATGGGTCACTGGAAGCGCAACTGTCCGAAGTACTTAGCGGACAAGAAGGCTGGAACCATTAAAGGTATATTTGATATACATGTTATTGATGTTTACCTTACTAGCGCTCGTTGTAGTGCCTGGGTATACGATACTGGTTCAGTTGCTAATATTTGTAACTCGAAACAGGAGCTACGGAATAGACGGCGGCTAGCAAGGGATGAGGTGACGATGCGCGTTGGCAATGGATCAAAAGTTGATGTGATGGTCGTCGGCACGCTCTCCTTGGTTTTACCTTCGGGATTAGTTTTAATCCTTAATAAGTGTTATTATGTGCCTGCGTTGAGCATGAACATTATAGCTGGATCGTGTTTATTGTAATACGGTTATTCATTTAAATCAGAGAATAATGGTTGTTCTATTTATATGAATAACATCTTTTATGGTCATGCACCTGTTGTGAATGGTTTATTTCTTATGAATCTTGAAAAGCAATGAAACGCACATCCATAACATTGAGGCTAAGAGATGCAAAGTAGATAGTGATAATACTACTTATTTGTGGCACTGCCGTCTAGGTCATATTGGTGTAAAACGCATGAAGAAACTCCATTCTGATGGACTTTTGGAGTCTCTTGATTTTGAATCATTTGACACGTGCGAGTCGTGCCTCATGGGAAAGATGATTAAAAGCCTGTTCTCCGGAATAATGGAGCGAGCAACGGACTTATTGGAAATCATACATACCGATGTATGCGGACCAATGAGTGTTTCGACGCACGGTGGATATCGCTATTTTCTCACTTTTACTGATGACTTAAGTAGATATGGGTATATCTATTTAATGAAACATAAATCTGAAACGTTTGAAAAGTTCAAAGAATTTAAGAACGAAGTGGAAAACCATCATAACAGGAAAATTAAATTTCTACGATCCGATCGTGGAGGTGAATATATGAGTTATGATTTTCTCACGCATCTTAAAGCAAGCGGAATCGTTTCGCAACTCATGCCGCCCGGAACACCACAGCGCAATGGTGTGTCTGAACGCCGGAATCGAACTCTATTAGACATGGTGCGATCAATGATGTCTCTTACAGATTTGCCGTTATCATTTTGGTGTTATGCATTAGAAACTGCTGCATTCACTTTAAATAGGGCACCATCTAAATCCGTTGAGACGACACCATATGAACTATGGTTTGGTGCTAAACCTAAGTTGTCGTTTCTTAAAGTTTGGGGATGCGAAGCTTACATCAAGAAGTTGATGCCGGACAAGCTCGAACCCAAAGCGGAGAAATGCGTCTTCATAGGATACCCTAAGGAAACGATTGGATATACCTTCTACCACAGATCCGAGGGCAAAGTGTTTGTTGCAAAGAACGGATCCTTTCTTGAGAAGGAATTTCTCTCGAAAGAAGTGAGTGGGAGGAAGGTAGAGCTAGACGAGGTTATTGAACCTTCTCTCGAATTGGAGAGTAGCGCAATACCTGAAATTGTTCTAGTGCTATCTGCACCCACAAGAGAGGAAGCTAATGACGAGGATCATGAAACTTTGAATGATGCTACTACTGAACTTCGCAGGTCGACAAGGTCACGTGCCACTCCTGAATTGTACGGCAACCCTGTCCTAACCGTCTTGTTGTTAGACAACAGTGAACCTGCGAATTATGAGGAAGCAATGATGAGCCCAGATTCCGAGAAATGGCTAGGGGCTATGAAATCCGAATTGGGATCCATGAGCGAAAACCAAGTATGGGCTTTGGTGGACCCTCCTAGCGACCGTAAGGCCGTTGAGTGCAAATGGATTTTCAAGAAGAAAACAGACGCGGATGGTAATGTTACTGTCTATAAAGCTCGGCTTGTCGCAAAAGGGTTTCGGCAAGTTAAAGGTGTTGACTACGATGAGACTTTCTCTCCCGTAGCGATGTTTAAGTCCATTCGGATTTTATTAGCAATTGCTGCATTTCATGATTATGAAATATGGCAGATGGATGTCAAGACGGCGTTCCTCAATGGCAACATTGATGAAGAGTTGTATATGATGCAGCCCGAAGAGTTGTTTAAGTCCTAAGGATGCTAATGAGGTGTGAAAACTTCAGCGTTCCATTTATGGACTGAAGCAAGCATCTCGGAGTTGGAACCTTCGTTTTGATCAAGTAGTCAAGAGTTTTGGATTTGTTCCAAATTGCTACAAAACTTGTATCTACAAGAAAGTGAGTGGGAGCTCGGTGACATTTTTAGTACTATATGTGGATGACATATTGATTATTGGAAATGACATTGGTATGATTAACGATGTGAAGAGTTATTTGAATAAATGTTTTTCAATGAAAGACCTAGGAGAAGCTGCTTATATATTAGGCATCAAAATCTATAGAGATAGACAAAGACGCCTAATAGCTTTAAGCCAAAGTACATATCTAGACAAAGTTCTGAAAAGGTTCGGAATGGATAAAGCAAAGAAAGGTTCATTGCCCATGTTTTCAAGTAAGATATTAAGCAAGGCTCAGTGTCCAGCTACGATAAAAGATAGAGATACAATGAGCAAAGTGCCATATGCCTCGGCCATAGGTTCTATCATGTATGCCATGCTATGTACTAGACCGGATGTTTCCAATGCTCTTAGTTTGACGAGCAGATACCAAAGTGATCCAGGAGTGGAACAATGGACAGCCATAAAGAACATCCTAAAGTATTTGAATAGGACTAAAGAAATGTTCTTGGTCTATGGAGGTGATGAGCAGCTCGTCGTAAAAGGTTACGTCGATGCTACTTTCGACACCGACCCAGATGATTCTAAATCTCAGACAGGATACGTTTATATTTTGAATGGTGGAGTTGTGAGCTGGAGAAGCTGCAAGCAAAGCGTGATCGCGGGATCTACAACAGAAGCGGAATACATGGCTGCTTCAGAAGCGTCAAGTGAAGGAGTTTGGATCAGGAACTTCATCACTGAGCTTGGTGTGGTTCCAAGTGCCTTGGACCCACTGGAGATATTATGCGACAACACGGGCGCCATATCACTGGCTAAGGAACCAAGATATCATCCAAAGACCAAGCACATCTACCGCCGTTTTAATATAATTCGAGATTATATAGCAGATGGAGATCTGAAGATTAGCAAAGTACATACAGATCTGAATGTCGCAGATCCGTTGACTAAACCTCTTCCACGAGCAAAACATGATCAACACCGTAATTCCATGGGTGTTAGATTGTTTCCAGATGTAAACTAGATTATTGACTCTAGTGCAAGTGGGAGACTGTTGGAATTATGCCCTAGAGGCAATAATAAAGATGTTATTATTATAGTTCTTGTCCATGATAAAGTTTATATTCCATGCTAGAATTGTATTAAGCGGAAACTTTGATACTTGTGTGGTTTATGAACAACATCGTGTCCCTAGGACGCCTCTATGGACGAGCTCATTGATTAATGATGGTTAAGGTTTCCTAACCATAGACATGAGTTGTCGATTAATAATGAGATCGTGTCATTAGGAGAATGATATGATGGACCGACCCAAATTAAGCAGAGCAATTACATCGTGTTTATCTTTGTGAAGCTTTTTCCTATGTCAAGTATTGTATTCCTTAGACCATGAGATAATACAACTCCCTGGTATCGGAAGAAATCTTTGAGGTCATCAAACGTCATCCTATGTGAGGGTGATCATAAAGGTGTCTCTCAGGTGATCGAAAAGTACTTGTTGGGTTGCATGTATCGAGATGGAATTTGTCCCTCCCGAGTGGTAGAGATATACTTCAGGCCCACTCGGTAATCGATATCAACACCGCTTGCAAGCATGTGGTTAAGGAGTTAATCACAAAGTGATATCGGATTACGGAACGAGTAAAGTACTTGCTGTGAACGAGATTGAACTAGGTATGACGATACCAACAATCGAGTCTCGGACAAGTAAAATATCGCGTGACGAAGGGAATACATATATGGGATTAATTGAATCCTGGCATCGTGGTTCATCTGATATGATCATCGATGAATATGTGCGAGTAAATATGGGTTTCCAGATCCCGCTTTTGAATATTGATAGAAGATCATGTCTGCATATTCTCGAACCCATAGGGTCACACACTTAAAGTATGGATAATTGGTTTATGAGTTTTTGTTAGGAGTCTCGGATGAGACCCAGTACATCACGAGAGGTTCCGGAATGGTCCGGAGAATAAGATTCATATAAAGGAAAGCAGTTTTTGGATTTCGGAATCGTTTTGGAGTTTATCGGTATTGTACTGGAAGGTTCCGTAGTGGGACCAACGTGGGCCCACTTGTCGGAGGCCTGCGTGGGCCTAAGGGCAAGTGCACTGGCCACTTTGGCCCAGGGGCACAAGGCCCCTAAGGCCCAGCCGGCCAGCCCTTAGGGGAAACCCTAAGGGAACCTTCCAGAAGAAGGGGGGATGACTTGCCCCCCACTCCACCCCTTGGGTCGCCGCCCTAGGGCTTGGAGGATGGGTCAAGGGGCCAGCCAGCCCCCTATATAAGGAGGGCAGGGGCACAACCTCCCCCCACTCCAACCCTAGCCGCCGCCCAACTGCTGCCCCTCCACCTCTCTCTCTCCCCCCCGATTGCGCGTAGGCGAAGCCCTGCCGCAGAAACTCTCAACCATAAGCACCACGTCGTCGTGCTGCAGATCCAATCTATATCTCCACCATACTTGTTGGACCAAGGAAATGAGGAGACGTCGCTGCACCGTACATGTGCATCTCTACTGATTCGCTATCTACAACTCCTAATGAAGTTGTCGATGTTGCTGTCAAGAACAAGTCCAATGACATCAGGATTGGACCAATTACTAGAGCTCGTGTCAAGCTATTTGAACAAAAAGTGAATTCACTCCTAAATGAAACTGGTCTTTTTATAGATGAGAATTTTATACTACCTAATTCTATGCATGATACGTCGTAAACATATGTATAATTTTTGATGGTCCATTCTTGTTTAGTATCTACTTTGCTTTGCTTTGTTTTCACTTTGAGGTATTTTTATACACTTTCTAGAACTAACCTATTGACAAGATGACATAGTGCCACTTGCCTGTTTTCTGCTGTTTTTGGTTTCAGAAAAGCTAAAAAATTAATATTCTCAGAATTGGACGGGACAAAAGCCAAACTTCATATTTTCCCGGAACAATATGGAAAATCGAAGTAGAGACGGAGTAGGGCACCAGTGTGGCCACACCCTAGGGTGGCGCTGGCCCCCTTGGGGGCGCCACCAGGGGGTGTGGGCACCCTGGGCCTCCACCGACCTTGCCTCCTTTGCATATAAGAAGCCTCTGATGAGAAAACCCTAAATAATCCAGCATACATCCACGAAAAGTTCCACAGCACCACCACCACCGAAGGGGAGATTCGGGGGACAGAAAGTCTCTATTTCGGCACCCTGCCGGGATGGGGAAGTGCCCCAGAGCCATCTCCATCGATCTCCAACGCCATCTTCATCACCATTGCTGATTCCCATGATGAGGAGGGAGTAGTTCTTCCTCAAGGCTAAGGGCTCTACCGGTATCTATGTGTTCAACTCTCTCTCTCTCTCTCTCTCTATGCGTGATCTTTATGAGATCATGAGCTTGTAATCAAGTAGATCTACTCTACTACTCAAGTGCTTTAATAGATCTATGCTTTTCCCCATGTGTGTGAAAGTGACAGCATGCATACCGTGGTGGCACTTAGACTAGGGTTTACATAAATACTCAAGTGCTTAAATAGATCTCTGCTATCCCCACGTGTGTGAAAGTGATAGCGTGCACGCCCTTTGTGGCACTTAAGCTATGTTACATATATATTTATCATGAGTTATATTTGGAGTTGGATGTCTTTATGAAATTGTGGTGTTTGTTGGAACCATCTAGCGCTCATGGTGATAGTGTGGCATTATCTAGATTGGGAAAGGAGGTCTTTGAGGAGTGTTGTTATAGCCCTACCATGGACTAGATCTGTTACATGTTTGCTTTTTGCCATCTTTATTTCAGTTTTCCTTTAGTCTCTCTGTCACATTCCAAAATTTTCCAAATTTTGAAATGTGAAAAGTAAATAAACAAAATAAATAATTGTTGAAATTTAGGGTGAAAAGAAACTTTTTTTTCTAAATGAAAACATTAAAACCCATCTTGAACAAAATTTGAATAAAATTTGAATCCAACTAAATTCAAATCAAGTGAAATGCATTCTTCATAATTGCATCATAAAAATTTAAACACTGAGGAAAATAAACCAAAACTCTAAAACCCTAATGGAGGAAAATCATTTCAAAGATATCCCTAAGATTATGGAATTGATCCATATAAAGATTTGTCAACAAACTTTTATAAATCATCAAAAGGGATAAAGAGAAATATCATAACACCATGGAAATTGGTTTCACATAATTTGGAGCCATAGATAAAATCTTATGAATTTAATAAGGTAAGGAAATTAAATTCCCAAAGCTAATAAAGCTCCTATCTAAAATCCATACCAAATGGTGAACAAATAATCCTAAAGATATATAAAAGGATAAACAAATATTAAATAAGATTTTACAATTTAAATATAAATCATATGAAAGTATTTTGAATAATAATTTAAATTGAAATTATTTTGAATAAATAAAACCTACTGAAAAAGGTTTGGTAAAAATTTAGAATTCAAATAGAGTTTTAAAATATATTTAAATCTTATTTTGAAATAAAGACAAATGTCTATTTATAAATATATACTAGACCCTAAAAGAATAAAAGAAATATTCTAAATTTGACTTTAGAATATGTTAATAAACAGTATTTAAATATACTCAAGGTTTGGAAAGATTTATAAGTCAAATGGTTGTTTAATTTGTTTGAACAAATTCAAAACAGAATAAAATAAATAGGAAAAAGAAAAATAAACAGAACAAAAAAATGATGAAAGCAGCCAGCCCAGCCCAACTAACCTATTTGGCCCAGCAACCAGCCCACTCCCTCTTCCGCAGGAAACGAATCGTACCCAGACTTCCACCCACGCAGACACTGACTGCTGGACCCCACAACTCACTCTCTCTCACTGACCAGCCAACCCCACCCCCCAGTCATCTTCCTCACCCGCCGCGACGACCACGCCCCTCGCCGGCCGTTTCTGTCGTTTATAGCTCGAATCAATTCGCTTTAATGTCGCGGCCTTTACTCCCTGCGACCACGCTCCCTTAAACGCCCACGCCCCCTCTATCTTTCCCCCTAGACACCGTCTCCTATACACCCCCAGGCCGCCTTGATTTTGCTTCGAAACTCCACTGCCTCCGACGCCCTCCAGCGGCGATTCCGGCCAAGTCTCGCCTCCCCTTGCCCCCTAGCCACCACGAGACTACTCCCCATCACCAGGCGCACACTCCAGTACCACCAGCTAGCCTGCACTCGCCGTGCAACCTTGACTGCGTCTTCGCCAGAGCAGCGCCGCCGTCTGTCTCCTTTCCGACGAGCTCCCTCGGTATTTTCTGACCTCCCCATCTCATCCATGTGATGCTCCTGTGACCGTGACTCTCTTACGCACCTAACTACGCCTCCGTTTTTCCCATCATGCCGTAAATCCTTGCCAACAATGACGAGCCGAGACGCCCGACACAAACGACAACTACGGCCAGGAATCACCGGTGATTCAGTGAGCCCCTCGATAAGCGGTTGCCACGTTGAGCTTCAGCACGTCTCAGCGAACCTGGTGAGCCTCCCCATTCTCTCCCACGCTTCCGGTAGTCACCACAGCGCCGTAGACCGAGCGCGCCGCCGCTCACCGGCCGCCAGTTGTTGGTCGTTTGGTCAACGGCCGTAGGATCTTGATCCATTGGTTACGATAGAACATAGCTCGAAGGGGTATGATTGAACCTGAGCCGCACGATCTGTTTTGATCCAACGCACCACGTAGGCCGATCCGTGCGAACCGGTACCAGCCAGTAAGAACACAACGCATGGCCTGTGATTTGTTTTAAAAACAGAATTTGTTCTATTAGATGTTCAAATTTGTAAATTGCATAACTTTTAATCTACACGTCCAAATTTTGCAAATTTTATATCAATGGAATCAGCAAAACAAAATCTATCCAACCATGCACTTTGTTTAATGAATTGCTTCTGTTAAATTGGTTATTTTTGCAGAAACTTGTGTAGGCATAAATTGAATATAAAATTTATTCTAGAAATGGTTTTAAAGCAAAATCTTTGGAAAATGGATTGTTTTGAACCTACTGACCATAGAAACCAACTTATGGATTTAAAATTGTATTTTGTGAAGTTAAAGAATAAATATTTGAATTAAAGCATTTCTAGTTAAATGAAAATATGGTTTATTTGTTAAAAATGCTTTTTGAGTAAAACCTTTGGAAAATGATTTGATTTAAACTCTCTGACCCTAAACACCAAGTTTTAGGATTTAAAAATATATTTGATGAACCCTATAAATTATTACTTTGCTAAAAAGCATTTTCAACAACATAAAATATTGATTTGGTATAAAAATGGTTGATAGTTAAAACCTTTTGCAAATGGTTTCAATATTGAACACTTGACCATAAAACACTAAAAATTTTGTTTAAAAAATGTATTTGTCAAACAATAGAAAATATTACTTTGGTTTGAACCATTTCTAGCAAAACAAAAATGACTTAAAATGGCCATTTTCACTAACTTAATATCAAATGATTTTGCCACTTTTATAAAAGACCAATAGACATTTTATGATGTTTATAACCCATTAGAAACCACTTTTCCAAATAAAACAATCTTTGTCATGTTTGCATGCATTGCTTTGTGTTATTATTCTATGTGATGATTGCTTGAATGGTAGATTGAAATTGTGCCTTGCTTGATTGAATTGTAGTGACATTTGAAGAGTGTGACTATTGCAAAGATCAAGGAGTGAACTTATAATCTCTACCAAAAAGGCAAGTTATGCTTCATACTTTTGTCCCACTATTTTCACTATGCATTAATGATATTTCTATGTAGGACTTGCATGGAATTTTGCTAAGTATAAACTATGCCATGGGAAATCCTAGTAGATGAAACCTTAGTAGAATTCTCCTAAGTTAAGATTCCTACTACTATCATGCTTAGATTAGCTAGTAGAAAACAAGCGTGGATTATATTCATACTATGGAATATTTCTAAGACAATTACTTCTGTTTTATTTAATAAAACAACTAAGTGAATGAATCACCTGGGTGGAATGGAAAGAAAGGTTTGTGTTGAGTGGTTACGCAAGTCTAGTATACTGGGGAAAGCTTGGGCATCACCAAGTCCAGTATACTTGGGAAAACTTGGTATCTCACTTGTGGAAGGACACCCAGGAACAAAGAGATTTGAGATGTCAAATGTTGAGAAGCTTAAGGTGCAGCCACATGGCATTATGGGCTCTGTCTGGATCATATAGTTTGCAATAACTTAGCCAAATGGACAGTCGGTGGTAGGGGATGATATGTTTGAAGGCGTCCATTCTGGTCTAAGGGAAGGCTTCTCAAAGATCTTGTCTTGCTGAAACCAAGTCTTGTGGGGAAAGTGCACCACCTCCGCAGAGTGTAAAATCTAAGTACTTAGCCATGTCCCTGGCAAAGGACAATTTGAGCATCAAGACATGGAAGCTATCAAGAATCTCCTCATCCCAATTTTCTAAGTTAAAACTTGTGGTTGAACAAGGGCTAAAGGATCACCAATTTCTATTGGGAGATGCCTTGGGTGATTTTGTCAAACAAAAACTTAGTGTTTTCAAATGATAATGAAAATATATTTTGAGCAAAGCAAGCCTAAGCTCCACTTAGCCAAGAGCATATAGATGATAGACTCCATTATACTACCATAGTATCACTTGCCAATACAATTCAAATGTATTGACCCTTGTGGATGTAACTTATTATGATGCAGGTTTGTTTGATGTTAGTGAAGTGTGTTGATTAGGATTACAAGTCTACAACCAACATGATTTCCTGTGGCACTTTGAAGATGAAGGACCCCATGCTATAGTTATTTTTGCTGCATTGTAATGAGATAGCCAAATGAGCTATGTAAGATGTAATGAATTATTTTATTCCTGGTTATAAAGTTGTATTATGACCTTTGTTTCTTGATATTACATCTTAACTGTGGATGCTAGCTATTGATCCAGGGACTAGCATTGTAAACACAGGGATCTATACCTTATTTGAGGTTGGGACCTCTACAAATGGTATTAGAGCACTGTGTTGCATGTAGGATTGTAACCCTAGGATTGGACAAAACCCCTTAGAAAAATAGGAGTTGTATTTGTTCCAAAACCTATTTACAAACAAATCTTGTAAACTCTTTCCTCAACCTTTTTGGTTTTGATTCTACATCTCTTCTATTTCAACTTGATGAACAAAGACATCAACATGAGCAAAGGACATCACCAACTCAAATGACTTCAACTTCAACATCACCAATGACTTCAACTTTAGTTTCAACAAGGTCTTGAACTTTGACATCACTAAGGACTACAAGTGAGACAAGAAATATTACTCAAGACTTGAAGACAAAGGAAACACAACTTAGAAGGAACCATCATCACCTTTGAAGATTTTTGACCACGATACAAGAATTTTCCCAAGGAAACCATGATCTCATTCAAGAAGAATCAACTAGGAAGAATGGAAAGATCTCAAGTGAACCATATAGTTGGACCACCATATTTAGTTTAGATCAAACCCACTAACTTATGTGGTGTAGCAAAAATATTTTGTTGCCTAAAAATGTGCTTGAAACTTGTTGTTTGAGTGGAATGTTTGTTTGTGATGGCTTGCACATTGCTTGTGTGAATTGTGATGTGTGTGATTAGAATTATTTCCTTAGAAATCTTTTCCTATTCTAATCCCAATCCAACCCAAACAGATGACTACTCCAAGAAACTCCAACATCAAGAATGGTGACAACAACAACCCAGACATGCACATGAGAGAACTCATAGTAACCCAAACCCAGTTAAACCAAGTGACAACTCAGATTTTAGCCAACTACAAAGAGTTATACCCAACCATCCAAAGGTTTATGGAAACCCAAACCCAATTGTTGCAAAGGATGACAAATCAAATGATCAACATGGGAGACAACCCTTCCCAAGGAGTTTGTGACAATAATGATGTCAAGAATGATATTATAGAAGGAACTCAAGCTTGCAATATTTGTGGAGACATGGATCACACTTCCAAAGAGCATAAAGATCAATGCCCCAATTGTGAAGAGAAACATCCAACTAATCAATGCCCCACATCTCAAGCTACTTGTTTCCTATGTGAAGGAAATAATCATGTCCCTATCCAATGCCCCATCTATTCCATAGTTCAACAAAGGAAACAAGGTGGAGTGCACCAACTGTTTGTAAACCCCCATGAGGGAACAACTTCTACCAAGAAGGATGAAGACAAAGGAAAATCTCAGCTTGCACCTCCATGCATTATGACTCCCATTGATGGACAGAAGAAGAAACATATGTATTATCCAAGGAAACGATTAAGGAAACCATGAGACTTTCCCACCTTTGAGGTGAGATATGAAGAACATGAACTAGAAGAACTCCTAGCTTTGGAGAAACCCAAGAAGAAGAAGAAATGCCCCAACCCTAGCAAGAAGGATATTACCCAAGAGCAATGTTACACATGCAAAGAGATGGGACACTATGCCAATGAATGTCTAGAGAAGAATAAGTATAAGGAAATTAGCCAAGTGTGGTGCAACAACTGCAAAGAGCTAGGACATTATGTATCAACTTGTCCACAGAAGATACGTGAAGAACTCAACCTTGTCACATGTTACAATTGTGGTAATCAAGGACATTATGCAAGCAATTGTCCAGAAAAGATGAAGTACAAGACAAACAAGCTTATGAGAGATCCTATCCTTGTCACATGTTTCAAGTGTGGAAACAAAGGACACTATGCAGATGTCTGCCCATAGAAGATTCATCAAGACCCCAAGCAAGCCAGGATGTAATCTAGTTGAGAAAATTTTAAGGGTTGTAGTAAACTAGTTGCCTTGAAGCCAATTTGTAACCCCTATCTTTCCCAAATATCGGGACGAGGTTTCTTTTAAGGGTGGTAGCCTGTCACATCCCAAAATTTTCCAAATTTTGAAATGTGAAAAGTAAATAAACAAAATAAATAATTGTTGAAATTTAGGGTGAAAAGAAACTTTTTGTTTCTAAATGGAAACATTAAAACCCATCTTGAACAAACTTTGAATAAAATTTGAATCCAACTAAATTCAAATCAAGTGAAATGCATTCTTCATAGTTGCATCTTAAAAATTTAAACACTTAGGAAAATAAACCAAAACTCTAAAACCCTAATGGAGGAAAATCATTTCAAAGATATCCCTAAGATTATGGAATTGATCCATATAAAAAAAATTCAACAAACATTTATAAATGATCAAAAGGGATAAAGAGAAATATCATAACACCATGGAAATTGGTTTCACTTAATTTGGAGCCATAGATAAAATCTTATGAATTTAATAAGGTAAGGAAATTAAATTCCCAAAGCTAATAAAGCTCCTATCTAAAATCCATACCAAATGGTGAACAAATAATCCTAAAGAGATATAAAAGGATAAAAAAATATTAAATAAGATTTTACAATTGGAATCACCATTCTTGGATCCTTAAATAAAAAAGATATGGTTTTTATAAGCAAAGGAAGAAATAATAAATAAGGACTATTTTAAAGAGCCAAATTAAAACTTAGCCAAGAAAATAAAATAAAATATTTTTGTTAAATAAAAAGAGTAAAGGGTTATTTAAATAAAATCATGAGGATTTATTAATATCCATTTTTATTTAAGTAAAGACATTTTCCAATTTAAATATAAATCATATGAAAGTATTTGGAATAATAATTCAAAGTGAAATTATTTTGAATAAATAAAACCTACTGAAAAAGGTTTGATAAAAATTTAGAATTCAAATAGAGTTTTAAAATATATTTAAATCTTATTTTGAAATAAATACAAATGTCTATTTATAAATATATACTAGACCCTAAAAGAATAAAAGAAATATTCTAAATTTGACTTTAGAATATGTTAATAAACAGTATTTAAATATACTCAAGGTTTGGAAAGATTTGTAAGTCAAATGGTTGTTTAATTTGTTTGAACAAATTCAAAACAGAATAAAATAAACAGGAAAAAGAAAAATAAACAGAACACAAAAATGATGAAAGAAGCCAGCCCAGCCCAACTAACCTATCTGGCCCAGCAACCAGCCCACTCCCTCTTCCGCAGGAAACGGTTCACACCTAGACTTCCACCCGCGCAGACACTGACTGCTGGACCCCACCACACCTGACTCTCTCTCATTGACCAGCCAACCCCACCCCTAGTCATCTTCCTCACCCGCCGCGATGACCACGCCCCTCGCCGGCCGTTTCTACCGTTTAAAGCCCCAGTCGCGTTAATGCCGCGACCTTTACTCCCTGCAAGCATGCTCCCTTAAACACCCACGCCCCTCTATCTTTCCCCCCAGACACCGTCTCCTCTACACCCCCAGGCCGCCTTGATTTTGCTTCGAAACTCCACTGCCTACGACGCCCTCCGGCGGCGATTCCGGCCAAGTCTTGCCTCCCCTTGCCCCCTAGCCACCACGAGACTACTCCCCATCACCAGGCGCACACTCCAGTACCACCAGCTCGCCTGCGCTTGCCCTGCAACCTCGATTGCGTCTTCGCTAGTGCAGCGTCGCCGTCTGTCTCCTCTCCGACGAGCTCCCTTAGTATTTTCTGACCTCCCCTTCTCCTCCCTGTGATGCTCCTGTGACCGTGACTCTCTTATGCACCTAACTACTCCTCCGTTTGTCCCAGCATGCCGTAAATCCTCGCCAACGACGACGAGCCAAGACGCCTAACACAGACGACAACTACGGCGAGGAATCACCGGTGATTCAGTGCGCCCCTCGACAAGCGATTTCCACGTTGAGCTTCAGCACGTCTCAGTGAACCTGGTGAGCCTCCCCATTCTCTCCCTTGCTTCCAGTAGCCACCGTAGCGCCGTAGACCGAGCGCGCCGCTGCTCACCGTCGTCGCGTGCCGCTAGTTGTTGGTCGTTTGATCAACGACCGTAGGATCTAGATCCATTGGTTATGATAGAACATAACTCGAAGGGGTATGATTGAACCTGGGTCGCACGATCTATTTTGATCCAATGCACCACGTAGGCCAATCCGTGCGAACCGGTACCAACCAGTAAGAACACGACGTGTGGCCTGTGATTTTTTTTAAAAACAGAATTTGTTCTATTAGATGTTCAAATTTGTAAATTGCATAACTTTTAATCTACACGTCCAAATTTTGCAAATTTCATATCAGTGGAATCAGCAGAACAAAATCTATCCAACCATGCACTTTGTTTAATGAATTGCTTCTGTTAAATTGGTTGTTTTCGCAGAAACTTGTGTAGGCATAAATTAAATATAAAATTTATTCTAGAAATGTTTTTAAAGTAAAATCTTTGGAAAATGGAATGTTTTGATCCTACTAACAATATAAACCAACTTATGGATTTAAAATTGTATTTTGTGAAGTTAGAGAATAAATCTTTGAATTAAAGCATTTCTAGTTAAATGAAAATAGGGTTTATGTGTTAAAAATGCTTTTTGAGTAAAACCTTTGGAAAATGATTTGATTTAAACTCTCTGACCCTAAACACCAAGTTTTAGGATTTAAAAATATATTTGATGAACCCTATAAATTATTACTTTGCTAAAAAGCATTTTCAACAACATAAAATATTGATTTGGTATAAAAATGGTTTATAGGTAAAAACTTTTGCAAATGGTTTCAATGTTGAACACTTGACCATAAAACACTAACATTTGTGTTTAAAAAATGTATTTGTCAAACACTAGAAGATATTACTTTGGTTTGAACCATTTCTAGCAAAACAAAAATGACTTAAAATGGCCATTTTCACTAACTTAATATCAAATGATTTTGCCACTTTTATAAAAGACAAATAGACATTTTATGATGTTTATAACCCATTAGAAACCACTTTTCCAAATAAAACAATCTTTGTCATGTTTGCATGCATTGCTTTGTTTTATTATTCTATGTGATGATTGCTTGAATGGTAGATTGAAATTGTGCCTTGCTTGATTGAATTGTAGTGACATTTGAAGAGTGTGACTATTGCAAAGATCAAGGAGTGAACTTATAATCTCTACCAAAAAGGCAAGTGATGCTTCATACTTTTTTCCCACTGTTTTCACTATGCATTAATGATATTTCTATGTAGGACTTGCATGGAATTTTGCTAAGTATAAACTATGCCATGGGAAATCCTAGTAGATGAAACCTTAGTAGAATTCTCCTAAGTTAAGATTCCTACTACTATCATGCTTAGCTTAGCTAGTAGAAAACAAGGGTGGATTATATTCATACTATGGAATATTTCTAAGACAAGGACTTGTGTTTTATTTAATAAAACAACTAAGTGATTGAATCACCTGGGTGGAATGGAAAGAAAGGTTTGTGTTGAGTGGTTACGCAAGTCCAGTATACTAGGGAAAACTTGGGCATCACCAAGTCCATTATATCGGGGAAAACTTGGTATCTCACTTGTGGAAGGCCACCCAGGAACAAAGAGATTTGAGATGTCAAATGTTGAGAAGCTTCAAGTGTAGCCACATGGAATTATGGGCTCTGCCTGGATCATATAGGGTGCAATAACTTATCCAAATGGACAGTTGGTGGTAGGGGATGATAGGTTGGAACGCGTCCATTCTGGTCCAAGGGAAAGTGCACCACCTCTGCAGAGTGTAAAATCTAAGTACTTAGCCATGTCCCTGGCAAAGGACAATTTGAGCATCAAGACATGGAAGCTATCAAGAATCTCCTCATCCCAATTTTCTATGTTAAAAATTGTGGTTGAACAAGGGTTAAAGGATCACCAATTTCTATTGGGAGATGCCTTGGGTGATTTTGTCAAACAAAAACTTAGTGTTTTCAAATTATAAGGAAAATCTATTTTGAGAAAAGAAAGCCTAAGCTCCACTTAGCCAAGAGCATATAGATGATAGAATCCACTATACTACCATAGTATCACTTGCCAATACAATTCAAATGTATTGACCCTTGTGGCTGTAACTTATTATGTTGCAGGTTTGTTTGATGTTAGTGAAGTGTGTTGATTAGGATTACAAGTCTACAACCAACATGATTGCATGTGGCACTTTGAAGATGAAGGACCCCATGCTATAGTTATTTCTGCTGCATTGTAATGAGATAGCCAAATGAGCTATGTAAGATGTAATGAATTATTTTATTCCTGGTTATAAAGTTGTATTATGACCTTTGTTTCTTGATATTACATCTTAACTGTGGATGCTAGCTATTGATCCAGGGATTAGCATTGTAAACACAGGGATCTCTACCTTATTTAAGGTTGGGACCTCTACACTCTCCCACGTCAACAACAAGTTAGAAGCTATTTCCTGGCACCGTTACCACTTGTATTTCACTATCTCTTCACCGAGCTAGTGCACCTATACACCTGACAATTGTATTGGTGTGTTGGGGACACAAGAGACTTCTTGTATCTTGATTGCAGGGTTGCTTGAGATGATACCTTTGACCACTTCCTCCCTGAGTTTGATAAACCATGGACAATCCACTTAAGGGAAACATTTTGCTATTCTACAAATCTCTGCACTTGGAGGCCCAACAACTGTCTACAAGAATAGAAGTGTGTAGACATCAATGCACTTGTGTATGATCAGGTTCATTGAGGAAGAGAGTATGGCGCGAGAAGAAGGGCTGCAAGAGCTGCCCAACCTAATGATCGTCCAAGGATACGCGAGGGAGGAGCGGGAGGAAGGGGTAACATAAGATCATAAAGAAGGTGGCCAAAGTTCCCGCGAAGACCGGATTATCCACCCGGTTCCTATCGACTGTCCGGCCTACGTGAGAACCGACGAGGTGGTAGCCATTCTGTATGCCACATCAGAGACTACCCGGACACCACCTAGAAACTTTGAAGTTTCCTTGCAAACCTAAGTGTCTTGGCCACTCCACCCGGAGTGTCCGGCCTGACTGGACTATTCGGCCAATATCAGTCGGAATGTCCGCCCGCTGACGAATTCTGGTCCAAGTCGGCATGTACCAGTTTGAGTCGTACGCGTCTTAATTTGGTGTTTGGCCGCCCGAGACGCCCTTATAAGCCTTGGTTCGCCCCATAGTTGAGTTTTAAGACCACGTTTAAGGTAAACCCTAGTTCTTGTGTTGCTAAGTGCAAGCCATAGAATTCCCCACATCAATTCATATCGATCTTGTGTGTTTTGTTACTATCAATCAAGTGTGATTAGTTGATCCGTTGGGATTTAGCCAATTGCAAGTTTTATGTGATTTGTTGTTCCATTGGGAATTAGAAGATTGTAATACCGCTTCATGGTCAGCAGCTACGTGTGCAAGTGTGTGGAGTTGCGGATATCTACAAGGGTCGAGAGTTGTTGCATTGGCATTAGGGATTGATCGAGAGGTTCTTGAGCGTCATACAAGTTATCTACACCGACTAACATCATCTACCACCGTCGCTTACTAAGAAGATCAGGCCACCCCATATCACCTTGCTAGTGGTGTCGCAAGGATCTACACGAAATGATAAGATTCAGATCTCGCCCTTCTTCCCCTTACCATGAGGCGGATCTCGAGGGCGAGATCCATTGTTAGTAGTGTCGAATGGTAGCACCCCGGGTAAAATCACTACGAGAAAATCGCTGTGTGTTCATTTTGTGCATCATCATAACTGCATGCTCATGTCATCATGCCACATTGCATTTGAGCATCGTCATGTTATCATGCATGTCTGTCTAATACTATTTACGAAAAGCCTATTTTGTTTTCTACACTAGCCCTTCTTATTTCAAAGTATAAAGCCCGATCTTGTCCTGATCTTTTATTTACCTAAGAACTATTTTATAAAATATTCTACCAGTTAAATAAAAATAATCTTTTTGACCGGAGAGGCAGTCTAGCCGGTCAGGCCAGAGGTCCAACCTAATCAGACTACCTAGCACCCGGCCCACCTAAACTAAACCTGGATCAACCACCCAAACCTAATTCTACCAAGCTTAACCTCTCTTACCCTGCCGCCGCCACGCTACACAACCTGCGCGCTGGCTTGCGCACATCTATGCGGCACACGAAAACTATTGTAGGTCGAATCGAACAAATGAATCAACTCTTCTCTATTCCATCGATGATCTTAGTTTATATACAAGCAAAGGGACAAGCGAGTTGAGAGTCGCGTCCATTCGAGGGGGTGCGGGATAAAGGGAACCGCCATGCGGTTACAGCAGAGGATTATCTCCTAATTACATGGATTAAATAAATCCTAACACCCCCCTAATCCTTGTTTGTCCTTTATACGTCGTAAACGTATCTATAATTTGTTATGCTTCATGCTTGTTTTTTACCTACTTTGCTTTGCTTTGTCTACACTTTGAGGTATTTTTATATGTTTTCCGGTAATAACCTATTAACAAGATGCCACAGTGCCAGTTGACTGTTTTCTTCTATTTTTGACTCCAGAAAAGGCAGAAAATCAATATTATCAGAATTGGATGGGACAAAAGACAAAGTCCTTATTTTTCACGGAGCAATACGGAACCAAGAAGCAGAGACGGAGTAAGGCACCAGAGTGGCCACACCCTGTGGTGGCGTGGGCCCTCCCTGGGCGTGCCACCAGCGGGTGTGGCCCCCTGGCCCTCCATCGACTTTGCCACCTTCGCCTATAAGAAGCCCCCGATGAGAAAACCCTAAACAGTCCAGCATACAGCCACAAAAGGTTCAGCAGCGCCGCCGCCACTGAAGGGGAGATTTGGGGGACAATTTTTTTTGTTCCAGCACCCTACCGGGACGGGGAAGTGCCCCCGGAGCCATCTCCATCGATCTCCATCACCATCTCCATCACCATTGCTGATTCCCATGATGAGGAGGGAGTAGTTCGTCCTCAAGGCTAAGGGCTCTACCGGTAGCTATGTGTTCATCTCTCTCTCTATGTGTGATCATATTGTGATCATGAGCTTTGTAGTCAATTAGACCTACTCTACTACTCAAGTGCTTCCATAGATCTATGCATTTTCCCAACGTGAGTGAAAGTGATAATATGCATACCGTGGTGGCACTTAGGCTAGAGTTTACATAAATACTCAAGTGCTTCAATAGATCTCTGCTCTCCCCATGTGCATGAAAGTGACAGCTTGCATGCCGTGGTGGCACTTAGTCTAGAGTTCATAAATATTTATTATGAGTTATATTTGGAGTTGGATGTTTCTATGAAATTGTGGTGTTTGTTGGAACCATCTAGTGCTCAAGTTGACAGTGTGAGGTTATCTAGATCGGGAAGGCAAACTTTAAGGAGTGCTCTTATTGTTGGGCCATAGAGAGATAAAAAATTCTTCATCTAACATGGTGATCCCAGGATATAGCTGAGGTATAAGGCCATGAGGATTACCACTAGACGTGCGGTTGCAGATTACTAATGAAGCGCGTCAGTTGATGCAGTGCAGTCCTTGCAATCTTGATCCAATCAACGATCATCATGGTGCTGATCGTACATAACCTCTGCTGGTATCTACATGTATGAGGAGGAGCACCAGCGGTGAACTGCTAGGTTCAGTACGGCGGCTGGACTGCTATGGAGCTAGGGTTTCCAACACATGTAATGACCTAACCGATCAACCCTCCTGGGTTTTTGCGCCCCACTATATATAGGGAGTGAACGTGGGCTCCACTCACTCGTGGCACATTCACTAAAGCCCATGTAATATTAGTCACTGTGACTCCGACTCACTGACTCAGTCCAAAATCCGGCTCGAGTCCAACCCGACCAGATTTCTGGTTCAGATCAAATTTGAACTTTCTCCCACTCTTAAGTGTGTGACCCCGTAGGCTCATGGCAACTTGGACACAATTGGAGTCCGACTCTCAATCGATCAGTCGGTAGTGGATCCTATCAGAACGTGCCGACTCCCAAGTACCAAAGAGTCATAAATGCATGCCTTTCCAATGTGACTTACGTCTGAGTCCCTTTTGCCTCGCGATAAACCTTGTCAGACTATAGGAGAATATTTGTCATCCCTTAAATAGTCCGACTCTCTTCTCGATCCGAGATAAGTGATCCATCCGAATAACTCTTAGTCGATCGCCTCAGTTAACTCTTAACCAATTCGTGCATGGCCATGCTTTCCGAATCATATCATCCGATAGGTCCCATAGAATATCTCTCCGAGTGGAGGGGCAAAATTGAAGGGGTTTCACAGCATAGTAAATCAAAAAAATTCTACGGATGCGAACGGCAAAGCCAAGATCTAATCTAGGAGATGCAATCAACGAGAGGGATAGATGAGATCTTCATACCCTTGAAGAAATCGCACAGATGAAACGTTCAACAGAACGTGGTTGGTGTAGTCATAATCGCCTTCTCCTCCTCGCGATCCGATCCGATCCAACTGCGCAAGTGGAGGCGCCTCCGAGAGATGCACACATACGGTGCCACGACGTCTCCTCCTTCCTTGATCCAGCAAGTGGGGTGGAGAGATAGATTGGATCTACAACACGACAGCGTGGTGTTATGGTGGAGAGTTTCTGCAGCAGGGCTTCGCCTACACGCAGTCGGGAGAGAGAGAGAGGTAGGGCAACAACTCGCGGCTAGGGTTTTGGGGTGAGGGGAGGGTGCACCCCCTGCCCACCTTATATAGGGGGCTGGCCGGGCCCCTTTCCCCCTCCTCCAAGCCCTAGGGTGGCGGCCCCAAGGGTGGAGTGTGGGGCAAGTCTTCCCCCCTTCTAGAAGGTTTCCTAGGGTTTCCCCTAGGGTTTTGGCCGGCTGGTCCTATGGGGCCTTGTGCCCCTGGCCCAATGTGTCCAGGGCACTCCCTCGTAGGCCCACGCACCCCTCCGACAAGTGGGGCCACGTTGGTCCCAATTCGGAAGTTTCTAGAACCTTCCGGTACAATTCCGAACATTCCGAAACGATTCCGAAATCCAAAAACTGCTTTACTTTATATGAATCTTATTCTCCGGACCATTCCGGAACCTCTCGTGATGTCCTGTATCTCATCCGAGACTCCGAACAATAACTCACAAACCAATTATCCATTCTATCCTAGCGTCGAAGCACGTTAAGTGTGTGACCCTACGGGTTCGAGAATATGCAGACATGATCTTCTATCAATAATCAACAGCGGGATTTGGAAACCCATATTGACTCCCACATATTCATCGATGATCATATCGGATGAACCACGATGCCAGGATTCAATTAATCTCATATATATATATTCCCTTCGTCACGTGATATTTTACTTGCCCGAGATTCGATCGTCGGTATCGGCATACCTAGTTCAATCTCGTTCACGGCAAGTACTTTACTCGTTCCGTAATCTGATATCACTTTGTGATCAACTCCTTAACCACATGCTTGCAAGCGGTGTTGATATCGATTACCGAGTGGGCCCGAAGTATATCTCTCCGACTTGGGAGGGACAAATCCCATCTCGATACATACAACCCAATAGGCACTTTCTGATCACCTGAGAGACACCTTTATGATCACCCTCTCATAGGATGACATTTGATGACCTCAAAGCTTTCTTCCGATACCAGGGAGTTGTATTATCTCATGGTCTAAGGAATACAATATTTGACATAGGAAAAGCTTCGCAAAGATGAACACAATGACACGATCTAATTGCTTCCCTTAGTTTGGGTCTGTCCACCATATCATTCTCCTAATGACATGATCTCATTATTAATCGACAACTCATGTCTATGGTTAGGAAACCTTAACCATCATTAATCAATGAGCTAGTCCATAGACGCGTACTAGTGTAAGATCCCTCCTTTGTAATGGAAAGGATCCCTGTGATTGCAATGCTAGTCCCTGGATCAATGCTAGCATCCACAGTTTAAGATGAAGTACACAGAAACAAAGGTCATTAGTACATATCATTCCAGAGACAAACATAGTCTTTTACAACTCCATGGCCACATGCCTAATACAAGAGTTCAAATATATAATAAGATAAATAAGACTTCATCTTGATGTGCTACAGGCAAGCATGTTGAGTGTAGACTCATGATTCCTAATCATCATCAGAATATCCTACAACATCACAAGTTACAGCCACAGTGGGTCAATACATTGGAATAGTATTGGAAAGTGATACCTTAGTAGATTATTGGTCGACTAAATACTATATGCATTTTGGCTAAGTGTAGCTTAGGCTTGCTTTGCTCAAAATAGGTTTTGCCTATCAGTTGAAAACACTAAGTTTTTCTTTGTCGAAACTTTTCCCAAGGAACCACCAATAGACACTAGGGTCCTTCACCCTTGTTCAACCACAAGTTTTACTTAGAAATTGGGATGAGGAGATTCTTGATAGCTTCCATGTCTTGATGCTCAAATTGTCCAATACCGGGGACATGGCTAAGTACTTAGATTCTTCCATCTGTAGAGGTTGTGCACTTTCCCCACAAGACTTGATTTTCACCAAGACAGGACCTTTCAGAAGCCTTCCCTTAGACCAAATGGACGCGCTCCAACCTATCATCCCACTACCACAAACTGTCCAAATGGCTAAGTTATTGCAACCTATATGATCTAGGCAGAGCCCATGTTGCCAAGTGGCTGCACTAAAAGCTTCTTAACATTTGGCCTCTCAAATCCCTTTGTTCCTGGGTGGCTTTCCACAAGTGAGATACACAAGGTAAACCATAGAAATGGGACTTGTGTGATCACTCAACATAAACCATTCCTTCCATTCCACCCAGGTGTTTCATTCACTTAGTTGTTTTATTAAGAAAAACACAAGTCCAAAGACTTAGAAATATTTTAACATAGCATGAATATTTTACCACCCTTGGTTGCTACTAGATAGGCTAAGCATGGCATAGATAAACATCTTAACTTAGAAATTTCTAGCAATTCTACAACTACTAGGATTTCCCAAGCATAGCATATAAGGACCAAAATTTATCCATGCAAGTCTAGCAAAAATATTTCTAATGCATATTTGAAAAACATAGGAATAAAATCATGAAGTTCCACTTGCCTTGGTAGTTTGGAGAGTAGCTACAATCCTCACAATCACAATCACTATTTGCACCAAAATCTACACATAAAATGATAACACCAAATCACAAACAAAATATATACAAGCAAAAATATATGGATGCATGCAATATGATATGTGATGATTTTCTATACTGAACAAGACAAGTGCATAGTACTGAATCACAAACAAGTTCATAACTTGTCAAACAATCTTTATTTGAACACTAAATCATTTCTCAAATAATTAATATACACAAAATAGGTCTACACATGTTTCTGTAAATAAAACCATTTTCACAGAAACAAAACTTTAAACACATTGCATAAATGGAAAGGGTTTTCTCTCCTGATTCCATTGATATAAGATTTATCAAATTTGGACGTGGGAATCAAAAATTATGATTAAAACAAAATCAAACATCTAATAGATCTAATTCAAAATTTTAAAACGAAACTTGTGCCACGCGGCGGCTTCTAACTGGCTGGTACCGCTTCGCGCCGGATCACGCTTCTGAGCCGTTGGATCTAACTTAATCGCGTGGCTCTGATTGAAACATACCGCTTCGCCTATGATCTATCATGACCACTAGATCTAAATCTAACGTCGCTCGGCACTTGACCAACAAGTGGCGGCGCTGGAGGCGGCGACAGGCGGCGGCGCGCTCTGACAGTGGCGGAGCCGGCGAACTAGGTCGCCCGGGGAGGTGGGAGGATGCTCACCAGATTCGCCGCGACGTGGAGATGCTCAACGCGTGCTCGGTTGGCGAAGGGGCGTGATGCAGTGGTCGTGGGAGCTCGTCGGAGTAGAGGACAGCGTCAGGCTTGGGTGGACGGCGACGTTGGCGATGTTCTGATCCGCCCTAACACAAACGGAGGGCATCTGCGGGTGCGCATCGATCAGGCGAACAGGATAGTGTCAAAGGGAAGGCACAGGGCGGTCGATTCTCACCGAATTTTCTTGCCGGAGTTGGAGACGGCGCCGGTGCTCGTTGGAGTCGAAAACCCCGGGTGGGCTTAGTGGGCTGGTTTCTCTGTTGGGCCAACTGGCCTTTTCCTATTTCTTTATTCCTTTTCTATTTTTGTTTGCATTTTCAGAAATCATTTTCAAATGATTTCAAAAACTATTTGAATTCAAACCTTTTCAGGATTTTTGTAGAGTGCAACATTCATATTTCTGGGCATAAAAACATGTGGTCTCTCTGTACAAGCTTGGTTCTTTTGATCAAATAAAATAAACAGTGACATTGCACCTGGTTTGATCAAGTTTTGAATTTGGTTTCAAAATCCATATTTGTTTTGTAAATTTTGGTTTATGCTCTAGCAATCAAGCAAAACAATCTGAGAGTAACAAGGTTTGATTCATGAAAAACAATCTCTCATTGGAGAGTAGCATTTGATTTAATGCTGATCACATAAAATAATGAGCTCATATGCTCCTGTTTTTGAATTGATTTTTGAAATGAACTCTACATGATCATGGATGCATGGATGATATGCATGAGTTTTGAAACATGATTTTAGGGATGTTACAAATCTAATCCCCTTAAGGTGAATCTCGCCCGCGAGATTCGGATTGGCTAGCAAATAGGTGAGGGTGGTCCTTCCGAAGATCATCTTCTCTTTCCCATGTTGCTTCCTCTTCGAAATGGTGGTTCCACTGAACTTTGCAGAATTTGATAGTTTTAGTCCGAGTAACTCTTTCTGCAGTTTCAAGAATCTTGATTGGTTTCTCCTCATAGGTGAGATCACTCTCCAATTGAACCTCTTCCAAAGGTATGGTATCCTTCAAAGAAGTCTCTTCCATTTCTGGATGACATTTCTTAAGTTGACTCACATGGAACACATTATGAACAACAGACAAAGACTCTGGCAATTCTATCTCATAAGCGATTTCTCCTTTACGACTCAGAATCTTGAATGGTCCAACATATCTTGGGTCAAATTTACCTTTGACACCAAATCTCTTCACTCCACAAAGTGGTGACACTCTAAGATAAGCTCTATCACCTACTTCATAGGTGACTTCTCTATGCTTAGGATCTGCGTAGCTCTTTTGTCGGGACTGTGCTATCTTCAACCTATCCTTAACCAGCTTAACTTTCTCTTCAGCCTCTTTGATAAGTTCTGGTCCGAACAAACTTCTTTCTCCCACACCATTCCATAGCAATGGGGTGGTACACTTTCTCCCATAGAGAAACTCAAATGGTGCCATCTCAATACTGGCTTGATAGCTGTTGTTGTAAGAAAATTCTGCATAAGGCAGACTTTCATCCCAACTAGCTCCATAGTCTAGAGCACACGCTCTCAACATATCTTCAAGAATCTGATTAGTCCTTTCTGCATCCATCACCGAGGATGAAATGCAGTACTGAATTCCAACCTCGTTCCCAATGACTCATGTAGTTGCCTCCAAAATGAGAAGTGAATTGAGTTCCCCTATCAGACACAATACTCTTGGGTACTCCATGTAGACACACAATTCTACTCATATATATCTTGGCCAACTTAGCACTAGCGTAGGTTGTCTTCACGGGTATGAAATGAGCCACTTTAGTTAGGCGATCCACTACTACCCAAATAGAATCATATCCTGACCTGGTCCTTGGTAATCCGGTAATGAAATCCATACCAATCTTGTCCCACTTCCAATCAGGAATAGGTAGTGGTTGAAGCAATCCTGCTGGTTTCTGGTGTTCCGCCTTCCCTCTACTACATACATCACACAAAGCAATATGTTCGGCGATGTCCTTCTTGAGATTATTCCACCAAAATCTTTCCTTCATATCCATGTACATTTTGGTGTTACCCGGATGAATAGAATATGGTGAGTTGTGTGCTTCTTGTAAAATCAGTTTCCGAAGCTCCGGATCTTGTGGAACACAGATACGTTTTCCAGGCCATAAAGTACCCTGTTCGTCTTCATGGAATCCTTTGGCTTTTCCTTTTCCAATCTTTTCCTTCATCTCTTCAATTTCCTTATAAGTCTTCTGGGCTTCTTTAATATTGTCCAACAAAGTAGGTTGAACATCCAAGGTCATGAGATGTCCTTCAGGCACAATCTCCAATCTGAGGTCTCTAAATTGGGCACACAGATCATCTGGCAATTCTCCCTTGGTAAGGCCATTCACAAAAACCTTACGGCTTAGAGCATCCGCTACAACATTTGCTTTACCGGGGTGGTATTGCAAACTCAAGTCATAGTCCTTGATGAGTTCTAGCCATCTTCTTTGTCTCATGTTAATTTCTTTCTGGGTGAAGATATACTTCAAACTTTTGTGATCTGTGAACACTTCACATCGCTCTCCCAAAAGATAATGTCTCCATGTTTTGAGTGCATGGACAATAGAGGCTAACTCTAAATCATGATTAGGGTAGTTCACTTCATGAGTTTTGAGTTGTCTCGAGGCATAAGCCACAACTTTCCCTTCTTGCATAAGTACGACACCTAATCCATGATGAGATGCATCACAATACACTTGGAAATGTTTCTCCAAATCTGGCAAACACAAGACTGGTGCTGTCACTAGCCTCTTATTCAATTCTTGAAAGCTGAGTTCACATCCTTCAGACCAAGCAAATTTCTTGTCTTTCTTTAACAATTCTGTCATAGGCTTAGCTACCTTGGAGAAATTCTCAATAAACCTTCTGTAGTATCCTGCTAAACCAAGGAAACTACGAACCTCCTTCACTGACTTGGGAGATTCCCATTCAGTTACAGCTGAAACCCTAGCAGGATCAACTGCTACTCCATCTCCTGACACAACGTGTCCAAGAAATCCAACTTCATTTAGCCAAAATTCACACTTGCTGAATTTGGCATATAACTTATGCTCTCTAAGTTTTTCAAGTATCAAACGTAGATGTCCTTCATGCTCTTCTTTGCTCTTGGCGTAGATCAAAATGTCATCGATGAAAACGACAACAAACTTATCAAGGAATTCCATGAACACCTTGTTCATCATATTCATGAAGTATGCTGGTGCATTGGTTAAACCAAATGGTATCACGGTATACTCATACAATCCATATCTTGTGGTGAAAGTTGTCTTAGGTATGTCTTGTTCTCTTATCTTGAGCTGAAATAACCTGACCAGAGATCAATCTTTGAGAACACACAAGCTCCTTCTAGCTGATCAAACAAGTCATTGATTCTAGGCAAAGGGTATTTGTTCTTGATAGTCACCTCATTGAGTGAACGGTAATCTATGCATAAACTTTGAATTCTATCTTTCTTTTCCACAAACAAAACTGGTTCTCCCCAAGATGAGGAACTTGGTTGGATAAAACCTTTCTGCAACTATTCTCCAAGATGCTTCTTGAGTTCTTTCAACTCATCAACTGACATCTTGTACGGTCTCTTTGCTATTGGTCCAGATCCTGGTAGCAAGTCAATAAGAAACTCCACATCTCTGTCTGGTGGCATTCCCGGTAATTCTTCCGGAAACACATTCGGATATTCACTCACAATTGGCACACTATCTATGCTAACCCCCTTAAGAGAATTTAGCCTACTCCCTTTTGATTCAAAGTTAGACTTGAATCAAATCCGTTTCTTCTCCGGGGTTGTGAGTGCAACAGTACGATTGGCACAATCTGGTACTCCTTCATACTTGGTCATCCAATCCATTCCCAATATTACATCCAGTCCTTGGGAATTTAGGATTATCAGACTCACTGGAAACTTATGCTTTCCAAACTCTATCACTAGATCCCGGTATCCAAGACATACTATCATATCTCCACCTGGAGAACTAACTTTTATTGGGCACCCAATGTTTTCAGTTGGAAACCCATTTCTATCAACAAATGCTTTTGATATGAATGAATGTGATGCTCCAGTATCAAAAAGAACAAGTGATGGAATAGAATTGAGTTTGAACTTACCAACAACAGCATCTGGCTCTTCATAGATTTCCTCCACATTGATGTGGTTCACTTGTCCCTTCTGAAAAGGGTTGGGCTTGTTGGGTCCTTCAACTTTCTTTTCTGGGAATTCATTTGCATAATTCCCCATCTTCTTGCACTTGAAATAATCAACCTGACTAATATCCTTCTTGACAGGCTGGCTTCCACTGCCACTTCCACTGTGGTGGCTCTTATATCCACCCTTGTGATTTTTGTACTTTTCATTGTCATGACTATGGTCACTCTTGTTGTCATGATGACGGTTATGGTTGTGGTGCTTGTTGAATTTCCCATGCTTGTGGGATCCCGAATTTCCACTGTCATCATAATGGGAACGCTTGTGAGACGATCCTGAGCTGTGCTTGTCAGAGTGCTTTCTCTTCCTGCTTTCCACTTGTTTCATTTTGCTCTCCAAAATAGCAGCCTTGTCACAAAGAGACTGGTATGTGGGAACATAGGCCACAGCTAACTGCAGGTTCAGTTCATCATTCAACCCTTCAAGGAACTTTTCCTTCCTCTTAGCATCAGTGTCAACCTCATCCGGTGCATATCGTGCCAGATTGTTGAACTCCTCAATATATTCAGCCACGCTGCGGTGGCGCTGGTTCAGGTTATGGAACTCTTTGTTCTTCAAACTCATCACTCCGGATGAGATGTGAGCAGTACGGAAACCATCTTCAAAGATAGCCCATGTTACATCTGCAATGGGAGTGGTGATCTGGAAGTTATCCCACCAAGTAGCTGCTGGTCCTTCCAACAAGTGAGCTGCAAATCTGACTTTCTCTTTATCAGTACAGCCAACTGTTACCAAGTCCTTGTTCACAGAGCGTAGCCAATCATTGGCTACCATAGGATCAGTTGTTCCTGAGAACTTTGCTGGCCTCAATCTTAATAACCTGGTAAGCATGTCAAAACCCGGTGGGTTGTTCTGATTGTTGTTGTTGTTGTTCTAATTCTGGATGAACGTAGTCATCATCTGCATCAGCTGAGTCTGAGCTGTCATCATTTGCTGCATCTCAGGGGTGATGTTGTTGTTGTTGGGGTTGGGATTGGCACGATGGGGAGGCATCTGTGGTTTGTTCAATAGAGATAAGGATGAGATACCCATAGATGCTAACATGCACAATACATCACATAAAAAATCACCAAACATGCATCGCAATAGTAAAAGTTCAACAACAAAGATAACAAGTTTGCGAAGTAAACACACCAATAGCAAGCCATCCACATGTTTAATGGTCATTGCGACTCAATAATCAAAGACATGATAAATAAGGTAAATGAGAAGTCATCACTATTCCTCGACATCAACCTCCTCCTCAACAAACGTAAGACCTGCATTCTCCATAGCGGTCTTGTATTCCTCGACATTGGTGGTCAAGGTCTCTACTTTGGCTTTGCGAGCCCTCTTCTGAGAACGAAGCCTCTCAATCACAGTCTGCTGATGCTCGAGCTCGAAGTCCTTGGCCTCCAGTTCTGCAGTCATGTCTCGAATCCTCTTGTTCCTATCTTGGACTCGCTTCTCTTGACTCTTTAACTTTCTGTCCTGACTCTCGAACTTGGCCTCCATCTCCTTGACTATCTCATCTTGCTCCGCGAAGAGCTTGTCCTTCTCACGAAGCTGCACCTAGAGTTCGTCATTGCTGAGCATGACGTTGGTCCTATCAGTGTCCACGTAGCTAAGAAGAACCTCTAAGTCCTGGAGGTATAGACGAATCGGCTCTGCTGCCTCCCTCGAAGTATCCTCAAAGTCAATGACCTCACCATCCTCATCACGTCTACCGAAGGCGTGGAAGTGGGTACCTCTAACCTGTCGAGAGTGTCTCCCTAACAGACGTCCAATCAAGTCCTGCATGGCTACCTCTAGGCCTCTCTCCTTGTCATCGTGCATGATATTGAAGATGATAGCCTCCGTGGTAGGCTCAGTCTGGCATCCGGGCAGATTGACCTTGAAGCCCCAAAGGTCTTTCCTCTCAAACTTGGTGAGGGGAAGCACCATGATGGTAGGAAGAGGGAGACTGAGCAAACTAGTGAGCTCAATAATACGAGGGCCAAAACGAGTTCCCTTGAACTCATCAACCATGCTGATAGTAACATTAGGCATCTATTTAATAAGATAGAAAAAGTTAGAAACAACACAATTCAAGACAAAACACAAGACAAGGCATCACATGCATAACTTTGGAAATCAAAACACACAAGTCATGGCATACATGGATCCATTACAAACAACCAAGGTTCAATTTATTTTAAACAGCATTTGGGAAAATAAAATGATAAGTGTGGTGGTCCAACTAAATGTGGTACTTTACAATCCCATCTCACTTGCCAAGTTGGCTAACAGGGCATCCCTAGAGGCAATCTGTTTGTCTATATCACAAGACTCCATTGCTAAGTCTATGATGTCCTCCTTAGGCTTTGGTTGGTAGCCTCTAACTCTTGGGTATGCTTCTTTTCTTCCTTAAGATCATTCTGAGTGTTAAGCATTATGTTCTTGATTCTATCACCAAGTTCTTTGATGGCCCTCCAAGCTGCATCTCTTGCTGAATCAAAGAATGTAGTGTGCATCATTGTTTTGGTGACCATGCAGAATCCTGAGTCCTTGTGGTTGTCTTCCTTTTTTTTATACAAGTGAAGTTGCACCCACCAGTACTCAACTCCTTCATCCATCACAGGAAAACCTTTGTACACAGCTGCACCATGTATTCCCATGGCAACCATGAGGTCCTTGAGAGCCTAGGGGAACTCTGTCTCACATTCCAAAGTCATAGTCATGAGTGGTCCCTTCTTCACGGCTTCGTTGATGGAGTTCATCTACAAATAGAGATGAGAAAGAAGATTAGAAAAGTTTACGAGAAGAAAAGACAAGTGTGGAAGTTGTTGAATTTTTTTCCTTAGTGGTTTCCAATCCTAGGGACATAATCCTACAGGCAACACAGTGCTCTGATACCATCTTTAAGATCCCTCCTTTGTAAAGGAAAGGATCCCTGTGATTGCAATGCTAGTCCCTCGATCAATGCTAGCATCCATAGTTTAAGATGAAGTACACAGAAACAAAGGTCATTATTACATATCATTCCAGAGACAAACATAGTCTTTTACAACTCCATGGCCACATGCCTAATACAAGAGTTCAAATATATAATAAGATAAATAAGACTTCATCTTCATGTGCCACTGGCAAGCATGTTGAGTGTAGACTCATGACTCCTAATCATCATCAGAATATCCCGCAACATCACAAGTTACAGCCACAGTGGGTCAATACATTGGAATAGTATTGGCAAGTGATACCTTAGTAGATTATTGGTGGACTAAATACTATATGCATTTTGGCTAAGTGTAGCTTAGGCATGCTTTGCTCAAAATAGGTTTGGCCTATCAGTTGAAAACACTAAGTTTTTCTTTGTCGAAACTTTTCCCAAGGAACCACCAATAGACACCGGGGTCCTTCACCCTTGTTCAACCACAAGTTTTACTTAGAAATTGGGATGAGGAGATTCTTGATAGCTTCCATGTCTTGATGCTCAAATTGTCCAATACCAGGGACATGGCTAAGTACTTAGATTCTTCCATCTGCAGAGGTTGTGCACTTTCCCCACAAGACTTGATTTTCACCAAGACAGGACCTTTCAGAAGCCTTCTCTTAGACCAAATGGACGTGCTCCAACCTATCATCCCACTACCACCAACTGTCCAAATGGCTAAGTTATTGCAACCTATATGATCCAGGCAGAGCCCATATTGCCAAGTGGCTGCACTAGAAGCTTCTTAACATTTGGCCTCTCAAATCCCTTTGTTCCTGGGTGGCTTTCCACAAGTGAGATACACAAGGTAAACCATAGAAATGGGCCTTGTGTAACCACTCAACATAAACCATTCCTTCCATTCCACCCAGGTGATTCATTCACTTAGTTGTTTTATTAAGCAAAACACAAGTCCAAAGACTTAGAAATATGTTAACATAGCATGAATATTTTACCACCCTTGGTTGCTATTAGCTAGGATAAGCATGGCATAGATAAACATCTTAACTTAGAAATTTCTAGCAATTCTACAACTACTAGGATTTCCCAAGCATAGCATATAAGGACCAAAATTTATCCATGCAAGTCTAGCAAAAATATTTCTAATGCATATTTGAAAAACATAGCAATAAAATCATGAAGTACCACTTGCCTTGGTAGTTTGTAGAGTAGCTACAATCCTCACAATCACAATCACTATTTGCACCAAAATCTACACATAAAATGATAACACCAAATCACAAACAAAATATATACAAGCAAAAATATATGGATGCATGCAATATGATATGTGATGATTTTCTATACTGAACAAGACAAGTGCATAGTACTGAATCACAAACAAGTTCATAACTTGTCAAACAATCTTTATTTGAACACTAAATCATTTCTCAAATAATTAATATACACAAAATAGGTCTACACATGTTTCTGTAAATAAAACCATTTTCACAGAAACAAAACTTTAAACACATTGCATAAATGGAAAGGCTTTTCTCTCCTGATTCCATTGATATAAAATTTGTCAAATTTGGACGTGGGAATCAAAAGTTATGATTAAAACAAAATCAAACATCTAATAGATCTAATTCAAAATTTTAAAACGAAACTTGTGCCACGCGGCGGCTTCTAACTGGCTGGTACCGCTTCGCGCCGGATCACGCTTGTGAGCCGTTGGATCTAACTTAATCGCGCGGCTCTAATTGAAACATACCGCTTCGCCTATGATCTATCGTGACCACTAGATCTAAATCTAATTGCTCGACCAACAACAAGTGGCTGGCAGCGGCAAGGCGCCGGCGATGAGCGGAACTAGGCCGGAGGTCGCCCGGGGAGGTGGGAGGATGCTCACCAGATTCGCCGCGACGTGGAGATGCTCAACGCGTGCTCGGTTGGCAAACACTACTAGAGAAAAGGCTATAGGAGACATGCTTATGCGAGGCACATTTAGACCATATGCGCCTCCTATAAAATAGGCGAGGCACACTCCTTCTCGATGCGCCTCTAGTATAAAAATAGGCGAGGCGCATATGATAAGAATGCGCCTCCTATAATCCTATAATCATCTGACCCATAAATCTAGCAGCCCATATTATGCGCCTCCAGTCATATGCGCCTCCTATATATTAGATAGGCGAGGCGCATATGGGCAGAATGCGCCTCGCATAATCTGTGTGGTCCCGCGTGTTGGTAGGTGCATGAATATGCGAGGCACATATGGTTATATGCGCCTCCTATATTTGATAATATGCGAGGCGCATATGGTCATATGTGCCTCAAGTAACTCCTGCGGGCCCGGGCGGAGGTAGGTGGCCGCATAGGAGAGGCGCATATTGCTATGCGCCTCCTATTTAATTATAGGGCGCATATTGTGCAATATGCGCCTCCTATAACCTGGCACCACTTTTTTCCAGCTTTTTGCACATGGAGCCAACTACCACCCCACTCACTTGTGTCACTTCTTCCTCCTCCACCAAGACAAATCTGGTCGCCCCCCTCACTTGTGCTAAACTGGAGCAAATGGAGAAAGACGCGGTCACTCCATTGTTTGACGGATGCAATGACGGGGATACCCGTCTAAATGTAACGCTTGGGGCTCTGGAGATGAAGGCGAAACAAAATGACCGATGAATGTTTTGACGACAACATTGGATTCTGGAAGGCGTTGGACCTCCAATATTACCAACATTTTGGGAAAGAGTCAAGGAACCTCAGGCTGGGCGTGAGCACTGACGGACTCAATACGTTTGGAAGCCAGAGCAGCACACACAGCACCTGGCCCGTGCCCGTGTTTGTATGGATCTACAGCCTCCCCCCCTGGTTGTGCATGAAGAAGAAGTACTTAACCATGAGTATGCTCGTTCAAGGGCCAAAACAACCTGGTACAGACATCAATCTGTATCTCACGTTGTTGAAAGAGGAGTTGGCCACGTTATGGGAAGAAGGAGCCCGTACTTCATGCTTTCTTCCCCGCTTTCTTCGACATCATGCTTCATCTGCTTCTCCATGTCGTGGAGGATATCGTCCAACTTGGTCCTGCGTTTCCGCGAAGCATGATGCCGTTCGAAAGGCTCAATGGACACATCAAGGGATACATTAAGAACAAGTCCCGTCCAGATGGAAGCATAGCAAACGGCTTCCTGGCCGAAGAGTGCATCTCTTTCTGCTCGAACTTTCTACAAACCGAGACCCCTCTTGGTATGCCATTCAACAAGCACCTCGGGAGGCTCGCTGGATGGGGTCACCGCGAGGGTCGACGTGCAAAGCATGTCGACATGGAGGGCCGAACCAAGGACTTTGAAAGAGCAAACCTGGTCGCGCTGCAACACCTGCTGGTGGTTGATCCATACATACATGAGCACAAAGAGTTTATCAAGAAGAATTACGCTGATCGGGGGCGCCAGGTCCCGAGGGAGGAAGATGTTATCAAGGAGCACAACTCCGGTTTCACGCGGTGGTTCAGGGAGAAGGTCATAGCTAATCCACCGCAGGGCGAGTACTCGGAGGAAGATAAACTCATATTCTCATTGTCACAGGGTGCCTCGCACAACCTCATGACCTATCAGGCTTACGATATCAACGGATACACGTTCTACACAGAGGAAAAAGACAATAACTGCGATTACCAGAACTCAGGGGTAACGGGGATATTCTACACCGGCGACATCCCGGAAAGATACTACGGAAGGATCGAGGAGATTTGGGAGCTCGACTATGTTACGGAGAAGGTGCCGATGTTCCGTGTCAGGTGGGCCAAGAGCGTCGAGAAAGAAGACCGGTATTTCACCACCATGGTTATACCGTCAAAGACCACCAGCGCGAACGCACCCGCAAGAAATGAGCCTTGGGTTTTGGCTAGCAAAGTCGACCAATGCTGGTACATCAAAGACCCGTCAAAGCCTAGCCGGGTTGTCGTCAGGAGAGGCAAAAGGAACATTATCGGAATGGACGAAGTCACCAACGAGCAAGACTTTGACCAGAACGGCGACCCGAAGATAGAAGATGGGTATGGCAACCAAACACCGTACACCACAACCCTACCTAAGAAAGGACTTCCGTTCAAGAGAAGTAGTCAAGACGTCCCGGACCTAACCTATGCAACCGCGACAAAGAAGGGCAAGAAGACGACCATTGTCAAGAAACGCTAGCGCGCTCCGACCATTGTCAAGAACCATCGTGTGTGTGGCCTACTATTATGTATCAAAACATTCTTAATTTTTATTATGTGTGTGTTATAATAATATTGCATTGAGAGTATTATGTATCGACAAGACACATTCATTGAGAATACTCACTTTTGTTGTTTTAGCAATATTTGAATATTTAAAATATTTTTAGTATATTTTATAGTTCATATTGTGTTTGAACAATGCTTTTACATGAAAAATGGCCTTTAAAATAATTTCCAAAAAATTGTTAAACTTAGGATTCGAACCTGGGTGGCCAGTGAAATAGGACAAGGCATGTTACCACTAGGCTTCTGTGTGTTTGTTGATAGAAACTTGCGCACTGCCCTATTTGTCTAGGATTGCATATTATACGAGGCGCATTTAGCCTAGATGCGCCTCGCGTAATATTATACGAGGCGCAGTTTGCGATATGCGCCTCGCATAATCCGGTATAGATCAAAACACACAGCTAGTACAGCTAGTACACGACCTTTCTTCACATCTCACGCACGCGCGTTGTCTCACATCTCACAGATCGAAGCTGTCGACGCTGGCCTGCCTGCTCAAGGCTTTTTTTCGTCGCCGCTTCTTGCGCCCAGAGCAGCCCGACGATGTCGTCCCCGTGACCCGCACGCCCCATGGAGGAGGAGCCCGACGCCGCCGTCCCTGTGAAGGAGGAGCTCGCCGCCGCCCCGCCTCGTGGAGGACATGCTGTTGCTACTGCGCTCGTGAAGGACCGACTGTTGCTGCGCTCGTGGAGGACCTGCAACCTCACCTCCGTCCTCAGCACCCCAAGGTGAGCACCAATCCCCCTTCTCCCTTACCCCTCGTAATAATGGAATCAGCTCGTGATTAAGATTGAGTCCAAAAAAGTTGAGATTGAGTCCAAGGTGAGCGCCAATCCCCTTCCTTTCCCTATATGCGTTTATTCGCGCGTGCTTTTTCTGTTGCTGGATGGACGATGCATACTCTTGATCTGTTGCTGCTGAGATGCGATGCCTGGATATGTATACCATTTCTTTCGCCCGTCTTTGCTGCTGGGCCTTCCAATGTGGTGCTGCAGGCATGATGAGCTAGTGCGGAATACCGAGAACAGGGTGTTGTTTGTTTGTTTACATGGTTCAGAGCTTTCTGTTCAGAAATATCTCTTTGAAGCAATTCTTTCGTGGTTTGTTAATTAATAGTAATACATTGATGAGTAGTAGATATTTTCTGTTGTGTCTTGTCTACTCTTGCCTGGAACTGCACAGAGGATTGTAGAGGGAATTTCAGATTTGTTCCTTTTCGCTGCTGAGCCTTGGAACGTGCTGCAGGCATGGAGTAGTGCTAGGACACCAAGACCACCTAAGTGCTGTTTGTTTATGTAATCAAGAGCTCTTTCTTTAGAACTATCTCGTGGGATCGATTCTTCCCTGTTTGCTAATAATGCTATGCGTAGATAGATATTTTCTGCCTACTCTTGCCTGGTTGCACACAATATTGTGAAGGGGTTTCTGATTCTTTTTCCTACACATTTGTTAAGTTCTGTATATTTTGTGCTGCATCCTTTGCCTGTTTATTTGCGGATAGATGAATGGAACCTCTGCTGATATGTACTAATCCCTGCCTTGCCATGCTGGCTGTGTTTGTGTATACTGGCTGTGTTTGTGTATGCTGGCAGCAAAACTTGATGTTCTGCTGGCAGCAAAACCGTTAATTTGGTTGTGTTTGTGTATGCTGGCAGCAAAACTTGATGTTCTGCTGGCTGTGTTTGTGTATGCTGGCAGCAAAATGGCTGTGTTTATTTCTATTTAGGAATTTTTGTGCAGGTTTTTCTTTTGAGTTGCCAATGTTTCGCCAGAATGTTGATTCATTTCCGTTCCGGCGAATTTCTGGCACTCCTAGACATAGAAAATTAGCAAAGTTCATGCCAAAATTTTCTGTGAATTTTTGTGCTTATTAGTTTCATTTATTTGTGTGTTTAGAAATGTCGGAGCCGGGCCCTTCTAGCAATAAGCCCTTTTGGGAGCACCAGGCGGAGATGGAATCCCTAGAGGACCCGGAATTTGTTCCGCGGGACGACGAGATGGAGGAGGACGAGGATACCTCGTCGGGCAATGAGGAGATGGGGGACGCCGATGGCGACACCACTACCACTGATGGCGGCGATGAAGATACTACAGACGGTGGTAGCGCATCGAAGAAGTCTCGGATGGATCGGACCCCGATCGTGGTCGACCTCAAAAGGTCCATCATCACAAGCGTGAGCCCTAAAGGTGCGCCTTTGGAGCCAAAAGATTTTGTTGGGTGTTACTCTAACCAGATCGCGGCAATCCTCCGGAACACCGTCACGATCAACATGGACAACCTCAAGGCCGAAGAGAACAAGGGTTTCCTCATCCAGCTTTTCCGGAAGCTGCACGCAAGATACGCGTTCCCGGATGATGAGGAAAACAAGTATAATAATGACAATCTCAAAGGGAATCCGGTGAACAAGTATGCCCTCGGGAGGATGACCAAGGCCTTGTCAAATTGGAAGGCTCGGGTGAAGAATCTGATTTTCGAGGAGAAGCTAAGTTATTTAGAGCTCGTCAAGAAGGAGCCTCTGGTCAAGGAAGAAGACTACAATGTGTTCAAGGCCAGATGTAACTCCGCCTTGGGCAAGGCCAGGACTGAGAAGGGCAAGGATATGAGATCCCGAAACATTGGTACCCACCATCTCGGCTCCGGCGGTTATAGAGCCGCGAGGCCCAAATGGGATAAGGAGGACGCCGACGCTTGTGCAAAGGGGTTGACACGTCCCTTTGACGACATAAAGGAGGAGCAGGCAAAGAACTTCGTCAGGGCCCGATTTGCCAAGCCGAAAGGGAGTTCTGATTATTCTTCGGAGTGCAAAAATATGTAAGTAGTTTGCATGCAAGTCGATTAGTTGCATTCATGATTAATCAATGAAGTCCAGTTTTCTGATCAAATGCTTCGTGTTCCTTGTGCGCAGGACGAGGAGTGTAGGAGCTCCTCATCCCAGGGGTCAGCGCCAAGTGGGACACCACTTTTAATAGGGCGCTGAACCGGACCAAGAGTGTCGATCCCCTGGCGGCCCCGTCGGCTGGTCGTGTGGTCGGCTTTGGCGGCATACCATGGTCCGAGTACTATGGCACCCCGGAGCGGAAGGGCAAGAAGGCCGAAAGCGCCGAGGTAAAACTCCTAAGGAAACAGGTGGAAGCTTTTCCAAATATAGTCCAAGATGCCGTGAACAAGGCTGTGTCGGCTGCCGAGACAAAGTTCCAAGAACAAGTCCAGACACAAGTCCATTCACAAGTGAACGATAAGCTCAACACCATCCTTCCCGTCTACATGGAAAAGTACAACAAGTGGCAGAAGGGTGGTAAACGGGGGCCGCCACCGGTTCCCAACCTCAACAACGCCCAATCAGACAATGTGGCGCGGCCGGAGGCGTTGGTGACTCCTCCAGCAGGGCCGGTGGTGGTGGAGACTCCTCTAGCTCCGGAGCTTAACTTGCCCACTGCGGCGAAGGCGCCGGCCCGCACCACCGTGCCATCAGGCAGCCACTCTGCCACTTGCGTGGTCAAGCCTGTCGGCGTCGGTGCCTCGACATTGGCCGAGTTTGACGCCCTCAAGGTAACTAACTAATTAAAGCGAGAGTTGGGAGGCTCAACCACACCGATAACTTGATCTCTGTTTTTCTAACGCTCGGCCTACATGTCGATCTTTCGCAGGGAGACACTCCTTGCACTCTAATGCACTGGGTGGGCGGCCAGTTGATGGATGTTGCCAAGGGTACTATTGTTCAACCAGAGAACCGTAAAATGCACAATGTCACAATGCCACCTGACATGATGAGGGTCAAATACAGTATGGTGCTTCCGGGCTACGAGCAAGTGGAACCTCCCTCTCAACCTCAAGGATGGGATGATGAGGACACGGCAGCGGTCCTCAACACCGGCTTCGGCTACTTGTACCTATGGCCGAAGAGCCAGATCCGTTTGGGGACAGAGGACCAGCTCAACATCACCCTAGAGGCAGCACAACCAGCACATGATGAAGACTTCGAGATGGGAGACTTGAACAACATGGCACAGAATCCCGATGATGATGGAGAAATTGACCCGAACTTCGGTGACCAGTTTGTTAACACAAGGTTTTCTGATTGGTATGAGCCGGGACCATCAGGCACACATCAAGTTGCCGAGACCCAACCAGCACCAGCGAAACCCCCTTGCAAGGTGCGTCTCTTCGCAACTAGTCAGGAGACGGCGCCAGCTGTCCCCTTCACCGAGCCTCCAAGGCCAGTAGTTCCTTTGATCAGCCCCGGCACCCTCCATAAGACGGTCGGTGAGGTGAACGCAGGCAAGCCGTAAAAAGAGCAAGAAGGGTCGCAAAAGGAAGCCTAAGGGTGATCGGGGCCAGGATCCAAATCCTCTTTTCCGGGACGGCGCTGTGGGGCAAGCCAGGAATCAGCAGCACGTGGCAGGTGTACCGATGATGTGTAAATCGATGCTCGAGGTCGCAGGCTCGCATATGCGTAGTATTCATTATGGCTGTCTCACAATTGAGGAGTGCCGCATTCGCGACAACGATCAGTCGTACCTCGTTTTCAAGGCTAAGGTGCCTTCTCATATGCCGTGCTTCGTCACTGTACCCCCCGGGGATATCTTCTACGTGCGGCATACCGACCTGTTTGACATGTTGAACGGGTTTCGACTGCACAATACCCTGGTCCGGCTGTTCTCCCTCAATATGGCCATGGAGATCACCAGAGACAAGATCCCGGGCATCCAGATAGTGGATCCCTACTTCATGCGTGACGCCGTCCTGAAAGATGCTGAGGCCATAGATCTGGCGACCGACTACCTCTCAAACTTCCTGCAAACATACTCGGACAAGGATGTGATTCTCCTTCCCTACCATCCCATCACGGAGGATGATCGGACAGGCTGTGTGCTCATAAGCTTGAATTTGAAACACTCAACAGCCTTGTACCTCGACTCAAACAGTGCGATCCAAAAAAACTACACTGAAAGAACATTTCTTAATCCCTAGTGTTTTGTGTGTTAGATAACAATACCAAGGATCATTTAATGTGTGTTGAACTGTTGCAGCTCTACTTGAGAATAAAGGTAAAAGAACTCTGCCTTTGGGGGCGGATAATCCGGCCCCACCAGGGGCAGATAATCCGCCCCTCCCTCTGCCCAAGCTGGCGCAAGCCCCAGAAGGGGGGCGGTATTTTGGCCGGATTTTCCGGCCATGCCGGATAATCCGCCCATCCAGGGGGCCGGATAATCCGCCTCCCTTGCTCATCGCCAAGGCGCAAGCCCCAGAGAGGGGGCGGAGTGTTGGCCGGACTTTCCGGCTAGGCCGGATAATCCGCCCCTCAGGGGGGCCGGATTATCCGCCCCCCAAGATCTTCACCAAGCTTCACCAAAGGCGCAAGCCCCAGAGAGGGGGCGGAGTTTCCCCCGGAGAATCCGTCCTTTGGGCGGAGTTTTCCCAGGGGCGGATAATCCGCCCCTAGTGGGGGGCGGATTATCCGCCCCCAAAGTTGTGCAACGGCCAGATCTGGGGAGGGGGTATTTAAGCCAGCCTTCCCCCTCCTGCCAGAACTCTTGATTCATCTCGAAAAAGAACAGATCAGATCTAAAAGCTTCATACAAGAGTGCTCCACCTAGATCCACCCAAAGGCCCCATCCCTTGGGGAATCACAGGAGGAGAACTCGATCTTCATCATCAGCAATCAAGCGCTTCATCTCCTCTCCATTCATTTGGAGAACCTCCGATCTAGTATTTCTTGCAAATATCTAGATCCTTGTTTTTGTTTATATTGATAAACCTTGTTCTTGTGGCAGCTTGTTGTCATCCCGGGAGCCCCCAATTTGGTTGTGGGTGGGTGCCCCGATAGTGTTGTAAAAGGCACCGATTCCCGCCTCGAAGGGATCCAATAGTGGAGAAGGTGGATCAGGCCTCTCGTGGCGAGATCCATCGGAGAATAGGGTGAGGCCTATTGTGGCGTGGTGGTCTTAGAACCGCCCACCCCTCCAACGCAGATGTACTTCCCTTAACAAGGAAGGAACTGCGGTAAAACAAATCCCTGTGTCTCCGCGTGCTCCACTACGGTTTCCTCGCTCCTCTTTTACGTGCTTAGTAGTTAGGGCTACATATAGGAAAATTCTCGTAGTTGCATATCTAGAGAATTTACTTTGTGTCAAGCCTAAAATTGAAAAAGTATTAAAAATTGGTTAGCACCTATTCACCCCCCCTCTAGGTGCCCATACGATCCATTTCAATTGGTATCAGAGCCTCGTCTCTTATTTCGGGCTTAACCGCCTAAGAGAAGTATGGGTTCCAAGGGAGATGGGAGTGATGCTCCGGAGGTAGTCACCATGAACGATCTCAAGACGTTGGAAACAACCTTGGTGAGTTCAATGGAGGCTAAGATGGAAGAGATGCGTCAATTGATAATGCGTCTCTCCACATCCGTAGCATCACCTCCATCTAACTCTGAGGATACCACTCCAATCCAAGGAAGCAGGTAAAACTGTTTCCAAAGATAACGAAGTGGTAGGTGATGATACTAGTAAGAGCTCCTCCTCGAAAAAGGATAGCGGTAAGGATGGATACAATGAGGTTTCTCATGTGTATTCCCCTGATCCGCCTATTCCTCACCCACATATACATAATAGGGGTGATCCACCCCAACTGTCAGCTTCTACTTTCTCTCAATGGCAATTTTTGATGAAATCTCATGTGTGCAGTTCCTCCATAGAGTTGTGGAAGATCATCGAAAATGGTCTTCATGTTGGAAATCCTAACAATCTCACAAGGAGATAAGTGGTCGATAGCCAACTCAATGCTACAGCTCTACACATGATCTGACTTGGTGTGGGTGATAAAGACATGCCACATTCAGCATCTTAGCAATGAAAAGAAGCTTGGGATGCTCTCACCGAGCTCTTCATCGGAAATGAAAGTATGAGAAGGAATAGATATGATGCCTTGAGCAATGAAGCTGAAGGATTTTATATGCTAGATGGAGAAGACCATGAGGACATGTATAGGAGGCTCAAGGCAATAGCTACAACCTTCAGAAACCACGGTGCAGCTCATGTTGATGATGCTTGGATCAAGCAAGTATGTCAGTGCTCTTATGCCATTTGAGCCCACAGATTTGAAAAGTCTCCAAGGTAGGCATAATTATCACCTCATGTCATCCAATGAGGTAATGCAAGAAATGGCCACTTTCAAAGTGGCTGCCAAGAATGCCGAAGATGCTCGTGCTCGAGCTATGGGGATGCAAAAGGGGGTCAACATGGCTTTGAAGACTAGTGTGATTGATCATGATGAATATGCGGTAGAAGGTCTGGACTGTCCCGAAGATATAAAAAGGATCCACGGACAATACTTGGCTCTTTATGCAAGAAACTTTTGGAAAGATCCAGCCAAGGCTAAAGCTGAACTAGATCGCAAAAGTGGAGCCTATGGAAGAAAAGAAAATGGTCCCAAGCTGAGAACATGCTTTAATTGTGGTGACCGGCTGCACTTCGTAGCTGAGTGTCCATATCAAAGTAGAGAGGATAATGGAGGAAGACTCATTTTCAAGGACAAATCAAAAGCTCCACGTAAGAAACAGTTTGTAAAGAAGAATGCTCCTTTCAAGAAGCAACCAAAGATTGTTCTAGTAGCTCAAGAAGAATATTCATCGGGGAGTGAAGATGAGGACGAGGATGATAGCTCTCAAGAGGTGGCTGCTATATCCACCACATCTACATCAACATCTCTCTTCGACTCTCCGAACGAAAACATCATCAACAAGAATGCTACTTGCCTCATGGCAAGAAGCTCCGAGGTAACTTCTTCTAACTCTTCTTTTCCCAAGGCTATGATAGACATGGATGATCCTGCTAGTCTTAAGGTTAAAGAAGAGATTATTGCTTTGGATTATTTCTATACTAACTTGCAAGGTGAACACAAAGTTCATTTTGAGGCTCTTATGGATCAGCTGGCCCAAAACGAAGCACTCCTCGAAGAAAAGGGCAGAATTGAAAGGGAGGATGCAATGGAAATTGCATCCCTAAAAAATGCTCTTGAAGAAGAAGAAGAAGCTCGGGTCTCTCTTGAAGAGAGGCTTGAGTCTATGGAAGAGTCACATGAAGAAATTGTGACTAAACTCGTTAAGGAACGTGACAATGCTGTCACCAAGGCAAAGAAGTTAAAGAAGGAAAGGATTGACTTTGGGGCTGCTCATGATAGACTCTCCGAGGAATTGGAGAAACTTGACAATGCTCACAAGGCGTTGAAAAACGAGTTCTCTATTCTCAATGAGTCACATGATCAGCTTCAAAGTTGATTGGCCGAATATGATACTCCTAGCTCGTCCAACTCAACATATAGTAACAAGAAAAATGCTAGTGTGGAAAAAGAAGTGATCAAGGACATCACTACAAAGGACAAAGGTGTTCTTGATGAAGTTCTTGGCAAGCAAAGGTCAAATCATGGTAAAGAGGGACTTGGGTATTTCACCAAGTCCAAGAAGAAGAAAACCAAGAAGAACAAGACCAAGAATGAGCAATTAAAGACAAGCACTGCTGAGAAGGTTGTCACAAAAGACAAAACTAATAATATTGGTTTTGCAGGGTCTCACAATCTGAATTATGAACTCTTTTGTGATGATTATGGCGATGTTTATGCTTATTATGTTGGTCCTTTTGATGAATATATTGCTTGGTCTATTTGGGTCCCAAAGACCCTTGTTACTAACATGAAAGGACCCATTGAAAAATGGGTACCTAAAACCAAGAAGTAATTTTCTTGCAGGGCTATGCTTCCGGTGGGTCGAAATGGGTGCTGGATAGTGGCTGCACTAGTCATATGACCGGAAGCAAGGAGATCATCACGGAGATGCGTCCAAATCTTGATAATATCACAGTCTCCTATGGTGATAAGTCTAAATCTCAGGTATTGGGTCTTGGCAAGGTTGTGGTTGCCCACGATATCTCTCTCGTGGACGTCATGCTTGTTGAGACCCTTGGCTACAATCTTCTTTCTGTTCGTGCCCTTGGCAAGATGGGTTTTGCTGTTTTTATCGAAGACGATTTGGTGGTACTCTTATGGAGCAAGTCTCTAAAGGTCGCTTTCGTTGGATACGTCGAAAATGACCTGTATGTGGTGGACTTCTCGGGGAAAACCACTTCGGGTCCGATGTGTCTATTCGGAAAGGCCGACGTGGGCTGGCTATGGCATCGCCGTTTAGCCCATGTCAACATGAGAACTTTGCAAAGTCTCCAAAAGGGTGGCCACATTCTTGGACTAAAAGACAATGTCTCCTTTGCCAAAGATCGTGTTTGCAGGGCTTGTGTTGAAGAAAAAATGCATGATTCTCCCCACAAGAGGAAGACTATTGTGTCATCAAAGAGGATCTTGGAATTACTCCATGTGGATTTATTTGGTCCTCCTTCTCATGCAAGTCTTGGTGGGAAGAAATATTGTTTGGTCATCGTCGATGATTACTCAAGATATACATGGGTATATTTCTTCAAGCTTAAAAGTGAGACCCAACAAACTGTCATCGACTTCGCCAATGAAGTTCAACGTCAACACAATGTTCCCATCTTGGCAATTAGAAGTGACAACAGCATAGAATTCAAGAACTACACTTTAAACGAGTTTCTTAGCGAAGAGGGGATTAGACACCAATATTCCGCTGCGTACACCCCTCAACAAAATGGTGTAGCCGAGAGGAAGAACCGGACTTTAATGGATATGGCAAGATCTATGCTAGCTGAATTCAAGTCTCCTTATAATTTTTGGGCTGAAGCCATATCCACTCCTTGTCACTCATCAAACCGGCTCTACCTTCGGAATATCTTGGACAAGACCCCATATGAAATACTTACCGGCAACAAACCCAACATCTCATACTTTAGGGTATTCGGGTGTAAGTGTTTCTTTCTTATTAAAGGTGTCTGTTTGTCAAAATTTGAATCCAAGGCTTTAGAAGGTATTTTTGTTGGGTACGGTGCCGAATCCCACACTTATAGAGTCTACAACAAGCTCACTGGGATTGTTGTAGAATCTTGTAGTGTGGAGTTCGATGAAAATAACGGCTCCTTTGTAGGGCAAGTTGATGTTTGTGATGTAGATGTTGAAATACCCCAAGATGCCATAAGAAGAATGGGCGTGGGATTTTTCCGCCCCATTGAGGAACCCCTTGTGGCGGATCGGGAAGGACAATGCTCCACACATGTGGATCCCTCATCTACACAAGATCAACAAGCTCCTACTGTTGGAGACAATCCTGCACCAACACCACAATCTGCTGAAGATCATCTGTCCCCTGGACAAGTTGGTAGTCCCAGGCCGGACTATCCGCCCCCTCCAAGGGGCGGACAATCCGCCCCTGGCACTCCAACTCATTCCAGAGGATCCGAAGGATAAGTCAGCAACTCTGAAGCTCCCAGGCCGTCTCCGACCCCCGAGGGCGGATTATCCGGGCCTGGGTCTCCAACTCTCATCAGGCATTCTCAGGAAGATGGCTCGGGTTCTTCACCTCCCAGGCCGGATAGTCCGGCCCCTCCAAGGGGCGGATTATCCGGGCCTGAAGAAAATGTTCAGCAACAATCTTCTGGCAGTAACGGTGACCAAGATCAAGGGCAAGGCAGTAATCAAGACAAGGATACACATATTGAATCAACTCCTTCTAGAAACAATAAGGACATTGAGGCTCGTCGCAAGGCTCGTGCTGATCGGAACCTTGAACTAAGAGGTCACACTCTTGACAAGGTTGTTGGTGATCTACGACGAAGGGTATCCACTAGAAGAGAACTTGCAAGCTTCTGTGATCATCAAGCTCACATTTCCATGGTTGAACCGAAGAAGGTTTTTGATGCTCTTGAAGATCCCGATTGGGTTGTTGCAATGCATGAAGAATTAAATAACTTCGAACGCAACAAAGTTTGGAAGCTCGTAGAAAAGCCAAAGGATTGCCGCAATGTTATCGGCACCAAGTGGATCTTCAAGAACAAACAGGATGAAAATGGCATTGTTGTGAGGAATAAAGCACGACTCGTGGCTCAAGGATTCTCTCAAGTGGAAGGAATTGATTTTGGCGAGACTTACGCTCCTGTGGCTCGTCTTGAGTCCATCCGTATCCTTCTTGCATATGCAGCCCATCATAATTTTAAATTACAACAAATGGATGTTAAGAGCGCTTTCCTTAATGGTCCTCTACATGAGTTAGTATACGTCAAGCAGCCCCCGGGGTTTGAGGACCCCAAATTTCCGAACCATGTCTACAAACTCGATAAGGCGCTCTATGGCCTTAAACAAGCCCCACGTGCGTGGTATGAGCACCTTAAAGAGCTTTTGCTAGACCGTGGATTCGAAGTTGGGAAAATCGATCCCACTCTTTTTACTAAGAAGGTTAATGGGGAGCTTTTTGTATGCCAACTTTATGTAGATGACATTATTTTTGGCTCTACTAACCAAGCTTTTAACGATGAATTTTCAAAGCTTATGACTGACAGGTTTGAGATGTCCATGATGGGTGAGCTCAGGTTCTTTCTTGGATTTGAAATCAAACAACTTAGAGAGGGAATCTTTATTAATCAAGCTAAGTACATCCAAGACATGCTCAAAAGGTTCAAGATGACGGATCTCAATGGCGTTGCTACCCCAATGCAAACAAAGTGTCATCTTGAGCTCAATCTCAAGGGTAAAGATGTGGATCAAAAGGTATACCGATCCATGATCGGCTCTCTCCTTTACCTCTGCGCATCTAGGCCCGATATCGTGTTAAGTGTAGGAGTGTGCAAGGTACCAAGCCGCTCCTAAAGAAAGCCACTTAGTGGCGGTCGTTTAATCTTCCGATATTTGGTTCATTCCCCAAATTTTGGGTTATGGTATCCCAAGGGTTCAAGTTTCTCTCTATGTGGTTACACCGATTCAGATTGGGATGTGACAAAGATGATAGGAAATCAACCTCTGGTGCATGCCAATTCTTGGGCAGGTCTCTAGTGTGTTGGTCATCAAAGAAACAGAATTGTATTTCACTCTCAACCGCCGAAGCTGAATATGTTGCTACTGCAAGTGCTTGTACTCAATTGTTATGGATGAGGCAAACTTTAAAGGAATATGGTGTCAATTGTGACAAAGTGCCTCTTTTATGCGACAATGAAAGTGCTATCAAAATTGCTTACAATCCCGTGCAGCATACGAGAACAAAACATATAGAGATTCGCAACCACTTTATTCGGGATCATGTCGCTCGTGGAGATATTGCTCTATCCTTTGTGAGAACGAAGAACCAACTTGCTGATATTTTCACGAAGCCCCTCGATGAACCAAGATTTTGTTATTTGCGGAATGAGCTAAATATCATAGATTCAAGGAGCTTGGCTTGACTACCCTTGCACACTCACTTGCTCTTATTCATGTATTTGGTTTAGATGCGGGCATAGACATAGGGGGAGTGTGGTCCTAATTGATTGGGCCAACCCTCCCCCCATAATGCCGAAAGCAAGTAAAATCATTTCCCTTAATATCATTTTGTGATATGTGGGTCATCGATGAGCATTGGTTTTGAACTCAAGATACATCTTCGCGGTGTCATGCCATGCGCTCCAACATGGTGGCTTCGGCCACCGCCCTGTGGAGGAGGAGCCCGACGCCGCCGTCCCTGTGAAGGAGGAGCTCGCCGCCGCCCCGCCTCGTGGAGGACATGCTGTTGCTACTGCGCTCGTGAAGGACCGACTATTGCTGCGCTCGTGGAGGACCTGCAACCTCACCTCCATCCTCAGCACCCCAAGGTGAGCACCAATCCCCCTTCTCCCTTACCCCTCGTAATCCTTGCATCAGCTCGTGATTGATATTGAGTCCAAAAAAGTTGAGATTGAGTCCAAGGTGAGCGCCAATCCCCTTCCTTTCCCTATATGCGTTTATTCGCGCGTGCTTTTTCTGTTGCTGGATGGACGATGCATACTCTTGATCTGTTGCTGCTGAGATGCGATGCCTGGATATGTATACCATTTCTTTCGCCCGTCTTTGCTACTGGGCCTTCCAATGTGGTGCTGCAGGCATGATGAGCTAGTGCGGAATACCGAGAACAGGGTGTTGTTTGTTTGTTTACATGGTTCAGAGCTTTCTGTTCAGAAATATCTCTTTGAAGCAATTCTTTCGTGGTTTGTTAATTAATAGTAATACATTGATGAGTAGTAGATATTTTCTGTTGTGTCTTGTCTACTCTTGCCTGGAACTGCACAGAGGATTGTAGAGGGAATTTCAGATTTGTTCCTTTTCGCTGCTGAGCCTTGGAACGTGCTGCAGGCATGGAGTAGTGCTAGGACACCAAGACCACCTAAGTGTTGTTTGTTTATGTAATCAAGAGATCTTTCTTTAGAACTATCTCGTGGGATCGATTCTTCCCTGTTTGCTAATAATGCTCTGCGTAGATAGATATTTTCTGCCTACTCTTGCCTGGTTGCACACAATATTGTGAAGGGGTTTCTGATTCTTTTTCCTACACATTTGTTACGTTCTGTATATTTTGTGCTGCATCCTTTGCCTGTTTATTTGCGGATAGATGAATGGAACCTCTACTGATATGTACTGATCCCTGCCTTGCCATGCTGGCTGTGTTTGTGTATACTGGCTGTGTTTGTGTATGCTGGCAGCAAAACTTGATGTTCTGCTGGCAGCAAAACCGTTAATTTGGCTGTTTCAGATCTTTGGCAGCAAAACTTGATGTTCTGCTGGCTGTGTTTGTGTATGCTGGCAGCAAAATGGCTGTGTTTATTTCTATTTAGGATTTTTTGTGCATGTTTTTCTTTTTGAGTTGCCACTGTTTCGCCAGAATGTTGATTCATTTCCGTTCCGGCGAATTTCTGGCACTCCTAGACATAGAAAATTAGCAAAGTTCATGCCAAAATTTTCTGTGAATTTTTGTGCTTATTAGTTTCATTTATTTGTGTGTTTAGAAATGTCGGAGCCGGGCCCTTCTAGCAATAAGCCCTTTTGGGAGCAGCAGGCGGAGATGGAATCCCTAGAGGACCCGGAATTTGTTTCGCGGGACGACGAGATGGAGGAGGACGAGGATACCTCGTCGGGCAATGAGGAGATGGGGGACGCCGATGGCGACGCCACTACCACTGATGGTGGCGGTGAAGCTACTACAGACGGTGGTAGCGCATCGAAGAAGTCTTGGAAGGATCGGACCCCGATCGTGGTCGACCTCAAAAGGTCCATCATCACAAGCGTGAGCCCTAAAGGTGCGCCTTTGGAGCCAAAAGATTTTGTTGGGGGTTACTCTAACCAGATCGCGGCAATCCTCCGGAACACCGTCACGATCAACATGGACAACCTCAAGGCCGAAGAGAACAAGGGTTTCCTCATCCAGCTTTTCCAGAAGCTGCACGCAAGATACGCGTTCCCGGGTGATGAGGAAAACAAGTATAATAATGACAATCTCAAAGGGAATCCGGTGAACAAGTATGCCCTCGGGAGGATGACCAAGGCCTTGTAAAATTGGAAGGCTCGGGTGAAGAATCTGATTTTCGAGGAGAAGCTAAGTTATTTAGAGCTCGTCAAGAAGGAGCCTCTGGTCAAGGAAGAAGACTACAATGTGTTCAAGGCCAGATGTAACTCCGCCTTGGGCAAGGCCAGGACTGAGAAGGGCAAGGATATGAGATCCCGAAACATTGGTACCCACCATCTCGGCTCCGGCGGTTATAGAGCCACGAGGCCCAAATGGGATAAGGAGGACGCCGACGCTTGTGCAAAGGGGTTGACACGTCCCTTTGACGACATAAAGGAGGAGCAGGCAAAGAACTTCGTCAGGGCCCGATTTGCCAAGCCGAAAGGGAGTTCTGATTATTCTTCGGAGTGCAAAAATATGTAAGTAGTTTGCATGCAAGTCGATTAATTGCATTAATGATTAATCAATGAAGTCCAGTTTTCTGATCAAATGCTTCGCGTTTCAGCGCGCAGACGAGGAGTGTAGGAGCTCCTCATCCTGTGGGTCGCGCCACCCCCGCCAAGTGGGACACCACTTTTAATAGGGCGCTGAACCGACCAAGAGTGTCGATCTCCTGGCGGTCGTGGTCGGCTTTGGCGGCATACCATGGTCCGAGTACTATGGCACCCCGGAGCGGAAGGGCAAGAAGGCGCCGAGGTAAAACTCCTTAGGGAACAGGTGGAAGCCTTTTCCAAATATAGTCCAAGATGCCGTGAACAAGGCCTGTTTACCCGAGACAAAGTTCCAAGAACAAGTCTAGACACAAGTCTAGTCACAAGTCCATTCACAAGTGAACGATAAGCTCAACACCATCCTTCCCGTCTACATGGAAAAGTACAACAAGTGGCAGAAGGGTGGTAAACAGGGGCCGCCACCGGTTCCCAACCTCAACAGCGCCCAATCAGACAATGTGGCGCGACCGGAGGCGTTGGTGACTCCTCCAGCAGGGCCGGTGGTGGTGGAGACTCCTCTAGCTCCGGAGCTTAACTTGCCCACTGCGGCGAAGGCGCCGGCCCGCACCACCGTGCCATCAGGCAGCCACTCTGCCATTTGCGTGGTCAAGCCTGTCGGCGTCGGTGCCTCGACATTGGCAGAGTTTGACGCCCTCAAGGTAACTAACTAATTAAAGCGAGAGTTGGAAGGCTCAACCACACCGATAACTTGATCTCTGTTTTTCTAACGCTCGGCCTACATGTCGATCTTTCGCAGGGAGACACTCCTTGCACTCTAATGCACTGGGTGGGCGGCCAGTTGATGGATGTTGCCAAGGGTACTATTGTTCAACCAGAGAACCGCAAAATGCACAATGTCATAATGCCACCTGACATGATGAGGGTCAAATACAGTATGGTGCTTCCGGGCTACGAGCAAGTGGAACCTCCCTCTCAACCTCAAGGATGGGATGATGAGGACACGGCAGCGGTCCTCAACACCGGCTTCGGCTACTTGTACCTATGGCTGAAGAGCCAGATCCGTTTGGGGATAGAGGACCAGCTCAACATCACCCTAGAGGCAGCACAACCAGCACATGATGAAGACTTCGAGATGGGAGACTTGAACAACATGGCACAGAATCCCGATGATGATGGAGAAATTGACCCGAACTTCGGTGACCAGTTTGTTAACACAAGGTTTTCTGATTGGTATGAGCCGGGACCATCAAGCACACATCAAGTTGCCGAGACCCAACCAGCACCAGCGAAACCCCCTTGCAAGGTGCGTCTCTTCGCAACTAGTCAGGAGACGCCGCCAGCTGTCCCCTTCACCGAGCCTCCAAGGCCAGTAGTTCCTTTGATCAGCCCCGGCACCCTTCATAAGACGGTCGGTGAGGTGAACGCAGTGGCCGAAGCCGTAAAGAGCAAGAAGGGTCGTAAAAGGAAGCCTAAGGGTGATCGGGGCCAGGATCCAAATCCTCTTTTCCGGGACGGCGCTGTGGGACAAGCCAGGAATCAGCAGCACGTGGCAGGTTTACCGATGATGTGTAAATCGATGCTCGAGGTCGCAGGCTCGCATATGCGTAGTATTCATTATGGCTGTCTCACAATTGAGGAGTGCCGCATTCGAGACAACGATCAGTCGTACCTCGTTTTCCAGGCTAAGGTGCCTTCTCATATGCCGTGCTTCGTCACTGTACCCCCTGGGGATATCTTCTACGTGTGGCATACCGACCTGTTTGACATGTTGAACGGGTTTTGACTGCACAATACCCTGGTCCGACTGTTCTCCCTCAATATGGCCATGGAGATCACCAGAGACAAGATCCCGGGCATCCAGATAGTGGATCCCTACTTCATGCGTGACGCCGTCCTGAAAGATGCTGAGGCCATAGATCTGGCGACCGACTACCTCTCAAACTTCCTGCAAACATACTCGGACAAGGATGTGATTCTCCTTCCCCACCATCCCATCACGGAGGATGATCGGACAGGCTGTGTGCTCATAAGCTTGAATTTGAAACACTCAACAGCCTTGTACCTCGACTCAAACAGTGCGATCCAAAAAAACTACACCAATATCAAGAAAATTCTTGATGGCGCTCTCACCGGCAAACCGGCAAGGCCACATGTAAAGTTCGGCGCGCACGTGTTCTGCCACACACGAAGTTTTCCTGCGTCAAGCAGCCGTCTGGCAGTGGGAAGGATGCCTTCTACGCCCTTTACCACATGAAGGCGTTCTTCAATGACATGGAGACCAAAACGCTGGCATCTGACCTCGTGAGTTGGGCTGAAAAGCTTGCATGCATACAGGCTCGCAACCTCAGGCAACACTTCTTCAACATCCAGGAGGAGATCGCGACAATCATGTACCAGGGAGTCATAAAAACCGGAGGCACCTTCTACGGCAGCTATACACCGTCCAACAGGGAGATAGAAGAACACTTAGCGCAGCAGGGTGATGGCAGGATGTTCATGCAAATGGCGAAAACTCGGTCGGGCTTCATCAATGCCCCTCCCAAAGCCGACTCAAGATCCGAAGAAGACTTCACGATTGCATTGCCTGGGTACCTAGCTGTTAGTTCCGAACTCGTGTTGTAACCTCTTATCACTATGTTAAACTTGCCTAGCAAAACCTCTAGAATATGTTTCGTCAACCGTTGAACTTGATTGTGAGAGACACTAGCTAGTTATTGTGTTATGAACTATTTTAAGTGCTTGTTGCTTTTCATTTGTCATTGCTTCCCTGGTGGTTTGCTTTCTTGTGGTTTGCTTTCTTTGTCTTTCTTCGAAATGTCGATGATTAGAACATGTTATGGAGGATCTGGTGTGCCAAGTAGACTAGTAATTTCGGCATATATATTCTACTTGACGCACAAGATCGAACAACGAGCATTATTATTTCCGTGCCCAACCTAAGTATGAGGTACTAATCCAAGTCATTCTTGGTTTGCTTTTTTTTGGTCTTTCTTCGAAATGCCGATGATTAGAACGTGATTTCTTACATTTTGTTGCACCCATATATATGCATGATTCTATCTTGTGAACTGCTAGCTATTGCTTTCCACTGACATAAGTAATATCATCTTTATTATGTGTAGGAGATGGCGAGGAAGTGTTATGTCGTGTACATCGGTCGGGTTCCAGGTGTGTACGAGGAGTGGAAAGACTACCAGAAGCAAGTGAACAACTTCTCGGGCAACAACTACCAAGGCTATGAGAGTAGAGAGGTGGCGGAAGAGAAGTGGAGGAGGCATGGAAGGAAGAAGTGGAGGAACTTCCTCGTGATCACCACCTTGTTGCTCTTCATGGTAGGTTATGTGTTGTACTTCATCTAGGTAGAGCTACGTCGTTGGAGTTGTAATGTGATTGTGAACTTGTACTCGGAGGTGTAATGTGATTGTGAAATTGTACTCGGAGGTGTGAACTTGTGGCACAAACACTTGATGTATGAACTTGTATGTCATGATTGATGTGTAATGTATTGTATTCATGTTGGTTCTATTATGCTTTGGCAAATTGCAAGTTTCTAAAAAATTCTGTGCTCTTTATCTTGTATTCGACTATATTGTATATTTGAATATTTGTATATTATTATTTATAGTGGTCTCAGAAACTTGAATTTCGAAAATATTACGGAGGCATATAGGACAATATAGGAGGCATATACTATAAATATCGAGGCGCATTGTGAAACATATGCTGGCGCATATTATATCGCCTCCTATGTCTTGGCGCATATCGATATGCGCCTCCTATAATTCACATATCTGGCGCATATCGATATGCGCCTCCTATAATATATAGGCGCATCGATATGCTTCCTATATGAATATAGAGGCGCATATCATATGCGCCTCGCATAAAAAATAGCCGATGCTCAAAGCTACAGGCGCATATGGTATGCGCCTCGCATAAGCTTTTAGGTGCGCCTCGCATAAGCTTTTCTCTAGTAGTGGAAGGGGCGTGCTGCAGTGGCCGTGGGAGCTCGTCGGAGTAGAGGACAACGTCGGGCTTGGGTGGACAGCGACGTTGGCGACGTTCTGATCCGCCCTAACACAAACGGAGGGCATCAGCGGGTGCGCATCGATCAGGCGAACAGGATAGTGTTAAAGGGAAGGCACGGGGCGGTCGATTCTCATCGAATTTTCTTGCCGGAGTTGGAGACGGCGTCGGGAACTTGCGGTGCTCATTGGAGTCGACGACCTGGGGTAGTACAGGACGAACTAAAGATGTCAGAAGGAGCGCAAGAAGGTTGCGAAGCAGTTCGCGTGAACCAGAGAGGAAGGCGCGCACGGAGCTCACCGGGATTGGTCGCCGGAGGTCGTCCGTACTGCGGCGATGCGAGGGCAAATACTGGCAGCCTGGTGGCGCTCCTGGCTAGCTTGGTTGGGGGAAATGGTCGCGAGGGGAAGGGGTTTAAGTATCCAGAGCAGGGGCGAGAATCTCGCATGCATTCATCGCCAATTAAAGGATTTCAATTCGTGGCAGAGGCGGGGAAGAAACGGGCGGCGACGTGTTCCTCGCGCGGGATTTGGGGAAGACAATGACGACGTGGCGATGGGGCCACTGATCAGTGAGCGCGGGGTCGAGTGGGTGCGCGTGAGAGAGAGAGGGGGAAAACCCCGGGTGGGCTTAGTGGGCTGGTTTCTCTGTTGGGCCAAATGACTGGCGCTGGCCTTTTCCTATTTCTTTATTCCTTTTCTATTTCTGTTTGCATTTTCAGAAATTATTTTCAAATGATTTCAAAAACTATTTGAATTAAAACCTTTTCAGGATTTTTGTAGAGTGCAACATTCATATTTCTGGGCATAAAACCATGTGGTCTCTCTGTACAAGCTTGGTTCTTTTGATCAAATAAAATAAACAGTGACATTGCACTTGGTTTGATCAAGTTTTGAATTTGGTTTCAAAATCCATATTTGTTTTGTAAATATTGGTTTATGCTCTAGCAATCAAGCAAAACAATCTGAGAGTAACAAGGTTTGATTCTCATTGGAGATTAGCATTTGATTTAATGCTGATCACATAAAATAATGAGCTCATATGCTCCTGTTTTTGAATTGATTTTTGAAATGAAATCTACATGATCATGGATGCATGGATGATATGCATGAGTTTTGAAACATGATTTTAGGGATGTTACAACTAGGGACACGGTGTTGTTCATAAACCACACAAGTATCAAAGTTTCCGCTTAATACAATTCTAGCATGGAATATAAACTTTATCATGAACAAGAATTATAACAATAACATCTTTATTATTGCCTCTAGGGCATAATTCCAACAAAAATCCTATCTTGGTTATTCACATCACGCAGCTTGATTCTTAGTCGACCCAAACTCTGCCTTTATAACTGCGCAGTTACGGATCAGCGTTTGTTAGAACCTAAGTCAGTGATCCTCAACTCAGACTGTGCAACAACCTCAGGTCTAAGGATTACATTGATTGATATATACAAATGACAACTTGTTCGTTGTACCTCAATATGGGTCAATCCGACTCGCTAAACTCTTTAGCCGAATCTATGTAAGTCGAAATAGCATCACCATGCTCGTGACAAGTGGAACCGATTCATCAAGCCGACTTTCACATTGATCTAAGTTGTGTGTCCAGCACAACCTCCATGACCAAGGATATTTAGTATGATCAACAAGAATGCATAGTTCCACAACTGAATGACATATTCAATGATACATATTAGATGTTCATACAAGGACAACTTAAAATCTTTGTGAATACAATGGTAAATATCATCATACATGATTGCCTCTAGGGCATATTCCCAATAGTCTCCCACTTGCACTAGAGTCAATCTTCCGACATCCCATGTCTAGGCATCTAATGCCCATAGCTCTCAGGTGCGCCTCATGCTTTGGCTGTGGTAACGGCTTTGTCAATGGATTCGAAATATTTGCATCCGTGTGTACCTTGCATAACTTGATATCACCCTGATCCACGAACTTGCGAATCAGGTGGCACCACATGAGTATGTGCTTGTTCTTCTGGTGTTTTCTAGGTTCCTTGGCTTGTGCAATAGCACCATTGTTGTCACAATACACGTCTAACGGATTGGACGAGCCCTGAACCACACCAAGATCCATGAGGAAATTCTTCATCCAAACAGCTTCCTTTGCTGCCTCTGAGGCGGCAATATACTCAGCCTCTGTTGTAGATGCAGACACAGTCTCTTGCTTGGAACTCTTCTAGCTCATAGCCCCTCCGTTTATAACAAACACATACCCGGATTGCGAACGAGAATCATCAGAGTCGGTAAGATAACTTGCATCCGTGCAACCCTTTACACTGAGTTCATCTTCACCTCCATAAACCAGAAACATATCCTTAGTCCTTCTCAAGTACTTTAGGATATTTTTAGCCGTTGTCCAGTGGATTTCTCCAGGATTAGCCTCATATCTGTTCACAACACTTAGAGCATAGGAGACATCCTACCTAGTACAAGTCATGGCATACATGATGGATCCGACTGCCGAGGCCTCCGACTTCGCTCATGATTTGTTGAAGGACACTGAGTCTTGCTAAGTTTTACACGATGGGACATCGATAAGTACCCCTTCTTAGAAGATTCCATGTTGAACTTCTTCAACACTTTGTCCAAATAAGTACTCTGACTCAATTCTATGATCCATTTTGATATATCTCTATAGATCCGGATTCCGATAATATATGTTGCCTCACGTAAGACTTTCATTGAGAAACTCCTTTCCAATGATTCCTTCGTTTCTTGCAACGTTTGGACATCATTTCCAATCAATAATATGTCATCCACATATAAGATTAGAAAGTTTACTTTGCTCCCACTAAACTTCTTGTATAAACAAGAATCATGATCACTCTTGATGAAGACAAGCAATTTGACTACCTCATCAAAGCGAATATTCCAACTCCGAGATGCTTGCTTCCACCCATAAATGGACTTATGAAGTTTGCACACTTTGTCAGCATTAGCCGGATCGACAAAACCCTCGGGTTGTATGATATACACGTCCTCAGTTAAATTTCCATTAAGGAAAGCCGTTTTGACATCCATCTACCATATCTCATAGTCGAAATAGGCTGCTATAGCTAACATTATCTGAACTGATTTAAGCAATGCTACGGGCGAGAAAATCTCATCGTAATCAACTCCTTGAACTTGTCAGACCCCCTTCGCGACAAGACGTGCTTTATAGACGGAAACATTTCCATCCATATGTGTTTTCTTCTTAAAGACCCATTTGCACTCAACAGGACTTGCACCGTCTGGCAGATCAACCAAGTTCCCAACTTGATTTTCATCCATGGACTTTAACTCGGATCTCATGGCTACAAGCCATGAGTCGGAATCAGATCCCACCATCGCTTCCGAATAATTCGTCGGCTCATCACTATTTAACAGTAATACATCACGAACACTTCGTAATCTTGCCGATCTTTATAGTACAGGTGCTGCTGCCGGCTCAGCTACCACGAAACGGCTCAACCTCCAAGGTTTTTGCCGACTCGCTACAAGCCGGTTCCTCTGAAATTTCTTCGAGCTGCACCGTGCTCCCACTTACTCCCCGACTGAGAAACTCTTTCTAAAGAAAGACACCGTTCCGAGCGACAAACACTTTGCCTTCTTCTCGGTTGTAGAAGTAGTAACACAAGGTTTCCTTCGGATACCCCACGAAAATACACTTATCCGACTTGGCTGTAAGCTTGTCCGACTAAAGTCGCTTGACAAATGCTTCACAACCCCAAATCTTAAGAAAAGACAAACTCGGCTATTTCCCTGTCCACATCTCATGTGGTGTCTTCTCTACCGACTTAGATGGTACTATGTTTAGTGTGAACGCTGTTGTTTCTAGACAATAACCCCAAAATGATAAAGGAAGATCTGTCCGAATCATCATTGATCGTACCATGTCCAACAAGGTCTGATTCCGCCTTTCCGACACACTGTTCCTCTGCGGCATTCCCGGCGGAGTAAGTTGTGGAACTATTCCGCAACCTTTTAGATTGTCATCAAACTCATGGCTCATGTACTCGCCTCCTCGGTCAGAGCGAAGAAACTTTATCTTCTTGCCAACTTGATTATGTACTTCATTCTGGAATTCTTTGAACTTTGCAAAGGCTTCTGACTTATGTTTCATCAAGTATATATATACGTACCTACTCAAATCATCAGTGAAGGTAATGAAGTACTCATTACCACCCCTGACTGTCATGCTCATTGGTCCACATACACTAGTGGAAAACAACCCTTCCGTTCGATCTGAACAATCTCACCAGTCCTAGCATGTTACGAACCGCGACTAGTGCTAGCACTAGTCCCGGACCATGACGCCTCCAACGGCTAGTAATCGCCAGTTCCACTAGTCCCGGGCCGGACTGGACCTCTAGTCCCGGTCCGTAATACGGCCCGGGACTAGTAACCTGGAGCGGGTCAGCTGCTCTTTTCGGGGACTATTAGTCCCAATTCGTATCACGGCCCGGGAATAGTTGTCCCTCTATATATATACAGCTTCGTGTCCACCTACCCTATCCATATGGTGGCCATTTTACACAAAGAAGCAAGTCGAGTTCATGCCATTTTTCTCAATATTTGTCAAGATTTAGTTTGCAACCCCTAAATCCAAAGTTTTAAAAGGTTAGAACTTCATCCTTTCATCTCTTATTGCTATTTTACCTCAATAAATCTCTAGAAGTATAGAGATATGGATTTGCATGCATGCTCTAGAAGTAGAAGGATTTTGAAATGTGTAACAAATTTTGATTAGGCACATAGTTACTGAAAATTGAAATGTGTAATTTTAGAGTTTCAGAGCTTAGAATGCAATGAGGTTTTCACTGATAGAACAATAATCAAAAACTCCACATTTATCATGTTAATTGTTTTCTCCAATTCACAAATTGATGAATGTAATTTTTTCAAACTTCAAAATTAATGCTCTAGAAGCTTTCATTATAACTTATATTAAATTTATCATGTTGTGTAATGGTTTTTGATATACTTTTACTATAATGCAGATGGTCCGGGAATGGATGTACGGTACTGACCGACGCTCTGGCGAGTTCATTAATGGGGTGCAAGAATTCATCCGTGTTGCTGATGCAAACAAGCGCAATGGTTTTGTATTATGTCCATGTAGTGGATGTAGGAATTAGAAGGATTATTCTAACTCAAAAACCCTTCACAGACACCTATTGAAGTCCGGCTTCATGCCCAGTTATAATTGTTGGACCAAGCATGAAGAGAGAGGGGTTATAATGGAAGACAATGAAGAAGAGGAGGAGGATGACAACTATCATGGTTTCCCTGAGTACGAAGATACTTCCATGGGCAATGCTAAAGGGGAGGCTGAAGAAGAGACACATGATAAACCCGCTGATGATCTTGGTCGGACCATTGCCGATGCACGAAGAGACTTTGAAATTGAAAAGGAGAGGGAGATGTTCAATCACATGTTAGAGGATCACAAAAAGTTGTTGTACCCAAATTGCGAAAATGGTCTGAAAAAGTTGGGCGGCACACTGGAATTGCTGCGATGGAAGGCAGAGTGTGTAATACTTGACTCCTCATTTGAAAAGTTGCTGAAAATGATGAAGAATATGCTTCCAAAAGATAATGTATTGCCTGCCAGTACGTATGAAGCAAAGAAGATTGTATGCCCTCTAGGTTTAGAAGTTTAGAAGATACATGCATGCCCTAATGACTGCATCCTCTACCGCGGTGAGGTGTACGAGAATTTGGATGCATGCCCGGTATGTACTTCACTTCGGTATAAGATCATACGAGATGACCCTGGTGACGTTGAGGGCAAGCCCCCTCCCCCCAGAAGAGGGTTCCTGCCAAGGTGATGTGGTATGATCCTATAATACCACGGTTGAAATGCTTATTCATAAACAAAGAGCACACCAAGTTGTTGCGATGGCATAAAGAGGAACGTAAGTCAGACGGGATGTTGAGACACCCCGATGATGGGTCGCAATGGAGAAAAATCGATAGAAAGTACCCAGACTTTGCAGATGATGCAAGGAGTTTAGGTTTGGTCTAAGTACAGATGGCATGAATCCTTTTAGGGAGCAGAGATCCAGTCACAGCACCTGGACCGTTACTCTATGCATCTATAACCTTCCTCCTTGGTTGTGCATGAACCGGAAGTTCATTGTGATGCCAGTGTTGATTCGAGGTCCAAAGCAACCCAGCAACGACATTGATGTGTACCTAAGGCCATTAGTTGAAGAACTTTAACAGTTGTGGCACGAAGCCGGCATACGTGTGTGGGATGAGGACAAGCAGGAAGAATTTGACCTCCGAGCATTGCTTTTCGTAACAATCAATGATTGGCCTGATCTTAGTAACCTTTCAGGACAGTCAAACAAGGGATACAATGCATGCAGACACTGTTTCGATGAGACTGAAAGTATATATTTGGAACATTGTAAGAATAATGTGTACAATGAGCATCGTCGATTTATTTTGGCCAAGCATCCCTTAAGAAAGAAAGGCAAGCATTTCAAGGGCCAGGCATGTCACCAGACGTAACCTAAGGAGCGTACTAGTGCTCATATATTTGATATGGTCAAAGATTTGGATCAAATAATAACCTTTGGAAAGGGTCTTGGAAGAAAATATGTTCTGAAGGACACTGACGGACACGCAACCATGTGGAAGAAGAAAATTATATTTTGGGAGCTACCTGTCGTGGTATTGCCGACGAGTACGCCATGGAGGGGTCCTCACAAAGCGTGTTTAGAGACGTGGGGGAAGGCGGACGGTTGACGGGTATGAGGTAACATAGCTTACCCAGGTTCAGATCCCACGACGGTGGCTGAATCCTTCACTTGCTATAAATCACTATAATGGCAATACGCCGAGTTACAAGGATTGGTTCGCTGTGAGCGAGTTTAATCGATTGCCCTAAAGGCTCCCATAGGCCCGACTTATATAGTCGCCAGGTCCTAGGGTTACAGGTAAAGTCCTAGCTGGATAGGTTAGAGAGTCCTACACAGTATACAACTGGTCTAACGTGTCTTGCACTCCAAGGCTCTGGGTACATCGGTGACTCCTCCGTAGCCTTCCTTTATCCGGCATGGGCCTCCCTTCTAGGTCCATCTAACTGGGCCGCCCAGTAGTCCATAGGCCATGCTACCAACTGTGGGCCACCTGAGTTAGCCGGATAAGATACATGTTATGAGGATACCCATATAGCATATGCCCAATAGTAGCTCCTGGAGAACTCCGAGATCTAGCGTCGTCTTGCCTCTTCAGGTTGAACGCTCCGTCTAGATGGATGTCAGCAAACCGTCAAGCAATATCTTATAGTCCTCCAAGAACCCTGCAACTTTTTCCCGTCTTTAACTTGTAAGTCGGAGAACTGCTGAATCCGTCTTCAACTTGTAAGTCGGAGATCTGCTGAATCTTCCATCGTACTCTTCTCATAGCCGGACTAGATCCGTCCATGCTGGAATATTGTGATGTGATGGTTCACCTGCCTGTGTCAGCTAGAGCGACGTAGAATTAGGTCAGCGGCGCCTCATAACTCAAACATGCAGAGAACATAATCATGTCCATTTTTCCCGCGCGAAGGATACGAATCGTTGGTGGCGGAAGTTGGAAACGTGGCGAAGTTTCCGCGCACGCGCCAGCACACGTCGTCCACGCGCCGACCACACGACCACCTTGCACGAATCTTGACGCTAGGGTTATAAATTTTAACCGTGGCAGATATTCATCTCCTCACCTCATTATTCCCCTGCGTCTTCGTCTTCCTCTTGTGAGAACTCCTCGATCCCTCCGTGCAAACGCAAAAACCCTAGCTTTCCAATCTCCCTAGTCACTTCCTCTTCCTACATCAATGGTGAGCAGCAGCTGTAACCCCATGACGGCGGCGGAGGCTGATGCCGCGGCGAAGCCGGCAGGCTCCGTCCAAGTGCCCCCAGAAGGCCTGCTGCTGCCGAAGTCCGCTATGGTCGAATCCACCGGCGGCGACCATATCCTAGCGGCGCTAGAGATGCTAGAAGAAGAAGGCGACTCCCACGAGGGAGAATGGCATGGCTTGGACATCACAGACAACGACATCAAGGAGCTGCTCGTCGAGGGCTACCTCCCTGCGACGGAGGGGCTCGTCTGGCGGGCGGCACCGGCCGGCGAGGTCACCCCTTCTCCCCAAGACATAGAGAAGGTGTATCTCAAAGCGCAATTGGTACGCGGCATTTCCCTGCCCATATCCAATTTCTTCCTAGCTGTCCTCAACCATTACCGGGTTCAACCTCAAAACCTTTCCCCTAGTAGTATCCTTGCGCTTAGCAATTACGTGGTGCTTGTGAGGGTTACCTAGGGATTAGGCCTAGGTTAGATCTCTTTATCTATTTCTTTACCGTAAAGAGAGAAGCCGGAGCGAGCAAGGACGAGCTCAGGAACTGTGGGAGGATTAGCTTTAAGATCCGGCCAGGCCGGTGGTTCCCCGACATCGTTGGCAATATACGTACTTCTATGGCCCAGACATTCCTCTGGCTGGCCAAGAAGAAATGTATCCGGACTTTATCGATGGAGCTGCCGCCGAAGCCCCGACATGGAGATCCCAGGTCACCCTTCCCTCCGACAATGACGCCTCCCGCGCCATAAGGTGGAAAGAGTGGTTCGTGGAGACGGGTCTAACCGGACTGGACCTAGCCATGTGTTGGTTCATCAGGTGGATCCAACCTCTGCAGCACCCCTCAAATCTTATGCATGAGTACACGAAGGAGAGGAAGGATAGCCTCCGCATCTCCGAGGACAATTTCTCGAGTGACTCCATCAAGCTCCGCCTCAAGGACATCGTAAAGGTTAAGGACAGGAAGTGTGGCTTCACCATCACCTATGACATGGTCGAAGAGAGCAAGTGCCCAGAGGTACCTGTTTATTTTCCGTTTATGACATATACTCCAGTTCTTTCGTCTATCCATTACCATCTCATCTAACACTTTGGAATTTCACTTAACAGCTCAGCAGTCTAGAGGAGGATAGCATGGCTGTCCAAATCTACGACCCCGAGATGAAGGAAGTCATCGTCGTGTCCGACGACGATGTCCAGCTGGTGTGAAAGCGGAAGAGCTCCACCTCTGACGCTGCCGATGGTGGTAAGAAGAAGAAGAAAACAGAGGGTGGAGCCTCAAGAAGTCCACTGCTGCCCTGGAGGTGGAGAAAAGAAAAGTTACCGAGATTCCTTTTACCAAAGCACCCCCTAATGTGTAAGACTCTTTTCCTCCGACATTGTCCATTGCTCATCTTTTTCCTGTACTTATACTTTTGCATGTTTTATGAAGAAAGCTGGTTTGAGTTTGAAGAAGACCTCCAAAACCGTGGGGGCTTCTAAAAACATTAAAGATATGTTGCAGCGAGATGTACCGCACCGAGCATCTCCTGCCATCGCCCCTACCACTCCCAGCGTTTAGCCTGCTGCTGCACCGACAAGCTCTCATGCCAAAGATGCATCTGGCCCTTCCGCCATGGAAGTGGATCCAGTTATCTCCGCGGAGCTCGTTGTTGTCGGCGAGCAGGAAACACAAGAAAGCACCACAACCACGATGGCTGAAGCTCCAGCTAAGGATGCCATCGGTAGCGGTAAAGAGGCGGTGGTAGGCGGAGCATCTGTCGAAGGCGGCGCCTCTGCACCCAAGACATCCACAGAATTTCCAAAGATAGTCTATCTGGCGCTTACGCCGAGTAGCTCTACTCTAGCTCCGGGTGTAGTCCCGACTTCTCCGACCTACGGCCTTGAGGATCTCCTCGGGCAAGCTGATATTCTGCGAGTAAATAGCCTTTCCTTCAGCAAAATATTTGCCGAGAGCGCCACCAATCTCAAGATCATCGCACTTGTAAGTTTATTTGCCTTTTCATTTCATATGAGTATCCCACTGTAGCCCCCAAGCTTTTAGATGGAAAACCATAGGTCTTTGTATCTGAATGCTCTAAAAGTGACTAAGATAGAAAACTTCTCACTATAGCCCCCAAGTATGTAGTTTGAATGAATTATTCCGACTAGATACTTCAGAGTAGCATACGCACTGTTTTTAAATTTCAATACTATAGCCCCCAAGCCTCTAGTTGAAAACTGAATTAGTTCTGACTAGATGCTTTAAGAAAGACTAAGCATATAGCTGAGTTTAAAACTCCACACTGTAGCCCCCAAGCTTCTAGTTGAAAAATACTTCCGACTAGATGCTTAAAGAAAGACTAAGCATATTTGCCGAGCTTAAAACTCTCACTGTAGACCCCAAGCCTCTAGGTGGATATTCCTCTGGCTAGATGTTCCAAGTAGACTATAACAGCTGTAATTTTCTTTCCGCGTAACAATAATGCTCGGAGGGGTATCGCCAAAGAGAAATTCCACAAGATGCACACAGATCTGGAAGACAAAAAGGGTAAAACTGCCTTCTTGAAGGATCAAATCACCAAGAGCAAGAGTCTATTTTTCCTTTCATTTTCGTGCTCAAACTTGTTCTTGTGCCATCACTCTCTGACTACTCACTTTGTGTACTGTTCTTTCTCTGTTTTGCAGAAGCCATTGCCAAGGCCAAGGACATCGTTGAGCAATCCAAGAACATTGAGTTGCTGGATAGCGAAGACAAGATCCTTAAGCAGGAGAGGACTGATACCTTGAAGATGCACGAGGACTCCACGGAGGCCCTACAAGAGTCCGCCAACACGGAAATCAACCACTTGAAGGAGGAGATTGCAATGCTCAAAGAGAAGAAGAAGGCTGCCGACGAGCAGAATCAGTGCAATCTTGATGCAAACAAGATCCTCCGACAAGAGCGGGATTCCATGGCGGAGACACTCCAGCAGGCTGAGGAGAGCATCTTTGGTAAGTGATCCTCCGTCTTGTACTTCTGTAAGTTCGATAGTTGAATTTTTTGTGCTATTGAACTCATGCGCTTCTTTGTCGAAATTGTAGCTCCCATTGGTTTAACGAATGCGCCTCCTCTGCCAAGGGAATGCATGGTTCTCGCTGGCAACTTTATCAGCACCACCGTCAAACAGGCCAAGGATATCACCAAGCCCCTCAACATCAATATCAAGGCGGTGGATTCTCTGATGAAGTACTTGGAGATCCTACGCCAAGCCCCCGAGCGTATCGTAAGCTGGAAAGCTTCATGTACACGGGCTGGCGCAAGGATGTCTCTAGCGATGGTGAAGGCGCACTACAAATATGTGGACATCAACGTGGGAACCTCAGGTCTTCCCGACGTAGATGATTAATGCCAGAAGATTAACCATAAGGCTATTTGGGCATCACTCGCGGGTTATGACACAAGGGTTGTCGAGTTGGTCGACCACAACATCTTCGTGCCGCTCGAAATCATTGACGGCGACCACCAGACCTCCTCCGAGTCTCTCAAGACCACCGACTTCGAAGAATATGGCTCTCCTGCCGCCGACGATGCTGCTTCCAAGTCTCCTGTGCCAGAGGAATATTAAACACTTATGTAATATTTGTTTCCTCTGAAAAGTTGTATGCGGAAAAACTACTTGTTAACTTAAGGCGGAAAAACAATAGTTGTGTTTTCCTGCTACTCAAGAACTAGTTCCAGCATGTAAATATTTTTTAAGCAAGTGCTGGCTTATCCATTACTTTGGTTTTTATGCTTGACCTTTCGTGAGTCCGAAGACTCGTTGTCGGAACCATGCGGTTAGGTGATGATGCCCAATGGCACCATAAAAAACCTAAGCACAAAATCGCTAACAATAAGTGCCCAAAGTCACTACGCCAGAATCCACACAAAAACAACAAAGAACATGTAGACCAGAAAACTTAAGCTAACGCCCGTAGGCGGAATTTTCACAAGTGCAAATGCAAAGCTTATGCATAAAGGTTTTATACGATCCAAAAATGAACACTAAAGGAGGTAAAAGACTCAAAAATATGAGTGAACCAGAGAGCTTTATTTCATTGATCGTATAAGAGGTACACAATAGATAAAAATGCTAAGTGTAGAAAGGACGTAGTTGTGCTATGTTCCATGGCCGATCAAGCTCTGGGTAGTCATTATCTGGGTCACGTCCCTTACTCTTATGATCATCGTTGGGTCTATCCTCTAGTTCACGATTATCAACGAGGTAGTAAGACCAATTGAGCAGCGCCTTGCTTATGATGAATGGTCCTTCCCATGGCGAGGATAATTTGTGTGACTTCTTCTGCTTAAGTCGGAGCATCAGGTCCCCCTCTTTAAATGAGTGATGCTGAATGCAGCAACTATGGTAGTTGTGTAGCTTCTGCATGTAGATGGCGGATCTTTGGCATGCCAACATGCGCTCCTCCTCGAGAAGGTCAACATCTAGGCGTCTAGATTCTTCAGCGTCATCTTCGTCGTAGGAGGAAACTCTTGGTGAATCGTGAAGGATGTCGGAAGGTAGGATGGCTTCTACTCCATATACCATGAATTAAGGGGTGTAGCCGGTGGATCTGTTGGGTGTAGTACTTAAACTCAACATCACAGATGATAATTCCTCCGCCCAGGCTCCAGTTGCCCTATGTAGCGGTGCCTCAAGACGTGGCTTGATACCTTACATAATTTATCCATTGGCTCGCTCAACCTGAACATTGGACTGTCGATGTGCCACAGATGCAAGGTCAAGTCGGATGCCCTTCTTCCAACAATAAGCTTCCACATCTCCGAGTGACAAGTTGCTGCCGTTTTCGTTGATAATGCTATGTGGGAGACACAATCTCACCACTAGATCCCAGACAAACCTAAGGGCAGTTACCCCATCAAGCTTTCTAACGGGTTTAGCTTCTATCCATTTGGTGAATTTATCAACTGCTACGAGTATATGTGTAAATCCACATGGTGTCGTTTGCAACGGACCAACCATGTCCAGCCCCTAGACTGCAAACGACCAAGTTATTGGTATTCTTCGCAATTCTTCAGCTGGAACATGTGGTTGTCGGGCATAATACTGGCATCCTAGGCACGTCTCAACCAGCTTGTCGGCGTCCGCCTTCGCAGTTAGCCAGTAGATCCTTGCCAGAAAGCTTTAGCGACCAACGATCAAGGAGCGGCGTGATGCCCGCAATATCCGAGATGGATCTCGCGAAGGATTTCAATACCTTCTTGCTGGGAAACACACTTAAGGTATACACCAGTGGTGTTTATTTTGTAGATCTGTCCATTGATTATGGTTTATCCCTTTGCTCGACATACTATCTGCCGGCTTTTGACTTCGTCGTCGAGCAAATTTCCGTGTACGATATAGTCCATGAACGGTTTTGTCCAAGCCGGAGGGACCTTTGTCACTGTGTGGACGAAAGAGTCAACTCTGTCCGAGTTGTCGATGTTGGCTCCCTTCACGGATGGTGTCCGTAGATGCTCCAGAAAAACTACAGGTAGAATTGGTTTGCGCCCTAATCCAAGCTTTGATAGTAGATCAGCCGCCTCATTTTGCTCCCTTGGGACATACTTGACTTCGTAGCCTAATAAGCTTTTGGCTATCTCATCCACTTCTTCGCGATATGCCGCCATCATAGGGTTCCACGCGTTCCAGGTGCCAGCCACCTGCTCGGCAACCAAGTCGGAATCTCCACAGCAAACTATGCGCTTGATGCCAATATCCTTGGCTACGCGCAGTCCGTGAATGAGTGCTTCATACTCTGCCATGTTGTTCGTAGCCTCGAAGTGGATTTGCAGAACGTAGTGTAGCTTTTCCCCGGTTGGTGACTGTAGAAGTACACCAGCCCCTGAGCCATTGAGTAGCTTTGATCCGTCAAAGTGCATCACGCAGTATTCTGGCTCTGGTATAGGGGTAGCATCTGGTATCTCCGTCCAATCTGCAATTAAATCCGCCAAGGCTTGTGACTTAATAATGTCGTGTCTCTCGTAGGTGATCTCAAAGGCGGCAAGTTCAAAGCCCAACTTCACGACACTTCCTATAGCGTCATTTTTGTTGATGATGTCGGACAGTGGAGCATTGCTCACAACTATGATGGGGTGCTCCTGGAAGTAGTGCCTTAGCTTTCGAGAAGCAAGGAACACTCCATAAGCTATCTTTTGGTAGTGCGGGTAACGCTGCTTGGACTCCGTCAAGACCTCGCTTACGTAGTAAACTGGTCGTTGAACTCCGTACTCATGCACTTGTGCTTTCCACTCTACCACGACGACGATGTTGATTACCCGGTTTTTGGCCGCCATGTAAATTAACATAGGCTCCCCAGGCTCGGGTGCTGCAAGGATAGGAGCTGAGGAAAGTATATCCTTTAGCTGCTTCAATGCTGCATCTGCCTAGTCTGTCCATGCAAATTTGTCTGCCTTCTTCAGTAACTTGTACAGCGGCAGAGCCTTCTCTCCAAGTCGGCTGACGAACCAACTAACTGTTGCAACACAGCATGTTAGACTTTGTATCTCTTTCAAGCATGTCAGACGGTTTATGTTTAAGATGGCCTTGATTTTATCCGAGTTGACCTTGATTCCACGTTGGGAAACGATGAACCCCAACAATTTGCTGGATGGAACCCTGAAGATGCACTTGTTTGGGTTAAGCATCATGTTGTATTTCCGGAGATTATCGAAGGTTTCTTTTAAGTCGGAGATTAAGTCATTTGACTTTTTAGACATCACCGCTATATCGTCGACATAGGCGTGAACGTTCCGACCAATTTGGTTGTGTAGGTAATGTTGCATTGTCCGCTGGTACGTAGCACCTACTTTTTCAGCCCAAAGGGCATCGTAACATAGAAAAATGTGTCGTAAGGTGTGGTGAACGAAGTGGCCAATTGGTCCGAATTCTTCATCTTTATCTAGTGGTATTCTGAGTATGCATCAAGAAAACATAAAAGTTCCAAGCCAGCCGTCGAGTAAATGACTTGTTCAATGCGAGGCAAGGCAAACGGATCTTTGGGACACGCTTTCTTCAAGCCGGTGAAATAAACGCACATTCTTAATTCTTTGGTTCACTTTTTGGGGACAAGTACAGAATTGGCCACACATTGGGTGTGAAGGAATTCTCGGATAAAACTGGCCTTAAGTAACCTAGCTATCTCTTTGCCTATGGCGCGTCTCTTCTCGTCTCCGAATCGTCATAGAGGTTGTTTCACCGGTTTACATTTTGGATCAATATTCAAGCTATGCTTGGCAAGTTCCCTAGGTACACCTTTCATGTCGGCAGGTTGCCAAGCAAATATGTCATTGTTCTCACGGAGGAACTCGATGAGCGCGCTTTCCTATTTAGGGTCTAGGTTCGTCCCAATGGCGGTGGTCTTGGAGGCATCGCCTACCACAAGTTCCACCGGCTTGGTCTCGATGGCGGCCTTGAATGCTGGGGCGGAATCAAAAATCTGTTTCTTCGACGCAGGCATCTCCGAGGCATCGACCTTGCTCTGGATATCCTTGAATTCTTCACTGTAGAGGACAACTTCCACAAAGGCTGTTTCTCCAATCTCGCAGTCCCTTTCCTTGGAAAAGCTTCCGGATACGGTGATGACACCATTTGGTTCGGGTATCTTCAGCTTGTTGTAGACGAAGCATGGCTTGGCCATGAAGGTGTGGAATATGCCGTGTCCGAATATGACGTGCTACACGCTCTTGAAGGGGACCACCTCAAAGGTAATCCATTCTTGGCGGTAATTGTTAACATCGCCAAAAGCGACCTGAAGTGTGATGCACCCAAGGGACTGAGCTTCTCGGCCACGGAACACGGTGTTGGTCCGCCTTAGGTTGGCCTCCGTCAAGTTCATCTTGTGCAGCATATCTAGGTACATGACGTTGGTGCTGCTTCCACTATACACCATGCACTTGGTGAATTCATTGCCATCAATCAGGGGGTTGATGACCATGGTGTATTGGTTCTCCGTAGGGATGAGGTCTGGTGATCCTTTTCCTGTCCCAAGTGATTGGAATCTCCGACCAGTGCAGGAATTGGAGAACTGGGGGTAGGGTAGCCATCAGTATCCTCAGTGAGGTTTTCTGTTGCTAGACAGTAGGGGTGCCAAGGAAAGTGTGGTAGACGGGGGCCTTCTTCTCGAAGGGGTTCTTTCCCTTGCCATCGCTCTTGGCGGCGTTCTTGGGGTCAATGTACTCGTGCATGTCACTTGAATCCTTGGACTCCTCCTTCTTCTTCTTCCCCTTGCCCTTGCCTCCCGGTCTGTTCTTCCGACTTTGCTTGTAACCGGGCTCCGGGTCCTCTTTGAGATCATTGACGAATTTGCAGTGGCGATTAGTGTGAGTGGCCTTGTCGTTGGCATCGAGGTGTATGAGGCACGGCATATCGCGGTACTCTTTGTAGGTTTGGGGAACGCGGAGCGTTACCGAGGTTGTTTCACTACCTCGCTGCTGCCCACGACCAGCCCCTAGTCCCCGGCCACGCTGTCCGCCATCATCTCTGCCTGCAAATGTCATATAGACCATGTCGGGAGTTTTCTTTTCTTCTTGCGGGCTATTCCGCTTGGTGTTGTTTTTCCTCCGAGCTTGAGTTGGAATGGCCGTTGCCGGAAGGGAGCCGCGAGCGTCATCATCGGCAGCCACGAACTCAGTAGCCAGCTGTATCATCTTGTTGAGATCGAGCTGGTGATTGTCCTGCAAGTGCTTCAAATATGTCGGAGCAACGTACCCCTTTCCAGCCCATCGATGAATGCGGACATGGCGGTCTGGGCGTGTACTCCTACGCAGGAATTCTGCATATCCAGCCAGCGGGAGAGGTAAGCGCGAGATGATTCGTCTTTCTCCTGCACGCACCACTATAGGTTGCCAATAGTATAGGGACGTTTGTACGTACCCTCGAAGTTCTTGGTGAATGCTTCTTCCATGTCCAACCAGTTGCAGATGGACTTCTTCAGCAAGTCATCGATCCATTGTCGGTCTATGCCCGCCAGCATCAATGGGAGGTACTTGACGGCAATGTTGGGGTTACCTTGGCGATCTCCACCGTGTTGCCGTGATCCTGCAACCATGTAGATAGCTTGGCGGTGCCGTCATAGGGCTTGATGGTCTTGTCAATTTGGAAACCCTTGGGGTAAGCTGTGGTCCGTATCACAGGCCCAAATCAGCATGGTCCCAGGTATGGTCCTTCTCGGGCCTCGTCGATCTTGTCCAGACGTGAACGTGCGTCATATGGCTCCGGGCTTCTTTTCTTCTTTTTCCATCAGGGGATGGGATGCGCGAACGACGCGGGCCTCCTCCACCATGGTGGCTGCTAGGGGGTGACGGAGGCGGAGGTGGCGGTGGGTTAGCCTTCTTGTTGTTAACCTCCTACGACGCCTCCCGCTTGTCACGATTTTTTGTCGGACGTTGAGGATCATGACGCGACCTGCTCTTGTGTCCTTGGTTGCGCTCCCCATCATGACGGGTCTGCTCCGTGTTGTCGCGGATAACAATGCCGCATTGCTCTGGCGGAGGCATGTCCGTGTGATGGTGAGCCTTGGGGTCTTCGCGATGTGGGGGGGATCGAGGCGGTGGAGATGGGCGATGAGGGTGAGCTTTGCCTCCGTGATTGGAGGATACGGGGATAGCGTCCTTCCTATTGCACGCATCCCTCTGTCTTCGTTCTGATGAACCCGTCTAGGACCCGACATCCTGAGGAGATCGATCCCTTGGTGGCTTATGCTGACTAGACTGGCAAAACGCTAGGTCAGACTCAAGCCTCTGGGAGATGGCCTTTTCCTGTTGTTTCATTGCCTTGGCCACAAGGTCATAGACCCTCTCCACAACCGCGGGTGATCTATCCTGCTCTAGAAGGGTCTTGGCGACGGCGAGGTTGAGAAGTGGGGTGGGCATCACCTGCCTGCCTTCGCTGTCAATGTATGGCTTTGCTTGTGGCAGCTTCGAGGGGGTCCATCCTTGGTTTCTCCGTACACCAGGATCGTTGATGACGCGAGCCGGAGCTTTCTTAGCCTGATGCTTCTGAAGTAGAGTCTTGTACTCAGCCTCCATGGCTCTAGCTTTCTCTATTGACTTCTGCACATTGGCCAGATCTCGATCCATCTTAGCACCTTGCTCCGCGATGGCCTGCGCTTCCTCCAGCAGCTGCTGGCGCTTCTCGTCAAGCTGTACTACGCTCCGGATATGAGCCACGGTCATGGGCTTGACGAGGAGGTTGCCATACATCACTCTATACACTGGAGTAATTTGGGTAGCAGCAGACGTGGATGCCGGAGGCGGCGGGTTTGCGGTGTTGTTATTACTCGGACTGGTGTTGAGTTCCTGCGGCTGCTGCACTGGGTTAGGTAGAGGGGGCATGACCTTTGCCCGATCCTTGTCGACAGCAACATGTGGTCCCTTCCCCATGTCTAGCGCTTTAGGCGGAGCTTGTCCGGGCTGGTCTTCTTCCATCACAGTCCCAATGGCGACGAACACCTCTCGGGATGTGACGGCCTTGTCGGCCTACTCGTCGCATTGGAAATCTTCCCCATCTCCTGCATAGCAGAGTCTAGCTCGTCCAGGCTGAAGTCTATCTCCTCCGAGTAAGCACTGATGTCGGTGTATAGCGCGTCAAGCATGGAGTCGGATGGTGCCGGGGCTTCTTCAACATTGGGTGATGGCGGTGCGACAGTGGCAATGATGAATGGAGATGGTGGTGCCACTGCAGCGATGACGATTGGAGGCGGTGGCAGTGGCGCAGCAACGACGACCGGAGGCGGTGGTGGCGGTGGCTAAGGAGGAGGTGCGCCGTCAATGAGCGCGAGCGCTGTTTGGGATGCCTCTTCAGCCTCAGCGTAGTTGTTGACGGTGTGCATCATGCCTTCGAAGGTGAGGCGTCCTGAAGCCTGCTGCCGCCCTAGCGAATGTCGGAGAAGTGTTCCATGGTCCAGTCCTTCCACAAAGTGATACATGGCATCATCATTGGGGTAATACGCCAGGTCGGCCCGTATGTAGAGCCACCTGGCAAGGTAATCGCGGGGTTTTTCTCCCTCTCTCTAAATGTAGTGCGCCAAATCGAAGATAGTAACCATGCCGACGAACTTGGATCTCTGCTGTCCAGATGCACGGACGAAGCCGGCGGATTTGCAGCGATTTTCCACCGTTATATCCTGCACGAGAGCGGTTTGGGTGGGCCTTGCATTCTTCCGATTGTTGTCGGCAAACTCTGAGGAGAGATCCGACTTTGATCCTTCTGTGAACGTGTCCTCCCCGTAGGCGGTCTGTGCAGGTCTTGACGCTCCTCCAACTCCCAGGGAACTAGTGCCCGAGTCAGTTTCGCCGATGATGAGGTGGATGTCTCCGATGGGGATGATCGAGCATCGTGTAGGGTTTGTCTTTGTCGGGATCCATAACTAGTCGGGAGGGAAGATCAGAACGTTGCCGGAGAAGAGAACGCGACCAATGGCTAAGGTTTCGCTGATTCCCGCGAACATCTTGGTCCTCGCCCGCTATAGAGCCTAAAGCGCCTCTTGCCCCACGTTGGGTGCCAATTGTCGTGGTATTGCCGACGAGTAAGCCATGGAGGGGTCCTCATAGAGCGTGTTTAAAGACATGGGGGAAGGCGGACGGTTGATGGGTACGAGGTAACACAGCTTACCCAAGTTCAGATCCCACGACGGTGGCAGAATCCTACTCCTGATATACGCCGAGTTATAGGGATTGGTTCGCTGTGCGCGAGTTGAGTTAATCGATTGCCCTAAAGGCTCCCATAGGCCTGACTTATATAGTCGCCAAGTCCTAGGGTTACAGGTAAAGTCCTAGCCGGACAGGTAACAAAGTCCTACACAGTATACAACTGGTCTAACGTGTCTTGCACTCCAAGGCTCCGGGTACGTCGGTGACTCCTCCGTAGCCTTCCTTCATCCGGCATGGCCCTCCCTTCTGGATCCATCTAACTGGGCCGCCTAGCAGGCCATAGGCCATGCTACCAACTGTGGGCCACCCTAGTTAGCCGGATAAGAGACATGCTACGAGGATACCCATATAGCATATCCCCAACACTACCATATTGGAAATTCTTAGAGGTTCGATGTGCAATCGATGTGATGCATGTGATGAAGAATATTTGCGTGAACCTGCTAGGCTTCTTGGGAGTTTATGGGAAAACAAAATATACACCGGAAGAACGAAAGGACCATCAACGTATGAAATACCTAGATGGCCTACATACAGAATGGTTTCAAGGTCATGCCAGCTACGCTCTTACCAAAGAAGAGAAGGAAATATTTTTTGAATGCTTGAGCAGTATTAAGGTCCCGTATGGCTTCTCATCGAATATAAAGGGAATAATAAATATGGCATAAAAAAGTTCCAAAACCTAAAGTCTCATGACTGCCACGTGATTATGACGCAAATGCTTCCGATTGCATTGGGGGGGCTTCTATCGGATAATGTTTGAGTACCCATTGTGAAGCTATGTGCATTCCTCAATGCAATCTCTCAGAAGATAATCAATCCTAAAGATCTACCATGGTTACATAATGATGTGGTCCAATGTCTTGTCAGTTTCGAGTTCGTGTTCCCACCATCCTTCTTCAATATTATGACGCACCTACTGGTTCACCTAGTTGAAGAGATTTCCATTCTTTGTCCTGTATTCCTACACAATATGTTTCCCTTTCAGAGGTTCATGGGAATCTTAAAGAAATATGTTCGTAACCGTGCTAGGCCAGAAGGAAGCATCTCCAAGGCCTATGGAATAGAGGAGGTCATTGAGTTTTGTGTTGACTTCGTTCCTGACCATAGGCCCATTGGTCTTCCTCAATCGCGGTATGAGGGGATACTGAGTGGAAAGGGTACTCTAGGAAGGAAATCAGTAATATGTAGGGACGGGCATTCTTACACTGAAGCACATTACATAGTTCTATAGAATTATATCTTGGAAGCCCCATATATCGAGGAACAAAAGAAATTTTTACGGTCCAACAACCCTGGAAAGCATGACTCTTGGATTAGAGATGAACACATGAAGAGTTTTGGCGATTGGTTGCAACATATCATAAAAAATAACACTCTTGGAGATCAACTATACTTGATGTCTAGGTCACCATCTTTGACTATATCGACTTTCCAAGGGTACGAGATAAATGGGTATACATTTTACACGATCACCCAAGATAAAAAGAGCACCAACCAAAATAGTGGTGTCCTCTTTGATGCAACAGATAACAATGGGTCAAAGACCACATATTATGGTTACATAGAGGAGATATGGGAACTTGACTATGGACCTACTTTTAAGGTCCCCTTCTTTCGGTGAAAATGGATCAAGCTGACAGGAGGAGGGGTTGAGGTAGACAAGAAGTACAGAATGACATCGTTGGATCTCAACAATCTTGGGTACTTAGACGAACCATTCTTCTTAGCCAATGATGTGGCTTAGGTTTTCTATGTGAAGGACATGTCTACCAAACCTAGAAAAATAAAAAATAAGCAAAAGAATACATCATATGATGAGCCAAAGCGCCACATAGTTCTTTCAGGAAAAAGAAACATCGTGGGAGTGGAGGAAAAGACAGACATGTCAGAAGATTGTGATAGGTTTCATGAAATTCAGCCCTTCGCAGTGAAGGATGACCCAAGCTTCATGTTAATGAATGAAGATGCTCCATGGATATGGCAGAATCAGAAAGGGACACACGGGAAGAAATGATGTGTAATAATGTAACATTTTATGAATGAAGATGCTCCATGTGCCCATTTTAATGTATTAAACATAGTTATGAATGAAGATGATCTATGACTGCCTAGTGTTGTCTGCAAACCATCTTCAGTGTGTTAGTCCCGTTTTGTGGCTGGAACGGGACTAAAGGGGAGGCCTTTTGTCTCGATTCGTACTTACTATTAAGATCGGATCTCCAAACACGCGTGGTCACATATTAGGGAGTGCCTCTATGACCAACTTAAGGGGCATGCCAGAGGACTGGGCTTCGGCGGCATATCCCTCAAGCTGGCCGTAGTGGTGTCCCTACTCTCGCACACCATATTGCAGCTTGTAACTTCTCTAACTAGATCAATACGCCTGGGAGCTAACTAATTTCACATATTAGGGAGTGCCTCTATGACAAGTTTCTTAGTGATGCCGGAGGACTGGGCTCCGGCAGCATCTCCCTGAAACTGGACGTAGTGGTGTCCCTGCTCTCTAAGACCATCTTGGAGATGCCTCAAACTGGCTGGAGGACTGGAGTCACAAGGATGCATATTTATAGTACAAGTATCTCGGCATAGTGTCGACACTCACGACATAATGTCGACACTCACCCCTATTAGTGCTCACTCGTGTTTTGTCCCGGTTGGTGTCTCCAACCGGGACTAAATCCTTTAGTCCCGGTTGGCAACACCATCCAGGACAAGGTACAAGCCACACGACATAATGTCGACACTCACCCCTATCATTAGTGCTGCATATCCCACCCTCCCGCAATCCCTTCAGTAGCGGTTGGTTTCTCCAACCGGGACTAAAGATGAACCCTCTATTTATAGGCATTTCCCTCTATTTATAGGCCTTTCCCTCTATTTATAGGCCTTTCCGTCGGCGTCAACGATGGAGTACTGGACATCGTCGGGCATGTCCAAGACTAGGATCCGCCGGGATGGCACTAGATGATGTAAACAGATGTATGGATATTATATTAAGATTCTTTATATTTTTCTGATAATAATAGACATATTATTTGTTTTATTTGGATTTTTACAATAGGAGATATGATTTTCCAAAGTTTTATACTTGATTTGAATAAAAAATGAAAATTTACAAATGACACAATTTATAAATGATGCAAACAGATGTATGGATATTATATTAAGATTATTTATATTTTCTGATAATAATAGACATATTATTTGTTTTATTTGGATTTTTACAATAGGAGATATGATTTTCCAAAGTTTTATATTTGATTTGAATTAAAAAGGAAAATTTTCAAAAAAGACACTAGTACTGGGTCGTGGCTGGACCCGGGACTAGAGGGTGCCTGGCGCTCGCGAAAATTAAGCGGCCGAAAAAATCCTCTAGTCCCGGGTCGTGGCTGGACCCGGGACTAGAGGGGGTCTCTAGTCCCGGGCCATGGCTTAGCCCGGGACTAAAGGGTGGGGCGTATAAGTACACCGCGCCTGCGCCTGGCCGCCAACACCTAGCACTTGGCAATATCGACAAGGTGAAGACGAACATACGAGCTCGAGAACGACGCAGGGGAGGAGCTGCCCGATTCCCCCGCACCGCCGCCCTTGTCTCCAGCTGCCCCGCCGTGCCGCCGCGCGCCTCCCTGTTGTGCCGCCGCCCCCCACAGATCGAGCTCCCGCCACATGATACGTCGTAAACGTATCTATAATTTTTGATGCTCCATGCTTGTTTAATATCCACTTTGCTATGTTTTGCCTACACCTTGAGGTATTTTTATACACTTTTTGGAACTAACCTATTGACAAAATGTTACAGTGCCAATTGCCTATTTTCTGCTGTTTTTGGTTTAAGAAAGATAAAAAATAAATATTCTCGGAATTGGACGGGACAAAAGCCAAAGTTCTTATTTTTCCTGAAGCGATACGGAAAATTGAAGACGAGACGGAGGACACCAGGGTGGCCACACCCTAGGTGGGCGTGGGTCCCACCCTGGCCGCGCCCATAGGGGGTGTGGGCCCCCTGGCCCTCCATCGACCTTGCCTCCTTCTCCTATAAGAAGCCTCTGACCCAAAAACCCTAAATAATCTGGCGGAAATCCACGAAAACCTCCACAGCTCCGCCGCCACCGAAGGGGAGATTCGGGGGACGGAAAGTCTTTGTTCTGGCACCCTGCCGGGACAGGGAAGTGCCCCCGGAGCCATCTCCATCGATATCCACCACCATCTCCATCGCCGTTGCTGATTCCCATGATGAGGATGGAGTAGTTCTTCCTCGAGGCTAAGGGCTCTACCAGTAGCTATGTGTTCATCTCTCTCTCTATGCATGATCTTATTGTGGTCATGAGCTTTGTAATCAAGTAGATCTACCTTGATACTCAGGTGCTTTAATAGATCTCTGCTCTCCTCACGAGTGTGAAAGTGACAGCATGCACACCGTGGTGGCACTTAGGCTAGATGTTACATAAATACTCAATTGCTTTAATAGATCCATGCTTTCCCCACGTGTGTGAAAGTGACAGCGTGCACGCCGTGTGTGGCACTTAAGCTAGATTATATATATATTTATCATGAGTTATATTTGGAGTTGGATGTCTCTATGAAATTGTGGTGCTTGTTGGAACCATCTAGCGCTCAAGGTGACAGTGTGGGGTTATCTAGATGGGGACGGCGGACTTTGAGGTGTGCTTTTGTAGGCCTACCGTGGATTAGAGTGTCCAACTGGAGAGTAGTTAAGTGTAGTATCATGAAGAGAGGATATTTATATGAGAGAGTGTTCAGTAGTGAAAGTATGATCCCTAGGCCTTGTTTCTAAACATTGAAACACCGTTTACAACTAGATCTGTTGCATGTTTGCTTGCTTCCATCTTTATTTCAGTTTGCTTTTAGTCTCTCCCACGTCAACAACAAGTCAGAAGCTCTTTTCTTGCACCCTTACCACTTGTATTTCACTATCTCTTCGCCGAACTAGTGCACCTATACACCTGACAAGTGTATTTGGTGTGTTGGGGACACAAGATACTTCTTGTATCTTTATTGCAGGGTTGCTTGAGAGGGATACCTTTGACCACTTCCTCCCTAAGTTTGATAAACCTTGGGTAATCCACTTAAGGGAAACTTGTTGCTATTCTAGAAACCTCTGCACTTGGAGGCCCAACAACTGTCTACAAGAATAGAAGTATGTAGACATCAAGCTATTTACTAGCGTCGTTGCCGGGGAAGAAAGGCAAAAGGCACTCACACATGTTACCCCATGGCAACAAAGCGTAAAGCTATTTTAAAGCGCCGTTACTAGGAGGAGTAAAAGGTACTCACATCCTCCGGTGTGAGTGCTCGAAGTTATTTCCTTTAGATTATGCAATTTTGTATTTTTGTTTATTTTTTTCACTAGTTAGGCTTAATGGAAAACAAAAAAATTAGAGAGATTTATAGTATTTATCTTGAGTTAGGACAAGAAGTGTTTGAAGAGAAAATTAAAAAACCTATGGATATTTAGTTGCATGCTAATAGCAATGTTATTAGGATGAATTCTTTGAACACCATTATTGCAAATGTTACGCAAACGTCTAAGCTTGGGGAAGCTAGTTTTTATGAAAATGATCTTTTTAGTCCCCCAAGTTTAGAGGAGAAAATTTACTTTCATGATACTTTACCTCCAATATACGATGATTACAATGATGAATATGATATTTTAAGTCCACCTACTATTGAGGAGGTAAATAATTGTGATTACAATATGCCTCCAATATTTGATGATTATGGTGAAGAGGATAACAATGATAGCTATTTTGTTCAATTTGCTCCCACTACAATTAATAAGAATGACTATGCTTATGTGGAGAGTAATAATCATTTTATGCATGTGGCTCATGATAATAATGTTTTATGTGATAGTTATATTGTTAATTTTATTCATGTTGCTACCAAAAGTTATTATGAGAGAGGGAAACATGGTCTTATGCATCTCAAAAATATTAAGATTCCCCTCTTTATGTTGAAAATTTTGAAGTTGCACTTGTTTTGCTTTCCTATGCTTGTTGCTTTGTGCTTTCAAGACTTGTTTCTTTACAAGATTCCTATGCATAGGAAGTGGGTTAGACTTAAATCTGTTTTGAATTTACTTCTTGATGCTCTCTTTTACTTCAATTCATATTTCTTATGTGAGCATTTTTCAGACTATCAAGCCTAACTTAAAGGCGTTAAAGAAAATTACTTGTTGGGAGATAATCCAAGCATTTTCTTGAGTCTTAGAAGTTATTACTTATGTAATGACTTCTCCTTATCCTTTTTATTTGCTTTTTGTTCCAAGAATAACCTCTAATAAGAGGGAAGTAAGATTTGGGGAGTTGCTGTCCCAAAACAGATTTTTGTGCTCCACTATAAACATTCGTGAGAAATCTCTGTAAGTCGGATTGAGCTGCAAATTTACTAATAAATGCCCCAGTATGTTAGCTAACTTTCGTTAGTTCAACACTTTTTTTATTTGAGCAACAGAAGGTCTTCGAAAAAATCAATTTCTACCTTCTGGTCTGTTTTGACAGATTTCTACCATTATTTGCATTTGCTTCTTATTGATTCCTTTTTGGGTTCTTTTTGGGAAATTGAGATTTTTGAAGGAATTGTGTTTTTAGTGAAAAAATTAGTTGTTCTAAAGCTAAACCCAAGGGTCTATTATCTTTTGAATACACTAATGTGGCTAATGAAGATTGGGTGAAGTTTTGTATAAAGGAAAATTTTCAGGTGTAGAGAGAGAATGATGTAATGAGATGAAGAACGGACAAAAGCTCAAGCTTGGGGATGCCACCCCGTGTCACCCCAAGAAATATTCAAAAGGTATAAGCGTCAAAGCTCGGGGATGCCCAAGGCATCCCCTTCTTCATCAATAAAAATCTCAGGTCTTTCTACACTGTTGTGTTGTTCTTGGAGCTGATGGTGCTCTACGTGGCACTTTGTTGGTAACCCCAAGCGTAGGGTGTGAAGAGCAAAGCATCAAGTTTTCCCTCAGTTGAGATCGAGGTTATCGAACTAGAAGGAGGAAGGAAACGTCACACAGGTGTTGCAAACAACGTGGAGACCTGCACAACACAAACTCAAGACTTTGCCCCAACGAATCAGTGAGGTTATCAAGCTCACCGGTTTGCTATAACAAAGGATGAAACGTATGGTGTGGAAGGTAATGGTGGTTTGCATCAAGTAAACAGGTAACAGTGGAAGATGTATCAATGGTAAAGATTGGACCAGGGTCCATAGTTCACTAGAGGTGCTCTCCTTAGATAAACAACATGGCATGAAGGGTAAACAAATTACAACAGGGCAATTGACAGGAACTGAGCAAAGCATAACAATGCAATACTAGTCAGAAAGATCCTATGAGATTCGATTGGGCAATACAACAAGATACATAGACAGGCATCCAACTACATCTATGACTAGAAGTCCACCTTCAGGTTATCATCCGACCCCCCTCCAGTATTAAGTTGCAAGCAATAGACAACTGCTTTAAGCAAAGTGTGTAAGGTAAACAGTCCACATGTTCTATGAACAATAGACTGTTGCTTTCCCCCTAATGGCAACAACACATCTACAACCGAAGAGATTTCTGTCACTCCCCTTGGAAACTAGAGGCATGAACCCACTATCGAGCATAAATACTCCCTTTTGGAGTCACTAGCAACTACTTGGCCAAGGTAGCCACTAACAACAGAGCATGCAAGATCACAAACAACACAGAAATGATAGAATCATAAATACAAAACCATTAATCAATACAACATAATAATTCAATATCCATCGGATCCCCACAAACACAACATGCATGATTACAAATAGATTAGATGTTGATCATGAACGGAGATCACAAGATCTATACATGAAAGCACAAAGGAGGAGATACAACCATCTAGCTACTACATGGACCCATAGTCCAAGGTGGAACTACTCACGCATCATACCAGAGAAGAAGGCCTCCGGGATGATCTCCCCTCCGGCAGGGTACTGGAAAGAACTTCAGATCCGCCTGATGTAGGGACGATTGTGGCGGCAGCTACAGACGGTTTCGTGGAAATTTGATCGGGTGCTTAGGGTTTAGGTATCGGGGGCTTCTTATAGGCGAAGGGGGAGTCCAAGGAGGTGGCCAGGGGGCCCACACCCTGCCTAGGCGCGAGCCCACCCCTGGCCGCGCCTAGGGGGGTTGTGGCTGCCCTGGCACGCCTCTCCGTCTCCCCTTTAGACTTCTTGTTCCCCACGGAAAGTTATTGACTTTGCCGTTTGTCCCGTCCAATTCCGAGAATATTTCCTTACTAGCTTTTTTGGAACCAAAAACAGCAGAAAACAGGCAACTAGCACTGTGGCAACTTGTTAATAGGTTAGTACCAGAAAACATATGAAAAGCACCTCAAAGTGTGGAAAAAGCAAAACAAAGTAGATACTAAACAAGCATGGAACATGAAAAATTATAGATATGTTTTTGATGTATCAGGAGCGTCTTAGTTTGATTGAATAAGCTGGTTTGTTTACAGAACAATTATTTTGGAGAGATATACACTCTATTTTCATTGCCTAGATGTTGGGCCACGTAGAGATAAAACAAAAATTCCCCTCTAACGTGGTGATCCCAAGATCTAGCTGAGGTAGAAGGCCACGAGGTTTACCACTAGACGCGCAGTTGCGGATTACTTATGAAGCCCGTCAGTTGATGCAGTGTAGTCCTCATGATTCGATCGTCCAGGTGCTGATCGCACAACACCTCTGCTGGTATCCATACGTACAAGGAGGAGAGCCGGCGGCGAACTACTAGGTTCGTGACGACGGCTGGACTGCTGTGGAGCTAGGGTTTCCAACACATGGAATGACCTAACCGAACAACAATTAACCTTTCTGCGTTACGGTGCTCCACTATATATAGGGAGTGAACATGGGCTCTGCTCGCGCGACCCATTCACTAAAGCCCATATAACACTAGTCACCGTGAGTCCAACTCACTAACTCAGTCCTAATCCGGTTTAGGTCCAACCCAACCAGATTACAGGTTCAGATCCAATCCGAACTTTCTCCCGCTCATAAGTGTGTGACCCCGCAGGCTCATGGCTACTTGGACACGATTGACTCCGACTCTCAATCGATCAGTCGGTAGCGGATCCTAGCAGAACATGCCGACTCCCAAGTACCAAAGAGTCATGACGACTCACCTTTCCAATGTGACTTTCGTCCGAGTCCCTTTTTGACTCACGATATACCTTGTCAGACTATAGGCGAATATATGTCATCCCTTAACTAGTCCGACTCTCTTTTCGATCCGAGATAATTGATTCACCCGACTAACTCTTAGTCGATCGCTTCGGTTAACTCTTAACCGAGTCGTGCATGGCCATGCTTTCCGAATCATATCTCACGAGAGGGCCCAGAGAATATCTCTCCAAGTGGAGGGGCAAAATCCCATCTTGGTTAATCACATCACGCAGCTTGATTCTCAGTCGACCCGAACTCTGCCTTTATAACTGACCAGTTACAGATCAGCGTTTGACAGAACCTAAGTCGGTGATCCTCAACTCTTACTATGGAACAACCTCAGGTCTAAGGATTACATTGATTGAGATATACAAATGACAACTCGTTCGTTGTACCTCAATATGGGTCAATCCGACTCGCTAAACTCTTTAGTCGAATCTGTGTACGTTGGAATAGCATCTCCATGCCCATGACAAGTGGAACCGAATCATCAAGCCAACTTTCACATTGGTCTAAGTTGTGTGTCCAGCACAACCTCAATGACCAAGGATATTTATTACAAACAACATGAATGCATAGTTCCACAACCGAATCACATATTCAATGATATACATCACACGTTTATACAAGGACTACTTAATATATTTATGAATACAATGGGAAATATCATCATACATGATTGCCTATAGGGCATATCCCCAACAGTCTCCCACTTGCAGTAGAGTCAATCTTCTGACATCACATGTCTAAGCATCTAATGCCCATGGCTCTCACGTGCGCCTCATGCTTCGGCTGTGGTAACGGTTTTGTCAACGGATCCGCAATATTTGCATCCGTGTGTACCTTGCATAACTTGATATCACCCTGATCCACAAACTGGCGAATCAGGTGGTACCGCATGAGTATGTGCTTGTTCTTCTGGTGCTGTCTAGGTTCCTTGGCTTGTGCAATAGCACCATTGTTGTCACAATACACGTCCGATGGATTGGACGAGCCCTGAACCACACCAAGATCCATGAGGAAATTCCTCATACAAACAAACTTCCTTTTGCGCCTCCGTGACAATATACTCACCTCTGTTGTGAAGCAGACGCCTCTTGCTTGGAACTCTTCCATCTCACAGCACCTCCATTTATAATAAATACGTATCCGGATTGCGAACGAGAATCATCAGAGTCGGTAAGATAACTCGCATCCGTGTATTACACTGAGTTCATCTTCACCACCATAAACCAAGAACATATCCTTAGTCCTTCTCAAGTACTTTAGGATAGTTTTAGCCGCTGTCTAGTGGATCTCTCCAGGATCAGCCTGGTATCTTCTCACAACACTTAGAGCATAGGAAACATCCGGCCTAGTACAAATCATGGCATACATGATGGATCTGACTGCAGAAGCATATGGAATCGCACTCATTCGACTTTGCTCATCAGTTGTCGAAGGACACTGAGTCTTGCTAAGTTTTACACCATGGGACATCGGTAAGAACCCCTTCTTAGACGATTCCATGTTGAACTTCTTCAACACTTTGTCCAAATAAGTACTCTGACTCAATCCAATGAGCCTCCTTGATCTATCTCTATAGATCCGGATTCCGAGGATGTATGTTGCCTCACCCAAGTCTTTCATTGAGAAACTCCTTTCTAATGATTCCTTGGTTTCTTGCAACATCTGGACATCCTTTCCAATCAGTAATATGTCATCCACATATAAGAATTTTACTTTGCTCCCACTAAACTTCTTGTATAAACAAGAATCATGATCACTCTTGATGAAGCCAAACGATTTGACTACCTCATCAAAGCTAATATTCCAACTCCAAGATGCTTGCTTCAACCCATAAATAGATTTCTGAAGTTTGCATACCTTGTCAGCATTAGCCGGATTGACAAAACCCTCAGGCCGTATCATATACACGTCCTCGGTTAAATTTCCGTTAAGGAAAGCCGTTTTGACATCCATCTGCCATATCTCATAGTCGAAATAGGCCGCTATAGCTAACATGATCCGAACTGATTTAAGCATCGCTACGGGCGAGAAAGTCTCATCGTAATCAACTCGTTGAATTTGTTGGAACCCCTTCGCGACAAGGCGTGCTTTATAGACGGAAACATTTCCATCCATATCAGTTTTCTTCTTAAAGACCCATTTGCACTCGATGGGTCTTGAACCGTCTGGCAGATCAACCAAGTTCCAAACTTGATTTTCATCCATGGACTTTAACTCGGATCTCATGGCTCCAAGCCATGACTCGAAATCAGATCCCACCATCGCTTCCGAATAATTTGCCGTCTCATCACTGTCTAATAGTAACACATCACGAACACTTCGTAATCTTGCCGATCTTCGTAGTACACGTGCTGCCGCTGGCTCAGCTACCACGACCGGCTCAACCTCCAAGGTTTTTGCCGACTCTCTACTAGCCGGTTCCTCTCGAATTTCTTCGAGCTGCACCGTGCTCCCACTTACTCCCCGACTGAGAAACTCTTTCTCAAGGAAGACACCGTTCCGAGCGACAAACACTTTGCCCTCTTCTCGGTTGTAGAATTAGTAACCCAAGGTTTCCCTCAGATACCCCACGAAAATACACTTATCCAACTTGGCCGTAAGCTTGTCCGACTGGAGTCGCTTGACAAATGCTTCACAACCCCAAATCTTAAGAAAAGACAAACTCGGTTTTTTGCCTGTCCACATCTCATGCGGTGTCTTCTCTACCTATTTTGATGGTACTCTGTTTAGTCTGAACGCCGCTGTTTCTAGACAATAACCCAAAATGATAAAGGCAGATCTGTCCGACTCATCATTGATCGTACCATATCCAACAAGGTCCGATTCCGCCACCATTCCTTTGTGGCGTTCCTGGCGGAGTAAGTTGAGGAACTATTCCACAACTTTTCAGATGGTCATCAAACTCATGGCTCATGTACTCGCCTCTTCGGTCCGACCGAAGAAACTTTATTTTCTTGCCGAGTTGATTTTGTGCTTCATTCTGGAATTCTTTGAACTTTTCAAAGGCTTCCGACTTATGTTTCATCAAGTAGATATATCCATACCTACTCAAATCATCAGTGTAGGTAATGAAGTACTCATAATCACCCCTGGCTGTCGTGCTCATTGGTCCACGTACATCACTATGTACTAGTCCCAACAAGTCGGACGCCCTTTCGCAACTCTTTGCAAAAGGTGTCTTGGTCATTGTGCCAAGTAGGCAAGATTCGCATGTCTCGAACGACTCCAAGTCGAACCAAGTTAGGAGTCCATCATCATGGAGCTTCTTCATGCGTTTCCAACTTATATGACCAAGCCGACAGTGCCAAAAGTAAGTCATATTCAGATCATTTCGTTTCAACCTTTTAACATTTATGTTATAAACCCGCTCACCATCTAGATTCAAAATAAATAACCCATCCTAGACGGGTGCAAAGCCGTGAAACATATCATTCAAATACAAAGAACAACCATTATTCTTGATATTCGACTCATAGCCTTGCCTCATCAAACATGAAGCAGAAATAATGTTTCGACTGAGCACTCGAACATAATAACAATTATTCAGTTCCATAATGAATCTGGAAGGTAAATGAAGTTGCATCGTGCCGACTTCCAACGCAGCAACTCTTCCTTTGTTGTCGACTCGAATATCAACCTCGCCTCTTGCTACGCTCCTAGTTCTTACTAGTCCCTGCAACGAGTTGCAGATGTGAATAACTGATTCGGTATCATATATCCAAGAACTATTAGGTGCATCAGCAAGATATATGTCTATAACATTGCAAACAAGTGTACCTGAGTCGGAAGTCATACCTCCACTCTTGGCTTTGTCGGCCAAGTACTTGCTGCAGTTCCTCTTCCAGTGGCCATCCGCCTTGCAGTAGAAGCAAGTGGATCCGGATGAAGGAGATGGCTTAGTCCCTGAGGAAGCGCTTGGGACCGGGTCCGGAGCCTGCTTTCCTCGTGACTTAGCCTTCTTCTTAGTCCAAGAACTCTTCTTGAACTTAGCCTTATTCTGCACCATCAACACTTGACTGGCGCCCTTCCTGAGATCCGCCTCTGCCTGCTTGAGCATCCCATGCAATTCAGTGAGATTCTTATCCATACCATGCATGTGGTAGTTCGAAATGAACTGCCCATATGCACTAGGAAGAGAGTTCGGAATTATATACGTAGCGAACTCTTCGATAATGGGGTAGCCAAGCCTCTCCAAAGACTGCATGTAACCAACCATTTTGATCACATGCGGACTCAGTGGATCACCATCCTTAAGCTTGCAACTCAGCAAAGCCTGAGAGACTTGATACCTCTCAGTTTTCGCCTGAGCCTGGAACATACTTTTGAGGCTTTCGATCATCGTAGGCCTCAACATGCTCGAACTGCTTTTGCAAGTCCGGTTCCATGTGAGCAAGCATAAGACAAATAATATCCGTGGACTCATCCTTAGCCCGACAGTAGGCATTGGTGGCAGCGACAGTCGCATTCTCATTCGGCTCATCTGGGAGTGGGTTGTCTAGGACATTGTCCTTCTTTTATTGTTTGAGAACAATTCTCAGATTTCGATACTAGTTGGTAAAATTAGTGTCGTTCAGTTTATCTTTCTCAAGGATAGTTCTCAACGCAAAACCGGATATCTGAGACTAACTGCTACTTCGTGCCATGATCTACAACATAAAATATGCAAAACACTTAAGACATTTATTCATAAAAGAGCAAGCATATTAAATACTTTAATATTCTATTATCCCACTAGAACCAACACCCCTCCGATGGTTACTTAGTGATTCAGGATCCTAAATAAGCAAGTCGGCTAGTGAGCTTTAGCATCACCGCTAGCCGCCAAGTGATCTAGGTAGACAACTCCTTGTTAATCGTATCTCATACGACTCCTGTTGGACGGGTGGCATCACATGCCCCGGCTCCCATCCGACTTTTCCCTGAGTCCCACAACTGTTGTGATAGACCCGTCTAGCTTACCGAGTGTTTCCGCAGTAAGAGCCCGACTCGAACCCACCTAGTCGGAAAGAATTGGCAGCACCTCAATTTTATGAGCCCACTACAAAAAATGCCGACTTGTGATGGTGCAAACACTGGCAGGAAAACCGACTAGACCTTCTTTGAGGGATTAAATTTTATAGACTATCTAATAGAGGTAAAACTGAGAAATAACAATAACACAAAATAAAGCAATTATAATGTGAAATGGTATGGCTCTCTTCATGGAGATCTCCATCTCCACAAAGCCTGTAATCCGACTCGTGCCAACTCTTGTCACTTGCCGTCTTACTCCATGTCGCCGACATGTACAACGCCTTGCATGCCTTCCGGGTTCTCCAAATAGCTACACTAGCTTAGTAAAGTAAATTACAAGAAGAATCCGACACGCAGGTCGTTATACAAAAAAATGACAGCACCTAGGCTCCAGCCGGCTCACAAAAATCGTGATTCGCAGATCACGTATGGATTACACACATACATCACATGCACATGAACCATACGATTCACAACTTCCTGCAAAAACAAGTTATGCATAGATACAATATCTACCGGCGCTGTGAAACTCGCAATGACATCTAAGGCGCTACGACAGGGCGAAGCCGGCGGTCCTAGATCTACCATTCCACGACCTCAGCTATATGATCACGGAAATCAGATCTACCATTCCCCGAGTACAGTTGATCCAATCAACCTTGTACAAAAACGATCTATCTCATAGATCGACCACCAAAACAGCACATAGATCTCATCTACAGCAAACCGCATATCACATATGCGAGATCTCGAGCCTAAAACCAGAAGCTATCGCTCTGATACCACTGTTGGGCCACGTAGAGATAAAACAAAAATTCCCCTCTAACGTGGTGATCCCAAGATCTAGCTGAGGTAGATGGCCACGAGGTTTACCACTAGACGTGCAGTTGCGGATTACTGATGAAGCGCGTCAGTTGATGCAGTGCAGTCCTCACGATCCAATCGTCCAGGTGCTGATCGCACAACACCCCTGCTTGTATCCACACGTACAAGGAGGAGCGCTAGAGGCGAACTGCTAGGTTCATGACGACGGCTGGACTGCTGTGGAGCTAGGGTTTCCAACACATGGAATGACCTAACCGAACAACGATTAACCTTTCTGGGTTATGGTGCTCCACTATATATAGGGAGTGAACGTGGGCTCTGCTCGCGCGACCCATTCACTAAAGCCCATATAACACTAGTCACCGTGAGTCCAACTCACTAACTCAGTCCTAATCCGGTTTAGGTCCAACCCAACCAGATTACAGGTTCAGATCCAATCCGAACTTTCTCCCGCTCATAAGTGTGTGACCCCGCAGGCTCATGGCTACTTGGACACGATTGAGTCCGACTCTCAATCGATCAGTCGGTAGCGGATCCTAGCAGAACGTGCCGACTCCCAAGTACCAAAGAGTCATGACGACTCACCTTTCCAATGCGACTTTCGTCCGAGTCCCTTTTTGACTCACGATATACCTTGTCAGACTATAGGCGAATATATGTCATCCCTTAACTAGTCCGACTCTCTTTTCGATCCGAGATAATTGATTCACCCGACTAACTCTTAGTCGATCGCCTCGGTTAACACTTAACCGAGTCGTGCATGGCCATGCTTTCCGAATCATATCTCACGAGAGGGCCCAGAGAATATCTCTCCAAGTGGAGGGGCAAAATCCCATCTTGGTTAATCACATCACGCAGCTTGATTCTCAGTCGACCCGAACTCTGCCTTTATAACTGACCAGTTACAGATCAGCGTTTGACAGAACCTAAGTAGGTGATCCTCAACTCTTACTATGCAACAACCTCAGGTCTAAGGATTACATTGATTGAGATATACAAATGACAACTCGTTCGTTGTACCTCAATATGGGTCAATCCGACTCGCTAAACTCTTTAGTCGAATCTGTGTACGTTGGAATAGCATCTCCATGCCCATGACAAGTGGAACCGAGTCATCAAGCCAACTTTCACATTGGTCTAAGTTGTGTGTCCAGTACAACCTCAATGACCAAGGATATTTATTACAAACAACATGAATGCATAGTTCCACAACCGAATCACATATTCAATGATATACATCAGATGTTTATACAAGGACTACTTAATATATTTATGAATACAATGGGAAATATCATCATACATGATTGCCTCTAGGGCATATCCCCAACACTAGAACATTCTAGTTTTCACTATTATTGTATGTGAGTGTTTTGCTAGCACTGTGTTTATCCTTAGTTTTCTTGTGCTTTTAGCTTAGAACTTTTTAGTTCTTCTTTGTGGATTTGTGATACAAGCTCACTGGTCTTTATTGATTATTATCTTTGTGAGTTGTTTCAAATAAGTTGGGTGGTGTTGGATAAAGAGTAGGAAGCTTCATGCTTATAGTGGTACAAAAGGGAGCTTGTTTTAACTGTGGCTTAGACTTTATCATATCATGCTAGATGTTGTTTTGACCTGATGCTTAGTGATTATTGATGTAGCTTGACTTGTTCCAAACAATTGGGATTGCTTAATGTGCCTTGAAAGAATCATGCGTTTTTAGCATACAAAAGCATAATATTGTGGTATTCTCCTTTGATGGTTTATTTGGGTTAACTTGGCACATGCTCACACCATATTATGACTATGAACCAGTCACCTTAGCCTCTATGATCATTTAGTTCTTGACTTGTCGTACCACTTTATGCTTTGATTGATAATGTTTTGTCGCTCTGCATGATTATGTCCATTATTTCTCTCTTAGTTGGTCGCTCCCAGACTTTTGCTAGCCTCCACTTGTATTGAGTAAGCTCTACTCATGCATTCAACTCCCAAGAAACCAAGTTATTCCAAAGTGTCCACTATAAATTCCTATGCATGGTGTGTTACCACATTCCAAGTATATTCTTGTTTTCAGCTATCTTCCAATTAAAAAGTTTTTTGTTATGTGAAAACTTAGTGATTAAATCTCTCACGAAATTGATGTCACACCTTTTATTTCTTTCCCCTAATAAACTTGAACCATTGTGTCATCTATGTTTTATATGCTTGCACTTATACGTTGGGATTAGCAGAACCGTGCTGTCACGGGGAACGCTTTCAACACTTTTTGGATATCTATCCAGTTGATATCATGCTCTTTTGTCTATGGATGTCGTCGGTGTGAAATAAAAGGGAAGCTTGTATGTCCATGGAGTTATGTATTTTGTGTTAGAGAAATGCCTGGGCGGCTAGCCTAAGCCATGCATAATCATGGTCGAAACTTGCAGCATCCACTACTAGGAAAATGGCTATAGGTAATCAGCACATCCGTGGCTCACATGGTTGAAGTGCCCCACGGATAAAACAGGCGTGGCTCACCTGTGGGCAGTGACCTACTAGTAACTAGAACAACCATGGCGCACATGGTCGTAGTGCGCCACAGATATGTGTGGGCCAGGGCCGTACACCAGATACCCGTAGCGCACATAGGGTAGGTGCGCTACGCTTGTTAGTGTTAACCGTGGTGCACATGGAGGGGGTGCGCTACGCCTAAGCGCATGCCCCTCTGCTCTGTAAAACGGGCAGACACATCCGTGGTGCACTCTGGCATGTGCGACACGGATGTTATTATTCCCTGTGGAGCACTGGGGCCACGTGCGCCACGGATGTGGCGACCCTTTTTTTGGCAGCTCCACTTTGTAAACATGTGTGATCATCCACCACCCCACACTTCACTTTCCCCTTCTTCTTCCTCCTTAGATCTAGTCGGGATCCTTCTCCTTCCCACCTCAATTTCTCCACTCATTCACCATTTTTAGCATGTAGAACTTGCTTTGGATGTTACATACGTAATAGAGGAAGCTCTCCGGTCTCTCATCTCCTTCTCCAGTCTCGCGCGCACCTCTCCTTTCCATCTTCTTGCGATCGGTCTCTCATCTCGGTAAGTTGTCCATGTAAGGATGTGTTCATGTGTATATGGATGATATGCTCATATGTACGTAGATGATCGATGCTCATGATGTGTGTATGGAGAGGATCGATGGTCATGTGTGTGTATATGGAGAGTATCGATGATGCTCATGCATGTGTGTATGGCGGAGAGGATAATGATATGTTCATGTGTGTATGGATCAGTCTCTCTCTCTTGTGTTTGTATGTGAACAAGTTGCCATTTGTTTTGCCAAAATGTTGATTCATTTCCATTTTTGCAAGACTTTGGCATTTCGCAAAGGTCCTAATTTTAGGATAGGTCATGCCGAAATTTTCTATCAACCATTGCATGCATGAATTGATTATGTGGTTCTAATAGACTTCTAATTGTACCGTGTACACAGTGCAGACAAAAATGGTGCTCATAATGAGCGAAGACATTGTGGCTAGATTTTTGAAATGTGCGACGACCGACATGATACGAAATAACATGACGGAGATAAGATGTCCATGCAGAAGATGCAAACTCAACTGGGTGATCAACCCAGATTCCGGGAATCTGCAGGCGCACCTGCTCCGCCATGGTTTCATGGATGGATACACTCGTTGGAGCAATGACGAAGACGATGGAGACGGTGAAGGTGGGCAACATGACGATGATCATTACGGCGAGAACTAGCGAGATAATGAAGAGTCTCTTGGAGATGGTGAAGATGCGGAAGCAGACCGGGATGATGATGATCTAGATGCCGGAGGAGCAGACGACGATGGAACAACGTCAGGCTGGGTGCGGGACCCTTATGTGCAAGAGCTGCTTCTCAAGCAGACGAGTAACACCAGGGCTGCCGCTAGAGAGAAAGCCAAGCTTGCGCAACTTGAGAAAGAGGCGGTTACTCCATTGTATGAAGGATGCAGGCCCGATGATACCCAGTTGAATGTAACGCTCAAGGCTATGGAGATGAAGGCAAAACACAAATTGAGCGACGCAAGCTTCGACGATATGATGGCATTCTGGCACAATCGTCTCCCGGAGCGGAACACATGTCCAACTAGTATCGAGGACGCCAAGAAAATCGTCTGTCCTCTCGATCTACCGCACGTTAGATATCACGTATGCATCATTTATCGGGGCGAGGAAGCGGAGAAAACCACATGTCTAGTGTGCGGCGTGAGTCGATACAAGAAAGGGAAGAAAGCACCTCGAAAAGTGGTATGGTACTTTCCTATCACACTCCTCGTCTGCGGCGCTATTTCGCGGACCCTAAGGAAGCGAAGCTCATGCGATGGCATGCGGAAAGGATGAAGCCAGGAGATGACGATGATGACCCCGAAAAGGATGAGCTGCTGACGCACCCTTCAGATGCTAGATAGTGGAAAGCATTGGACCTCGAATTCGCAGAATTCGGTAGAGATTCGAGGAACATCAGGCTTGGTGCAAGCACCGATGGACTTAATCCGTTCGGTGAGCGAGCATACGACACTTGGCCGTGTTTGTATGGATGTACAACCTCCCTCCATGGTTGTGCATGAAGAAGAAGTATATACAAATGAGTATGCTAATTCAAGGGCCGAAACAACCTGGTACCGACATCAATCTGTATCTCGGGCTGTTGAAAGAGGAGCTACCCACGTTATGGGAATCTGGAGCCAATACTTATGACGCCGTCGCACAGATTATTTCACTATGATAGCCGCGCTGGTCACTATGGTGCAAGACTATCCAGGTTGCGGGTATATCTCGGGGCAGGTTATCCAAGGATTTTGTGCATGCATTAGGTGCATGGATAACACAATCTATCTCCAACTAGAGAAAGATCCAGGGTCTTCGAAAACCGTGTTCATGGCGCACCGGGGGTGGCTCGGCATGAATGATCCATGGAGAAAACGTGGAGACCTGTTCGATGGCAAATCCGAGACCCGAGGAATCCCAGAGTGTAGGAGCAGCCAAGAAGTGGAAGAGTTGCTGCAAAACTAGAAAGATTGTCCTAAGCCTGGAAAGAAGTGAAAGAGACAGCAAGACAAGACGCTGATGAAGGTATGGAAAACAAGGTCTGTTTTCTGGGAGTTACCATACTGGAAGTTTCTCCGCACGCCTCATAGCCTCGACATCATGCATATCACAAAAAACGTGTGCGAGAGCCTGGTCGCCACCATAATCAAAATGCCAGATAGGACCAAAGATAGTCCGAAAGCAAGGCACGACCTGATATTCATGGGTATCCGTAAGGAGCTTCACGGAGGACGCACTACTCCTGATGATCAGGAATATGACGATGATCATGAGTCAGAGACGACACAAGGTCGTTGGAAGGGTAAAAAGTTCAACCACGTAACGGAGTTCCCCTGCGTGAATGTAACATCCCTAAAATCATGTTTTCAAAGATTGCATATCATCCATACATGCATATCACTTAGGGATCAAATTTCCAACTCATTTCAAGAAAACAGTAGCACTTGGTGCCATTATTTTATGTGAGCAAACACTAATCAAATATCATTCTCAATTGAGAGTATAATTGTTTTAAAACCAAGCTTTGTTGCTCTCAGATTGTTTTGGTTGAATGTTAGTGCTTGGACCAAAATTTACAAAACAAATATGGTTTTAAAACCATTTTCAAAACTTATTCAAATCAATTGCTAAGACACTGTTTATTTTGTTTAATCAAAGGAACCAAGCTAGTACAGAGAGACCACATGGTTTAATGCCCAAAATTATGAGTGTTACACTCTACAAAAATCCAGAAAAGATTTGAATTCAAATGGCTTTTGAATTTATTTGATTTTGGTTCCTGAAAATCAAAATAGAAAAAGATAAAGATAAAAGAATAAGGAAATGGCCGGCGCCACCAAACAGGCCCAGCAGCAGAAGCAGCCCACGAGCCCACCCGGAGTAGCCCCTTCCCCCTCCCTCTTCCACGCGCGCAAACTTACCCCACAGAGACTGATCAGTGGACCCTCTCCACGTCAGCTCCTTATTCCCCAAATCCCGCGCAGACGCCGTCGCCGCCCGTTTATTCCCCCATCACTGCCGCGATTTTACTACGCTTAATTGACGATGAATGCAAGCGCAATCTCCGCCCCTGCTCCGGCTATAAGACCCCCTCCCCTCTCCGCTCCATTCCCCTCACTCACCAACCACAGAGCGCCGCTAGGCTGTCCACAATCGAGCTCGCGCAGCCGCTGTCCCGAACCACTCCGGCGAGCCATCACGGTGAGATCCGAGCACGCCTTGCTTTCTGGTTCACGCGAGCTGCTTCGCAATCATCTTGCGCTTCTTCCGACACCTTTGGTTCATCTTGTACTGCCCCAGGTCGTCGACTCCGTCGAGCACCGCAAACTCCCGACGCTGTCTCCAACTCCGACAAGGAATTACGGTGAGGTTCGGTCGCCCCGTGCCTTCCCCTTAACCCTAACTAGTTCGCCTGAACGTCGTGCACACACTGATGCATTCTGTTTGTGTTAGGGCACATCAGAACGTCGCCAACGTCGCCGTCCACCTAAGCCCGACGCTGTCCCCGACTCCGACGAGCTCCCACGGCCACAGCAGCTTGCCCCCGTCCACGCCAACAACATCTGGAGCTTCCTCGCAACCTTGCGACGCCGGTAAGCTTCACCACTGTCCCCAGCCCATGCTAGAATCGCCGATCCATCGTCGGCAGAGCTGTCGCCGCCATTCTGGCCATTTGCGCCGCCGGTTTTTAGTCAAAACGATTAGATCCACTAGATCTAGATCAAGTGGTCTAGATTAGACGCCAGACCGAAGAGGTACGGGCAGATCTGAGCCGTTAGATTTTATTTAGACCTGACGGTGCGCGTGTGTGATCCGCGCGAAGCGGTACCATCCAATCAGGAAGCGCCACGTGGCATGTGTTTCGTTTTAAAAATATGAATTAGATCTATTAGATGTTTAAACTTGTTTAATTCATAACTTTTGATTCCCACGTCCAAATTTGACAAATTTTATATCATTGGAATCAGGAAAGAAAATCCTTTCCATTTATGTAATGTGTTTAATGTTTTGCTTCTGTTAAAATGAATGTTTTCACAGAATCATTTGTAGGCATAATTTGGGTATTGAAATTATTTGAAAAATATTTTAATGCTCAAATAAAGTTTGTTTGGCAGGTTTTGAACTTGTTTAAGATTCAGTACTGTGCACTTGTCTTGATTGGGGTAGAAAATCATCACATGGCATTTTGCATGCATTCATATATTTTTGCTTGTATATATTTTGTATGTAATTTTGGTGCTATTATTTTATGTGTAGATTTTGCTGCAAATACTGATTGTGATTGTGAGGATTGTTGATACTCTCCAAACTACCAAGGCAAGTGGTACTTCATGATATTATTCCTATGTTTTCAACTATGCACTAGAAATATTTTGCTAGACTTGCATGAATATTTTGATCTATATGCTATGCTTGGGAAATCCTAGTAGTTGTAGAATTGCTGGAAATTTCTAAGTTAAGATGCTTATCTATGCCATGCTTAGCCTAGCTAGTAGCAACCAAGGGTGGTTATATATTCATGCTATGATAAAATATTTCTAAGTCTTTGGACTTGTGTTTTGCTTAATAAAACAACTAAGTGAATGAAACACCTGGGTGGAATGGAAGGAATGGTTTATGTTGAGTGGTTACACAAGGCCCATTTCTATGGTTTACTTTGTGTATCTCACTTGTGGAAAGCCACCCAAAAACAAAGGGATTTGAGATGCCATATGTTAAGAAGCTTCTAGTGCAGCCACTTGGCAATATGGGCTCTGTCTGGATCACATAGGTTGCAATAACTTAGCCATTTGGACAGTTGGTGGTAGTGGGATGATAGGTTGGAACGCGTCCATTTGGTCTAAGGGAAGGCTTCTGAAAGGTCCTGTCTTGGTGAAAATCAAGTCTTGTGGGGAAAGTGAAAAACCTCTGCAGATGGAAGAATCTAAGTACTTAGCCATGTCCATGGTATTGGACAACTTGAGCATCAGGACATGGAAGCTATCAAGAATCTCCTCATCCCAATTTCTAAGTAAAAACTTGTGGTTGAACAAGGGTGAAGGTTCCCCAATGTCTATTGGTGGTTCCTTGGGAAAGATTTTGACAAAGAAAAACTTAGTGTTTTCAACTAATAAGTAAAACCTATTTTGAGCAAAGCAAGCCTAAGCTACACTTAGCCAAAATGCATATAGTATCTAGTCTACCAATATTCTACTAAGGTATCACTTGCCAATACTATTCAAATGTATTGACCCACTGTGGCTGTAACTTGTGATGTTGTAGGTTATTCTGATGGTGATTAGGGGTTATGAGTCTACACTCAACATGCTTGCCTGTGGCACATGAAGATGAAGACTTATTTATCTTATTACATATTTGAACTCTTGTATTGACCTTTGTTTCTGTGTACTTCATCTTAAACTGTGGATGCTAGCATTGATCCAGGGACTAGCATTACAATCACAGGGATCTTTTCCTTTATAAAGGAGGGATCTTACAGTGAAGCAACCGGAAAACAGTAAGAAGGAAGCCTACTACGCACTCCATCACATGAGGGCGTTCCTACTTGACCAGCAGAATTCTACGCTGCCAGATCATCTCAAACAGTGGGCCGAAGCAAAGGCCAAGATCACTGATTTGAATATTAGACAAGAGATGTATCGCATCCAGCAGTAGTTTGGGGCAATCATCTTTCGTGATGTCATGACTTCGGGGGGGAGGGATCTTCTACGGTGGAAATATCCCGAATAACTGTGACATAGAAGATCGCCTAGAGATGCAGGGTCACTATAGGAAGTTCATGATGAGACAAGGCGTCCTCCCGTTCCCTAAGCCGAGCCATAAGGCTTGATGTTGGCCTAGTTGTAGTTACAAACTATAGATGACCTTTGTGTGTATGTGGACAAGTGTACATGCTACTATACTTATCTTATTAGGTTTATGAATCATCGCTTACTTCTTTTGCTTATTATTATTATATATCAATCAATGCTTGGTTTTTTTGCTTACTCTTTGGTCCTTTGCTCATTTTGGTCCTTCTTTTTTTTTCCTTACTTTATTAGTCTTTTTTCGAGAATAATGCCGATGATTGAAATGTCGTGGCACAATATATATGTGAATATGCTACGACAGGATTATGAGCCTTGTGATATGCACAAGTCCAGGTGTTGTGCATCCTACTTGGCTCATAGTTCCATCGTAGCATATTCCTGTGTCCAATGACCTATGTATATATATGAGGCATTATTTTTGATTTACTTTGGTCTTTTTCGAGAATAATGCCGATGATTGAAATGTCGTGGCACACTATATATGTGGATGTGCTATGATGGGATTGTAAGCCTTGTGTTATGCACAAGTCCAGATGTTGTGCATCCTACTTGGCTTACAGTTCCATCATAGCATATTCCTGTGTCCAACGACCTAGCTAGTTATATATGAGGCATTCTTTCGAGTTACTTTGGTCTTTTTCGAGAATAATGTCGATGATTGAAATATCGTGGCACACTATATATGTGAATGTGCTGCGATGGGATTGTCCGCCTTGTGCTATGCACAGGTCCAGGTGTTGTTCATCCTACTTGGCGGACAATTCCATCGTAGCACCTGTGTCGAACAACCTAGTTATATATGAGGCATGCTTTTTGAGTTTAGTATTTTTGATTTAGGAGTACTTTCTATAAGTGTATCTTCATATGCGACTTTAATTATATATGTTTTTTTCAATCACCGGTTAATTATTATTGTCAACTTGTATATGACATGGTACGTCGTGTACAAGGGACGGGTTCCCGGAGTCTACGATGATTGGGAAGACTGCCGGAGACAGGTGCACCATTTTAGCGGCAATAGCTACAAAGGGTACAACACTATGGTGGAGGTGGATGCTAGATACACACGCTATCTAGCGGGAGTTAGGACGAGGAACCAGATGAAGACCTACACCTTCGTCGCGGTGATCATGCTTATCTTCTTTGGTTGTTTATCCCGCGTTTGTGTCTAGCTAGTTTAGATGTCTAGGCGAGCTCCCGAGCTCTAACTTGTTCGATCGACACATGTACTCGCATGTCACCAACTACTTTGTAACTTGATCGAAACAATGTATAACTTATGTATTCATGTATGAGACTTATCTATATGTATTTGTTTCAATCTTGTTTTGCAAATTGTGTATTTATATATATTACTGTATATCTTATATATGTGTGTATATCTGCCTATAATATTGTATATAATATGTATTGTATATCATCTAGCCCTGAAATTAAAAAAAGACACCTGTGGCGCAGATGGCACAGCTTCTGTGGTGCACTGTGTCTAAAGCGCACCTGCGCAGGCTAGTGGCGCACTAACACATGCGCCACAGAAGATAAGTCTTGTAGTGCACCTGGACAGGTATCTGTGGCGCACTGGCATGTGCGCCACGCCTATCTCGGCACATGCGTGGCGCACCAGGCAGTGCGGCACGGCTAGGAGATAGCCGCAGCGCAAGCCTAGTGGCTCATGGGCAGTGCGCCACAGATGGCTTTTCCACGTGCGCCACTAACGAGTGTTTTCCTAGTAGTGATCACCATAATGAGTAATCTGCGAAGCATCCTCAATAAAAACCTATGCAAATAGCAAATAATAAGATCGTTGAGATGCTCATTGTCTGCTTGCCTTGTCATTTTGGTTATGGGAAAGCTCATGTACCATGTGCAAGGGGTACCCCGTTTGCGGTTCTCTATGATACGCAGATACTTACTGTGACAAGAACTTCAAATAACTAAAGTTGAGTAGCATGAGGAGCGGCCATCGTATTCAAGGGAAATGACATTGCCAACTTATACTCCATAGTTTGTTCACTTTAACCTTAATCACTTCAAGATGCTTATGATAGGGGCAATGAGGGCTGAAAGCTAACAAGTACCATAATTTTTGGAAGCTCTTTTTGAAACTTGAATCCCTGCTTCCCTTTGAAGCTACTTTCTTCCACTATTATATTCAGTCTCCACCTTCTACCTTTAGGCACCAGTTAAGAGAGCATAGTTGTCATTCTTAGTTCTATGTACATTGTCCCAAAACTTATTGATTGATGCATATTGTTGATATTGCTTGTTCTTGTGCTATTTGTATCTAGTCACTCTTATGGACTTTGAAGGTGTCCTATGCATATATTTGCTACTCTATGAGGGACAAGTTGAATGCCACTATGCCATATTTTCTGTATGTGAAACAAACAAATGTTTTTGAATGCACGTTATCCATGATCTTTGTTTGTAGACTTTCATGTTGCATGCGTAGTTACTTGGTCTTATTGTTAGAACTCCATATTTCATGCTCATGTTTAGAGTTCTTTGATCCTAGCTTTCAATGCTTGCAAATGGTTTGATCTTGATTGTGATGGTGCATGTCACCTCAAAAATTATTCTTTTTATCACTTACCTACTCGAGGACGAGCAGGATTTAAGCTTGGAGATGCTTGATACGTCGTAAACGTATCTATAATTTTTGATGCTCCATGCTTGTTTAGTATCCACTTTGCTATGTTTTGTCTACACTTTGAGGTATTTTTATACACTTTCTTGAACTAACCTATTGACAAGATGTCACAGTGCCAGTTTCCTGTTTTCTGCTATTTTTGGTTTTAGAAAGCTAAAAAATGAATATTCTCGCAATTGGACGGGACAAAAGCCAAAGTTCATATTTTTCCTAGAGCAATACGGAAAATCGAAGACGAGACGGAGGAGGACACCAGGGTGGCCACAGGTCCCACCCTGGCCGCTCCCATAGGGGGAGTGGGCCCCCTGGCACTCCACCGACCTTACCTCCTTCGCCTATAAGAAGCCTCCGACCCAAAAACCCAAAATAATCTGGCGGAATCCATGAAAACCTCCACAGCACCGCCTCCACCTAAGGGGAGATTCTGGGGACAAAAATTTTCTGTTCCGGCACCCTGCCGAGATGGGGAAGTGCCCCCGGAGCCATCTCCATCGATCTCCACCACCATCTCCATCGCCGTTGGTGATTCCCATGATGAGGAGGGAGTAGTTCTTCCTCGAGGCTAAGGTCTCTACCAGTAGCTATGTGTGTAGGGGTTCATAGCATGGAAAACAAAGAAATTCTACCGCATGCACACAAACAAGCCAAGATCTATCTACTAGATTATAGCAACGAGTCGATTGGAGTACTGACCCTCAAAGAATCCAAAGCGGTTAACGAGAGCAGATTCTCATGGGTGATGTAGTCATACACTTGCCGATCTCAAGATCGTGTAGACGATCCTTCCGACGCTGTGTTCTAGCAGCGCTTCCGTAGTCGATCACGCATTCGGTACTCGGAAGACCTTCCTCTCCCTTGTTCCAGCAGGTAGCGGAGGTTGTAGTTCTCCCATCACGATTCCGACAGCACGACGACGTGGTATCGGAAGTAGAGGGAAGATCCAGCAGGGCTTCGCCATGCCGGTGCGAGTTATTGTGGATCTAGGGTTTCCGATGATCTAGGTTTAGAAGGCCGGAGAGGAGGAGGTGGTGTCGGCGACGGCTAGGGCGATAGCGACGGGCCGGCGACGGCGGCTGGCGGAGGCGGCTGCATGCGGTGGCGGCGGCTTGGCAGCGGCGGCGGCGCGACACGGGTGGGGAGGGCTGGTTGTGTTGTTTGGGGCAGCCCTCCCCCTCTATTTATGAGAGGGGTGCGGCCTTGGGATAGGAGAGTTTGAATCCAAACCCAAACCCAAGTTGGATAGAAGGAAGGACTCTTTCTGATGAGGGAATACCAATCGGGGTATACCCACAAAAGCGGATTCGCCAGCTGGATCGAGCCGACTGGAACCTAGCCCTGAGCGGATCGACTCCCCCAATATGGCGACTGGCGCATGCTGGACCCAGACGAGTGGCGCCGACTGGAATCCCAAGACGACGACTTCAATACAAAGCCCACCAAATACTTGTAAAACCTAGCTGGCTGCATATATAAAGCCACCATGGGCACCCCCACGGGATATGTCATATTGCATCCTCTCCCACAACTCTCATTAGATCTAATCTCCCTCCGCCTATGGCGGCTCCCATGTAAACCAATCTATGATCATATACTGGATTGACAGCAGGACATAGCGATCCTCCACAGAGGGGACGTGAACCTGGGTACATCGTGTGCCAATCTCGCTCCCGATTCTCCTACGTCGTCTTGCTCCCTCTACGTAAGCTACCTCCAGTAGTATCTGCCGTGCAATACCACGACAGTTGGCGTCCACCGTGAGGTAAGCGATGCTTGGAGGATGATAATTCGGGCGGGATCTCTCTCTATCAATGCCTACCAGATCGCATCAAGCAGACTCTAGCCGATCGCCAGCCAATCGTGATGTCCGCTTAAGAAATGTCGCATGAAAACCACACAACAACTGAGTTTTTTAATTCCATCCTGTCTCACTTTTACTACTTCGCAATTTATTTATTTTATTTAGACTTGATGCCCTGCACGTGAGCTGTTTCCATGTACGATCCTTTGAAGAATCGAATTCCTGAAGCCAAACCGGACGAGTGCTATGTGCGTATGGCAGTAACTGCTGCCGCCGTATGATCTGATCGCGGCTCACCAAGAAATAACTAAAACAGCCATACGTCCATGGTTTTCTTCTATTCAATCTAGATCTTTATAAGTGGTTACTCTATTGATTTAATTTATTATTTAATTAAGATTAGACTAATTTTCCCTACATGGTTTTTCATGAGCATACCGTGGAGAATTAATCTATGGAGAGAAGGCGACATGCTAGTTTACATCTGTCATGGACTCGCTCCTCGCGATTCTCTAGGCTCGGCGACTCACCCGACGCATAGTCGTCATGCTTGGGGATTCTCCTGCCATGAACTCGTCATCAACGGCTCACCACATCATCCGACTCGCTCGCCCTATATTCGCCGCGCTCGGCGACTCCCCCGCTGCATCGACCCTGTCCGCATTTGACAGTCGGATCGAGCTGCAACCTCCACGGGGTCTAAAATGCTATATTATACAAACTAGGCTCGATCCCAGATCAACCTAACCGAAGGGTCCTCTCAGATAGCTTTTTCTGCCAGGGAGGGCAGACGTGTTGCACGCCCGGTCACACGTGACCCGTGACTCATGGCTACTGTATTTTTCCCATTCAATCTCATACATCTCGTTCATTGATTATTATCTAAATCAATTATTTTATTTGGGTCTAACCCATTGCACCTTGTTTTGGCATACATGCACCACACAATCTAAATTGGATCATGGATACGAGACGGAAGGTTTTCCCGGAGGAAGGAATCTAAATCAGGATCTAGTCCCACTCGCCATCATGGACTTTTCGTGTCCAGGAACTCGCCCTCATGGACTCGACTCGCCGCTCTCGCATACTCGCCTAAACACGGGCTTGTTATGCTTGGAGACTCGCCTGTCGCGGACTCGTCCGGACTTGCCATACTAACAGCTAAGTTTCTTTAGACTCGTATATGCTATGTTATGGTCCAAAACGTATATTCATTTTCCAACGCCGACCATACAGTCGCATATGACCCTTTCAGGGATCAAAATCATACTTGGGATTGGTTTTAGTTTTGTCTCCTGTTTATTCGCGTCTGACGAAGTAGTGAGGTTGGGTACCAAAAGGCCGACCTTGTCTCCGGGTTCAACAGTCTGGCATCGTGTCCCTGTTACCCGGCAAGCGTTTGATGCTGGAGGTCTGCCTACTCATGAAAAGACACACATAAACCTTACATACTATCCATCGATCCACATAACAAACATGCATTTTATTTCAACGTCTACAATTCGCACGTCTTACAATTATTCAATATATTATGCAAGTACACCTTAATGCAATTGTATCTTTTTCTTCTTCTCAGCAAAACGGTGTCTTTCTCGCCACTCGACGCGCTTGGGGATTCGGCACTCGCCAGTCGCTCGACCTCGCCGCTCGCCGTGCTCGGGGGCTCGGCGCCCGTCGGTCGCTCGGCCTCGCCGCTCGCTGCGCTCGGGGACTCGACGCCCGTCGGTCGCTCGGCCTCGCCGCTCGCCGCGCTCGGGGACTCGACGCCCGTCGGTCGCTCGGCCTCGCCGCTCGCCGCGCTCGGGGTCTCGTCGCCCGTTGGTCCCTCGGCCTCGCCGCTCGCCGCGCTCGGGGACTCGACACTCGCCGGTCGCTCGACCTCGCCGCTCTCCGCGCTCGGGGGCTCGGCGCCACGTCATCGCTTCGGCCTCGCCGCTTCGCCGCCTCGGGGGACTCAGCGCTAACCGTCGCTCATTTCTCGTCACTCTCCGCTCGAGACTCGACCCCGTCGATCGCTCAGCCTCGGCGCTCGCCGGTCGCTCTACCTCGTCACTCGCCAGCGCTCGAGACACTTCGCGGCCTTCGCCCGCTTCACGCTCGGTTTTCACTCGCTCGCTTCATACTCAGCTTCGGGGACTCCGCGCCCGCCGGCTCGACAACTCGGGGACTCGCCATTGTCGCTCGCTCGGCGCCGCTTCGCACATGCTTTCTCGGCAGCAACCACTACTATCTTCAGAATATGCATATCTAAAGAGCCTCAAGTCCCCTCTACAAGCCAACTCGAGCCTCGGGGACTACTCCTAGGCATGCTGCATGTACGCGTGGTTCCATGACTGCAGCTCGCCTCGCTCGGGGACTGGCCACCGCAGACTTGCCCTCGCGTACTCCACATGCTCGGGGACTCGCCACTGTGGACTCTCCCTCGCGTACTCAACGCGCTCGGGGACTCTCCACCGCGGACTCTCTCTCGCGTACTCGACACGCTCAGGGACTTCATCATGGCTCGCCACAGACCGACACGCTTTGGGGACTCGCCATCGCGGACTCGTCACAGATCAACACGCCGGGACTCGCCCTCACAGATCTACACGCCGAACTTCGCCATCGCGAACTCGCTCACAGACTTAACACGCTCGGGGACTCGCCACCGCGGACTCGCCCTCGCCTACTCTCCACGCTCGGGGACTCGGCGCGCTACAGACAGCGCCACTTGCCGGTCGCTCGACCTCGCCACTAGCCGCGCTCGGGGACTCGACATGCTCCACGTTCGGGCACTCGCCGCAACTGGCGGCTTCACCGACACCCTGCCTCTTTCGCCAACTGGCCATCACCGACTGGCTCATGCCGACCGCCTCCCGCTTCACGGTTCTTGTCTCTGTTCAGGATCTCGTCGCTGATTCGCTACGACCCATCGTCAAGACTCTCCGCGCCCTGCCTCAAGCCCGCGTCAAATCGACAACGCGATCGAGGACTACTGATGGGGGAATACCAATCGGGGTATACCCACGAAGCGGATTCGCCAGCTGGATCGAGCCGACTGGAACCTAGCCCTGAGCGGGTCGACTTGCCCAATACGGCGACTGGCGTATGCTGGACCCAGACGAGTGGCACCGACTGGAGGCCCAAGACGACGACTTCAATACAAAGCCCACCAAATACTTGTAAACCCTAGCTGGCTGAATATATAAAGCCTATGGCGGTCCCATGTAAACCAATCTATGATCATATACTAGATTGACAGCAGGACGTAGCGATCCTCCACAGAGGGGACGTGAACCTGGGTACATCGTGAGCCAATCTCGCTCCCGGATTCTCCTACGTTGCCTTGCTCCCTATACGTAAGCTACCCCCAGTAGCATCTGCCGTGCAATACCACGACACTTTCCTTCTTCCACTAGGAAACTATTGTTCCAGTTTGACTTTTCAAACCTCCTTTTGACTTTCAATTTAGAGCTTTAATTCTCTCTCGCAAATGCCCAAACCAAGTGACCTAGGATATGATCCAATCAGTCCACTTACCCATGACACATTCATGGACCATTCCCCTTCCGGTCCGGTGAACCTTCTAGACCCTTCTAGAACCTCTCCGATGAAAACATCGAAATCATTCCCGAACTGCGAAATCAGACTTTCCTTATATAAATCTTATTCTCTGGACCATTCCAGATCTCCTCGTGATATCCCGGATCCCATCCAAGGCTCCAAACAACATTCGGTATCCCTACTAATCATTCCATATCTACTAAACAACATCGAATCCTTAAGTGTGTCTCCCTATAGTTCGTGAATGATGCGGACATGACCGGGACACTTCTCCGATCAATAACCAATAGAGGAATCTGGAAATTCATATGGCTCCCACATATTTCTACGATTACTTTGTGATCGAATGAACCACTTACATACGATACCAATTTCCCTCTGTCTCGTGATAGTTTACTTATCTGAGGTTTGATCGTCGGTATCTCTTCATACCTAGTTCAACCTCGTTACCGATAAGTACTCTTTTCTCATTCTCGTGACATGTGATCCCTTGGGAGCCAGTCACATGCTTGCAAGCTAATTGGATGATATTCCACCGAGAGGGCCCAGAGTATATCTATTTCTCATCTGGATGGACAAATCCCACTCTTGATCCATGTGCCTCAACACATACTTTCCGAACACTCAATGCAACCTTTATAGCCACCCAGTTATGGTGTGGTGTTTGATGTCATCAAAGTATCCTTCTGGTGATGGTGATTAACATGATCTCATGTTCGAAGGAATTAGGTTACTATGTATCAGAAAGCTTATAGAAAACGAACTATTTAAATGACTTGATCTTTATGCTACGCTTATCTATAGGAGTATGTCCACCATACCATTCTATTAATGATATGATCTCGTTGTTTAATAACATCTCAATGTTCATGATCGAGAAACCACGATCATCTATTAACCAACAAGCTAGTATTATAAAGAGGCTTTACCAGGGACTCTAATTTAGTTTACAAATTAAACAAGTATTAATGTTTCCGGTTAATACTATTATAGCATCAATGTAAACATTTATCATAAACACAAAGATATAACAATAACCACTTTTATTATTGACTCTAGGGAATATCTCCAACAGTCTCCCACTTGCACTAGAGTCAACTAATCTAGATTACATGGTAATATACCGAACACCCATGGCGGTTTGGTGCTGGTCATGTTTTGCCCTCGGGAGAGGTTTAGTCAACGGATCCGCCACATTTAGATATGTGTGTACTTTCCAAATCTTTATGTCACCATCTTGGACATGCTCTCGAATAGCGTGAAAACATAGCTTGATGTGCTTCAGCTTCTTGTGTGACCTTGGTTCTTGCGTATTGGCTATGGCACCCATGTTATCATAGTAGATAAACATTGGGTCCAGCGCACTTGGAACCACACCGAGCTCTGTAATGAACTCTTTCGTCCATATCGCCTCTTGTGAAGCCTCCGAAGCAGCTATGTATTCCGATTCAGTTGAAGATCTCGCCACAACGCTTTGCTTTGCACTCCTCCAGCTAACTATTGCACCATTCAAAGTAAATACGTATCCATATTGAGATTTAGAATCACCCGGATCGGTGTTCCAACTAGCATCGCTGTAACCATTAACAACGAGTTGTTCATCACCTCCATAAGAAAGAACCATATCCTTAGTTATTCCCAAGTACTTAAGGATGTTTTTGACCGCTGTTCAATGATCCATTCCTGGATCACTTTGATATCTACTAGTCAAACTAACAGCATATGCAATGTCGGGTCTAGTACATAGCATGGCATACATAAGAGATCCTATGGTTGAGGCATAGGGAGTCTTGCTCATCCTTTCTCTATCTTCTGCTGATGCAGGACTTTGAGATTTACTCAAGGTCGTATTGGGCAACATGGGCAGGAACCCTTTCTTGCTATCTTCCATTCCAAACCTCTTTAGAACTTTGTCCAAATATGTACTCTATGACAATGATATTAGGCATCTCGATCTATCTCTATAAATCTTTATGCCTAATATGTAAGCTGCTTCGCCAAGATCTTTCATTGAAAAACTATTATTCAAATAATCCTTGACACTATTAAGAAGGTCTACATCATTCCTAATCAACAATATGTTATCTCCATATAGTATTAAGAATGCTATAGAGATCCCACCCACTTTCTTGTAAATACAAGTTTCTCCATAAGTTTGTATAAAACCAAAGATTTTGATTACCTTATCAAAATGTTGATTCCAACTTCGGGATGCTTGATTCAATCCATAAATGGACCGTTGAAGTTTGCATACCTTGTTAGCATATTTAGGATCGACAAAACCTTTGGGTTGTACCATATACAACTCTTCATCAATGTCTCCATTGAGGAACACCGTTTTGACATCCATGTGCCATATCTCATAATCATAATATGCAGCGATTGCTAACAAAATCCTCACAGACTTTAGCTTCGCTACCAGTGAGAAAGTCTCATCGTAGTTAACTCCTTGAATTTGTCAAAACCCTTTTGCGACAAGTCGAGCTTTATAGACGGTAACATTACCATCAACATCTATTTTCTTCTTGAAAATCCATTTGTTCTCGACAGCCTTTCGGCCATCCGATAAGTCCACCAAAGTCCATACTTGGTTTTAGTACGTGGATCCAATCTCGGATTTCATGGCTTCCTCATATGTCGCAGGGTCATCGGTGTTGTCCACCAACATGACACTCATAATAGGATCATACCAATCAGGAGTGGTACGAGTTCTTGTTGACCTGCGATGTTCCGTAGCAACTTCAACCGAAGTTTCGAGATCAACATCATTAGCTTCCTCTCTTATTGGTGTAGGCTCCATAGGAACTACTTCCGGTGCTGTGCTACTCGCAAGTTCGAGAGAAGGTTCAACAACCTCGTCGAGTTCTACTTCCTTCCAGTCACTTTTTTCGAGAGAAACTCCTTCTCTAGAAAGGATCCATTCTTGGCAACGAATATTTTTGTAACACCCCAGTTTTAGGTAAATATCAATTAGGGTTGTTTGTGCATCATTCTCTAAAAATGCAACCAAGAAAATGAAATGCAAACCCTAATCTCCCCCTCCCCTCTATTTCAAAATCCATTTAAAATGGTTTGATTTTGAAAACTACCAAAATTATGGAGCCCGAATGGACTAAGAGGGCCCCACAATATTTTCCTAGTTTTATAAAAACTTCTGGTACTTTTGAAATATACAAAACAGATTCAAAATAGAAATACAAAACAGATTTTGAAATCAGAAAAAGAAAAAGAGTTTGCAAATAAAAATAGAGAACAGTAGCCGCATCCTAGCCGGCCCAGCTTCCTTCTCTCCTCTCTCTGTAGCCCGTGAGCAGCACCCCGTGGCCGACCTTGGCCCAAGTAGTAGCCCACCTGGCCCATACCCATTCGTCGGCTACCCTGTCGTCTTCGTCCCCGACACGAAGCTTCTGCGTGTCGTCGGCGCCGCCGTCCCCCTGCGCCATGATTCGTGCCATCCTGCCGCCGCCCTACGCAAGGATAAGACCCTCTGCTACACCTCTCCCTCATCTTATCCTTCTCCCTGGCTCTCTTCCTCGCGTACCCCTCTCTAGGACGAACCATAGCCGCTTAGTAGCCGCCTGGAGCCATCGTCTCCGGCATCCCCTCGCCCAGCCGATGGTCCCTGGAGCTCCACCTTATCGTGCTGACCTTCCCTGCCAACAGAATCGAGCTGGGGCGTTCGGAATCGACCGCAACACTGTCTTCTTCCTCAAGCCCGATGACCTCCGCTGCTTGATTCACCGTTGCTCCGGCCACTGATTCGCCTCGCCGTCACCATCAATCGCTCCGGGGTGAGCTCCTGCTGCTTAGGCACCCTTCTATTGCCTTGCTCGCTTGCTACATCCGCCGCTCGCCATCGATCTGTATGCTCCGCCGTCGCACGCCGCTGTTCTCGTGCTTCGGTGACCATTAGAAAGCGGCACCGCCACGATTAGGTAGCCTAGATGTCTTGGTTCGAGCTGGCCTTGCCTCGCAGCCCCGCGCACGCTGCAACCGCCGCCCTTTGCCTTGCTGCGAGCCCCGCCGGCGTGATGTCACGCTGACGTCACCCGTGCGTCAGCAGGCGCGGGCTGACCCAGTCAAACCCAGCTCGGGTCCCACCCTGCCGCGTGGAAGCTGAGGTGGCCAAGGGGCCCCTCTGTCAGCCTCTGTGGCTAGGGAGAGACTCAGTGACAAAAGTATTCCCAGTTTTGTTTAATTTCAGAAAAGGTTTAATAATTCCAGAAATTGAATAAAAATTGTAAATTCAATAACTAATGATTTATAAGTCAGAAAAATATGAATAATATATCAAAATGTTCAGAAAAATGAAACCTAGCTATTTAAGCTATAATCATGCATTTTTCAAAAACTTAAATGACAAGTTCAATTAGAGAAATAAATGTACCCCTCTCATATGATTCCGGAGTTTCCCTGAGTTAGGGTTTTCACCCCTCGGAACCCCGTTTAAACTACTGAGCATGTTTTAAGGCTACATTCCAATACAATTTAACTTGTCATATCATCATCCTTGTTTGAGAATTTCATCAATGACATGTGTTGATTGTTCCCCCTCTCTTTCCGGTGTTTGGTTCTATCCGGTAGAATACGATATCGAGATCGAGATTGAAGACCAAGATCAAGACCGTCAAAGATCGAAGATCGACGAACAATACTTGACCAACTATAACCAAGTCAAATACAAGCTCCCGAAGCTTTGCTTTCTAGTTATCAACAGGCAAAGGCAAGCATAGCCCCACCATGATATAATCATATGATTTCGAAAGCATTTCAATTCTTTCCATGATGCATACGATTCTACTATGGTCTTTTATCGATAGATAGAGTGTCCTATCTGTTGCATTACTCCCTTTGAGCTTATATTACCTGATCCACTACTCCTAGCATAACTAGGTTTGGCTTTTGTGCACTGCTAGAGCTTATATCTATGTCTACTTAGCGATGCATAGCTGTCATTTCTGGTCCATCCACATGATGTATCAGATGTAGAGAATCTAGTATGACAGGAGAACGTGATGAGGTGATATCAGAGGTGATATGAGATTAAACATGCTAAGGCTTGTATGGGAGGCCACAGTGGGATGTGGTTTTTCTAGTCCCATGCTCGCCACCACTAGGACCTGAGTTCTTGCCTTTGGAACCGAGATGATCGTACAGCCACACAGGGATTGGGAACCCCTCGCCTGATTAACTTGCCTAGTAGATTCCATGAGTCACATAGTTCGGGCGTTCCATTCTACATACGCGTTTAAAACCTTTTGAATGTTTTGGCGGGTGAAAGGTGAAGGGTTTCACATCATAGTAAATCCAAATTTTCTACGGATGCGAAAGGGGAAGCCAAGATCTAATGTAGGAGATGCAAACAGCGAGGGGGGATAGATGAGATCTTCATACCCTTGAAGAAATCGCACAGCGGAACATGGTTGATGTAGTCGTACTAGTCTTCTCCTCCTCGCGATCCGATCCGATCCGATCCAACGCCGCAAGTGGCGACGCCTCCGAGATATGCACACGTACGGCACCTCGACGTCTCCTCCTTCCTCGGTCCAGCAAGTGGGGTGGAGAGATAGATTGGATCTACAACATGACGACATGGTGCAAAGGTGGAGAGTTTCTCCCAGGCTTCGCCACGCCGCAATGGATCGAGAGAGAGAGAGAGGCGCAGTAGGCGGCTAGGGTTGGAGGAGGTGTGGGAGGCGCGCCCGCCTCTTTATATAGAGGGCGCCACCCCTGGCCTCCTCCAGCACTAGGCCCGGCCACATGGGGTGGAGTGCAAGTTCCCCCTTCTAGAAGCTCTCCTAGGGTTTCCCTAGGGCTTGGCACCAGGCCTATGGGGCCTTGTGCCCTAGCCTTATGCGCCAGGCACTCCTCGTGAGGCCCACGCCTCCCGGCTGGGGCCACGTTGGTCCCACTCCAAGCTTCTAGAACCTTCCTAAGATAATACCGAACATTCCGAAACAATTCCGAAATCCAAAAACTGCTTTCCCTTATATGAATCTTATTCTCCGAACCATAACGGAACCTCTCGTGATGTCCTGGATCTCATCCGAGACTCCGAACAAAAACTCATAAACCAATTATCCATTCTATCCTAGCATCAAGACACGTTAAGTGTGTGTCCCTACGGGTTCGAGAATATGCAAACATGATCTTCTATCAATAATCAACAGTGGGGTCTAGAAACCCATATTGACTCCCACATATTTATCGATGATCATATCAGATGAACCATGATGCCGAGATTCAATTAATCCCATATATATATTCCCTTCATCACGCGATATTTTACTTGCCCGAGATTCGATCATTGGCATCGGAATACCTAGTTCAATCTCATTCACAGCAAGTACTTTACTCGTTCCGTAATCCGATATCACTTTGTGATTAACTCCTTAACCACTTGCTTGCAAGCGGTGTTGATATCGACATCGAGTGGGCCCGAAGTATATCTCTCCGACTTGGGAGGGACAAATCCCATCTCGATACATACAACCCAACAAGTACTTTCCGATCACATGAGAGACACCTTTATGATCACCCTCTCATAGGATGATGTTTGATGACCTCAAATCTTTCTTCCGATACCAAGGAGTTGCATTATCTCATGGTCTAAGGAATACAATATTTGACATAAGAAAAAGTTTCGTAAAGATGAACACTATGAAACGATCTAATTGCTCTACTTAATTTGGGTATGTCCATCATATCATTCTCCCAATGACATGATCTCATTATTAATTGACAACTCATGTCTATGGTTAGGAAACCTTAACCATCATTAATCAATGAGCTAGTCCATAGAGGCATACTAGGGACACGATGTTGTTCATAAACCACACAAGTATCAAAGTTTCTGCTTAATACAATTCTAGCATTGAATATAAATTTTATCATGAACAAGAACTATAATAATAACATCTTTATTATTGCCTCTAGGGCATAATTCCAACAGTCTCCCACTTGCACTAGAGTCAATAATCTAGTTTACATCTGGCAACAATCTAACACCCATGGCACTAAGGTGCTGATCATGTTTTGCTCGTGGAAGAGGTTTAGTCAAGAGATCTGCGACATTCAGATCCGTATGTACTTTGCTAATCTTCAGATCTCCATCTGTTATATAATCTCGAATTATATGAAACTTGCGGTTGATGTGCTTGGTCTTTGGATGATATCTTGGTTCCTTAGCTGCTATGGCGCCGGTGTTGTCTGAATATCTCCAGAGGTCCAAGGCACTTCAACCACACCAAGCTCGATGATGAAGTTCTGATCCAAACTCCTTCACTTGATGCTTCAAAGATCCATGTATTCCGCTTCTCATAGATCCCGCGATCACGCTTTGCTTGCAGCTTCTCCAGCTCACAGCTCCTCCATTCAAAATATAAACGTATCTTGTCTGAGATTTAGAATCATCCTTGTCGGTGTCGAAACTAGCATCGACGTAACTCTTTATGACGAGTTGTTCATCACCTCCATAGACTAAGAACATTTCTTTAGTCCTATTTAAATACTTTAGGATTTTCTTCACGGCTGTCCAGTGTTCCACTCCTGGATCACTTTGGTATCTTCTCGTCAAACTAAGAGCATTGGACACATCCGGTCTAGTACACAGCATGGCATACATGATAGAACCTATGGCCGAATCATAAGGCACTTTGCTCATAGCTTCTCTATCGTTTACCGTAGCTGGACACTGAGCCTTGCTCAATATCCTACCTGACAACATAGGCACTTAACCTTTCTTTGCCTTATCGATTCTGAACCTTTTCAGAACTTTGTCTAGGTATGTACTTTGGCTTAAAGCTATCAGGCGACTTTGTCTATCTCTATAGATTTTGATGCCCAATATATAAGCAGCTTCCCCTAGGTCTTTCATTGAAAAACATTTGTTCAAATAAATCTTCACATCGTTAAGCATGTCAATGTCATTTCCAATAATCAATATGTCATCCACATATAGTACCAAAAATGTCACTGAGCTCCCACTCACTTTCTTGTAGATACAAGCTTCGTAGCAATTTGTAACAAATCCAAAGCTCTTGATCACTTGATCCAAACGAAGGTTCCAACTCCGAGATGCTTGCTTCAGTCCATAAATGGAACGCTGAAGTTTGCACACCTTATCAGCATCCTTAGGATCGACAAAACCTTCGGGTTGCATCATATACAACTCTTCATCAATGTTGCCATTGAGGAGCGCAGTCTTGACATCCATTTGCCATATTTCATAATCATGAAACGCAGCAATTGCTCATAAAATCCGAATGGACTTAAACATCGCTACGGGAGAGAAAGTCTCATCGTAGTCAACACCTTGAACTTGTCGAAAACCTTTCGCGACAAGTCGTGCTTTATAGACAGTAACATTACCATATGCGTCCGTTTTCTTATTGAAAATCCATTTGCACGCAACGACCTTTCGGTCACTAAGAGGGTCCACCAAAGTCCATACTTGGTTTTCGCTCATGGATCCTAACTCGGATTTCATGGCCTCTAGCCATTTCTCAGAGTCTAGGCTCATCATTGCTTCCTCATAGTTCACAGGTACACTGTTGTCTACTAACAAGACAGTCAAGACAGGGTTACCGTACCACTCAGGAGGGGCACGTGACCTTGTCGACCTGCGACATTTAGTAGTAGCATCGTCTGAAGCTTCATGATCCTTGTCATTAGCTTCCTCTATTGTTGGTGCAGACGGCACTGGAACAATTTTAGGTGCCGCGCTACTCTCCAACTCAAGAGAAGGTTCAATAACCTCGTCTAGCTCTACTTTCCTCCCACTCACTTCTTTCGGGAGAAACTCCTTCTCAAGAAAGGATCCGATCTTTGCGACAAACACTTTGCCTTCGGATCTGTGGTATAAGGTATACCCAATCGTTTCCTTTGGGTATCCTATGAAGACGCATTTCTCCGCTTTGGGTTCGAGCTTGTCCGGCACCAACTTCTTGACGTAAGATTCGCATCCCCAAACTTTAAGAAAGGACATGCAACATCCCTAAAATCATGTTTCAGAACTCATGCATATCATCCATGCATCCATGATCATGTAGGGTTTCATTTCAAAAAAAATCAATTCAAAAACAGGAGCATTTGAGCTCATTATTGTATGTGATCAGCATTAAATCAAATGCTACTCTCCAATGAGAGATTGTTGTTCATGAGTCAAACTTTGTTACTCTCAGATGGTTTTGCTTGAGGGCTAATACTTAAACAAAAATTACAAAACAAATTTGATTTGAAAACCATTTTCAAAACCTATTTAAAACTAGTGCTATGTCACTGTTTATTTTGTTTTATTCCAAGTGACCAGGCAAGTGCAAAGTGACCACTTGGTTTTGTGCACAATTATATGAAGGTTGCACTATGCAAAAATCCAGAAAAATTTGAATTCAAATGGCATTTGAATTTGTTTGAAAATGGTTTCAGAAAAATCAAAACAGAAATAGAAAAAGAATTAAGAAAAGGAAAAAGGCCGGCGCCAGTTATTTAGCCCAACAACAGAACTAGCTCGCTAAGCCCACTTGATTTTAGGGCCGTAGGATTTAGATCTAACGAGTAAGATTAGATCTTTGTCGAAGAGGTACACGTTAGATATGGCCGTGCATCTTCATTTAGATCGTGTGGCTCTCGTTGATCGATCCGCCCGAACCGGTACCAACCAATAGGAACACGCCGCGTGGGTAGGGTTTAGATTTAAAATCAGAATTTGAATCTATTAGATGTTTAAACTTGTTTTAATCATATCTTTTGATTCCCACGTCCAAATTTGATGAATTTTATATCAATGGAATCAGGAGAGAAATCCCTTTCCATATATGCAATGTGTTTAATGTTTTTTTTTTGTTAAAATGGTTTTATTTGCAGAAACATGTGTAGGCCTATTTTTATATTACAAATATTTAGGAAATGTTTTAATGTCCAAATAAAGTTTGTTTGGCAAGTTTTGAACTTGTTTATGAACCAGTACTGTGAACTTGTCTTATTGAGTTTAGAAAATCATCACATATCATATTGCATGCATCCATATATTTTGCTTGTATTTATTTTGTATGTGATTTGGTGCTATGATTTTATGTGTAGATTTTGGTGCAAATAGTGATTGTGATTGTGAGTATTGTAACTACTCTCCAAACTACCAAGGCAAGTGGTGCTTCATGATTTTATGCTTATTTTTTTCAACTATGCATTAGAAATATTTTGCTAATCTTGCATGGTTATATTTTGCTTATATGCTATGCTTGGGAAATCCTAGTAGTTGTAGAATTGCTAGAAATTTCTAAGTTAAGATGCTTATCTATGCCATGCTTAGCCTAGCTAGTAGCAACCAAGGGTGGCTATATGTTCATCCTATGAATAAATATTTCTAAGTCTTTGGACTATGTTTTTGCTTAAACAAAACAACTAAGTGAATGAATCACCTGGGTGGAATGGTTGTGAATGGGTTACGTTGAGTGGTTACACAAGGCCCATTTCTATGGTTTACCTTGTGTATCTCACTTGTGGAAAGCCACCCAGGAACAAAGGGATTTGAGAGGCCAAATGTTAAGAAGCTTCTAGTGCAGCCACTTGGCAATATGGGCTCTGCACCGATCACATAGGTTGCAATAACTTAGCCATTTGGACAGTTGGTGGTAGTGGTATGATAGGTTGGAACACGTCCATTTGGTCTAAGGGAAGGCTTCTGAAAGGTCCTGTCTTGGTGAAAATCAAGTCTGGTGGGGAAAGTGCACAACCTCTACAAATGGAAGAATCTAAGTACTTAGCCATGTCCCAAGTATTGGAAAATTTGAGCATCAAGACATGGAAGCTATCAAGAATCTCCTCATCCCAATTTATAAAGTAAAACTTGTGGTTGAACAAGGGTGAAGGACCCCAATATCTAATGGTGGTTCCTTGGGAAAAGTTTTGACAAAGAAAAACTTAGTGTTTTCAACTGATAGGCAAAACTTATTTTGAGCAAAGCAAGCCTAAGCTACACTTAGCCAAATTGCATATAGTGTCTAGTCCACCAATATTCTACTAAGGTATCACTTGCCAATACTATTCCAATGTATTGACCCACTGTGGCTATAACTTGTGATGTTGCAGGTTATTCTGATGATGATTAGGAGTCATGAGTCTACACTCAACATGCTTGCCTGTGGCACATGAAGATGAAGACTTATTTATCTTATTACTTATTTAAACTGTTGTACTAGGCCTGTGGCCATGGAGTTGTAAAGACTATGTTGTCTCCGGAATGACTGTAATAATGACCTTTGTTTCTGTGTACTTCATCTTAAATTGTGGATGCTAGCATTGATCCAGGGACTAGCATTGCAATCACAGGGATCCTTTTTCCTTTATAAAGGAGGGATCTTACATATGGTATCAGAGCACTGTATTGCCTGTAGGATTATGACCCTAGGATTGGAAACCACTAAGGAAAATTTTTCAACAACTTCCACACTTGTCTTTTCTTCTCGTAAACTTTTCTAATCTTCTTTCTCATCTCTATTTGTAGATGAACTCCATCAACGAAGCCGTAAGGAAGGGACCACTCATGACAATGACTTTAGAATGCGAGACAGAATTCCCAAAGGCTCTCAAGGATCTCATGGTTGCGATGGGAATACATGGTGCAGCTGTGTACAAAGGTTTTCCTGTGATGGATGAAGGAGTTGAGTACTAGTGGGTGCAACTTCACTTGTATAAAAACAAGGAAGACAACCACAAGGAATCAGGATTCTGCATGGTCACCAATTCAGGGGTGCACACTACATTCTTTGATTCAGCAAGGGATGCAGCTTGGAAGGCCATCAAAGAACTTGGTGATAGAGTCAAGTGCAGAATGCTCAACACTCAAAATGACCTAAAGGAAGAAAAGAAACATACCCAAGAGTTGGAGGCTACCAACCAAACCTTACGAGGAGACATTATAGACTTAGTAATGGAGTCATGTGCTCTAGATAAACAGATTGCTTCTAGGAATATCCTATTAACCAACTTGGCAAATGAGTTGGGATTGTAACGTACTTCGTTAGTTGGACCACCACACTTATCATATTATTTTCCAAATGTTGCTTGAAATAAGTTGAACCTTGGATGTTTTGTAATGGTTTCAAGTATGCCATGACTTGTGTGATTTGATTTCCAAAGTTATGCATGTGTTGCTCTGTTTTGTGATTCATCTCTATGTATGTTGATTCTAACTTTTTATATCTTATAAATAGATGCCTAATCTTACCATCAGCACTGCTGAAGAGTTCCAGGGAACTCGTTTTGGCCCTCGCATTATTGAGCTCACTAGTTTGCTCAATCTCCATCTTCCTACCATCATGGTGCTTCGCCTCACCAAGTTTGAGAGGAAAGACCTTTGGGGCTTCAAGGTCAATCAGCCCGGACGCCAGACCGAGCCTACCACGGAGGCAATCATCTTCAAGCTCATGCACGATGACAAGGAGAGAGGCCTAGAGGTAGTCATGCAGGACTTGATTGGACGTCTGTTAGGGAGACACTCTCGACAGGTTAGAGGTACTCACTTCCACGCCTTCGGTAGACGTGATGAGGATGGAGAGGCCATCGACTTCGAGGATACTTCGAGGGAGACAACGGAGCCGATTCATCTATACCTCCAGGACCTAGAGGTTCTTCTTAGGCACGTGGACACTGATAGGACCAACGTCATGCTCAGCAATGACAAACTCCAGGTGCAGCTTCGTGAGAAGGACAAACTCTTCGTGGAGCAAGATGAGATAGTCAAGGAGATGGAGGCCCAGTTCGAGAGTCAGGACAGAAAGTTCAAGAGTCAAGAGAAGCGAGTCCAATATAGGAACAAGAGGATTCGAGACATGACTGCAGAACTGGAGGCCAAGGACTTCGAGCTCGAGCATCAGCAGACTGTGATTGAGAGGCTTCGTTCTCAGAAGAGGGCTCTCAAAGCCAAAGTAGAGACCTTGACCACCAATGTCGAGGAATACAAGACCGCTATGGAGAATGCAGGTCTTACATTTGTTGAGGAGGAGGTTGATGCCGAGGAGTAGTGATGACTACTCATTTATCATTTATTTATCATGCTTTTTATTGAGCCGCAATGACCATCCAACATGTGGATGGCTTTCTATTGGTGTGTTTACTTTGCAAACTTGTCGTTTATGTTGTTGAACTACTACTGTTATGATGCATGTTTGGTGATTGTTTATGTGATGTATTGTGCATGTTAGCATCTATGGGTATCTCATTCTTATCTCTATTGAACAAACCACATATGCCTCCCCGTCGTGCCAATCCCAACAACAACAACATCACCCCTGAGATGCAGCAAATGATGATAGCTCAGACTCAGCTGATGCAAATGATAACTACGTTCATCCAGAATCAGAACAACAACAATAACAATAACAACAACAACAACCCACTAGGTTTTGACATGCTTACCAGGTTCTTGAGATTGAGGCCAGCAAAGTTCTCAGGAACAACTGATCCTATGGTGGCCAATGATTGGCTACGCTCAGTGAACAAGGACTTGGTAACAGTTGGTTGTACTGATGAAGAGAAAGTCAGATTTGCAACTCACTTGTTGGAAGGACCAGCAGACACAATGGGATAACTTCCAGATCACCACTCCCATTGAGGATGTGACATGGGCTATCTTCAAAGATGGTTTCCGTACTGCTCACATCTCATCCGGAATGATGAGTCTGAAGAAGAAAGAGTTTCATAACCTGAAGCAGTGCCACCGCAGCGTGGCAGAGTATATTGAGGAGTTCAACAATCTGGCGCGTTATGCACCGGATGAAGTTGACACTGATGCTAAGAGGAAGGAAAAGTTCCTTGAAGGCCTGGATGATGAACTGAACCTGCAGCTATCAGTGGCCTATGTTCCCACATAACAGTCCCTTTGTGATAAGGCTGCTATTTTGGAGAACAAAATGAAGCAAGTTGAGAGTAGGAAGAAAAAGCACTCGGACAAGCACAGCTCGGGATCGTCTCACAAGCTGTAACATCCCAGTTTCTGTATTAGGATGTTATTAGGGTCATGCATCATCCTTGCATCATTTTCATCCTACATTTGAAAAGTTGCAACAACAAAATCCTAACACATAAACCCATTTAAAAAAAAACCTATTTAATATTCCCATATGTGAGCACCCTTGTTGTAGTAGCATGACCCCTCTAAAAACCTTGTAAAACATTAAAAAACTATGGCCTATGTTGACCACCTCAATTTTATAAAAATTTAGAAACAAGATTCATCAAATTTGGACTTGGCTTGCAAAAGATATTGGAGTTTTTCTAAAACAGAAAAAGGGAAAATTGTTAAACAAAAAAAAAGAGGACAAGGGCCAACAGCTAACCCTAGCTGGGCCGGCTCGCCAGCCAGCCCACCCCACCCCAAGCGCCCAGAAGAGGAAACCTACCCCAGCACGCCGCCCACCTTTCTCCCCTCCACCATCGACGCTGGGCCCACCCCGTTGCCTCTCTGGAGACCGCGGCGACACGGCCAGCCACGGCTACGCCGGACTGCTTACGGACTCGGCAATCGAGTAGAGACCGTGACCCCCTCGCCAAGAATCCGACGGCCATATAAGCCCGCAAACCCACCGCCTCGAAGCCAAAAGTTTTGCTTTTCGCCAACACCGCCGTCGCGAACGCACTACGGATCTCGCCGGAGTAACTCGAAGCAGAGGTTCCGAGCCTCGCCTCCACCTCTTCTCCCCCTCCGCGCGACCCTCGCGTTCGACTCTCTTCCCTCGCGCTAATCTTCCTCTCCCTCTCGCAGCGACGCGCTTGCAATTGCTCGGAGCTTCGTCGACTGAGAGGAAGCAAGGAGGATCTAAGAGGCCATGAGCGCGACCGCGAGGACCAGGCGTTTCCAGTCGACCACGCCACCACCGTGGGGAGCCACCGGAGCGCCGCCAGCCATCACCGCCGACGCAACCGCCGCCCCACGCCGCCATCACGCCCTGTAAGTCGCCACCGCCTCACATGACAGTCGGATCGAAGATGAACGCACAGGATTAGAAGTAGGCCGAAGGGGTATCGCCGAATAGCGGCCACGTACACGCTGTCAGACGCTGCAGCCAAGGCCGCTCCAGCTGGCCCAATCAGACTGTGACACCTGGCTAGGTTTAAGTGAAATTTAGATCTGTTTGCAGATTGGAATTAAAACTTGCGAAAATCATATAAAATCAAATATTTGTCCAAATCTAGCTTGTAATATACCGTTGGATTCCTAATTTTATGTAGAATCCAAATCTGTAGTAATATTGCAGGTTTGCAGTAATGTTTTAGGTGTAGATTTTAATCATTAGATTAGAGAGTTTAATCTATAGAAAAATAATTAAAGTTCTATTTTGTGTGATTCTTGTTGCTATAACTTTGTTTCCACAATACCTACTGATCCAAATCACTAAGCTTTGCTTAGGGTCGTTAGATCTAGCTTGAGGCTAATTAGATGGTTGATCTCCTTATAATCCTAGGATTTGTTTAGTGACACTATAGTAGATCTAAACCCTTGGTAAATCAATCCTAGTGACACCTTTACACTATCACAACACAAACTTGCTACCTTGATCAACTTAACCAACCTTGCATAAACTACCATGTTGCATGCATGCATGATTTTCTTTGTGATATGCTTTGAGCAAGTCGTGATCAGATCTATGTTTGTGATTCGTTAGATTGCCCGGAGTGCGCTAAGGAGTGCTATTGTGTAGAGTGCTGCTCGTATCAAGGCAAGTTACACCACTTGTTCATAACTTTTGTCCCAGTTTTGATTCTATGCATGTGATCTTCAAAATTCTGTAGTATGCATGTGTAGGATGTTCTAGTAGAATTTTTCCTTAGTATTATTTTGCAAGTGAGATGATTTTATAGTATGCCATGAGTAGCTCTAAACTTAGGATTTTTCCACTCCTAATAGGTTACCCCTGTTTTTACTAAGTATTGCTTGCTATGCTATATATACAAGACTGGGGGTTCGAAAGACAAAGAATTTTTCTAAGTATAAAGGCTCTCTAGAGCTAACTTTTCTTCTCAAATCCACTTCAAAATAAAACTAATTTTTCTTCTGGGCGGAATGGTTGTCGGGACAACGAGTGAGATTTTGGTGGAGGACGACCAGAATCAAAGAAGTGCCATGTTTGAATTCAAGCTTCCAAAGGCAACCACAATACATTATGGGCTCTGTCTTGGCCTAGTACTTAGTGGGAAACCTCACCGGTACCAACATTTGGAGGTTCTTGGCACGGTTGGATCCGGAAGGTAGAGGGCTACTAAGGAAAGCCTCGCCATGGTCTTGTCTCGTAAAAGGACTTGATCGTGGATTGTGGGTAAAGTGGACAAACTCTAGAGTATTGCAATCTGATCGATCAACCGTGTTCACGGTAACACAACAATGAGCGTCGAAGATGGAGCCTCTGAAGGATCTTCCTCTCTCTTTTCTAAAAACAAAGTTTTGAAACCCCATGGCATGCGTAATATCGCTAATGGGTGGGAATTTGGGGAACTTGGTGTGTAATATCCAAGTGACGCTTGGTGCGTAATATCCAAGTGTTTGGTTGTTTGGACACTTGGTGCGTAATATCCTTGTGTGCCACTCGACCTTATTTTAACTAACAAATGTTTACAAAGTAGGACAATCCTCTCTTCTTCTCTCTACTTAAGAAAACTAGCTTTATGCAAAAGAACTCCAAAGCCTAAACTAGCCTTGCATGTAGAGATAGTCTATTCTCTCCTTGGTGTAATTTGCCAATACATTCAAAGTATTGACCCAACTTGTTGGCTGCACGTCTTATGTGCAGAATCCGAAGATTGAAAGGTGCGTAGGGATCGCGGGTCTACACTCGACAAGCCTGGGCGTTGATGGACTCATGCTGCTTTTATGTTTCCGCTGTTAATTGAGCTAGCATAATGCTAAGCAATTTTTGTAATAATTTCATACTCTGGATTCTCCGTGTAATAAAGACTTTGTGTTCTACATGATATTTCATCGACTGTGAGTGCTAGCTATTGATCCAGGGACTAGCATGTTAATCACAGGGACTTAGGATCCTTACCGATCGGAGGTCACTACAGATGGTATCAGAGCACATCGTTGCCTGTAGGACGTGACCCTAGGATTGGAACCACCTCTAACTTTAATGCCTTACTTGTTTTCCTATTGAGTTATTTTCCGCACTTCTAGTATCTGCTTCCCTCTACTTGTTTAAGTATCTAACCTTCATTCTTCTAACTCAAAGATGACAAGCTTCCTCTACGACACCGTCGCGGACATCGAGCCCCTTCGCTTTGGTGGATGCCTCATGGATCTACTCACATGTTTGGACCTTCCTCTCCCAACAATCCAGGGTAGCACAATGAAGAAACTCCACAAGGACGGCTGTTGGGGAGTCAAGGTCATCCAGCCAGGAAAAGAGCGAGGCAAGAACCCGGAGGAAGACATAGCAATCCACATAGTTAGCGATTCCAAGGAGAAGGCCCTTAGCATCAGCTTGCAGCAACTCATTGGTCGCCTATGTGGACGTCATCATGAAGCTCTCCAAGGACACTGCGGCGGCCTCTTTGGAAGACGAGATGAGGAAGGAATTCCCATGGAGTTAACCTTTGAGGAAAGAACTTCTACCAAGCGCCGAAGAACACAATATCAAGACTTGGAGTGCCACATCCATGACCTTGAAAAGGGTACCTTCCTCGAGATGTTGAAGAACGACGAGCTGTGCGCCCTCATCAAGGAGAAGGGAGAAATGATCAAGCAGCAGGAGGAGGCAATGAAGCTCCAAGAGATAAAATTCCAGGACCAAGAGAAGAAGTTCGCTAACCAAGAGAAGAGGGTGATAAATAAAAACAAGAGAATTAGGGAACTCAAACAGCAGATCGATGGAGATGAAGTGCAAACTGAAGGCCTTTGCAAGATAATCGATGATGTGCGTGCTTCCAAGAGGGACTTGGCAAAGCAACTTGAAGCCGTAATGAAGTCAAGTTTAGTGGAGGAGCTACAAAGCGAGAAGGAGGGTCTTCAGGAGCAGCTGGAAGCCACTACCAAGGAGCTACAGAATGAGATAAAGGATCTCCAAGAGAAGCTTGAAGCCACCACAAAGGAGATGGAGTTGTACAAGACAAATCTAGAGCAAGAAGGCTACTCGTTCGAGGACGAGGAAGAGGAAGACATGAAAGATGTGTAATAGTTGGACCACCTTTAATTCTATAGTAGAACGTTATTCGCAAATGTAATAAATACCAAGACAAGTCTGGTTTAGTTAAATTTGGTTGTTTCCTGTGCTAAATCTGTGGTGTTATGCCTTGTGTGCCTTGTGTGCTTGGTGTGTTTTTCATAAGGGTAGGAATTTACTACTTAGTCTTTCTTTCTTTTTCTTAACTATTCTCTTAAACCCCACAGATGCCGCCAAGACGTGCGAGTCCTGAAATCCCGCCAGAAATAGCAGAACTTTTGGCCACTCAGAACCAGCTGATCCAACTACTCACTCAGAACATGCAGAACAACAACAACCCGCCGCCACCACCACCTCCGCCACCTCCTCAACAGGATCGCTTGACTCGGTTTTTGAGGCTGAACCCACCTACCTTCACTAGCAAAGATGAACCAATCATTGCTGATGATGACCGTCACAGACGATCAACAAGAAGCTAGACACTGCGGCAAGTCGTCGGAATGAGTGGTGCGTTATGCCGCACACTAGCTTGAAGTACCTGCTGCAGAATGGTGGGATAACTACCAAGTCACCCACCCGGACATTGATGCTATCACTTGGGAACAGTTTGAGTTAGCTTTTCGCACTTATCATGTGGCTGCTGGTGTCATGGCTCTAAAGAGGCGAGAGTTTCGCGACCTACACCAGCTGCACCGTTCTGTCACCGAGTATGGTGAGCTTTTCAATAAGCTAGCCCGTTATGCACTCGATGATGTTTCCACTGATGCCAAGAGACAGGAGGAGTTCTTAAGAGGGCTCAACGATGAGATATCCATTCAGCTTGTGGCTCAGAAATTTGACAACTTTCAGGAACTCTTGGACAGAGCCATTGTGGTTGAATCAAAGAGGAAGAGCATAGAAAATCGCAAGAGGAAATCCAACCCTCACAAACACTCTGTTCCGTACCAGAAGCAACGCAATTCCTCACCACCACCTTATAACAATAATGGCCACAACCATAACGGTCATAACCATGGTGGCCACAAACACAATGGGCACAAAAACCGCAATGGCAATGGCGGCAATGGAAAGGATCTCAGTGAGGTGACATGCTTTAAGTGCAACAAGACAGGGCACTATGCAACCTCTTGCCCCGAGAGGAAGAATGGCAATGGTAATGGGAATGGAAATGGACACAACCATGGCAATGGGAACGGGAAGAAGCCAAATCCTTTTGTCAAAGCCACGGTGAATCATGTTTCTATGGAGGATGCTTATGAGGCGCCAGACTCTGTGATTGGTAAGTTCAAACTCAATTCTATTCCCGCAGTTGTTCTTTTTGATACTGGTGCATCGCATTCATTCATATCAAGGGTATTTGTGGAAAGAGGCAAGATACCAACGGAGACTAAAAACTTTCCTCTAAGGGTAAGTTCTCCTGGGGGAGAAATAGTGGCAAACTCCGGTTGCCGGGATTTAGAACTAAGGATTGGGACACACATTTTTCCCACCAGTCTAGTAGTTCTAGAATCACAAGGATTAGACATAATCTTGGGCATGAATTGGATGACCGAATATGAAGGAGTCATAGATTGTGCCAAGAGAACTATCGTGCTCACAACACCGGAAGGGAAGAGTATTCGTATCAAGTCGAACTTCGCACTCAAAGAAGTCATGGTGAACTCTCTTAAGGGGGTTAGCTTGGAGGAGGTACCAATTTTAAAGGAATACCTAGATGTCTTCCCAGAAGAGCTACCCGGAATGCCACCCGACCGTGATATCGAGTTTCTCATTGACTTAATGCCAGGCACGGGGCCGATAGCTAAGAGACCATACAAGATGGATGTGGAAGAGTTAAAGGAACTCAAGAAACAGCTTAGGGAACAATTGGGCAAGGGGTTCATTCAACCCAGCGCATCATCTTGGGGAGCACCCGTCCTATTTGTGGAAAAGAAGGATAAGACCAAGAGGCTGGTTGTGGACTACCGCTCGTTGAACGAAGTGACGATTAAGAATAAGTATCCTCTGCCCAACATCAACGACCTGTTTGACCAGCTAAAAGGAGCCAGTGTGTTCTCAAAGATCGATCTACGATCGGGCTATTTTCAGCTAAAGATTCGAGAACAGGATGTGCCCAAGACAACATTCACCACAAGATACGGATTGTATGAGTACACCGTGATGTCTTTTGGTCTAACCAATGCCCCGGCATACTTCATGACCATGATGAACAAGGTGTTCATGGAATACTTGGACAAGTGTATCGTAGTATTCATAGATGATATACTCATATACTCAAAGGATGAGAAGGAACATGAGAAACATCTGCGCCTTATTATGGAGAAACTAAGAGAACACAAGTTATATGCCAAGTTCAGCAAGTGCGAGTTCTGGTTAAAGGAAGTGGGATTCCTTGGTCATGTTATGTCAGCTAAAGGAGTTGCCGTAGATCCTAGCAAGGTAGCTTCCGTGACGGAATGGGAGTCACCCAAGAATGTGGGAGATATTAGAAGTTTCCTGGGCCTCGCAGGATATTACCGTAGGTTCATCGAAAACTTTTCCAAGATAGCAAAACCCATGACGGAACTATTAAAGAAGGAAAATAAATTCCTATGGACCGAGGCATGTGAAGCAAGCTTTCAAGAGTTGAATAAACGCCTGGTAACGGCACCAGTTCTGTGTCTGCCTGATATCCAGAAGGATTTTCAAGTCTATTGCGACGCTTCTCGACAAGGACTTGGAAGTGTATTGATGCAGGATGGGAAATTGGTATCCTATGCCTCCCGACAACTTAAGAACCACGAACACAATTACCCCACGCATGATTTGGAACTTGCATTTGTGGTTCATGCACTCAAGGTATGGAGACACTACCTCATGGGCAAACATTGTGATGTGTTCACAGATCATAAAAGTTTGAAGTACATCTTCACCCAAAAGGAGTTGAATATGAGACAACGAAGATGGCTTGAACTAATTAAGGATTATGACTTGGATTTACAGTACCACCCCGGGAAGGCAAACATGGTGGCGGATGCCTTAAGCCGTAAGGTGTATGTGAATGGACTTACTGCAGGGGAACTTCTAGAGGACTTATGCAAGCAATTCAGGGATCTCAGGTTGGAGATAGTCCCGAAAGGACACGTAGCGACTATGGAAATAGTGTCCACCTTTCAAGCAAGGATCCAAGAAGCACAAAAGGGGGATAAAGTGTTGGAAGAAATAAGAGTCAGGATAAATGAAGGAAAGACTAAAGAATTTCGTCTGGACGAACAAGGAACCCTCTGGTATGGGAAGCGTTTGTGCGTTCCCAATGACCCCGATATCAGGAAGTTGATTTTACAAGAAGCTCATGATTCGCCATACTCAATTCATCCAGGCAACACAAAGATGTACATGGATGTGAAGGATAGGTTCTGGTGGAATAACCTAAAGAGAGATATTGCAGAGTATATTTCTCTGTGTGATGTGTGCAACAGAGTTAAAGCCGAGCATCAGAAACCGGCAGGATTACTTCAACCACTACCTATACCCGACTGGAAGTGGGACAAAGTAGGCATGGATTTCATCACGGGATTGCCCCGGACTCGTTCTGGGTTTGATTCTATCTGGGTAGTGGTGGACCACTTCACCAAAGTGGCTCACTTCATCCCCGTGAAGACCACATATACAAGTGCTAAGCTTGCTAAGATATACATGTCAAGGATTGTAAGCCTACATGGTGTTCCCAAGGGAATTGTGTCAGACAGAGGCACCCAGTTTACTTCAAAGTTCTGGCGACAACTACATGAGTCTCATGGAACCCGACTAGAATTCAGTACTGCCTTCCACCCTCAAACAGATGGCCAAACAGAAAGGGTGAATCAAATTTTGGAAGATATGTTGAGAGCTTGCGCACTAGACTATGGGTCTAGTTGGGACGATAACCTGCCATATGCTGAGTTCTCGTACAACAACAGCTACCAGACAAGCATCAAGATGGATCCGTTTGAAGTTCTATATGGCAGGAAGTGTAGGACTCCATTGCTATGGAATGGAGTTGGAGAACGCAGTCTTTTTCGACCTGACTTGATAAAGGATGCCGAAGAAAAGGTGCGACAGATTCAGGATAGGCTAAAGGTAGCCCAATCTCGACAGAAGAGCTACGCTGATTCCAAACGCAGAGATGTGGCTTATGAAATAGGGGATCGTGCGTATCTCCGAGTTTCACCCCTACGTGGAGTTAATGAAGGGTTTCGCAGCATAGTAAATCAAAATTTTCTACGGAAGCGAACAGAGGGAAAGCCAAGATCTAATCTAGGAGATGCAAACAACAAGAGAGATTGGATTAGATCTTCATACCCTTGAAGATTCGCATGAACGCTGAGCGTTAACGCGTGGGTGATGTAGTCGTACTCGCTTCTCCTCCTCGCGATCCGATCCGATCTAGCACCACAAGTGGCGGTGCCTCCGTGAGATGCACACGTGCAGCACCTCGACGTCTCCTCCTTCCTCGGACCAGCAAGTATGGTGGAGAGATGGATTGGATCTACAACACGACGGCGTGGTGTATATGGTGGAGAATTTCTGCTGCAGGGCTTCGCATACAAACAGTCGGGAGGGAGAGAGGAAGGGCAGCAGGGCAACTAGGGCTTGGAGGGAGATATGTGTGAGGGGGAGGGGGCACACCAGCCCTCTATATATAGAGGGGGTGGCGGCGGCCAGCCCTAGCCCCTCCTCCAAGCCTATCTCTAGTTTAAACGATTTAAACTCTCCCCTTATCTAGAAATTCTATCCCTAGATTTAAACGAGTTAAATCTATCTAGAATCGGCTGGGCCCTATGGGGCCTTGTGCCCCTGGCCCAATGCGGCCAGGACACTCCCTCATAGGCCCATGCCCCCTCCCGGAAGGTGGGACCACGTTGGCCCCCTTCCGAAAGGTTCTAGAAGCTTCCAGACAATACCGATTAATCCGGAACAATTCGAACTCCAAAAACTGCCGCCTTATATGAATCTTATTCTCGGACCATTCCAGAACCTCTCGTGATGTCCCGGATCCCATCCGAGACTCAACAAAATTCATAAACCAAGTATCCAATCTATCCTAGCCGAGACGTTAAGTGTGTGACCTGCAGGTTCGAGAATATGCGACATGATCTTCTATCAATAATCAACAGGGTGCAGGCACCCATATTGACTCCACACATTCATCGATGATCATATAGGATGAACCACGATGCAGGATTCAATCAATCCCATATATATATTCCTTCGTCTCGTGATATTTTACTTGCCCGAGATTCGATCGTCGTATCGTCATACCTAGTTCAATCTCGTTCACAGAAGTACTTTACTCGTTCCGTAATCTGATATCACTTTGTGATCAACTCCTTAACCACATGCTTGCAAGGTGTTGATATCGACACGAAAGTGGCCCCAAGTATATATCTACGACTTGGGAGGGACAAAAACCATCTAGATACAAACAACCCCAAACATACTTTACGATCACCAGAGAGACACCATTATTATCACCCACTCATAGGATTACGTTTTATTACCACAAAGCTTTCTTCCGATACGTGGAGTTGTATTATCTCATGGTATAAGGAATACAATATTTGACATAGGAAAAGCTTCGCAAAGATGAACACAATGACACGATCTAATTGCTTCGCTTAGTTTGGGTCTGTCCACCATATCATTCTCCCAATGATATGATCTCATTATCAATTGACAACTCATGTCTATGGTTAGGAAACCTTAACCATCATTGATCAATGAGCTAGTCCATAGAGGCGTACTAGGGACACGGTGTTGTTCACAAACCACACAAGTATTAATGTTTCCGCTTAATACAATTCTATAATGGAATATAAACTTTATCATGAACAAGAATTATAATAATAACATCTTTATTATTGCCTCTAGGGCATAATTCCAACAGTCTCCCACTTGCACTAGAGTCAATAATCTAGTTTACATTTGGCAACAATCTCACACCCATGGCACTGAGGTGATGATCATGTTTTACACGTGGAAGAGGTTTAGTCAATGGATCTGCGACATTCAGATCTGTATGTACTTTGCTGAACTTCAGATCTCCATCTGCTATATAATCTCGGATTATATGAAACTTGCGGTTGATATGCTTGGTCTTTGGATGATATCTTGGTTCCTTAGCGAGTGCTATGGCGCCAGTGTTGTCACACAATATCTCCAGTGGGTCCAATGCACTTGGAACCACGCCAAGCTCAGTGATGAAGTTTCTGATCCAAACTCCTTCACTTGACGCTTCTGCAGCAACCATGTATTCCGCTTCTCATCAGATCCCGTGATCACGCTTTGCTTGCAGCTTCTCCAGCTCACTCCTCCATTCAAAATATACACGTATCCTGCGAGATTTAGAATCATCCTTGTCGATTTCGAAACTAGCATCGACGTAACCTTTACGATGAGCCGTTCATCACCCCCATAGACTAAGAACATTTCTTTAGTCCTATTTAGGTACCTTAGGATGTTCTTCACGGCTGTCCAAAGGTTCCACTCCTGGATCACTTTGATATCTTCTCGTCAAACTAAGAGCATTGGACACATCCGGTCTAGTACACAGCATGGCATACATGATGGAACCTATGGCCGAGGCATAAGGCACTTTGCTCATAGCTTCCCTATCATTTACCATAGCTGGACACTGAGCCTTGCTCAATATCTTACCTGACAACATAGGCAATCGAACCTTTCAATGCCTTATCCATTCTGAACCTTTTGAACTTTGTCTAGGTATGTACCGCTTAAAGCTATCAGCGTCTTTGTCTATCTCTATAGATTTTGATGCCCAATATATAAGCTTCACCTAGGTCTTTCATTGAAAAACACTTGTTCAAATAACTCTTCACATCGTTAAGCATGTTGATGTCATTTCCAATAATCAATATGTCATCCACATATAGTACCAGAAACGTCACCGAGCTCCCACTCACTTTC